>JAUMJL010000322.1:0-735000 GCA_033558185.1 Dromococcyx pavoninus
AATTACTGACACCAGTGTAATCTTGCAATGTCCCATGTATGCACCAAAGCTGAAGAGGAGGTGCCTGCACATTTGTAAACAGCTAAGAAATTGAAATGTGTGTGGCTTCCTTAATATGCCCTCACCTGACAGCATTGCACTATGTCTTCCACCTACCATTAAAGCTCCTCACTCCACCAGACTGCACTACAAAGCCATATTGTGATACTTCCTCAGGTGCATTAGCATTTAGTTTGGCATTTCACTTTGCAGCTGCCCCTTTGAGGCTTCCAAAGTAAGGGAACAGAGAAAATAATATGCACACTTCTCACAACCAGGTATTTTCAACACTGAAAGCATTACTAGCGTATTTGACATGACCACTGCCAACCTGAACGTCAGACCCGCTGCGCATCCAGAATTGCCCTGAGAGCAGCAGTGCAGTCAGTGGCCCATGCTCCGAGCACACTGATCCTCTCCTGCACTCCACCTGTTCACACGCACAGACAACAATGCCAGCTGTCACAGACCTCCAAAAGGAGAGACCCACAGCTCTGACAGGGCTCCCTCCATCTCCCACAAACCGGCAAGTCCTGCTTCTCCCACCAAGAAGAAAACTGCAGGTGGAGGGAAAGTGCTTGTGGAGGGGAACCTAGGGCAGCTTTCCTGAATATGAGAGGCAAGCACCAGGCAAGAGGCAGATCTCCTAAATATAGGAAGCAAACACCGGGCAGGAGACAGCTCTCCTGAGTATGTGGGAGGCGAGCACCGAGCAGTAGATGGAGAAGAGGGGTCGCAGGAACAGAGTGCAGGCGGGAGGCGGTGCCCTCTGCCAGCCGGGAAACGGTGAGAGGAGGACGTGACCGGCAAGGACACAACTTCCCCAAACCGGGAGGCCGCACCCCTTCGCTTCTCTGCCAAAGCAGCTGGCAGCTCAGGGCAGCGCCTTCTGCATTGTCAACACCCCCCGGGCAGGCGGGTGTCCCCGCCGGTATGTTTACGCTGCGGGCAGCTGCGGCAGCGCTGCTAACGCTGCGCCTACAGCCGGCACCGGAGCCGCCCCGCCCGCCGCCACCGCCTCCCGCGGAAGGACGGACAGACGGACGCTCGGGCAGGCACCTCCCTTGCCGCCCGGCTCGGGCAGGAGGAGGAAGGCAGCGCTGCCCTTGCTCCTGCGCTCCCGTCTTCGGCGCGTCTCGGGCTTATTTTGTTTGCGACCGCTGGCCGGAAAGCTCCGGGGGGAGCAGGATTTTGTAATTCGATAATTGTATAACTCGACGACTCTATAATTCACCGGCATCTCCAGAGCCGCCACTTCCGCGGGCAGCGCCGGGCTGCAGCCGAGCCACCTCCCCCGCCCGGCACGGCGCTTCCCCGCCGCCTCCCTCCCCTCCCTCCCGACAATCCCCACCCTCCGTGGGCGGGTGGGCGCTCGGGTACCTTGCAAGAGGAGTAGACACCCAGCTTCTCCAGCTTCTTGGCCCGCGGCGCGGCGCGGAGCTGCGCCTTCTTCCCCGCCGTGCGCCGAGCCTGGTCCCCCGGGGCTCTCGGCGGCGCTGCGAGCCGCGCCCCCGCCACCGGCGGCGGCCGCCACCCCTCCGGCGGCCGGGGAGCCCTGCTGTGGGCCCACGCCGCCCCCTGCCCCGGCGCCGCCAGGCTCCGCCATACCCGCCTCGCGGCCGCAGCCGCCCGTCCGGCCGGCCGGCGCGGTACGGTGCGCCCGGCCCTAGACCCTCCCCTTCGCCGCGGCAGCAGCGCCGCCGCCGGCTGCTCCCCGGGGGGGGGGGGGGGAGGAGGAGGAGGGACCCGGCTCCTGCCCCGCCGGGAAGGCGGGGGGGGGGGGGGAGGGGGGGGGGAAAGCCGCCTCCCGCTGCTGCGACCGCGGGGGGCGCGGCCGCGTCCCTGCGCGCGGGTTGCGCAGGGTCGGACGGGCGGCGCCCCCCGCTGGAAGGGCGGTAGCGGCAACCCCTGGCTGCGGGAAGGCATCAGGGGAAGTTGCCCTGGAGAGCCCGCGGAGCTGCCGCAGCCTCGGTTCCCCCTCGTAGTGCTGCTACTTGGTTTGACTTAACTATTGCATTTCCACACTGTCCACTTTGCAGCCGCTTTTCATAGAATCATAGAACGGTTTGGGTTGGAAGGGATCGTAACGACCATCCAATTCCAGCCTTCCTGCCATGGGCAGGGACACCTCCCACCAGACCAGGGACATCTCCCACCAGACCAGGCTGCTCAAAGCCCCATCCAACCTTGCTTGGAACTCTTCTAGGGAGGGAGCATCCACAACTTCCCTGGGCAACCTGTGCCAGTGCCTCACCATTCTCATAGTGAAGAATTTCTTCCTAATGTCTAACCTAAATCTTCCCCCTTCCAATTTAAAGCCATTCCCCCTTGTCCTATCACTTCAGCTGCTATAAGGTCTCCCCAGAGCCCTGACCTCAGATCCTTTTTTTCCCTAGGTGAATTCTAACTCAATATATAAATACTAGCCAATTTAAAATACAGCAGAAATCAAAACCTCTTTGCTCATTTCCTCATGTCATGGTTTGGGGGCTTTTTTTTTTTTGTCCAGGAACAAGTGATGACAGCAGATCAACTTATGTCTTAAAGGGATTACCTCTTAATTGCAAGTTAAAATTAAGTAAATTATCCTGCCACAGAAAACAGCACTCCGTGCACAGAAGCAAGTGCTTCGGTTTTGAGGTTGGTTGCACTCTGTTGCACGTCTGTAAAACCGTGGTCATGCCGTGAGAAACTACAGATGGCAATTCTATAGCACGGTGTATCACAGTTTAAAAGGTTGGGATTGAGACTGGGGGGTTGTGTGGGATCTCTGGCTCTTTGACCAGGAAGCCTGAAGCAGCACTATTAGTTCAGAAGGGAATCCCATTGCATACAGAGCTCTCTAAGATGCAGGGTCTTGCCACCTTGCCATGGGGCAAGCAAAGATGACTCCAGACTTCTGCAAAATTAGAAGCAGTATTTTGGGGGAGAAGTGAGAAAACACTTTCCCTGTGGTCTCCTTCTTCCCTCGCTCCCATTTTCTCAGCATAAGGTTATATGCCATATTCATTAAATAATAGGGAAGAAGAATGGAGGCCGGGGCTGGCTTAGGGCTTCCCAGCAGCTGTGACAGCGACCCGTAAGATGGCTGCTGCCACCCCCGGAGCTTTAAGACGACCGTTAAACCGGAGGAGCCGCTGCCCTTCGCAGCAAATTAAAGAAGGGGGAAGGGGAAATACGATTTCTCTTACATTAAAAAGAGAATGATTGAAGTGTTTGAATCATGTTTTTAAAATAACTAAGAGCCGCTGTACGGTAAGAGGCACCCAAGAACCTCTTTGCTTGCGTTTTTTGGATGCCGCTAGGTTTCTGCCTTCCTCCCGCACTTGAAAATGAAACTGTTACCGCTTAGTTTCACTTTCAGCTTTCCCACTGCTCTTCTGCGGTAGCAAATGTTAGGAGCGAAGAGCGCATCTAGAACTACGTGAGCTCCTACGGACCACTTATTGCCCAAGTCTGACATAGGTTCCTTGTTTTTCTGGGGGATGTTGTAGCCTTTACAGCTCCAAAACGGTTTTTCTTTTTTCTATTTTTTTAGTCTTTTATTTTTTTTAAATTCCTTTCTTTCCTTTTTTTTCCTTTCCTTTTTTATTTTTTCTTTGTTCTTTTCTTTTTATAATTTATTTTTTCTTTTTTTTCTTTTCAATCACCACCTTTTCTTTTAAACATAAAGCTAATTATATTTAACCCAGCATAAAGTCTGCACATCGGCATATAAATGAATTACTAGTTTCAATTTTGAAAATAAGTTTACTACTTTCACACAGGTGAGTAACTCCACTGATGTTTAAGGCCACTCAGTGTGCACTTTTTTCTGAAACTGCACAGGCAAGTGTTCACAGGATCAGAGTATAGGTGAACTGCCTTGTTCTTCCACCTTATTCTTCAAGATCCTTAGCCTGATAAGTTTTTACTTCTATTACAAGGACGAAAGTTGTTAAGAAGCAGATTCTGAGTTTAGTTAAATGCCCGAATATTTGTTTACATTTCACAGTGTGTTTATGAGAGTCTAATGGAAAAAACACTGTTGTGTTGCATACAGTAAAGCACTGGTTAGTATAAGGGTAAAAATTATTTTTACTGCAATTCCTCCTTGAATCCTCAAGAGCACAGCTGTCTTACAACACTATGTCTCTCTTTTCTTTTTTTTTCCTTTTTACCTTGCTACTCATTAGATAACTCAAACAGTAGGTCTACCAGCCCGTGGCTACGGATACAGTTACTATAGTAACATTTATAAACACTAATTTCACTACACATGCAGAACTACTGCCTGCTATTGCGGAGAAGCAGCTTACAAAGAACTCACTCCTTTAATGCAAATAGGTAAGTTTTTATCCTTTTTTTTTTTTTTTACTTTAAGGCACATTTAAATCATTGTTCTCATTTTAGCTTTGTGCAAATACATTTTTTAAAAAATAAGAAAAAATCTTGAGTTTGTCTTAAACTGCTCCAGTAACAAGTAAAATATTACATCCACAATTTTGGCAAGAATAAGGAAAATATAATTTGATTGCTGGGACACTAACTTGTGACAGCTTCAGCTGATATAATTTGGCCATGACAGGTTACACTATTAGAATAAAAAACCCTATGCTTTGACATGTGATTGCATTCATGTCATTCTTGTTTTCGTATATCCAAGATGGCTTTTTCTGCTGACTGAATTTACATGCAAATACATATTTTCTAATTGTAATGCACGCATAACTCTGAGCACAGCAGAGTTATTCTGATTCTTATTTTTCATCATTGAACATCCACTATGGAGGCATTAAATTAGATTCCGACTCAAAGAATTGTCTGAAAAACCCTCACCACATTTTCAGTTTCTTTTCTCCGGGGCATGTCAGTGGGTTTGCACAAGTTGAACTGATTCTGAAGCTGACTTTTACCAACGGCTGGTGGGAGCCGTGTGAACCTAGCTGCCTGCTTCCTGCTTCCTGCCTGCACTACTCATCTTGAAAACTCAGGTGTGTAGCCCCATGACTTCGGGAAGACTACTTATCTGCACCAAATTAGGCAAGCCAGGAGCTGGATGTGACACACGCATGAGCTCCTGTGATTCTCAGGTCTCTCAGGCTGCTGCTAGCCCCAAGGAGCAATCTGCTCAGAGCTGATGCTCTCAGGGGAAATGCATCTCACATTCGTTGCTCTCACCTGAATTCACTGTGAACACCTGACAGGTTTAAATACAAGAGTGTGCACATTATTGCAGCAAAGGAGGCAGTTGTATTCTTGATGCCAAGTCACAAAAGAGGAAATTAGAATGCAGTTTAGGATGCACCTGTTGCCTGCTTATTACCTAGTTGCTACTTGGGGCCTATCTTGGTCATGTAAATTAAAGAATGATTCAACTAATAGCAGCCTACTGCTGAATGCTACCTCTCCTCCCAGCCCACTGCCCAGCTCCGAGAGCCCACCACTACCTTTCTCCCAGTCTCGTCAGAGGAAATGTGCCCAACCAAGCCCTCTCTTCCTCTCCTTTTGTTCAAGATGGGACTTTCTTCCTATGCTCCCACCTATTTTTATTCTTGCTATTCAAAGCAAACGTGAAAAGTGGAGCTCTTGTTCCTCAGGGAATTTCTCCAGGCACAAAATCCTACTGTGTCCTTTCATTAGCGCATTCCTTGTGGGTGACGTGGCCTCCCTCTTGGCCACAGGACTCAGGACTGCTATCAATATTTTATGAATCACTGAAAGTATTAACAGTACAAAACTTTTGTTCATTATGCTGTCTCTGGCATCCTGTAGCTTCCCAAGGTGTTTAAATGTGACTTTATTAACACACATGGCAGATATTCCCACTAGGCCTTTGTCTATTATCAGGAACCTAACACCCCAATTAGCCAGTTTCTAAAGGAAAAATAATAAAAAAATAATAATAACAATAATAATAAAAAAGAATGGAGAAAATGTCATTGCAACATTCCTGGCTGTTTTTATAACACAAACTTCTTGTTAGTGATGGAACACTTGGCAGTTTTTTATTCACTTCTTACCCAGAGGATGCTTGTGACTGCAGACTTTTGATTTACAAAAACAAGTGAGAAAACTGAAGGCTTGGCTCATGCACCACAGGACACGTACTGCCTTTGCCAGGACAATGTGAAGAATGCGTGCCAAGTTTGGAAGCTGCTTGTTAAGGTTATTTAGCCATCTGGAGTCACTACATAGGCTTACACTGTTATTTCACAGTAGTGAAATCTCTGTATTGCTTCATGCAAACATGAGATATAGTGTTTTTTCCTTTACCTTTTCTTTCTTCTGCCTCCCCACATTATTTTTTGTTTGTTTATTCCATTCTCTAACACCTTTTTCTCTTCTTCCTGCTATTTGATATGTGGCAGAGATCCTTGCAGTTCTCTGGAACCCTGCTCAGTGTACTTTGACTGCTGGTGCTTTGACAGTTTTGCTAACCACCCCATCCCCGGGTAGGATAGGTCTGTCTGTGCTGGCCGCCTTACAGACGCACCTGGATAACTGGCAGAGGCTCAGCTGGCAGGAGGTAGGAGGGAGTAGCCACTAACCATCACCCTTGATTTGACACTGATTTGATAATAAAACTCCACATAAATAAACATCCCTTTTATTTCTGTAAGATGAAGCTACACTGCAAGCACCATGGCTACTTACTTGACTAAGGTGTAGAAATCAAACAGGTTAAACCGCACTGTTTAGACCACCTATAATTGGGGTGTGTACAGCTGCAAAAGGCAGAGGAACCCCGGGAGCACAGCAGCAACCCTAGATGTGGGTTTCTGGGGCAGGGGAGGCACGGTGTCACTGGGAGGAAAGTGCAGGAGGCATGGTTACTTTATCTTCACCCATGTTCCTGCCACAGCTTTCTCCTTGTGGAATGCCCAAACCTCACATCTGCTGTGCCTCCCCTCCCATTCCAAGTCCAGTGGGCTTGCCATCCCCACTTGATGCTTCACAGCCTCTCTGCTCCACACAGGCACTCAGTGGGTTATGAACTGCCACCACTGTCCCACCAAGTCAGACCTAGCTACAGGGAACAAGTGCAAAAATGGGGTGTTGGAAGAGCTATTTTTGCCAGTACTTTGCTACTCCCATTTCCTAGTTCAGATGCTCTCTCACAGGTGAGGAGTTGCACCTCTGCTCAAGGAGTGCCACAAATTATAACACTCACCTAAAAAGATCTGATGATGGGTACCATTTCCACTTTATAGGATGACACAAAACTGGTGGGTCTGGAATCCCAAGATTCCAGTTTTGGACAGCAATTAAGAACATAAATAAGGAGACTAATTATCTTAATTTATTTCATAATTATTTTAATTATTCATCACTTCCTTCTTTCCTGCCTACTATCAGATCTAGAGGTAGGAGTGTTCCCAAGTCCCAAAAGCAGGCTCTGCCCCTAGCATGCTCCCATGACTCACCAGGTTCATCTTTATCTCTTCCCACACCTTTCATAACAAGACTTCCTTGGAGCTGCATCATCACTTCTGGGGATGCAGTAAGTAGGCTACTATGCACACCTGAGTCAACTCACTTGAGAGAAGATGCAGTTGGTTTTGGAAAATAGGAGGGCCAGCTCTGCTAAAACAGGTGGAAGAAGTAGGTTATGGCTGCTGGGTCAGCAAATGTGTTTGTCTTTTCAGGTGAAGAGGTTTTCAGAGGTCTTACATGAGTTTAAGAAAGGCTACATAAAGGTTTTCACAGAAGATATTGGCTCTTTGGTCCTTCACCCAAAGGTGACGATGTAAAACCGAGACCTAGTACAACAGCCCCTGCACAGGTGACAGTGTTTACCTCTACCTTGGTTTGGGTTATGCCAAAGGGCACGCACTGCACAGCACTGTCAGCCTGCACCACAGCAAATGCTACAGCCCCACTGGCCACTCATGGTGGCTCCTTGGCAGGGGTCAGTCCCAGCGATGCCGAGAAGGAAGTACTAGCATGAGCAGAGGAAAGGCTTGAGCTGAATTAAAGCAGGGAAGAAGGAAAATAGAGGCAAGGAAGCCAGTGCTCATTCAGCATGAATTTGCAGCAGTGAGGCCTGCTTATACATATTAGCTGATAATAGTGTGATGAGAAGCTCAGGGAGACTGTGACCTTGATTTTAGATCACACAGCCATTCTCTGCCTCCTCCTGTCACCTGCAGGCAGGCAGCCATATTCCCAGTGCTGGTTTCAGCATCAATAATAGTCACTGTTTTATAAGACCACAAGTATGTAGCAAATGATAATAATAAAACCCCAGATCTCACAGAGGAAGGAGTTCAGGACTACAGACTGTGTAAGTTAAGTGCTGTCTGTGACAAATGTAAGCGAGGAAGAAGCATGCTCTGGGTGGAGACAGGAACAACATGTCAGAGGGAGATGACCGCCCTATGGGACTCTTGTTTGGATACAAATTAGATCCTGAGTCCTCAAACATCAATTAGTGGCATCGTCACTAATTAAAAAATGAGATTGTAGTGCCAAACTGCAGAAAGAGAAAATAATCTCACCTTGCTATATAAGCAGCAAGTAACTCAAAGTGCCACAGCCAGAGAAGTCTGGTAGAAATGCAAGGGTTTTTGGGATGATGGTATCCTCTACCATCCAACTTCCTGTCCTGCAGTCTTGTGCTCAGTCCTGCCCTTTTACAGGTAGGGCAGTATATAGCAGAGAGGGGAAGCAGCCTCCTTTTCCTAGTAGCAGAAGTAAGCACTGACTAGGAAGCTCATTGTTGTGACAGAAACAGTAAACACGATTTGTGTCCCTGAAAACACATTCAATCTCAAACTGAGGTTCGCTCCCCATTCTTCTACTTGATCTCATTTTTTTAAATCTGCTTCTATTTTCAGCTCAGAACATTGAGAAGTGCCTGGTTTTGGCTCCCTAAATAGGCACAGAGAAACTGCAGTGAGCTAGAAAGCTGAATTTTATCTTTTGCTTTCTAAGGCTGAAAGTGCTTTAGCTTTGTGTGTTGTCAGTATCTCACTGTTATCCTTTAACGTGACAATAAAAAACTTGCGAGTCTGTATCTGTTCCTGATGAGAGAAATACAAGGAAAGAAGGAAAGGCAGACTCATCTTTATACCTCACATGAGATTCAACAAAGAAAATGTTTCCTTCTATATTTAATTGTTAAAAGGTTTTCAGCTATTAACATAAACAGTGTATACATACTATAAAAAAAATAATCAGGGCTGCTCTTTAATAATAATGACCAGCTGAAGAGTTATAGAATATCTTGTTGTTCTACATTAATTATATATATTATACTGGTTATTTACACATTGTAAGAAAGTGGGACCGTTTTGGTGCTCTGAATTTGTGATTTATTAGAACTTACACCCACTTACAGAGATATAAACATCTATATGTTTGTTACAAATTACGTTTACTGAGGTCAAACTAACATTTTGTTGTTTTCAATTTCCAATCTCTAACCCAAGGGGCTTTTATAGACACAAACTATAAAATGAATTCATATTTAAAAGGCTGACAAAAAGCAGCTTATCAGACTTTCTGTATGTATGAGTTCTAAATTTTTTCACACCTGAATGCATCATTACGATGAAAGCAGTGAAGAGGCTTGTGCAATCACCCAGTCCCAAACTCAATCCATGCAGAAGAAAGGAAAAGGGATCTGTGCAAGAATATCTTTTGCTCCTGTTTTAACCACATTCCTCCTTAACTTGCCCTGCTAAAGTGGTGCAGCATTTCTAAAGGAGGCTGATGCTCACCTCTTGTGGAGAGATGGACTTCCCTATAAGTTAGTCTTACAGCAGATTGAGAGCTATTCTAGAATTGTTTAAGTTGGAAAAGACCTTTAAGATTGTCGAGTCCAGCCCTTCACGTAGCACTTCCAACTCTGCCACTAAATCATGTCCCTAAGCACCACATCTACAAGGTGGATGAAAAGGTATCTTTTCAATACCTCCAGGGATGGTGACTCCAGCACTTCCCTGGGCAGCCTGTTCCAAAGTTTGACAACCCTTTCTGTGAAAAAATTTTTCTTAATACCCGATTTGAACTTCCCCTGGTACAACTTGATGCCCTACCCTCTTGTTGCTTGTTGCACCCACCTTGCTACAACCTTCATTCAGATAGTTCTAGAGAGCAATAAAATCTCCCCTCAACCTCCTTTTCTCCAGACAAAACAGCCTCAGTTCCCTCAGCCATCCCTCATAAGAATTGTGCTACAGACCCTTCACCAGCTTCATTGCCCTTTTTTTCCTGAAGCAGGAATTGTACTCCACTACAATGTCTGGAAAGTGATGAATAGATACAGAAAAGCTGATGAGGAACTACTTTACATTTACAGTTCTAACAGTGTGAAGACATAGGTTTATGCATTGAATTACAAAAAGGAAACAATTGAAACCTCACTAGGTACAAGAATAATCTAAATTTTGTCATGAACTCTGTACTTCAAAATTTATCACTTCTTGACTTTGCTGTATTCCTCATTTTTAACACAGTTATTAGTTATGGGTTTTATACAATCTCACAGTTTCTTGACCAAGTGTGAATTAGTACATGATAACGCCATTCAAAGTCTAAAAGTGAGAACAGGCTTAGGTAAACGTAGTGCTACCTAGTATTAAAATACTGAAATATGAAAATACCAAAACTTAACACACTAAACTCTTTTATAGAATGACGTGGGAGGAAAAACCTCAGGACAAAACAAATCCACCTGATTTTGAACTTCCCAGAGATGAAGATCATCACTTGGAAGAGGTCACAATTGCACTCAAGAATGATGATTCCAAGCGCATTTCAATTTTTTGCTCTGCATGCCAACAAACAATATATCCATACCAACTTCTTTATCATAAGAAGACACACAAAGCCCTAAATTTGCTGGGCTTTGGTAGCCCACAAACAAACACTGATGACAAAACACTTCTGGCTCAGAGACAGAAACTAATTTCAAAATTCACCAAGATTCACAGGTATACTGAGGCACACAGGCAGAAGATTCATTTGAATTCCTTCTGGATAACCACACTTCTACATCATAATGTGATCTTGCTAATACTAACAATTGCAGTACTTTTAAGAAAGTAAATAATGCATTATCAATTTGCCAAGATAAAAATTCCACATGGCAGAGAGAAATGGAAGACAGATTTACTGCGATTGACAACTACAGAAATAGGTCAGATACATGTTTCCTAGAGTTAGTTGATGGCTCTCATGGTGTGACAGCTGCAGAAACAGTTGCAGCAGAGCTTCCACTTTTATTTCTTGACCAGCTTGCTCAAACAGATTCCTCCTATAAAAAGAGCAAGGATGAACAGCAAATTCTAGATTCTTTTGCCACAGTACTCAAGGCAGATTACAAGGAAAAAGAGAGGATTTTCTCTGATAAACCAGGCAATGATGACACCAACGAGACCAATACCTATGAATGGATTCACAAAGCACATGCCAAGTCCTTTTGGAGAATGGATAGACTTTTACGACTGGGAAGGAATGAGATTTCCAGAGTTCGGTGGAGCGGCTGTTCAGTGGTTACCTGTTTGGTAGAAAGAATCCCCAGTAAAGGGACACATGGCACTGAGGAAGAAGAAAGAAAATATTATGAAAACAACAGACATAGTTCATAGTTCATCAGCCAGGACAGCCAAAGGAATTGCTGGGTTACTGCACATTGCTAATACAGGTACGTATGTTCCATTCTAGGTGTGGTGTTTTTTTTCTTCCACTCAATAAAAAGAAAAAAATAAGCTAAACTAGAGATTTGTTGGCAGTAAATATCAGGAGATAAAAAGCAGTAATTTTTCTAACTGGACAATGTGAATAAGACATGATAAATTCCATTGCAACTGATACTGGTACCAGACAGTAAGTATTAAGCTTATTAGATAATATAGCTTCAATATGATATTTGAGTTAAAGCAGTAAAGTCAATACACTAACGTGAAAGACACAGTTAGTAAACATTCCATAATATACAGGTGACTTCTGTAAGTGTAGTAAGGACTTCTTTTTTTTCATAGAGTCACAGAACCACTTGGTTGGAAGACTTTTGAGATCATCAAGTGCAACCGTATCTGTCCACTAGTAAATGATATCCCTTGAGCACTTCATTTACCCACCTTTTAAACACCTCCAGTGATGGTGACTCAACCACACTTAACCACCTTCCTGGGCAGCAGTGCCACTGCCAGCCTCCCCTGGTGCAACTTGAGGCCATTTCCTCTCATCCTATTGCCTGTCTCTTGGAAGACAAGACAAACACAGCATTCAAGGTGCAAAATCAAGAAGTTTCAATCAAGAGGTTTAAAGTGTCATCATTTTAGGGCAGGCAATCACAAATCATATTTTATATCTGAAAATATGATAAAAAATGAAAATTCAGATTTTATATCTGATAAATCCCTTGTGTCAATGAAACATGCTTAAGACACTATCTTTGTTTATTCATTGTTTCATGGAGAGTGAGTGCTACCACAGCAAAACTGAAAACACAGTCTGTGGGGATCATCTGAATTATGAATTGGTTGCCATTTATTGCTGTTATGAATGATCTATTCAGACACATTTTCTTATGAAGTAGAACCCTGCTTTGCCTTTCAGTAGTGTAGAAAAACAGTTATTAATTGCAATCAGAAGCACTGATACATTCCTAGTACTTCTCTTCCCAGCCCTGCTGCAGGAAACACTAGACAAAGCTCTCACAATGATTTGCTAAGGACTACATCTTCCCACTTGATGCTTTTCGTTACCAGTTAAGTTCTCTTGTGTATATAAGACAGCTCTAAGATTACATGAAAAAAACCTGTTGGATTAATAGTTTCAAATGGAATTGTGTCTACAGTTAAATTCTCTAGTGTCTTCCAGCCTTTGTTTGAAGAACCTGCCCAGTACGATACTACTTTTCTATTACGCTTCCTAGCACTACTAAGAAGTGTGCTAACATTACATTTTACATCAAAAGGGGTACTCTTCTCCTCCTCAGATGAGAAGATACACCAAACTTGTAAGACTTGGTAAAATTTCATATGAAGAAATATGAAGGAAATAATCAAGAGGGTCAAAAATCAGTAGGGAAAGGAGAAAGCATTTCAGAGGCTTTGTGTGTTTCCAGGAGGCAAACAAATTCATCACTTTCCACATTTGGAAAAAAATGATGCCAGACAATTAATAATAACAACAATATTATACAATCCTCTGTTAGCCCGAGAAACACTTTCCTCCCAGTAATGTGTTCTTAAAAAGTACAGACATGCTCCTTCAGCACTGGGTAAGCAACTGAAGTGGATGGTCAGATATGTAGAGCCGGAGATTGTGACATGGGCCAGCTTTGTCTTCTTGACTTGTCCCACATGGATAGGTCAACTAGTTTTGGTGAATTCTTTTACCCTGTCTCTGGTTTGCAGACAAGAGACTTGTATCCAAAAGCGACAAGATTTTACTCTTTCATGCAGTCAAATTGTTCCACATGGGTTATATTATGCCCTTTATTAGGCTTACTGCTGGTGGTCTTACTCCGAGGGTTCAAACAGAATTCTAGACTATCTTCTAGCTCTCTATGGAAATCAGAGGAAGGAGCGAATAAGCACAAGGAAACATTCATACAGCATAACTTAAGGCATCTACATTCTATAATCAATAAAAAAGGTATGTCCCTCCATTTGATATCCTGAATTGCCTTCTAAACGCATCTGCCTTCACAGACTACACTTGGCTGTCTCCTGCACTAGACAATGCCAAATCTGTCCAAGAAATACAACTACTATATAAGCAGTGCTTTCTTAAAAACACTTACCAGGGATCTGTTCCCTAGTCTAGGCAGATGATATTAAAAATATAAATGCACACACTGCAGCCAGCTTAGTGTCTGGAAGGCTACCACTCCACTAAAGTTCCTTCTCTAAGACACCATTTTTGCCCTTACGCCAACACACAGGAGCAGACCAACAACCTCTTCTAACACAAAAAATAGTCTCCTCCCAACACAGCCATAACAAATCTCAAACAATACATCACTTTCTTTGAGCTGTGTTCGTTTAAACTCCACATTCAGGTCTGACCAGACTAGTCACCTGCAATGCTGCAATTTCTAACATTTTCCATTCTCATCCTGCAGATCTCAGAAGTGTTGAGGGAATGGTAAAGTACCTATTCCTACTAAAGGAAAGAAGTTAGTCCTCAATTTCTCATGATGACTCTTAAGAATTCTTGCTGCCCTGGGTCCCTTAACAGAGGAAGAGATTTAAGGCATTATGTTAGTAAACTGTAAGTTCTACATTACGTCCAAATTATTTTCAGGTACTAGAAATGCTATACTGCTAAAAATAGTCTGAACCTGAAACTGCGTGATAAGATCATTTTGTCATAATATTTTGAAAGCACACAACCTCTTAGAAAAAGTATTAAGAGAAAAACATGCACTCTTGCTTAGAAAACAGTCAAAGTGTAATATTTCTATCAGACTGCACCTAAAGCTGAATTAAATGTCACTTAAGAGTCGTTATAAGAGTTTAGGTGCAGCCGGAAGAATAAGATTCTGGAATAGCCTTCTGAATAATGGGAGGAAAAAACCCACAGACAACTCAGCTGTGAAACAGAACCTGATTTATTGATGGATATATTGTTGCCTGTGGCAGTAGATAGTTGAACTATGCCCTCAGGTTTTAGCAGAAGGCTAACTGTAAATGTAACAGCAACATGTTATAACTCAAAATCTTATTTCAATTTAGGCAATGCACATGCAGTGTTATGTAACAATGGAAAAAGTTACTGCCTCTCAAAAGAACACAGCATTTCTAATGGAAGCGAGAGAAAACGTGTACTGCAGAATGGTGGAAACATCAGCACTAATGAACCAGACGAATTAGTTGAGGGGTACCTGAGAACTACAAGGGGTCTTGGACATCATGGTGATCCAGTACTGAAAAGATCTGTTATACCTGTACCTCATACTATATCTGTCCCTATTGATGACACTTGTCAGTTTCTTATTTTAGCTTCTAATGGGCTTTGGGAGGTTTTGGATTACAATCAAGTACTTGCATTAACTCTCACAACATTCACTGATTATTTGAGAACGTATGACTGTGTTCCACAAAATGAGACTTCTTCATACAAGTGTCAGCGTTTAATGTCCCTCACTGAAGACAACTTAAATGACTCAAAGGCTCTTAATGATCTGCAAAATGGAATACTATATTCCAATGAAGGTATTTTTCTCACTGACTGAAAAGGCAACCTGAAACAAAATGAGGGAAAATGTTCTGGGGAGAATTATTTGCAAAGCGAAGATGGATGTCCTAAGGAAACTGATGACAATAAAAATCAAGCTGATCCAGAACTGTCTATTTTCAGTAACAATGAACTAAATGCACAGAACAGAGAGATAAAACAGTCTGATACTAGCACACATGGTGGCTCTGAAGATCTGAAACAGTTTGAGGACAGAAAAGTTTATCTATTTAACAGTTTTCAGCCGCAGTCACAGACTAGAGAGCAAGAAAAAACAGACACAGACACTTTCTGTGCAACAGATCCAAGTCTCATGCACAAACAGCTGCAAGATAATGTACTGTCGATAGGGTCTAAAGACATGAAACAGCCCCCAGAATATACAAAAGAAAGCCTATCTAATTATGACTCGGCTCCACAACTGGCAGAAAAAAGGGACTCTCAGTTATTTTTTGACAAACCTGCAAGCCACGCTGGTCAAGAACTGCTAAAGACTGTATCACCAGTGGGCTCTAAATCACCACCACTGTTTGAAGAGGACACACAAACGTACCCATCCAATTGCAAACCACAAACTGCAGGAAGAAGCAGAGTCACCTCTGAGACACTCCACAAGAATGCAGCAAACTACGTTAGTGAACAGCTTGTAAAGACTGCATTAGCTGCAGGTTCAAGAGATAATATTACTGTTTTGATTGTACTTCTAAATGGATGCGATAAAATACCAAATTACCTCAACATTTAAAAATTTATCATAAATGGAGTGCCACAGTGCAAAAAAGTACAAGCTTATATTTAGCTGTGCCATGAATTTACTTGTAATAATCTCAAACGCTGACCTATACAGTAAATCAGACATCTTGTCTGGAACTGTGCAAATGCAATAAAAACCTTCTGAAACTCTCAACAAGAAACAGTAATCAAAAATATTTTTTTTTAAACCACTTTATTCAAACCTGAGCACCTCGATAAAAAACTAAACACCGGTGAACTGTCATTTTCCTTGCTAAATCCAGATTACTGCAAATTTAGAATCTGCACAAGTAAGTTTCTGCTATCAGTTCAACATTTAAATAGACTAATTCATCTCTTCTGACACACTTGGTAGATTTCATATAATGAAAATAACTAAAAGAATTAGTGCAATATACTGGACAGATCAAAATAAAATGTACTTTGGAAAACAAAGTTGCAAAGTTCATTACTGACAGACAGCAGTACTTATGTTACAGATACAGGAGCATCATTTATTACTGTTCTAGCCATAAAGGAAGAACTTAGAACCCCCTTTGATTAGAGAGGGAAAAAAAGTTAGCTTTAAGTAACTGTACATTCTGTATACCTTTAAGCAACTCTTAAATATTACAGAAAGTATTAAACAAATGTAGACTACAATGCAGAGTACCTATTTACAGTACATTAATACCCAAATTTAAAATCAAGTTGGATGTACATAATCGTTAGTGCACTATTTTTCTTTCCTTAAGGGAAAAACAAACTGTAATGGCCAGCAATGATTAAAAACAAGAAACAAGCCAGAGACATCGAGTTTTCTGTGGTTTTACTTGAAGAGCTCTTACAGTTTGTAGAGGAAAAAAAAAACCCTAAGTTGTAAAGTTGAATTTACTGATCTGTACCCTCTGAACAGATTAGAAATGATTTACCACTAATTCCTTTAGATAACTAACTGGTTTGATATCATTTACATACAGTGTACCAACTAAAACTCCATTTTCCTGTAAGCATAAGGTTCTTAAAATTGTTAATGCAAGTATTAATTGTAATTAAGTTATTAAAGTATGGAATGTATAACTAAACAGTAGATACCTGCAGAAACAACTGGTTGCATGAATACTGTGAAGTTTAATTTTTTAGGCCCTGTTTCTAAAAAGGTTTTAAAGCACAATTCAGAATTATGGAAAGTCCCAATTCTATTTATTATAATAGTAATCATTATCGAGGCTACAGGAACTGGCCAATTAGGTCCACAGAAAGTAGTTCTTCTACACCCCTAATGGTAAGCGATTTTTAAAACCTTTCAAGTGAAGAAAGTTTATTCCACTTCCATCTCTCCTCTACTTCTGAAACATTACAGCCAGTGGTGGATACATGCATGTTAAAATTTTAGGTCAAAAAACCCCCCCTCTGTATCATGAACTTGAGTATTATCGTAAGTCTCTTCGCTGTTTGGAAGCTGTACTGGGCCAGGTTAAGCACTCCAATTCCATGGTTATTAACGGTTAGGAAGCAGAAGAATATTCAGAACAGTTTAAAGCAATTGATGTTTTAATTACTACAACATTGACTCTTGGGTGGTTGTGTGGGTTCAGTAAGGTCTACTCCTCTTCCTCTGGCAGAGCTGGCTCCTGCATTCTGTGGTTCATTCTTGGGCAATTTTTTTGCTAAAAGATCAAAAAGAAATAAGAGTTAAAACTGAGATTTCACGAAGATTAAATCAACTCAAGCACAGAAACAGTAGACACTACTACTCTATAAGCAAATCAATACAATCACTGTAAAACCTGATTTGATTCAGTGTGTTGGTAATAAAAGAAGTTAAGACACTTAACTGATTAATGATTAACTACCTTATCTTTGAGTGAAATGTATTAGTAACTTGAGCGGTAAAAATGTATCCACACAGGTATGCTATGCCAGTAAATGACGGCTCTAGTGGAAATCCACCTACACACTACAGGCTTTAAGATCAGGATGCTAGTGCTGAAAGATATAGAAAGATTGAAAGGGCACAAAACAGACAGAAATGGGCCAAACTACAGCCCAGCTAACTAGCCAGAGTAGTATTTGCATATCTGCATGCAACATATAAAATGGCCCTCAGGACTAGATCAAATCTCTTCTTTTTTTTTTTTTTCAAGCCATCTCCTCTCTAGCTCTTATCAGTCAATTGACTGTGATACTTTCTTTGTTGTCCTTGTAGCTCCAGGGTACCTTCTCAGTCCAGACATGAAAAATAAGGGTGACAAATGTTATCCTTCTGAGTAGTAGCTCCTTGTAGCTTTCTCTCCGTCAGAAAATTGCTAAGTTCTACATAGAAAGTCTTCTGTGGGGCTGTCTTGCCCACATTACCAGGACCCAACAACCATGCATGTTCTACAGTGTGGCTGTATGCTTTGACTCCAAAGTAATTACTTTGGTCAGCTTTTAAAGAACAACTTCTCCTAAAAGGAATGAAATGCAAGTATAACAGTCAGCAAAACAGCAGAACACACATCAGTAAGATGTGTTGTGGTGCTATATAATCTCAGGGTGCTAGGTAATCTCATCTACGCTTCCTTTCCCACTAAAGGCTGGACCAGATGATCTTCTGAGCTCTCTTCCAATTTGTGCTGTTCTACTATTCTGTCCTAGAACCCAAAAGTTCATGTGGTACTAAGCTGCTGAGTCACTACAAAGCATCAGTAGAAAAACGCCTTCAGAGCACTTTTGGTTTAGATTCTAGATAAATTCTAGAACTGTAATTTAAGATTGTTTTTTTTGACTGCAAGTTCTGAACAAGCTCTAACGCAGTCAGTTTACAAGTAGCTGTAGCTTGCATCTCTCAATTCTGTCCATGTTCTCAGATTTGATTTTCTCCCATTTTTGAAGATCATATTCAACCATGGTCCCAAGAACTGCAACCATGTTGTGCAAAAGGTTATTCCAAGTTCCATGGGATACTTATATCCTCATCAAGGTTTGCTTTCAGGATCCATTGCTGCACATATCTTGTTCTGATGCACCGATAAAGCTGAATTTCACTCAGTGTGCAAGAATGGTCACATGGACAAGCAACCTTGCAGACAAAATACCCAGGTACTAGTTCGGCACTCTTTTCTCAAATTTACTTTGTGTACTTCATTAAAACACAGGGATTATTGTTGAAATAACAAATTACAAAAACCAAAATATTCCAGATTTTGGGGATTCATTTAAAGCAAACAAAAAAAGATATGCAAACTGCACCTTTAAGCGAATTAATTTTAAAATTTCACCAGAACACTGAAACTGAGCATTTTGGTATCATTAAATGCAAGCCTGTCTTGAGCAGGCTTCCACTCATACAGTTGTGTTCCCCTCCTCCCCCCAGGTATTTATAGTTAATATGAAGCAAGTACTTGTTATAAAATGTTGCTATAGTGATAATTTTATTTGCATCTGCTGGAAGTTTGAACCACACCACAAATTATTTCTGCTTTACTGGCTTGGAAAGCAGAGTACAAGAGCTCTTTAGAAACATTCAGTTTTGATAGCAATTCTGTTTTTCCACAAAAGGAGGGGGGTGGAGAGGTCACTGTAGTGAAAAAGGCACAACAGATTTAATAGTTATTTGACACTATACATTACTATTACCCAGTAGCAGAGCCACTACAGTGATTAAGGTTATTATTAAATAGTTAGAAGGTAACCTAAAAATATATAATTTCTTTTTCCTCCACTTTCAAAATTATATTAACCATTAAATATAATTTTGCGTCTATCAATCACAACAGAATTTCTTAGTAATTTATACTTATTGTTACATGTTAGAATCTTTACAGAAATCCCTAAGATTGTGTCAGGGCTAAAATATATTAGTGAATTTACTTTTCACATGAAGTGTCCTTTACTTATACTTGGACACTGAATTTAAGTGCACATTTGCCATCTTTGGTGTAACTTTTGGATTTCAGATAGCTGCATTTGGAATTCAAATAAAATTTTAACACAAAGGAATATTTAGCAAATATTTTTTTCAGACTAAAATGAGTATTTGACTTTTTTTCCTATGGAAGTCCATTATCATTCATTTTGAAAGGCTTCCAGCTTCAATTACCACTGTCTCATAAAACATATACTATTCCAGGTTCTGAACCTATCCCAAGACAGTGTGGAATCTGCTGCAAACAACATACCATAAAAAAAGCAAGCCTTCACTTACATTCTTACACTGATTTACTTAATAAATGCTAAGCACATCTCACAAGAAAAGCTTTGTAAAGCTTTGTGATTACCTGTACCATGCAAAGCTGTTTTTTTTGGTATATAATTAAAGCTTAATTTTACTTGAACGTGAAGCCATGCAAGTTTTCACCATGGAATGAAAACAGGTACACAGGACTTACTGACAGAGTTCAGAAGTAACCCAGTTTAGTTATTCCAAGTTAATCCAAATGTTTTGGTGCTTGACCGAAGATTTGTGGTTCAATAAGTTTATCTGACCTCTGAACGTCAAAAAGGGTATGAAAGGACCCGAGAAAACTTCAGTGCCAAAAATAATTTAGGCAAAACTCAAATGTCTTGCGATAAGGAGATTATGATGGCATGAATCTCATGAAAACAACTCCTTTAAATTTTCGGTTTGTTCATAAACTCACCAATTGCCATGAATATTTCATTTACATTCATAGATGTCTTGGCAGATGTCTCCATGAACAACAAGCTGTTGTCATCTGCATAAGCCTGTGCTTCCTGAAAGTTAAAATAAGAATTCATTACTTCATTGAAAAAATAAATCATCACACCATCGTTACACACTGTATTTGTATTACTATTAAGGAACAACATCTATACCATTCTGAAAGAAACTTTGTTGAAACACTCATATGACAACGTGTTATCAGCTATGAAGATGTTACGATTCCATCAATCAGTTAAGCATTTATAAATGCAATCCTAAAAATCCTTACTTATCTTAAAAGTACCCAGATGAAAATTCTCAGGCAAAACAAATTAATAAATAAAAATATTTATTAAAAAGACAACCCTGATCTAGAACACCAGCTCTGACAGCAAGAACAACTAGGCTCCAGAATATGCCATCAAATGTCTGAAAGTTTATTACTACCCTGGAAAGAAGGTAGTTTGTGAACTATCTTGAATCTTTCAACCATTGAGGCAGACGGATAAGAACAGTTTAATTATCCTGACAGAAATTCACAATTATTAAAAAAATAGACAGCATTAAATATCTTGCCACGTTAACTCTTTTCAGTCTGAATTTTGATCTGAAATGCACTGTTTAGAAAGTTTCCTATTCTTGCCACTTCCTGTTAGCCAATTCAGCTGATTCTTAGGATTATGTAACTGCCTTTGCTTTTAATAGGAAACCTGTAAAGTACCAAACTACAGAATACCTATGACAAAAAAAAAAATCTACAGCATTCTGTATTTAAGTGACATCTGCTAAGATATATGTAACTGTCTCTGAATAACACGTTAACAAATACCTAGAAGTCTAAAATGTGCTTTGCAGTGAGAAAGGCTGGTCATGCCTGGAAGAAGCCCATAAAGCCACATTAACCAAAAAACCTCAGAAAAATATTAATATTGTAATTGTACAAAAAAAACAGTAAAGCTAGTTCTACTATGGCAATTAAATTTGATTAAGTTTTTGACTGCATTTTTTTTTAAGTACCAGTTTTCCACAAAACACAAAACTCCTCTGTCACACAGCTTTACGTTGCAATTGACATGGAAGTATAAAATTAGAAAACAGTTGTTGAATTCTGGCAGAAAAATACCTAAAACAACGCTAACCTTCATAGTCCGACTCCTACAGTTACAAAAGAAGAAGGCAGAATACAGCAGTGACAGCACAGATATTTCCACTAAACCAAAAAGAATGCCATGAAAAGCACAACTAAACCTTAAACACTGCTTCACCAGTATATCCTAAACAAGTTAAATTAAGCACATCAATCAGCTTTGTATTATACGATAACCAAAATTCTGCTGGAGTCATAGAGAATGATTTACACTGAAAGTACTGCTATCTTATCCATTAAAACTCTAGTTATTGATAATTCTGGGTAGAAGACAGGAAGAGAAAGAACAGAAATTCAATTAGCCTTAAAAGATACGCAAACAAATCAGTTGTTCCTCAAAGTCCACCTTAATTATTCAAAAAAGTTTATTGCTCCATATCACTTGTACAGAAACATATTTCGGTAGCATGCATAATTTAAATATAAACATACTGAGACTAACCAACAACATGACGTCTAGGTCCGACACGAAAAAACTTGAGACTAACCCTACAGCTTGGGAACCAAGAGTGAGACAAAAAGACAGTTATAGCACATTCTCTAACCTGTTACGGTGAAACAAGGCTCAACTCAATCGCCTCACTCAATATAAGGGGACACGTGTTCAAACATAGATGTTTTCTTACCCTCAGTTGGAAAATAGTGTGCAAGAACGAATAGAAAGTTGACATCAAGTTTCCTGTGAAACTGAAGAAATTCGCAATGGAAACTTTGAAATTATTGACTGAGGTCTATGGTGAAGAGATCCAAAAGATCAAGGCCATGCTCAAAGGAATCCATTTTTCATCGGTAAAAGATGTGAAAGCAAAAGTGATTGAGATCCTCAACGGCCGTTCAAAAATGATCTGTGGAATTGCTTTGAAAGTTGACAGCATCGCATGCAGCTGATTGTCAGCTCAGAACGGAACTATTTTGAAGGTGATTGTAGCTGATTTTTTAATTTGTTAAATAAAAAAGAGTTACAGGCACAGTCTCCATTTTTTGTGTTGGACCTCTTATAAACGAGCTAGGCTATGCTTATAAGCTCCTCCTAGGTTTATTTACTTTCTATTCCAACAAAATGCTATTTCTATAAATGGAAGTAAGTACATACCTGGAAATCCACAGCTCTTTTGTTCGCTAGATCAGCTTTGTTTCCTGCTAAAGCTATTACAATGTTAGGACTTGCTTGTCGCTGAAGTTCTTTGACCCAATTTTTTGCTCTGGCAAAGGACTCCTGTTAATGATTGCAAAATGATTCAACTGAATTTTATCATCCTTTTGTACTCACCTATTATCCCAATCTCTGTTATCTATACTTCAAGCAAAAGGCCAATGCAAGGCTGCTACCTTTGTCCAAACGCACACTCCAATATGCCAACTAAGCTTTTAAAATGAAATAGAGCTTTCAAAATGATACATTACTACCTTTGTTCTCAAATGTGCTTAGCTGGGTTAATACTGAAAACATAACTAGATAGGAAGATGTTTATGTAGACAGACAAGGAAAGAAAAGATTTTAACAGAGAAAATGGGAATCTTAATGTCTCCTCTAGAAGATTCAAGTTTATGAACAACTATATTGAAAGGGTCTCAAAACTTATTGAGTACTGTTCATTATGGTACAGAATACAATTATGTTCATTAATGTAGAAGGTTTCTGTGTTTTTTTTCCCTAAGGGTTTTGAATTTAAGTCTCATTTAAGTTCAAATAAAAAGAAACAAAATAACCTTTGGTTTTGGTCTCAATGGCATATGATACCTTTCCAATTCTTACGCATAACTTGCAATAAAACAATATCAAAATCTTTCATTAACAGAAAAGAACTGCCACCATCAGTGTTGTGAGAGTAACAGCTCAATTCTGGTAAATCAACTTAAAGGTGATTTTGAAAGAGCTCTACAACAGAAATTACTTTCTTTCCCTTTTTTAAGTACAACAAAACCCCCTAGTAAGTCTCTTACAGACACATTCTAACATTACATAGTCCATTACGAAAAGAGCAGCCTTATTTACCAAAAGACATGCCAGCCCATGGCAAGGGGTTTGGACTATACGTTTAAAAGTTCCTTCCAACCCAAACCATTTTATGAAATGAACTGATTCGCACAACACAGTGATAAAAATCAAGGAAAAATAATGCAAGACTGCTAGCTTCCAAATTGCCCCTGTGCCTCCTCAGTACAGTACTTACCTCATTTGTAATGTCGTATACCACTATAGCTGCTTGTGCTCCTCTGTAATACATGGGTGCTAAACTGTGGTACCGTTCTTGCCCAGCTGTATCCCAAATTTCAAATTTTACTGTTGTATCGTCGAGACATACAGTCTGGGTTAGAAAAGCAGCTACAAAAGAGACAGATTTGCTGAAACCAGGATTCTGGTAATATCTCTACATTCATATAAAATTATGTTGACAGAGATGCAAATATGATTTCCTTAAACAATTCAAGCCTATTATTAAGATACAGCAGATTTGAAGCAAGCATTATTTTATAGGCTTTAACTCCTATCAACACAGAACAGTTATTTAAATCACCAGTCTTTACTCAAGTTAAAGACATAAGAAAGCAACAATGGGAAAGAATTCCCATTATGTTTTTTATAATAGTGAATCTGACTAAGCACAAGCCTTCTCTTAAATCTTCTCAATTTACATTTCATCCTGCTTCAACAGACTATAGAGTACCAGTTACAGCACCCCATCGTAATAGAATCCAACAGTTGTGATATTTACAGTTCTACACGTTTACATTACTTGAATACTACCTTAAAAACTTGATTCCCAGCTCCTGCCAACCCCACATTAACTAACGGATGCGGAAGAATCACTTCTCAAACATTTTTGTTCTCAAAGCAGTCATATTTTTGACCTTGCAAGTGATCAAGAATTTCAGCATAATTTTGATAGCCTGCACGCATTGCCACTAGAGCTGAACATATTACCATAAATAACTCTCTTCTAATTACAAAAGACAGTAAGTAACTTCTTCAAGGTATTCGAACAGCAAGGTATACGGAACTGAGTACCCACACAATATAGAAACCCTATTACAAAAATAAGCTAGAAAGTCAGGATTTCTTGGGGAAAAAAACACACTGAAAAACAAGATTTCCTTCTACTGGATTCTCTGAGCCTACCAAGTTCTAACTCAGGCATCTGTTCTACCCTTTCTTTTGAACTTTTAAAAAACCCCACACAGCTATTACAGTAATCTGACAGATTGGCTTGATTACCTGCTTTATAGCCACAGGGTTTGCTCAGTTAATAGTACTTGCACAGCAGAAAATACAACAATTCCAATAATTTGGAGAAAGTCTGAGCAATTCAGCATACATACTCAGACTTGTGTTTCCAGTCATGACACACATTTAGTGAAATACTATGGACTGCTTTGTACTTGTTCCTTCCACAAAACAAACAACAAAAAAACCAAAACAACCACCCCCAAAAACAAACAAACAAAATTTCAAAACCTTCTGCTTGATGAAATCCTAAGCGAAGTCATCTACTTGGCTGAACTGGGGACTCTCATGATTAAGCATACTGAGAAATTGCCATCAATTTAAATTAAATGTCTGAAGAGGCACTGACCCCATAACCCTTGCATATCTGGGATTTTACTCTGTCCCACATCCTCCAAGACACCGTAGCCTATGAAACATTCTAAAACTGCTGCAACTTTCATCTCAATTTATTACAGAAAACCAAAAGCAAGTCCATGTTGCTTTTTGAAGGCACTCTAAGTACCAGACAGAAGCTGACTGGCTACATGGTCAGGTGTTCCTGCTTCAAGGGTTTAGCATCCATCATTGATGAGCAGGCAGGTTGGAGAAGGTAAAGGCTTTGATGTTCCAATGTTAAACCACTGTAAATCTCTCTAAATGCTACAGATCCAAGCACTGGTAAAACAGGCTCCTCTTGGTAGTCTACAAATCAGCCCAGAACCAAAATAAAGAGAGAAAAAAATACATTCTGCATCAGACTAAGGGTTTCTTCCTCAGAACGAGCTCAATATTGTGTTCCTCCAAGGTGAGAGAAGATGTTAAACATGTTCCTACAGACATTATTCTTCTCCACAGAACAAGGCACCTACAGTCCACAAATGATGATATACTCAAAATAGAATTAAATCAAGGGTTTTATTCTATGATATCCTCTTGGTTTTGTTGAAAGGAATATTTAAACCACCATAAAATGCCAGTTAATTTCTGCAAACAAGGTAACTTTTTTCTATCTTGCAAGACCACAGTAAATTGACAATTAATCAGCTGTATTAATTATCTGAAAGCCTATCAACCTTAACAGCCATACTTTTGTCTTAAGCAACTAACATGCACTGCTACACTAGTCCGAAATGGCAAAGTCTAGTTATTAAACACACCACCACCATCCAACATGTCTGCCTTTAACTGCACTTTCTTTCAGATGTTTTTATTCAGATTCACAATGCACATAATCCTCTCTTTGTCTACAGAAGGGCCTTTTAACAAAGTTATGCCTTAGGCAACTACAAGCTACAGAGTTAGATAGCTTTCTCTATAGCACTTTTTCTGAATCCCAACATTGCTACACTTAATATCTCTCAGCTGTATCATATGGCATTTCCTTGTTTCTATTTTATATAGACAAGGCACAAGTTAATACAAAGATTACACTAAAGTATACATAAAGTATATATGAACTTAAACTTAAGCTCTTGTTTAACCTGTGTACAGATTTTAAAAACAAGGTTTGAATTATTCCTAGTTCTATCCAGGAACAATGAATTTCATGTAATTTTAAGTGTTTTTTTAAATAAAACCATGCTGATACTGGGAAGTTAATTCACTACAGGTCTTTAAGAATGCTCTCCATGTTACCACATAGCTGTACAAGAACACAGAAACCTTTCATGTTAACTTATCCTAAAGCCATTATAAAATACACAAAGCCAAAAATGAGCATTAGTGAGTATTACAGGAGAAAAAAAGTGGTTCTCCATTTATTCTGACAGGTATACAAAATAAATGCAGGTTAACTAGATATAGGGTAAAAAATGATGCAATGAAATTCAGCTTGTATTTATTTTTGTAAGCTTTGTAGATTTTTTACATTTCAACAACTGTTCATGTGTAAAGACACATACAAAGCACTGAAACGGCTTCACATAAATATTACAATGAAACAGATTGATCCATGCAAGCAGCAACAGGGACTACTACAGAATATTTATAAAACCACAAAATCCCTATTTTGTACAAGTCTGCATGCCTTTAGTCAGTTTTAGGATAAGTTAAATTTATCCAAGGAGGAAAACGGCTCAAAGCACAAGCAACTTAAACATTTAACATAACAGAAGATATCTGAGGGGCACAGGGGGGCAGATAAAATCTGTTCACAGCTGAACACTTTTTTCTTATTCTAGTAGCCAGCACCTGTTTTGTCTGAAGTCACAAAAAGTAAAACCAGCATGTTAAATTCTGTGATTACTAACAAAGAAAGGTATATCCAGAAACGTAGCAAGTTCTCCCAAATCAAAAGCAAAGCCATGATGCATAAACGACAACACAACGTTTTTGGAAGATGCAGCACTTTGTTTTCACATAAACTAAGTTTTAATTCTTATTAAGCAGCTACTTCACGCACTGAGCATACAGCAAATTAAAATTGCCACACATCCACACACAAACAAAATGTAACATCAAGCCCAGTTTTCAAAATTCCAACATTCAAACACACATTTGCTTTCTCCACTTGACATGGATGTTTGCTACAGCTTTGTGCAAACTACAACTTTTAGCTTAGTTACAGTTCTCAACTAGACACACAGGGCTCAGACCTGATCCTTGCTGTCAATGACCCAATGTAGAAGTACCATTACAGTCAAGATTGACGTGGGCAAGGACAATATAAACCCAACACGAAACAAATTCACGGAACAATTTTCTCACCTCCAATTGTACTTTCTTGAAACTCATGAAACTGTCCTTTTACAAAACGAAGCACCAAACTTGACTTGCCAACTGCAGACTCTCCTAAAAGTACTAGTTTGAACTGGCAAATTTTATTTGCAGCATTTGGCCCATTGGGTCTTGTTGCTCCTCGATTAGCCATGCTCAAATTAGAAAGAAGTCCTTTGTTTCAAGGTCTTGAAAGCAAGTTCCAGGATTCAGTTCCCAGTGATGTTTCTGCCAGTAACAACCTGTTCATGAAAAGACAGTGGGTGGTATTAGATTTACAAACCACGTAAGAAAAATCTAATTTACTAATACAACTTGAATTACATGTAAGTTGTTCTAATATCTACCAAAGTTAATAGTCCAGAGTACAGCTACCATCGCTGCTAAGATGTCAACTACAGACAAAATCTATGACAAATGAAGCAGTCATCTTGTTCAGTACCTACTCTTCCCATTAAAACTTTGAATCAGAACATTAAAATCCAATTATGTTTCTTCTTGCAAGACTTCACTCTTGTTTCCTAACATATTGAGTGAAGCGTAACACAACAGATTCAGACTTTCACATCACTGGTAAAATATCAATTGACAAGAAATCATTATTCTTCCATAATTTTGCTATTGCTAAGCAATATTCCAAAGTCAGCACCACTAGAGGATGCTAAAAAATTGAGCAAATTGGGAAAACTCAATCACCATATCAAGTTCTTTGTAAGTATACTTCATCAATTCACTTCTACATATATTAAGTGCAATTTTCTTAAAAAAAAGCACGGAAGTACTTTACATACAAATTCTGAATACCTTCTTTAGTTAAGAACTGTACTTTTAGAAGCAAAAAAAAAAAAGCCTTCCATAAGCAGAAAAATGGGTTGTCTTCACAAGTGAGAATTCCAGATCAGTTTGTGCAATCTACCAGAGAACTATCTTATTACGATAAAATATTTCCAATACTAACACACATCTTAGCAGATCAATATTCACAACAGAGATCTTTGTTAAGAACCGGTATGAGCAGGATATTTCTTAGTCTACCTAATCTTCTTTCGAAGTCCTTAAAATAAAACCCCCAAAATATTTATTCATATGGACAGGGAAGCCCTTAGACTCTACTGGTATCACTTCTGAGCTCAAAGTTTATAAGCAGTAGAGATTAAATCTTTTTGCAGGTTGGCATTGCTGTATGAAAGACTGGCATAATAATTTTCCATATTCTCTTTCCTCCCAGTTCCCAAAACAAAATTCCAAGTGAGCTCACAGGAAATAAAAAAGCGATGATCACTCAGCTCTGACTGGAATGCCTGCTTGTGTATTTCTGCTACCTCTCTCTCCCCTCAACAGCCTATAACTTTGTACTACTCCAGTTGACGCTTTATTTGAATTGTGAGCACTTGTTGAGGATACAGTGTTTACAGCATTTAGGATGCAAGTTAGTTTAGAGTACATTCTCCTAATGCAAAAAATAGCTTTAATATCTACGTTGCAAAAACCTGCTATTTTCCAATGATTTTTTCCTCTTTCTTCCATATAGTAAAGCAACTACATTTTAATTCAAGCAGTAGCCTTTAGCCACCTTCCTATTTCAAACCATTTTGTGCATATATCAGATACTCAGGTATTCTAGCTTGCTACAAACCTAGCTAGGACACTAAACCTTCATTCTCCTTCCTAACTCTCTCTTTTGTAGATTCAACACAAGTCTTGAAGAATCTTCTTCTCTGGGAAGTGATTCTAACACTCTAGCAGAAATATTCTTCACTAAGATACTCCCTTACAAACTCATTTTCATGTAATAAATAAGAAAATAAAGCTAAGATTTCTTCTTCAACAACTTAAAGTTGAAAACCTGTTTTTTTTTATTTCTCACCTTAAATTGAACTTGAACATAGGTCTTAGAAAAAACTATTTTCAACATCTTAAAGACACTCCTATTTGCTCACATTGCTCCTTTTCCCGTACCTCTCAAAGTAAATTAGCTTCTTCCAGCTAGGATATTCCAACTCTTCATTTATCCCTGTCTGTCCTGTGTCCTATTTGACTATTCTGACATCCTTAAATCAACTGTTTTAATTTGCACAACATGATCTAATAAATATCAAATTTCAGATACATGTGCTTACAAACACTTGAAAGGATATGACAGTGAAAGAACATTTCTATGAAGCCCCCATGTTTCTATGAAACGAATGTTTCTATGAGGAAAAGCCCTGCATATCCCACCACTATTATTAAGTACTACGACAATTACATATTAAAATTCTTACTCATTAATTTTGTTTGAATATTTTAGAATACAGGAATGTATCCAGCTATTTTACAAATGCCAGACCTTTCATCCTTACAGCATAAAACAATTCATGCACAGTTCGTGTGTCGGTTCTCAAGCAAGACTCTGTTCCTCAACATATGCTGCTGAAATAGGCTTCAGAAGTTATGGAACAATTTGGATAAATATGGATCAGTGAAAATAGTTAATCTCTCCCTAACTATACTACAACAAAGAAAGCACTAAGGCATAGCCAAAACGTAGGTAGCTCAGAATACTCTTAGCCATTTGTTTATCTTTTCCTTTGGAAAAATAATGAAAACAATTAAGTTATTTCTGTTCTAAAATGAAATACATCTGCTTGTTGTAGCATTCTAGTGTGTTTGGATAACCATTAAATATTTTAAACCCTTTAATCTTAATTCATCCTGTATTTTACTAGAGTCTGTAGCATTAGTAGAGACATAAGGAGTACGTCCAACAACCATGCGAGTTAGTACTCTTTGGAGGCAAGCGACTTCCAGAAGGCACACAATGAGGAAATCAATCCACTACACTGGTTACTCACTATTACTACTTTTTGCTTGCTGGTTCCCATATTGACAGCAAAAGGAAGCATGAGAGAAAACCTAACAAGACTGACTTAACTCACATAGTATCTATTTGTTTCAACAAGCCATTTATGGCTTTTAGTTATTCAGATTTAGACTAATTACTGTTTTCTAAGTGATAACCCTTGCAAAACTCCTTCAGGATGCAGTGCTGACACAGGTTATCAAGAAAAATATCTAACTAAGTTTTTATAATGCCCAAGCTAAAAAACTGTAGTTACCAGAGAACTTCAAAGTTTACATGCTTATAAACCCCCCCACCCAACACAAATCATTCTAGACTTTCAGATACCAGGTACAAAAACAACCAGCTGTCAGGCTGATTACCTGCAAGGAAGGTCGTCAAGTCCCAGAAACATACAGCAAACATCATTTATTGAAAAGTCACATCAATATATCTAATAACTTAATAAAACCTACTACAGTCATACCACTCACATTTTAACAGTTCAGGATAAAAAAAAGCAAGATTGAAAACCTGATAGAGCACATCCAGATTATTTTGTATATTAAAAAAGTCACTAATACCTTCTGTAAGTGTATATCGAAATCATCACCTTTTGAAGTTTCAGATGATATTGAAATTTTTCAGTAAGCTCAAAACATGGCAGCATACAAACGTGAAAAACAAAATATTTTCTTAATCCGAAGAGAAGCAGTACTACAGTTTGATTATAGAATGTTTTTTGTCTGTTCTTTTACATGTGTGTGCTGAACATAGTGCCTCAGGAAGATTTAAAAGTAGACTTTAATGTTACAGACCTCACACATGTTCTAAGCCCTAGGTCTCTTTCACTCTCCAGTCCCTTAAGTCATCTGTCAAATATTAGCTTTGAGAACCATAAAAAAGCAAAACACCAAACAGAGGAATACTACACTCAGTACCCCTTGCTCCCCTCTCCCCCCAGTGCAAATTCAATTTTTTCACGGATAAGTTTCAAGACAATTCTGAACACCTGACTTCAAGGGCTTAGCAGCCATGCTCAAGTCTTACACCTAGCTTTAGTGAAATTCTCCAGGAAAAGATCCACCAACATCCTCTCCCCGCCTCTCCATTTGCATACGAAGAAAAATTTGCAAACTATTCATATGTTTGGAATATATGAAGAAAGGAAACCTTAAAAAGATATTTTCAGTCATCTACACAAAAGCAAGCGCACAATTTTGACCTGAATCAAGCTCTTAACTTTATAGTATGGATGTCATGTAAGGTAATTATTTATAGAAAAATCTACTGAAGAAAATATTATGAAAATTTCTTAGACGGAAGGCTTCATATGGATAAAAATGAGGGAGATTTTCTTACTTTTATGGAGTTTAATGTGAGAACTCCATCCTACATTAAAAGGCAAGGCCCATTTTGCAGTCTTGGGCACTAAAAATACATAGGTTCTTCTGGTAAGTAGGAACTTTCACTCCTCTTGTGAATATCCCCCAAAGGGACAGCAGCTCCATGCTGAAATGCCAGAACAACAAAGTTTGTAGCATATTATTAGGGAAGTACTCCAGTTAATCCTACCAAGTAATTTACCAGGTGCTGAATATTCTCAGCACTTTTTGCAAGAAAAAATTCTATGCTGCTAGATAGTCTTTGTTAATGAGATTTATGTATGAAGAAGTTGTAATTATTTTCATAGATTACTACACAAATTCTATTATGAGCCTGGGTAAAAAAATACAGTCCTAGCCAATACCTAGAAACTCAGAATTTAATGGCAAATTCAGTCATGTAAGCATTCAGATCAGTGCCTATTTTAAACTACAAGAAAGCTAAAACAAAAGTATCAAAATAACACTAGTGACAAAAGCCAGCCTACCAAAGAGATTAAGACAGCTAACACAGTTCCTACAATTAATGTGATTAAGTGCATTATCAAAGATCACAATAAAAACTCATGATAAATTTAAAACTCAAACATTCCATGATTTTTATACTCAAGAGCAACTGACAGTGTTTCTTACCACGAACACACTTCCTACTGCAGTAATTTCTAATAAACTTTTTCACACTTCATGAACAGAGACAGATCATACAATGCTATGGTTGCAATCGTTATCTAGTTTAAATTTGTTTTACTGGACTACCTTGAATGTTTTAAAAGGCAGTATCTAAAAAGCCTTATTTATTAGGCACTCCCACTAACCTTTTTTTTTGTTATTCCCTTCCAGGCTTAACAGAATTGGTGTGGCATCTTACTGTAGTGATACATAGAATTATCAAAATGTATGTCACATGTAAGTCAGTTTATATTGAAACACAGTGAGACAGTAACTTAAGTGAATCAACACAGTCACTGCAAAAAAAATCACAGCCTTCCAATTAAAGATAATTTCATAAGATCATATGACTGATGTACAGTACCAGTTGCTTTCAGATAAACTGGTTTATCATACAGGAAATGTAAGTAACAATGACTATACTACCATTGTTTCTAGCCACCTCACTTCAGCCAGCATCTACCTTTTTCCTGGCATTTGCTATTACAGAAAATACACTACGCAATTTAGCTTGTCTGCAACTCTACAATTGGAAAAAACAAAGATGCCATTCTTGGTCTGAATGTTACATGGAAGAAGCTGAATAATTTCAGCTACATAGTTAGCTGCTCATCCTCTCTTTTCCATCCTCAGGCTCCGAAAGAGGCAAAAGGTAGGAAAAAAACCCAACCACTTTGAAAATGCTGACAGAATAGCCTTTTATGGCACTATTATTTGGAACATTTTGATAGTTCTAAACAATTCAGCTCTCCTCTAAAACATAAAAAGGCAAAGGTTTGCTCCTCCACTGCACTACGGCTTTATGTCTAGCTCCAATTAAGTCTTATGCAGTGCATACCCAGTAAACCAGGCCTGCCGTGGTGCCCCAGATAGCAAGGTCTTGTTCAAGTATTTTATTTTCCACCTTTTCACCGACCTTCGTCCAGCCGCAACTGAAAGGGAAAGCAAGGGACCCATCTCCCAAACTCCCCTCTTCCATATCTCACAGCAAACTGGAAGGGAACAACCCTGCCCTTGCAGCTGGACCCAGTGATAATTCACTGCCAGAGCGCCTGTACGCACGGGAGAGAAGGATCCTCGCTCTCCCCTTCTCGCCAATAAAGTTACTGATATATACCAGTATACTGATAAAGGAGAACGATTCTCTACAGAACTGTGTTATCCAACGTCAAAAACAAAGGAAATTCAGACTCTCTACAATAACCTGCAGGTAGATCAGATGATTCTTCAGTACATAACAGGGGATGGATCCATACTTTCCCATGTAAATACCAGCCCAGCCCCTCCAAGCCCTGCCACCACCTCCCCTCCCCCGCGGCTCCCTCCCAGTCACAGGAATAAGGGGAAGTGGGAAAACCGGGGGCGCCATTTTGAGAAGGAAAGGGAAGAGATCCACGTCTGCTCCCCGCACGCCAGGGCTGCCCTCCGCGGCGGGTCCCGCACCGCGGCCTGGGTTTCCCGCAGGGGCCCGAACAACAGCCGCTCTCCTCTCTCCGCCTTCTCCCCCTTACCTGGCCGGGCCGCGGACGCCGCGGGAGCCGGGCGGGCAGCGGCGCAGAGACGTCTGTCTGTCTGCCAGTCCGGCCGTCCGTCTGTACCGGCGGGGCAATGCGGGTGGAGGAGGAGAGGGACAGAGGGGAGGCGGCTCCTCGTCGCCGGGTGGCGGGAGGGAGAGGGACGGGGGCGCAGCCGTGCCTCACCTAGCCCCGTTGCCGCCGACTTCCGCCGCCTCTGTCCCGACCAAAACACGCACAGACACACGGACGGACAGACAGGCAGACGTAGCTTCCGCCGCCGCCCGACACGTCACGGCCCGCACAGGGCATGCGCTTCCGGTTCGCCTGCTCGCCACATGATCCCCTTTCTTTACCACCTTTTCCCTGCCTTCCTGTTTTTGTTTCGTCTTCTCAACCCTCCCGGGGTCAATGGACAGCAAGATGGGGACCGGGGGAGGAACCCCCTCCCACTATAGGGGAGGGTCAGGCTCGTGACCACCTGAGGTACCTGAACACACCCAAGTCTATGGGACCTGATGAGCTGCATCCCAGAGTCCTGAGGGAATTGCTTGATGTGGCTGCCAGGCCACTCTCCACGATATTTGAAAAGCCGTGGCAGTCAGGGGAGATCCCTGGAGACTGGAAGATGGGAAACATTGCACTTAGTTTTTTAAACGGGTAGAAAGGAGGACCCTGGGAACTACCAACCTATCAACCTTACAACTGAGCCTAGGAAGATCATGGAACAGATCCTCCTGGAAGCTATGCTAAGGCACATGGAAGACAGGGAGGTGATTTGGGACAGCCAGCATGGCTTCACCAAGGGTAATGTAGTGGCCTTCTATGGTGGAGTGACTACATGGGTGGACAAGGACTATGGAAGTCCATCTGGAAGCTATGGAAGTCCATCTGGACTTCTGTTAAAGGTCCCCCACAACATCCTTCTCTCTAAATAGGAAAAATATGGGTTTGAGGGGTGGACTGTTTGGTGGACAGGGAATTTGTTGGATGGTCACATTCAGAGAGTAGTGGTCAATGGCTCAATGTCCAGGTGGAGGTAGGTGACAAGTGGTGTCCCTCAGGGGTCTGTACTGTGACAGATGCTGTTTAATATTTGATATAGACAGCGGGATCAAGTGCACCCTCAGCAAGTTTGCTGATGACACCAAGGTAAGTGGGGCAGCAGTCACAGAAGGCCGGGATGTCGATCAGAGGAGCCTGGACAAGCTGGAGAAGTGGGCCTGTGGGAGCCTCATGAGGTTCAGCAAGGGTGGGTGCAAGGTCCTACACCTGGGTTGGGGCAATCCACGTTCCAAAACAGGATTGGGCATGATGTGATTGAGAGCCAACCTGCAGAGAAGGGCTTGGGGTGCTGTTTGATGAGAAGCTCAACATGAGCCGGCAGTGTGTGCTCACAGCCCAGAAGGCCAACTGTATCTTGGGCTGCATCAAAAGAAGTGTTGCCAGCAAGTCAAGGGGGGTGATTCTCACCCTCTGCTCCGCTCTCATGAGACCCCACCTGGAGTAGTGTGTCCAGTTCTATGATCCCCAACATAAGAAGGATATGGAACTGTTGGAATGGGTCCAGAGGAGGGCTACAAATATGATCAGAGGGCTGGAATACCTGTGCTATAAGGACAGGCTGAGAGAGTTGGGCTTGTTCAGCCTGGAGAAGAGAAGGCTCTGGAGCACCCTCATAGTGGCCTTCCAGTACCTGAAGGGGGCCTATAGGAAAGCTAGGGAGGGACTGTTTACAAGGGAGTGTAGTGATAGGATGAGAGGGAATGGCTTTAAACTGGAAGGGGAAAAGATCTAGATTAGACATTAGGAACAAATTCTTCACAATGAGGGTGGTGAGCCACTGGAACAAGTTGCCCAGGCAAGTTGTGGATGCCCCCTCCCTGGAAGTGTTGAAGGCGAGGTTGGATGGGGCCTTGAGCAGCCTGGTCTGGTGGAAGGTGTCCCTGCCCATGGCAGGGTGACTGGAACTGGATGATTGTTATGGTCCTTTTCAACCCAAGCCATTCTATGATTCTATAAGTTAATTAATATTTGTTTACAGTAAAAAATTCTGTAAGAATACCTGTTACGTGATCCTCTTGTGTGTGTGTGTGTCCCCGTGTTTGTGTGTGTCCTGCCCAACTTTACTGCCAGTGCTTTGTGGCGGGCTAAGTCCTAAGGAGCGCCTTGTCACTGCAAAGGTGGCCTGTTAGCAGGGTGGGAACTTCATAAAATCATAAGTCACCCTCACAGTAAAAAAAATTATTTCTAATATCTAACCTAAATCTCTCCTCCTTCAGCTTAAAGCCACTACCCCTCATCCTATCACTGCACTCCATGATAAAGAGCCACTCCTCTGTTTTGCTATAGGCCCCCTTTAAGTAGTAGAAGGCTGCTCTAAGTACTCCTCAGGACCTTCTCTTTTCTAGGTTGAATAAGCCCAGCTCTCTCAGCCTGTCCTCACATGGGAGGTGCTCAATCCCTCTGATCATCTTTGTGGTCCTCCTCTGGACTCGCTGTAACAGATCCATATCCTTCCTGTGCTGAGGACTCCAGAACTTAACTTGTTCCTTTGATTCATAGGGTGTTTGTACCTCGTGCTTTTCCTCAGTGCTGAGAAGACTCTCTGGGAGTGACTGAGCATCTTCCGTGCCTGTCCTGTAGGAACACAGCTAGTACTGTCAAACACTGGAACAGACTGCCCACAGGAGTGGTTGAGTTACCATCCCTGGAGCCATTTAAAAGACTTGTAGACGTGACACTTAGAGACATGGTGGACTTGACAATGCTGGGTTTGTAGTTGGACTCAATGATTTTAAAGGTCTATCCCAATCTAAATGATTCAGTGATTCTGTAACTGTGGGTGCAGTGCAGCCTGAGGGTGCCACTTAGGCACCAGGGATGGGAGCTGGATATCACACAGACTGGAAGTCCTAGTTTAATGCTTTAAAAGAACCAATTTCCAAAGCTGTTAGTAAAGTGAGTTGAAAGAAGGAACTACAAAGGGAAATTTGAATTACAATAGGGAATTTACCTAACTGTTTAAAAAATTGAACAGCCAGTGGTAAAGTCTTAGAGATAGGCTCATTACTAGGAGAGTGCAAAAACTTAAGAGAACGGGTTGCTAACACAGAACAAATCTTGATTGCTTAGTAGGTGGATACAAACAATTTGACTTTAAACATGCAAATATGAAATAATTCACCTTGCTCTAGAAATTATTGGACATACGTCATTGGTTTCCTGTATTATTGGTGTAGTATGTGAAACCTTTGAAATCCTATGTGCTTTACATATGTCTACAACTGAGGAAGAATGCTGAAAAATTTAAAAATAATTCAGGATGATCTTTAAGGATGGTTAAAACACTGTAAAACTTGCCTCAGTGGAACACGCGAAGACCTGCTTGTCTTGTAAGGCCCTATGAAGAGAAGCCCATGCTGGAGCAGGTTTACTGTCAGGACCTGTGACCCTGTGAAGTACCTACACTGGAGCAATCTGTTCCTCAAGGACTGCACACTGTGGAAAGGACCCACGCTAGAGCAGTTCATTCAGAACCACAGCGCATGGAAAGGACTCGTGTTGGATAAATTCATGGAGAGCTGTCTCCCGTGGACCCCATACTGGAGCAGAGGAAGAGAATAAGGAGTCCTCCGGTTGAGGGTGAAGGAGCGGCAGAGATGATGTGTGATGATGTGACCGCAAACCCCATTCCCTGTCCCCCTGTGCTGCTGAGGGGGAGACGTAAAGAACTTGGGAGTAAAGTTAAGCCTGGGAAGAAGGGAGGGGAAGTTTTAGGTTTTATTTTCTCAGTATCATATTCTGATTTTGATCAGTAATAAATTAATTTCCCAAAGTTGGCTCTGTTTTGCCCACGACTGTAACTGGTGAGTGACCTTGCCCTGCCCTTATCTTGAGCCACAAGCCTTTCAGTATGTTTTCTCTCCTCTGTTCAGCTGAGGAGGGGAGTGATACAATGGCTTTGACAGGCACGTGGCATCCAGTGTGGGTCAGCCCATCACAATACTCCGTCACTGGAGATTCTGAATCAAGATTTCATGTTGCTGTCTTGTCAAAATATGTTTTAGTTCAACCAGATGTATTTAACTGAAGGAAAATTAAGTTAAGGAAAACCTATGATCAATGTTATACTAAAACCGAAGCTCCATTTACCATTCATAAAATGTATGACTTTAGTGTTAGTTGTCTTGTCAGTCTTCTTGCCAACACACGTTTATCTTGTCCTGCTGTTGCTGCTACTTTGGAAACAGAAATAAAGGTATAATCAATCATGTCACAGCATTTTGTTGGGTTTTTTTAGTCATCTCTACTCTTTGTGCTGCTTTGGAAATATCTCATTACTTGTAAAATATTATCGCTGATGGCCTTGTAGAATGTGAGGGAAATCAACAAATCTCATTTCTGTCTGTTTCCGTGTTTTCCTTTGTCTTTTTTTCCCTTCCCTAGTGTGAACATAGCAATAACTTAAAAATTATTGAAGTGAATGGAATAAAACCTGACTGCTCTGTTTCTTATCATCTTCAATTCTTTTCTATGTACTTTTCCATTGTTAGCAGATTGGTCTCAGTAATAATTTCACCATTCTGCTTTACTAAGTTAAAGTTTAATCGCATATATATTTGCCTTACAAAAAGCATTTTTGTAACTTAAAAAAATGAAAATGCCTTTGAGTTCACCAGTGATGTAGAATGCCAGTCTAGCTCCAGAGAAACATGTTTGAAAGTATGCAAATTTTCCAAGCTGCGAATCTGGTGAAGCTTACAGTAAAGAGTGCCTTTAGAAGATTTGTAAAAGTTGCCCATTAAATCAGGTAATCTTGCCTTAATGCACTGTTTATTTGCTGTAACCCTCTTGACTGGTTTCAGTATGTTCAACTGGACCTCAGGATTTGCTGAGCGAAACATCACAATTGTGATAAGCAAATGTTTTTTACTACTTTGATGTCTCGAATGGATGATTTAGGATCCTACTGACTATCCAGTTTGTTGCGAATCCTGATTTAGTACCCTGCCAACTGCGCCAGTTTGTCACAAATAGATTTTTACATGGCTTTGATTTCACGTCAGTTTGGGATTTATTAATAGTTTTGAGGTAGATCACAGAGTTAGGCTGTATAATTCTTAACAGCACTTAATCATCAGCCAATTTAACAAAGTGATTCAACGGAATTTGCTACATTTGGAACAGTGACGTAGTTAAAGATTCAAGAATGGCAAGGTTCGTATGAAACCCTGCAGGGCTTCCTAATTCAAATTGCTCACACACACATGAAGATACACAGATACACAGACACACCTATAATCAAAGTTCCCCTTTCTTAAGTATAGTGGAGTACTCACTTTTAATGCATCAGCATTTGTCAATGAGTGATCACTGAAACTCAAGAATTCTGACCTCACCATTCTTCATCGGTAATTGCTAGCAAGCAATCTTTGAATCCTTGTGAAATCTAACTTCGGGGGCCTCCCAGCTCAGAGGGGAGATGCTGGGTCACAGCATGCTGTGATCCTACAGAGCTCAAAGAGCCTCACATAGGATTGCTATTTGTAGGATCGTGAGATGACTGACTTCGTATCAGGTACTGTATTGTAGGAATTGCATGTCAGCAAATAGTGGCAACTTTCAAACAGCAATCACTGTTCCGTATAAAACCACTGCTGTAGAAGGAATATTTTATCCAACTTTTTTCTAAAACAGATTTCTTTAGAGATCTAATTTTTTTCACATAAGAGAATGCAAATTTATGCTGTAGTCAAGAAAGTTTCGATCTTTTTTTCTAAAATAGAGTTATTTTTTTTTAATTCATCAGCTTGTCTTTAAAATTTACAGTTCCTTCCTACCCTACAAATATTCTTCCTGCACACCAAGTAACTTTGAATCTAAGAAGGAATGAATATGACACTGATTCCTAAAATGAACAGAATTACAGGGAGAAAGGGCAGCTCTTTTGTTGAGTACATTTACATGGAACTTTGAGTACACTTTTTTTATCTGCATTGTGAATTTAAGAAAATACCTGGAAAATAGAGGTAAGAAACTCTAGCTTTTACTATTCTTTCTCATATTACGTGCCTATCCAATAATATGCTGAGAATGCATTAGCCTGGCTTTTAACAGACTGAATCTTATATTCTTTTATTCTTAGGAAGGCAAAATCTTTCCAAATTCATCCGCTACTACTTTAGTTTTATTTCTGTGACTTCAAGATTCACAGTTTGAAGAAAACTTTTTTTCTGGAAGGGCTTGAAAATGTGGCTGCAATTTTTACAGCTTAGTAGTAGAGTATTTTTTATATACCTGAAAAGAGATGTATTCTTCTCTACATTTTTACTAGCTAGTTTGCTACAGTACCCACCCTATTATAGTAATTTATAATAGAAGCAGCTCCTGCTGTTAAAAACATTTTCCTGCTTTCTCTGGCACCTGGATGCATCTCTTTTGGAAAGCAGCCAGTGAGGCATTTCCCTGTTCCACAAAAGGGCTAGCAAATGAGAGCATTTCTAAGAGCAAGTTTTTGGTCTGAGGGTGTTTAGAGTGTGCTTCCGGGAGGCATGTGAAAGATAGCCAAGAGAAGCATGTGAAAGATAGCCAAGAGAAGCATGAGTATTGTTAGTAGGTTTCAAATTGATTCATAGAGACCTGCATCTCTGCTGAAAAAACCCCAATAAAACAGAGGGGCAAAACAGAGAAGGCTGAGGACTTCTGTCTTCTTGTTTCTGCAATAGCGTTATTTTTACATTGCCAGGTCCTATTTTTCTGCCTTTCTGCCTACTGCATTGGGACTAAGTGGATTCTTTCAGTTAGCAAGTGTGGCCACCTGCTGGGGAGAAAAAAAATGTAAAAATAAAATAAATCAGAAATAACAGAATATATAAAAATGGTAATAACTTCAGCACAGATAATAGCCAGTTAGAAGTACAACAAATGCAAGAGTAAAAATTCAAATCCCAGTTTCCTGAGCTTTACTGCTACCGTATAATTTTGGTGATACAATACTTCGTTCTTCCTCTGGGTAATAGTTCCCACTCCTGCCAGGTTTGTCCTAATCATTACTCCTCTCAATCAGAACAAACCCATCGCTCATTTTTAAAACCTGTATTTTTGTTCAAACCACAATTCAGCCTTTACTAGATAGAAATTGCACCAGACAGGTGAATAGATCACAGGGCAAGAGGTAACCAATAATTTTATTTTATTTATTAAACTACCAAAAATTACTGCTTTATTTGGGAGGAGAACTCTAAATTCTACATAAGAAAAAACACAACTGAAGTGTAAATGAACTGAGCATATAGAGAGCTTACAAGAGCTTCTTTAGTTTCAAAGTGATTATGAATGTTTTGTATTTGTGGTGGTGTACAGCTGTGTCCACAGCAGAAAAAATACACCTACTTTTGAAAAAGGGCACCAGCAACTGCCGCAGGTAGATGATAGTTAAACATAACATACAGAGAAGATAAAGCTATGTTCACATGTGTGAGAAGCTGATTATAGTACTGACACCATTTTTGCCTCCGACAGCCAGAGCAGGTAGTTGGGCATCACTGCTGCCTGATGGCCTGGTCGTCAGAGAGCAATTGCTGCCCGAGCCTCTCATCAGGGTCCTGAGAATTCAGTTTTAATTTAGCTTCCTTCACTTTAAATCTTTATCAAACAAATGTTAGAGCTGAGAATAAAATGGCAGCAGCTGGTAATGTTTGTTAATTAATTACCGTTAAGGTCTGTATGTTTATCTAAAATTGGTTTTGTTGTCATAAGATTATAGAGAATGGAGCAGGATGGGATTGAATTTAGATGTTTTGCTGGGAAGAAACGGAGAGTTTGCTAAATGTCACCTTAGAGTGAAAGTCTTTTACAAACAGTAAAAGTATTCTCATGTCCTGTTATATGGGTAGTGCTGACATGCTTCTCTCACCTGCCTTTGTGCAGCTGCATAGATGGGAGTTGCAATCTTCTTTAGAGGAACAGTTTCAATATAAAATATTTTATTAATATGTTTATAAATATGCCAACATTTGTGAAAAGCATTTAGAACAACTAATAAAGATTTAAAGTTCAATCAGCCTTTTGACCATGTAAGACCTTCTTTCAACCCAAAGATGACTCAACCCGCCTATCTGAAAGCCGATGAATTTTCAAGGACTTTAAATAATTGGTCTAGGAAATGTACACCTGCATTTGAGCCTCAATTATTTCCTTAGATAATGATGGTTACAATATAACCTGAGTGCAATTTGTTCCTTGGCTTTCTCCAGGGAGTTGAGGGTGGGGGAGGGTTACGCTGGGTGCTGGGTACTAGGGAGGTGGCAGGAGGAGTGTGGGTGCTGGTTGTCAGGGGGATGATGGGAGAGGTATGAAGGGGGAAGGCAGTAGAGGCTGGTGTTGAGTGCGAGGAGGATGGCAGAAGGATGGTGGATGCTTTGTGTTAAGGGACTAGAGGAAGCGGGGTGAGGGAGGAGGGTGATGGATGTGAGGGAGATGGAGGGAGGGTTGTGAGGGCAGTGGGTTCTGGGTGCAGGGGGGATGCAGGAGGATAATGGGTGTTGGGTGTGAGGGAGATGGTGGGAGTGGTGTGAGGGTGGCTGTGCCCATTACCAAGTGAGCAGAAGGCTGCAGCCCATCTTCATAGGCCGAAATTTCACCAACAGGTTTCCTGAGATTTTGGCCATGAGTGCCTTTGCTGAAGGGGTCTGACCATTGTCACAGAGCCACTGGCCTGCTTTCTGTGCCTTTTGGGGGCTGGGGCCTCACTGAGGGAAGAGGATGGAAGAGGGACAGCATGTATGGCAGGCAGGTGAGTTGCGCTGTGGTCCTCTCTTCCACCCCAAAATGTGTGTGGCTCCTTTATTTTCCGCTTTTATCAAAACAAGGACAATTAGACAACATGTCATGCATAGTATCAGATCTCAGTTTGACTAGCTGTGCTTATTAGTACAATGAGTTTGGTTATGCCTTATTTTTTGATTGGAGGGTTTAGGCTGGAAGGTTGCTTCCCACTGACAATACAGCTATGAGTTGTCTTGCTGAGGTTTTAGCCAGGGTGAATTGTTTTTTCGTACGCTCCTTGGGAAACTTTTGCAATATTTTCCCATTAGTGATTGTGCTGTGAGACAGGCCTCCCCTCCTTCTCTGGTAATACAATTACAATGGCTATTATTAGGAATTATTATGACTTCCTTCCTTCTTCCTTATCAAGGATACCCCTCAGAATTGTGCTTCCTGCTGGCCCTTCCCCATTCCTCTGAAGAGTCAGAGAGTACTGAGACACAAACGGAACCCTTAAATAGCAGCTCTCCCTTTAAATAGGTAATTAAAAAGAACCAAAACTGTGATTAAAATAATTTCTGAAATTGCTTTAATGATAGTGAAATTGTGAATCAAATTAAAGATTTCTGAAGTTGATAAATCTAACATCTATTTTTCTTGAAGTGTACCTGAAGAAGCTGTTATCCATCTTAAAAATGGAACCATATAGTTGAAACTTATGAACTCTGTTGTTACTTCTTTTTCTGATTAGAGAAAATTTAGGCTGGGCTGTGTTGACTTTATGCTTAGAATATCAACATCTGCAGGAGCTTATGCATGTGTTACAGCTCTAAAATGTCCTCGTATTTTATTCTTACCTCTGTGGAATCACACTGAGGCTGCAGTACATTTTTTTATTAGTAAAATTGTGTAAAATTGTAAAAATAGTGTCAAATAGTGTCAAACGGTGTAAAATTGTCTTTGCTTTGCCTTATATGTAATCCATTACTCCCAACTAGTGTGTGAGAGTTTTGAAATACAACTAGCTCCTGGTGTTGAAAGAATATCGTGCAGCTGAGCAGATGATCCTGACTTTGCATCTGATTTGGCACAGAGTCACATTCTTCACTCAGTGTAGGAATGCAATCCGTTTACTTTTGTTTAAGAGTGTCCTTAATTAAAGCAACTGATTTCATCATAGTCAGGGATAAAAGTACATAGCTGAGTGATTTACACTACAAGATTTCACCACTGTTATGTTGTATGTATGTTGTATACGTATATACAATATGTATTTTATTTAGCTGGAGATTTAACATAGCATTGATTAGTAATGGTCTTTAAAAATATAGTTTTGTTTTGCAACTTGCTAGATAAAGTTATTTTGATGTAAGATCTCATTAGAACACTTCTAATCAAACTTTTGCTCGTGGTGTGAGGGGTAGCCATATTGATGTGTGAATGATTAAAATTTGCTGGTTTTTCTGCCTATTGTGTTATTTGTGATGTCTTTAAGCAACTTCATTCATAAATACATTTCCTAAAACTAATTTTCCACAAAAAAATACAAGACAAAAAAGAAGCAATCTACTTAGCAGTCCTCAAGCATCCTTGGGCAGATGACATGATCAGTTTTTTACATAATCTGAGGGACTGGATATGATTAGTCCTAGATTTGTCAAATGTTTTGGAAGTAGTGGATGGCTTGTGAAGCTATATTTAGATGTTTTGATATTAACTACATGTGAATAGGGACATCATTTTATGGACCATTTGATATTTTAATGAAATGAGTATATTAGATGTTCAGGAGTGCTGAAAATCAGCATCTCAAAACTGAAATTCTCCTTTTCTTAAGACTGTAAGGCATCTTTTTAAAATGTCCATTTTCTGTTGTATGCACAACAAATTGAGGAGGTGTTTCTTTTTACAAGAGTAGGGGATCTTCATTGCCAGGTTCTGTGTGAGTTTCCTGTGGTAAAGAGAAAGAGATGTCTTGACTGCAATTTGGCAAGGTTTGAGGAAAGCTAACTGTGAGAATTTTTTCATGTTACTAGAAGGATTCATTCATTATGAAATGGTTAGTGCTTTGAAAAAATATGAATGTAAAGGAACGTGTGAAATTAGCACTCCTCTGGTATGGAGATACAGACATGAAGAAACGAGCATAGCAAGACAAACTTAGATAAAGACTATAAAGACAAAGTAACTTCATAATTATTGTAGCTTAATCTATTATGATAAGCTAGGTAATTAAACACAGCACTGTCTGGAGCCTTTCACAGAACTATTTGGAATATCCAAGTTAATAGCAAGCAAGGGACATGTGAGCAGGAATAATCTCCACATTTTTTTTCTCTTCAAAATTTTGTGTTTTTTCATAAAAGAAAAATGATTGAAATGTTTATGTACATATTTTCGTCCAAGTTGTAATTTTTGGCTGAATATCCAAGCATCGTAATTTCAGGTATTTTCTTTTTTCCTCTCTGGAAAAATAAATTATAATTAACATTTCATATATAATAAAAACTGTAATGTATACAGAATGATTGATGCCTTACTTTCAAAAGAAATCTTGGATTTGCCTCAACATTTATGATTAGATTGTTATCTTGTCACAATACCCTGTCATACTCTTTTAGTCTCAAATCGCTGTATTATTTAAGTTTAAAATTATTTATTGACACATTTATATTCAAATTTTTAACCTCTGTAATACTCAGGGTTACTTTCTGTACTCATCAATTTTAATCTTCTGAAATGTTGTGCCTGGTACTACATATGTATTAAAAAACTCTGTCTCTGTGTTCCTTTTGGTGGAGTCTCTTTGTAATGGCTGTTACAACTTTTTTTTTTACTTATATTAGGATGGTGGTGGGATGATAGACAAGGAAGACCTATGAAAATCCTGTTTTCAGCTTAATTTGAATCTAGATGATGAGCTCTTGGATTCCTTTTTTGACTATTGTCATTAGGATAAAGACAATCTGATTAGTCATCTAGAGTTTGTAAACTTTCTGAACTGGAAACACAAAATGGCTGTTGGAGAGTTTGAAGTAAAAATAATTACAAAAGATAGATGGACTTAATACTGGGAATCTGAGGAAAACTATCTCATTCTTACAACAGCTGCTGAGGGACATTGCTCTTGTAGACTAGGTGCTCCTTTAGAAGAGTAGGATTTAGTGGATGCATTTAGTCCTTGCCTGCCATCTGCAGAGCCTCAGATGCAAATGTATTTCAGAATCCTTGAGTTCTGTGTTACATATTGGGAATTTCCCATAAATAAGGAGAAAGTAAAGAATCTCATCAATCATTAACAGAAATACAGACTAATTGTGTTACCGACTTTATAATAGTTTTTCAAGGATTTAAGCACTTTTTTTTTCCTCTTAATTAGTCTATAATGGGCTGATAATAAACCCTGACTGTACCATAACTTTTGTTCATAGGGAAAAATATAGATGCTTCTGTTTTTCTTGAAGACCCAAAGATAGTTGATGAGCTGCTGCTGAAGCAGGAAGATCTTCTATTAGAAGAACCAGGAAGCTCAGAGAAGACATCAAAACTACTTACAAGATCAACTGATTATTATTTGCAAATTACTGAACAACAGTTTCTCAGTATAATGCTGCAGTAGGTGGTCCCTACTGCACTTCTCACTTCTGAGCATTATTTAAGACAAAATCAGGAACAAGTATAGCAAGTATTGCTACAGAATCTACTAATGTACAATAATGAATTAATTTATCTAAACTAAGTTTGTTTAGGATTGTGGCTTGGAATTTGGCATGGCTTGGATATTTGGTGTGGTTTATCCATTCAAAATGTGAAAACTATTCTAGATGTCTGAGAAATTGTGCTAGTAACTTTAGGAGAACAATATCTTCTTGAAATCATCCGAAATGTTTTCAGGTGGAAGTACTGGTTAAGCACTAGATTATTACCGCAAGATTTTGTGTTGTCATGGTTCATGATGTAGCTGAAGCTAGGATTTCTAAAATAAGAAAAAAGATATGAAGAAAATTGTATATCTTATTGAATATATGTGAGACAAAGTCTCAAATTTGTTCTTATTTCATTCAAAATGTTTTATCTTCCCTGGCACTATCTTTACATATGGGCTTTTCCGTGCTACCTGTTGATTGATTTACATGGGTTTGGGAGTATGTGGCATTCCAGCTATTTGTTCAGATATTCCTGCTGCTCAGATTTGCTGCAACATTGACAAAACTAATTAGGGTGATGAGGCCACTGCTTATACGTTATTGTTCCCCTCTGTCTTCAGTCAAAAGAGAGTGTATGAAAGACTTTATAAAAACAAGACCAAAGGTAGAAGTATAGTGCATTTCATCAGAATGTTCTTCCAAGGTAAATGTACCTCTAGCCATGTGGGAGTGGAAAGTCCAAATAAATAAACAAACAAATATTCAAATAAACAGGCTGTGAAATTCATTGTTGCAACACTACCATCTTTCTTTACATACATTCATCTATCTGGGAAATATATACTCTTCACATTCAAAATTATTCATAGAGGTGGTAGATAATTTTGTTGAGATACAATTTCAAGAAATAATATGACAAAGTACATCAGGTTGTTGCTACTTGCATGCTCAAATGCTCTGTCTAACAAAGGAGGGTAATTAATCTAGGGCTTAAGAGTCTACAGACTCACCATTTCTGCAATGTGAGAAGAGAAGAGGAATTATGAAATTTCCATCCTTGGACTTATTCATATTTTTAAGCAAGGTCCCAAAGAACGTTGTTTAATGGTAAAGTTAGACCTACTTTGATTACATGTTTGGATGGACGATCTCCAGAGATCTCTTCCAATCTCAATTGTTCTATGAGCAGATGTCTTAAAAAGCCCACAAGAAGATTTTTTAAAGAGGTGTAAAAGTAATTTCAATCACAGAGGGATGTTCAGTGGAAAATTTTACCCAAAATATCTCTCCTCAAACAAACTTGCAGGTTTTACTAATGGCAAATTCAGCAACCTGTTGAATGTACCTTTTACATGATCTGCTGAGTCAGAGTCATAGGCTTAAAGCTGCAAAGGACTTGTACAGTGATAGAGGATATAAGGAGGCACACACCAATGCGGTGCTATCTCATATTTCTGAAGAGAGAGGCAGGATGGGAGACTGCAGAGACTTACTTGTGGACTATGATTTTTCCATGTGCTATCTCTGGGGGCTGCTATGACTGTGTTATCTCACAGACTCAAGTTCCTCCCACATAAATACCAAAACAACTTTGCTCCTTTGGTACTTTTTAGCTTCTCTGTTTGTATGCATTTTCTAGTGAAAAATGTTGAGATAACTTCATTACCTGAAACACAATTTCTGAGACAATTGTAACAAAATCTGAAATTCCAATCTAAAATGAAAAAAAGAAGACTTGACAACCTTTTCCTTTCTGCTAGTCATTATTCTAAATATTCAGTCACTTTTGAAAGTGGATCTGGAACTTGAGTCCATATTTTACAGGAAAGAATGTTGCTAATTACTGGCTAGGGATGTAAAAGGTGTGGTGTCATGTTCTGTTCATGTCAGAAAATGGCTTGTCAGAATGTCGTGTACACGAGCATTTACCATTTTATAATCTAACTCTGAAGCAGGAAATCTGTGCCTGCAGAATATAACTAGCAGTAAATAGAATTCATGCTTCATTGAGAAGCCCATTATACCTGTCAAGCACTAGATGATAGAACTCTTCTCTGAAGCTATGAGGTGGCCTCAGATGTCATACACCATTGTAGACTACAGAGGCTATGCATAGTTCAGTGCAGAACTACCTCTGAGTTTGTTAAATCACCTTATACTCATGAAGGGGACTGTTTCAGTGTTTTAGTGATGATTTTTAATTTATTTTCGCATACAGCATTAATATTTTCAAACATATAATAGCTAATGAAATTGTTCTATGTGAAAGCCGAGTCATCTACCAGTTTTTATACAGGCCTGTAGAAATGAATGCTAATTCTGGCTTTAAAGCAGTTTCATGAGGTGACATTTCATGTTACAAAAGAACAAAATATTTCCAGGACTTGCTGTTTTCTTCACTGGAATTTATCCTAGTCTATTGAAGCGAACAGAAGTTATGTAACTCAGTAATAGTGTGTAATATATATTCAACATTTTCATGTTGATCTAAGGTAAGGGTCAGGTTAACTCCATCTGCACACTTGATAGTCTGTGGTTTAGTCAGTGATTATTTTGTGGTTGTTGATAAGCCAGGACAGAGTTGTATTTTAATATGGTGAAACTGAGTGATGAGAGCACATAGTTCTTTATGGTCCCTGCAGTGATATCCTGTAACAGAATATTGCTTTTAGTTTAACTTTTACATTTTTCTAACTTGTTAAAGACATTAGTCAAATCTGGTTTGTTTTCCTCATGAGTAATATTATGCATTTAACTGAAACAACACCTATGCTTAAAGAAACAAAATTTGGTCAATTTTTTTCCTTCTGTAATTTCAGCTGTCATAAAATGTCATGGATTTATTGGCTAAGATGGATGTGAAGATTGCTGTACTGTGGATCATGCTTATATTTATACAAAAGATAGTTTAAGAGAAAGATTACAAATAAGGTTGATTTGACTGTGTTAAAGGCCTTATTATACAGTATCAAAACATACATAAAATTCCAGAGCATAAACATTACACATACGCACAAACATGATGCAACTGAAGAAGCCAAATGATTACTAAGACTAACAAAAGCACAAGTCATGTCAATATTCTTCTAAACCCACCTTCCTCTGACAAATCAACAGGTCAATGTAAAGAGACATGCAGCTGGAAGCATTCAAGTGAGAAAATATGAAAAAAATATTTCTGCTGAATTATTTTGATGTAAAACTGTAGTAAGACCCAAAGCTGTTGTGAAATATTTCATTTTAGTCACTTCTTCTAAACCAATTGAAGATCTTGCATATACTAGTCTTGCTGTGAAATGCAGATGATAATATAGTATGATTTATGTCAATAAGTGCAAACAGTGAAAATTCAATGGATAAACATGACTTGATTTGGGGCTTTTAAAAAATGTTTACTTTTCCCTGAATCTTCTGTGTTTGATTTTTCCAATGTTGAAGTTGCATCAACATTACCTTATTAACTAAAGACAGTTTGGTATACCACAGTTTCATCCCAATAAGAATGAGATTTACTTAGGTAGGAATTACTTTGGTTACGGATACAGGATGTAGTATGTAATTTTTATTTAACAGTGTGAAGAACTTTGTGGCAAATGGAGATTGCTAATATATGTAAAACCGTGCTGTATACAGTTATAAGAAAATGCACACCAGAATTAGATAAACTGTAGTTACATGAATTATATTTTTTGTAGATTGCGCAAATTATCTGCAACATTGGTGTGAACACTTCAGATGAAAATTTGAAGACATATGGAAGCAAGCCTGTGTGAAACATCATAAAGAAGAGATTTAGAAAGAATCAGGAATGTCCTGGATGAAATACAGGTATCACACACAAAAACCAGTTGCTATTTCTAGTCTTTGTGCATTGCATTTACTTAAATTAACATCAGTCTTTATTCTGATGCTAAATGCAATAAGCATTTTAAATAAGGTGTGTTTACAGAACTGGAATTCACTGTTTGGTGTCTCTCTGAATAGTGGGTTCACCACATATATGTGAATGTTTCTGCTGTCATTGCAGTTATCAGGAACTGATATTCATAAGAATGAAAGAGGATGCAGCATATTTGTGAATGGGATTCAAATATTTATCTTATAGACTTTATTTTTTTCTTTTTTACAGTTTTTCTAAGTCTAAATAATAATTACTTCAAGCATGGACACATTTTGCATTTTTTAATTTATTTTTTCTCCTATAAATGGAAAGATACTTTTCAAAGTACTTAAGATAAATGTGTCAGATGTGCAAAACTCCTTAAAGTTTATTATCAAAGAATGACATCTTGCCTTGATTCCAATGTTCTATAATTTCTTGTCAACAAAATAGTAGCTAACAGAGATCCGAGTGTGATAAGTTACTTCATATGTTTAAAAATTGCTTTACAATAAGATACTAAAGAAACTACATAGTTATGAATGTGGGATCTAAAGTGGTGTCATGAAATAGACTCCTTAAGAACCAATCAATTTCTGTGCATCAGCAGTGCAAAAATAAATGCTCACTTTTGTGATAGAGCATATTCTTTATGCAATCTTCTGGCTATTAGATTATAGTGTTTGGCTTTCACAAGCAAGACAAAAGAATGGATATTTAGAGGTGTTTATGCATGTTGCATAAAAATACAATCTCAGTATTTAGAAAAGTTTGGGAGGGCTTTCACAGAGCTAACTGTTCATTTACGACTAAAGTAATTCCTTGGGAAGAGGAATCTTCATAAATGAAAAACACTTTATCATTATAGAAACCTCAAGGAATATACATGAAGTCCAATAAGACTAAATAATAGAAAGTAAGTAGTACTAAAATATGCAACTGTGAATTGGAATGTTTGCTCTTCATATACAGTACTGAGCGTGGTATAAATCAAATGGAAATTGTTCATTATTGACAGTGAGAACGATTACTTTTAGCCTTTTTAAAATTAACTGAAAAGAAAAATCTTCACCCAATGTAATGTTGCCATATAGGATTTCAGAAAGGATATCACTTTGTCAGCTATCAGTACTTTAATACCGTAGTGAGATTTGGAGGATTAGATAATGTTTCCAGCCAAAAGTTAGAGTTCTACAATGCAAGTAAAGGTTCTTTGCATCTTAAATATGAGGAATGCATGTGTAATGTCAGCTTAAAATTTCATCATAACTTTTTTCTCACTTGCACTCAGGTGATTGCTGAGATTCCTCTTTTGCCAATGAAGGATATAATTTAGTAGCTTGTCATGATAGATCCACTTGCCAAATCCTTTTGTACATTTTTATTGTAGCATTAGTAGTAGCTGTTTATATCAAGTAGAATGAACTTGCTTCCTGGTATCTCCAGGGAGCATGTAGTAGAAAAGCTGCTTCATGAAGACAGCTTTTTTCCTACTGCGAATGAAAGTTGTTCTGCACTGTTGTTACCTTGCCTTCCCATCTTTCTGGGACTCTGCATGCACTGCAAAGCACACAGGATGCAGACTGTGACTGTCCCAAGTCAAATCATGACAGAAAGATGGATGTCCCACTAATTTCAATCAAATTTGTTATGTCAGGATTTCACTACATCCAGTGAAATTATATAAATCTCCTCTTCTGCTCAAATAGGGTGGGAGAGAAGAATCCTCCATCTTTGTTGTGGTATACTTCCAAAAACATCGTATGGAATTACTTTAAAAAAAAATCTATTCTTTTTCTCCTTCAATAGAAAATTTTAGATGAGTTAAGCTCACTTCAGGGAAAAATGAAAATAAAATCAGATCTGTGTGTATGTATATAAATAAATATGTAAAAGAGATCTGTTTTGTTTGCACAGCAGTTGAAAGTTCCGTGTACCCTACTTTTTGAACCCACTGTTAAGATACCCACTTTCATTCCTCTACTTTCATTAGAATCTTTTCCTTTGTCAGCCAAATGGAATTAACATTGTTCTTGGACAGTCTGCTAAAGTGCAGAATAAAGAAGACTGCTAAATCACATTTTAGTTTTTTGCCAGTATGTTTCTAACCACAGACCAAAAGTTTCCTTTTGAGCTTGTGCCTGAAATGAACTGGAAGTGTTGGTCACCTCAACTTAACTCTTTTGAAGCTTTAAAGGTTTAATCACTGACCAGAGCTGTACTTCTAGGTACATGTTTTTCATCACAATATGTTAATATATATGAGGCTTCCGACAGATTTAAATGCTGTGACACAGTTACTTCGATGGAGCTTCCCAGTTCCATTGTTTCTGTTTGTTAAATGCTTTATGCACACAGAGTCTTGGTGCAGATTTTTGTACTTCTTTTTTTATTTGAATTCATGTGTGAATTCAAAGCATTATTTTTGGGCTTTAGAGCTGCAAGTTGTGTTCTGTGATTTTTATGGCAACAGAAAATAAAAAGTTTAGTTCCTTCTATATTGCAGCATAATTGTCTTTATCTAGGTGTCCTGGTTTCAGCTGCCAGCCAGAAGAGCTAAACTGGGACACTAATTATGCTGCTTATTTATCTAGGACATCACACTACCTTTCACTAACCTGTGGGCCATATCTAAGGCAAAGTTTTCCAGAAAGGGTTAGCAAAATAACCTTCACTATAACTCAAAAGCCATTATTCTAATAACAAATGTACAAGTTTGGATCTTGGGTGTATTTATTCTGTTAACAGTTATATTAAACCAGTTATATATAAAAATCTATTACATAGTTTGTAAATATGTTGACTAACACTTTGTGGATAGAACTAGTAACCAGCAAATCCCAACAAAGGTAAGTATTTTTAAAAAATCAGTGAGTTCTAGATATTTTGTGCCACATTTTTTTCATTGAATTTTCATAAAAAGAACACTGAATGAGAGACAGAGAACATTCAGTCATTTGTGCACTATTTCTCCATTAATCTCTGGTTCACTATACCATATATTCCAAAGAATAACATATTTATTAATTACATATTTTTAATTGGTTAGGTAAAAGGAACTGAACTTCTTTTAAGTTCATCTTAGAGCAAATGTATTGATTTCCAGGGACAGAGTGGGGAGATCTTCCTTTCTACAGTGGTAGAGGCCAGTGTTTTCTTCTCCCTCAAGCCATGCTAGGGATATTGGCTTCCAATACCGGAAAAGTTTTACTGTAAAAGATAAGGCTGAAGAGTTGTGGAAAACTATTTGTTATTCATTTTGTATTTCTGGCTCTTAATCTTCAGAATGTGAATATTAGCACAGATAAGTGTACAGCTAATATGATTTATTTGGCAGTGACTTGTGCTCTGTAAAGCAGATATTGGACTTGATTATTCCTTTTATTGTTTAATGGAAAAATTAAATCTGTGCAATGACTTCTGTTTGAGATTCTGGAAGATCCAGCCCACTGTATTTCATAGAACTCTAAGTACAAATAAATGTAGACCTTGCCTTGATATTATCACTACATAACTTTAATATGTGTCTTAAAAAGATTTTTTTCTCCCCAGTAAATTAAAATTACTAAGAATTGCTGTTTATCAGTGCTTTACTTGAATCAAGTAAGTTTCCTGGTCCTGGAACTCATTTTTAGAAGTGAATGGCCAGTTTTGTTTGGTTAGTTGTTTTGCTTTTTAAACAACTATATGTCAACTAGAACTGCAGCCGGTCAGTTCAGTGAAAGATAATAAGAAATGGTTTTTCAAATATATTAGCAACAGGAGCACCAAGGAGAATCTCCCTCCTTTACTCGATGAAGGAGGGACACTGGTGACAAGGAATGGGGACAAGGCAGAGGTACTAAATGCCTGCTTTGCTTTGGTCTTCAATAGTAAAGTGAAATGTCATTGGGATACTCGAACCCCTGAGACAGAAGACAGTGAGAATGAAGGTCCAACAATTCAGAGGATTTGGTTAGAGACCTGCTTGGCCAACTAGACATACACAAGTCTTCGGGGCCAGATGGGATCCACCTAAGGGGAGGGAGCTGGGAGAAGTCCTCTCCAAACCCCTTTCCCTCATCTATCAACAGTCCTGGCTGTCTGGGAAAATGCCACTTGACTGGAGACTGGCAAATGTTACGCCAGTTTACAAGAAGGCTCGGAGGGAGGATCCAGGGAACTACAGGCCTGTGAGTCTGACCTCAGTACCAGGGAAGGTCATGGAGCAGATCGTCTGTGCTATCACACAGCACACGCAGGACAACCGAGTGATCAGGCCCAGTCAACATGGGTTTATGAAAAGCAGGTCCTGCCAGACCAATCTGATCTCCTTCTATGACAAGGTTACCCAGTTAATAGACAAGGGAAAGGCTGTGGATGTGGTGTACTTGGACATCAGTAAAGACTTTGACACCGTTTCTCACAGTATTTTGATTGAGAAACTGTCTGCCATTGGCCTGGACGGGCACACCCTCTGCTGGGTAAAAAACTGGCTGGATGGCCGGGCCCAAAGAGTTGTGGTAAATGGAGTTACATCCAGTTGGAAACCAAGTCATGAGTGATATTCCCCAGGGTTCAGTGCTAGGTCCAGTCCTGTTCAATATCTTTATCAATGATCTGGATGCAGGGATCAAGTGCCCTCTTAGTAAGTCTGTGGACGACACCAAGCTGAGTGGAAGCGTTGATCTGCTTGAAAGAAGGGAGGCTCTGGACAGGCTGGATCGATGGGCTGAAAATAACAGGATGGGGTTCAACAAGACCAAGTGCAGAGTCCTGCACTTGGGGCACAACAACCCCATGCAGCGTTACAGGCTTGGGGAAGAATGGCTGGAGAGCTGCCTGGCAGAGAAGGACCTGGGGTGTTCGTTGACAATTGGGTGAATATGAGCCAGCAGTGTGCCCAGCTGGCTAAGAGGGCCAATGGCATCTTGGCCTGTATCAGAAACAGTTTAGCCAGCAGGACCAGGGAGGTGATTGTGTCCCTGTACTCGGCACTGGTGAGGCCACACCTAGAGTACTGTGTTCAGTTCTGGGCCCCTCAGTAAAAGAACATTGAGGTGTTGGAGCTCATCCAGAGAAGACCAACAAGGCTCATGAGGGGGCTGGAGAACAAGTCCTACGAGGAGTGGCTGAGGGAACTGAGGTTGTGTAACTTAGAGAAGAGGAGGCTGAGGGGAGAACTCATCACTGTCTACAACTACCTGAAAGAATGTCGTGGTAAGGTGGGCGCTGATCTCTTCTCACAAGTGACAAGTGATAGGACGAGAGGAGATGACCGCAGGTTGTGCCAGGGGAGGTTCAGATTAAACATCAGGAAAAAATTTTTCACTGAAAGCGTAGTCAGGCATTGGAAGAGGCTGCCCAGGGAGGTGGTTGAGTCACCATCCCTGGAGGTGTTTAAAAGGAAGGTAGATGAGTTCCTTAGGGATATGGTTTAGGAAGGGGACAGGTACGTTGGACTTTATGATCTCAGAGGTCTTTTCCAACCTTATGATTCTATGATTCTATTATTACTTGGGCTATAAATAGAATGCAGATAACCCTTTATATTAAGAAGAATACTTTAAATACTTCAGCCTGGCTGAGTAGGGACTCAAACTGAGGCATAAAAGGATGGCGTATGACCAGTGGAAAAATGGACAGGTGACATGGGAGGACTACAGGGATGCTGTTTGCTGCTGTAGAGTGGAAATTCATGGGGGAAAGGCTCAATTAGAGTTGAAGCTGCACAGCACTGTACAGGATAATAAAAAAGGACTTTTTCAAATATGTTAATAACAAAAAGCAGGCCAGAAATAACATTGACCCGCTACTTGATAAACATGGGCACCCCATGAGCAGAGATATAGACAAGGCAGAGACATTTAATGCTTTTTTTCACCTCCGTCTTCAACACTGATGATGGGCTCGCCCCCCCAAAGAGCCCATGGCCAGAGGATCAGGACTGCACAAATGATAAACTTACGATTAACCTAGGGTCTCCTGTTCCAGCTGAACCCCTTACAAGTTGATGGGACTCGATAGGATTCATCCGAGGGTGCTTAAAAGCTGCCTGGTGTCACAACTAGACCTCTCTCAATGATTTTTTAGTGCTCTTGGGAATCTGGGGAGGTACCACTTGACTGGAAGCTAACAAATGTTGTCTTAATCTTCAAGAAGGGTAGCAGGGATGATCCCAGTAACTACAGGCCTGTCAGTCTCACTTCAGTGCCTGATGAGATTATTGAGAAGATTATTCTGGGAGTTACTGCAAAACATCTGAAAGACAAAGCACAGTCATTGATCCCAGGCAGTGCAGGTTTATAAAGGGAAGGTCCTGCCTGATAAACTTAGTTTTGGGTTCAGTTTTGGGCGCCACAGTATAAAAAGGACATCAAATTACTGGACAGTGTCCAGAGGAGGGCCACAGAGCTGGTGAATGGTCTAGAGGAGAAATCATATGAGGTGAGGTTGAAGGCACTTGGTCTGTTTAGCCTGGAGAAGAGGAGACTGAGGGGGGACCTCGTAGCTGTATGCTGTTTCCTCACAAGGGAAGAAGGAGGAGCAGACGCTGATCTCTTCTTGCTGGTGACCAATGATAGGATTTGAGGGAATGGAAGGAATATGCGGTTTGGTTAGATATTAGGAAGAGGTTCTTCACCCAGCGCGTAGTGGAGCACTGGAACAGCTCCCCAGGAAAGCAGTCATAGCGCCAAGCCTGACAATATTCAAGAAGCATTCGGACAATGCCTTCAGACACATGGTATGAATGTTGGGATTGTCCTATGCAGGGACAGAGATTGGACTCGATGATCCTTGTGGATCCCTTCCAACTCAGATCATTCTATGATTCTATGATTCTGTGAAATAGATGTCTAAGCAGAAAAGGGGGAACTGGGGCAGCGTGCCCAGAAGTATGATTTAATTCTTCTTCTTGCCAACATATATGAACAAGTATGATGGTTTCAGAATGGCTTATACAACCTGATTAGTTGGTATTTGCCATTAGGAGGTATTTTTTTTGAAACAGGTTCTCTGCATTTGAGAGTCTATCATTGGGCACCATCTGCCCATGTGGTTTCACTCTGCTGAATGGCCAGAATGCTTTTCTAGCAGATGGGTATGAGTTGATGCATGCCAAAGAACCACTAAATGCTCCATGGTTGATTAGTTGGGATAGGATCTATATTTCTTTATTACTCTTGAACACTATATTAATTTTGAAAATTCCAACACAGATTATGCAAACCTGTAGGTAAGATTTTGACATCTTTGATCAGGATTAATCTGTGAAGGGAAAGTAAGTCAAACAGGTCTTCCCTGTGTTCCAATTTGCTAAGATAGGTGCTTGTTAATTTCTGCCAGATGTGTGCAGCCTCTCTGAGCAGACTGGAGTAGACAGAGAACTTGTACGTCCTGGGTCAGCATTTCTGACTTTCAAATGTCATAAACATGGAAAATTTGTATTCCTCAGGACACAAGTATGTACAGCTGTGTTCTGAAATTATACTCTATGAGATTACATGGTAAATTCTGTAATACCTAAATAGTAAATCTTTGGTGTATTCAACATGTTTTCAAAGCTCACCCCTCACTCCAGTGCATTCAACATGTTTTCAAAGCTCACCCCTCACTCCAGTGCTGGGCTGGAAAAGAAAATTCACTGAAATAAGAGCAGAGGGGGTTTCTCGGGAGATTTCAATAGATTATTAGAGACATGTACAATCCCGTAGTAATGCTTTACTAAAAATATATCCCTTCAGTGAGCAGCAGGGCTAAAGACATTACAAAATTTAGGGCTATTTTTTGCTGCTGAGCAATGAATATAAAAACATCAAGAGTATCTTTCCAGGGCAACACAAAGGCTCTGTCTAACTGTGTGTCCCATCTGACAGTGGTCAAAAATGATTACGGAGAAGTAGTAGATCAGGACAAACATTACAATATTTCTTCCTGGCAGTCTCCCAGTGCTTCAACCACTTGAACTTCCAAAAAGTGTGTATTTTCTTGTTTAATGATCTTCAACACCTTTCACTTCATGAACTTACCCAGTCTGCCCTTGAAACTTTGTGAAACTCTAGTCTCTGTAACATCTTTTGGTAAGGAGATTCATAGTTTTAGCAATACATTGGACAGAAAAACTACCTCCTTTTCTTGTTTTAAACCTTTCTGATGGCTTAATACCACTTTAGGTAATTACTGTATTTGAAGAAGCATCAAACAAATTAATTTCTAGACATTGTCAGTCATACAGATATAATGTTTATAGATCATTGTCACATCCTGTCTAAGTCCTGGTCTGGGGACTGCTTCCCTAAGTGTTGCCTATATAGAAATTATTCCAAAGTGTTCTTTTGGCATGTTATTTGTCTCTAAAGTTTTTCTAATTCAGAAGCACCTTTTCTGAGATATAGTGAACATGGATCTAAAACTGGCAGACGGGAGATTTCTCTGTTTTCAGTTTATTTCCTCTAACGGTATTAGGAATGATTGCTATGTTTCAAACATGGAGGCAGAAGTGGTTTCAAAGACTTTTTGTGCAATTATAGGATAGGTAGCACAGACTGTGCCAGTAAGGCACTGCTTAGTGCAGCAAACTTGTGATACATAGTTGTATGCTTAGTGCAAACACAGTCCCCCACGCCACTCAAAATGCATTGAATTAAGTGGATCTGATTCTACTTTGCCTGTTGTTAAAACAGAATTTAGTTTATTTTATACCCTGCACAGTCTATATGTTTTCTTTTATATAATGCTTTGGAGGTGTTTGATGGAAGATGAAGCCTGAGATTAAATTGGTTTTGCTTTAATAAATGCTCTATTTCAATGCCACCATGGTACATATAGCAAGATAAATTGTTAAGCTGCTAGTGAGATTTATTATTACTGAGATGTAATTCTTCCTCTGCATAAATTCAGCAAGTGGATATAGCTACTTCTTACACCTACAATAGACCTGGATTAGTGTACAAACTCCTGCTAACACTACGAACATAAAGATCAGATTCAGTCTGTTAGCTTTTTTAAATGCCATGTCCCTTGATCTATAGCCAAAACTAACACTATCTGCCAGCATCTTTTTGTTGTTTGGTCGCAGTGGGAGTGTAGAATAATGCTATCTCTGTACTTATTGGTCTTCTTATTCCAGTGGATTTATATGGGTTAACAAAACAGTACTTATGTAATGATTCACTCAAAGTGCAGTACCGCTGAAAGCCAAATATGAATTGATTCCAGACTTCTGATCTCTCAATAAGCATCTGTTTTGAAGTCCATATTTGCACCCTGTTTACAGGGGCAATTTCTGAGGAAAAACCAAGCTAATGATTAATTGTCTCATCTGAAGTGGATTTAAATTACAGTTAAAATAGTAACATGATGCATAGGATTGTCTGGGGGTTGGTTTTTTTTTTTAAAAGTGTTCTTTTGTCTTTATTCTCTAGGCAGGAAAACATAGACTCATATTGCATTTTTTAGAACAAATGTTAAATATGTTTGTAACTGTGCAGCCGTCTACTGAAGATAGTAGGCAACTGTCCCTGCATACATGCAGACCTGGTTTTCTTTTCTAATTTAATCACACAGGTGATTAAGTAAACCAGTTAACTCTTATTAAAGCATCTGTTAAACCTTGTTAAACCACCAATATTTAATATATCCTTGCTTAAGATAGGACACAGTTCACCTTTCAAATTGCTTTGATGTGAAACATAATACCAGTAATAGAGGGACAAGATTGGAACAAACGCTTAGATATCACAACAAGTATTTCTCACTTGAGAAATAGCTATTATTTCTTAAAAGTTGTGTGCGTGGGGGTTGTGTTGGCTGTTGGGTTTTGGGTTTTTTTCAGTTGCAGGAAACAATAGCAGTAGCCTGAGTATGTTGTAACAGAAAGTCCTAGTACTTAGTAGCTGACTGAGTTTTTCCTTCAAACCATTATAGTGTTAGTTAGCTTTCGAGGTCAGACAATTTACTTAGGGACAATACTGATGACAGTAGAACAATCCCAAGTACAAATACAGGCTGGGAGGAGAATTGATTGAGAACAATCCTGAGGAGAAGGACTTAGGGATATTGGTTGATAAGAAGCTCAATGTGACGTGACAATCTGTGCTTGCAGTCTGGAAAGCCAACTGTATCCTGGGCTGCATCAAAAGAAGTGTGAGCAGCAGGTCAAGGAAGGTGATTCTGCCCTGCTACTCTGCTCTTTTGAGACCCCACCTGGAGTACTGTGTTCGGCTTAGGGCCCCCTACATATGAAGGACATGGACCTGTTGAAGCAACTCCAGAAGAGGGCCACGAGTGATTTGGGGTTATTCAGCCTGGAGAAGAGAAGGCTCTGGGGAGACCTTATTGTAGCCTTCCAGTACCTAAAGGGTACTGGAGAGGGGCTTTGTACAAGGTATGTAGTGATAGGACAAGGGGCACAAGGGGCAGTTGTTTTTAACTGAAAGAGGGTGGGTTTATATTAGTTATTAGGAAGAAATGTTTTACTGTGAGAGTGGTGAGGCTTGACAAGGTTGGCCAAAGAAGTTGTGGGTGCTCCATCCCTGGAAGTGTTCAAGGCCAAGTTGGATAAGGCTTTGAGCAACGTGGTCTGGTGAAAGGTGGTGTTGCAACTAGATAGTCTTTGAGGTCTCTCCCAACCAAATCATTCTATGATTCTGTGAACACAGGTGGTCAGCGATGTACTAACAATGCTCCAGTGACTTGATTATTGGTCTTGGATTTTGTGAACAAGAACTGAGAGATTATTGACTAAAATGCTGAATGACAAACATTTGTTTGTAAAAATATGCATGGCTCAGGTAAGTGATGATTGTTTACCTTTCTACTACTTCTTCACTGGAGAATTAGGCAAGAAGAGTGCTATCCTGAAAAAAGCTTTGCATCATTTGAAAAGCATTGGGCTCCAGGGCTTGAAAGATGTCAAATGCCATGTCAAGTTCTCCCTCTAGTTAACTAGTTAACAAAATTGGTGAAGGAAAAAAGCCCCTGTTTGGAATGAAAGGAAAATAAACTGTTTTGTATGCTGTTATACAGTTTCTGTGGCTTGTTCCCTTCTTAAGTACAAAAAATGGATGTACGGAAACACAGTTTCTTCTATTTTTCTTTATTCCACTGAAGAAAGTAGAACAAACACAATAAGAAGAAAATAGGATAAAGTGGGGAAATTGCAAATGAGTATCATGTGAAAAGAGACAATTTTTCTTTTAAAGTAGAAGAAAAACTTGCGTCAAAGTGATGTTGGTTGTTTGTTTTTCTTTGATATGAAGAACAAAAGTCTGAAAGCACTTTTCATTCAGCTTCATCTATTTCTGCCAAAGAGCTTACGTTGAAGAAAGCTGTGATTCTCTAAAGGGAAATGCCTGAAAGTACATTGACCCTTTTGTGAAATACAGCAGAGGATTTTGAGAAAAGATGTACCTGTCTATAGAGTAATAAACATTCTTCATTAGTAAAAGATGGTTTGAAATGTTAAAATGTTGTGTATCGGATTGTACAATAGTGGAGTGCCAGCACAGTGTGTGCCTGGCTCCCCAGCCTTTGCAATATGCAGCACCTTTTGTGGACACACTTTTAAACAGGATGTTTACACTGTGTATCATGTTTGTTTCTTGTCTAGATGCACTTTTTAGGGCTGTAAGCCCAATTATAAATTCCTGTAATGAAACAGAAAATAACCATCAGAGTTTAGAAGTATCTAGAGGTTATAGATAAGATATTACATATATAATAATGAAATAATTCTAACAGATAACTTTAGTTACTCAGAAGCACTTAAATTGTAAAGCAAGTCCTGTTTTTTTGCATAACCCTTTTCAAATAGGAAGTGCTCATTTCTAACACAGAGGGTACATGAGATATTCAAACAGTGGATTTTTTTCCAGGAGGTGGGGAAGGAAACATTCCCTGTTAGGCAACCGATTATTTTGTGGAGAAAGGTGGAGAAAACAAGGAAAGGAGCAAAAAGAGGAGGGACAAAGAAATTTCTACAGACTATGTTTTTTCTTTCCCTCTCATTAAATCATGTAAGAAGTTTCCAAACAGAGGATTTCTTTCTGTCAGTCATCTAATTAATTAAAAAAGGCAAATAAAGGCAATAAAATATTGACTGTTTCTGTATTCCATTCTTACTTTTTTCCTTCATATATTCAAGAAACACTGACAAGATCCACAGTGCTTCTTATACACATCACTAATAAATTAATTTATTCTGATGACTCTTTATTTTGAATGACTGTAGAAATATACTCATATATCATTGTTATTCGCTATGTTGTTAGCTGTGCAATACATTTGCTGTATTTTATTATCCTCTTTAATTTCGCTGGAAAGTGTAGAAATATCGTAATTATCACTTTACTGAATGGCTGCTTGTGGGGTGATGTGGAAAACATACTTGCCTTAAATACCTTGTAGTGTTTCATACAAGGGGTAGGACATGTTATATTGCTTCAACTCCATTATCCTGGCAGAAGTGAGAGCTGCAACATCTCTCTTCTTGTTTCTGAAAAGCAGCCCGTTTGTTAAAGTTTATAAGTGTCATTCACATTCTTAATTCTAGGATTCCAAGTCAGTATTATTCTGGAATTGTGAATTGTCCAGAAGGCTTTCATCCAGCATTCAAGAACTTATTTCACATTAACTATAAATACAATGATTGAGATATATATTTATGAGATGGGATAGTTGTTGATACTAAGCACAAAACCTCTATTCCTGTCACTTAAGCGTAGACAGTTTATCAAAGCATCAACTTGCTTAAAGTTTCCTTCATATTAAACAGAAGAAAAGATGCGCATTTGCATGGCAATTCAGTTTATCAAACATTTTTTCTCACTTGTTGGAGACTAAGGGAATGTTTAGAACCACTTTGATACATCAGTTAAGTACATGAGATTGGTTTGGATATTTCCAGACTCAGCACTTAATTTGCCTTCTTCAGTCTCTAGCCTTCATTTGTGCCTTCTATCTACATGTATATTTGATTACCATGTGGAAGAGAGTAGCTTTCTTCACGATTAATTTACTTGTGAGTTTGATTTATTATATTTTTCCTTTAACTAAAGGCCTTGTTGTGTAGTACGATGCTGGCTCAACAGTTGCTCTTCCAATTTAAAGCTATTTATTTTTATGAGGTGGTAGTAAAAAGACTGAGAAGAAATCCTTGTCTGTGAGATAAAATTTAGAAGTTTAAATATCAGTTATCCACTGCTGTAGATTTCTACATTGAGGATGGCTGGGTAAAAAAAAACAAGGTGTTTTTCCCTGCCGAAAGCCCGTTTTGCAGCCATTTCCCTGCCGCAGCCAGCGGGTCGGGCGGAGCGGTCATTCCAACGGCAGGGGGCGCTCTGGTATCTCCGCACCGGGCAGCGCCCGGGCGACCGCGGCTCCCAGAGCCAAGCAGGGTCCTTCCTGCGCGGGGAGGAACGCTTATATCCGCGTCTGCCAAAGCAGACGCTGTCGAGGGATATGTTTCACTTCTGTTGAAGCATAGGGTCAATGACGTCCCTTTCTCTGCATTGAATTTTAAGAGGGAATGTTATTTTGGCGATGCCTAATATTGTGAGCTTGTTCTGGTCCACAGAACCTTGTTCTCTGAGAGAAATAAAATTCAGTAATTTCAGAGTAGTGTGATGTGTAAATAAATACTTGATCATATTTCTCCCCTGCTATATACCTGTGTTATCAAAGTTATTAATTATTAACCAATTTTCCCCAACATAAGAAGTGTATGGAACTGTTGGAATGGATCCAGAGAAGGTCACAAAGGTGATCAGAGGGCTGGAGCAGCTCTGCTTATGGGGGCAGGCTGAGAGAGTTGGGGCTATTCAGCCTGGAGAAGAGAAGGCTCCAGGGAGACCCTATGGTGGCCTTCCAGTACTTAAAGGGGGCCTACAGGAAAGCTGGGAGGCAGTTTTAAAAAAGGCATGTAGTGATAGGATGAGGCAAATGGCTTGAAATTGGAAGGGGAAGATTTAGATTAGGCATTAAGAAGAAATTATTCACAATGAGGATGATGAGGCACTGGCACAAGTTGCCCAGGGAGGTTGTGGATGCCCCCTCCCTGGAAGTGTTCAAAGCCAGATTGAATAGGGTTTTGAGCAGCCTGGTCTGGTGGGAAGCGTCCCTGCTCATGGCAGGGAGAGTTGGAACTGGATAATCTTTATGGTCCCTCCCAACCCAAACCATTCTATGATTCTAAACTTTTTGTAGTGTTTGTTTGAACTGGAGATTTAACCTGCTTCCAATTTTTTTTTCTGGGACGACTTGAATTACATTTAAGAGGTCTGGTATTTCAAAGGACAGGCTATCAGCATTTTCTAAAAGTAAAGACCCTTAAAGCTCCTCACAGAATAACTACAAATGTAGGCAGTCACTAGGCAGGAGACATTAGAAGCAAAGTAATATGTCTTCATATTACTTTACCCATGATCTTCCAGTGATTCAGACTGTGACTTTGTTATAAGGTTCCTGAATTTAACTTCTGCTTCAATAGAAGTGAATAGGAAGTAAGTCCAAAATCGGTTATGACACTTTTGTCTAATGACAGAGAAATTGAGCCAACATTAAGGGTTGGACTTGATGATCTTGGAGGTCTCTTCCAACCCAGATAATTCTATGATTCTATGATCTCAGTTCTCCACTTGTGTATTACATGTTCTGATTAATGTAGGGGAAAACTAAGTCCTAGTCCTGATATTTTCAGGAGGACTGATCATTTATTTTTTTCTTAAAGTTTGGTGAAAATTCTAAAATTTCAGCTGAAAGAGCAACTATAACTGTAAGGGTATTTCGGCTGGGTTTGAATCCACCCTTATGGTTGAAAGGAAATCATGCTTTGTACCATACAACAGCAGAACATTAACAAAAAAATAATGATAGTGACACAGAAGCTGCTGACAGGCTGGCACTGTGAAACAAATGGTTCATGGTCAGGCCATTGTGCCAGTCACTTAAGCCATGTTGCATACATTGTTCAATGTGTGGGCTTGTATGTAGAAATGAAATTATTTAATTAACGTTTATTCACCTACCCACTGTTTTCTTATGGTAGTTGAAAATAATTTCAGATATTTCCAAAGTATAACTGATTAATTTAAATGGAAATTAATTTCTTGGAACTAGCAAAATTATATCTTTCACTTGCGCTGTTAGATTAATTCACTGCCAAACCTTTAATCTGTGACTATAATCTTAGAACTTCAAATTGATATTGAAGTTTAATTCTTTCCTTTCTCTAGAAACTCTCATTCCTGAGATTTATTCCAAAGTTCCTACTATGGTCTCATGATGAAGGCTTCTCCTTGCAAGTCTTATCTATCAAACTACTCTTGCAATTTCTCTTTGCCTTCTCTACTGGATCCACAGTTTTACTGTTTTACTAAAGACTTTTCTTCTTTCCTTGAATCCATCATGCTACAGATTCCTTTATGTTGTCCTCTGAAAATATTCTAAAGCCTCTCTTCCCTAAGTGCTTTAACACATTCTTCTTTATCTTCCACCGTATCATCTTCTCAACTCTTTGTTATATTTAAAATGATGCAAATAAAATCACTGACTAATGATTTTATACTGAAAAATGTTCCATTGTTCTTTTTCATGGCTATTTCTAAATTCTTTGATGTTTTCCATGAAAATGAAGGGTGTCTTATTGTCAATGAGGCTAACCCAGTCTGGTAGTTTCCCCTTTTTACCTCTTTCTGATCTTTGCTTCCCTTTTCTCCTTCCTTTACTTGTGTTAGCCTGTTGTCTTCTGCTGTGACTAAATCTCACTACTATTTTTATGCCTTTTCCCATCTTATTCTTGACTTAAAATCTATCTCACTCTGTACAAAATGGATTCTTTCCTTATGTTTAGTTCCTTCTCTATATCCTTCCTTCCTTAAAATGCAAATACACCTGTTGGTTTTCAGCAGTGAAATGTTTTAGATATCTGAAGTACTTCAATAAATAGCCCTCCACTCCATGGGCTGTAACTCACCCTATGTGTGTCATGTATGGTGAGATATCCTTGAGGAGGGAACTGGATCTTTCTCTGTCTGTGGATAGACACAGGTGGTGGTGAAAGTCCAGTGACAAAGTTGGTTCCAAAAAAGAATGGAATCTGAACTACACTGCCTTAAAGTAAAACATTCAAAAACTATGAGGACAGGTAAGTTTTTGAGTTGTATACAGTAGAGCTGGTCAGAGCTAGAAGTTATTGCCTCTTACAGATTTCTGTTAAGTGCCCAAATTGGTGTTAGTCAAGAAGCCTACTTCGAAAGTACTGAGACTTCTAGTCATTTAGTAAGCTATATGGGGCAAATCCTAATTCCTAATAATGAGAAATGATCAAATTCAGAGGAAAACAGGAGTGAGAGATGCTGCCTACCACTTCTTCAAGAACCACTGTTTTCCATCTCATTATCTACATCTATGATTAAATGTTGAATTTGGAAAAATAGTTAAATTAGACTTGCAATCCTGAAAAATTCGCCAAATTCTGGCACTATTTGCCTTAGACAAATTTTAGACAACAAGATATTCATGGAAGGTATTTCTTCAAAAATAAGTAGCAATATGAGTATGTCCTTCTGCCAAGGAAAAATATAGAAATTATTATCTCATTGCCATTATTGACACTACTAGTATACGCTTTCAGCACAAAGAAACAAGAGTGATGTTCTGTATGATTTAGTGAAGACAAATACCAGTTGTAAGTTACAATAATAATCGTGTACATTTTCTCTTCTCAGGACAGTGGCTTTCTGCGTGTGCTTGCAGGTGTATGCAGGTTGGCAAAGAAGATATAAATTCTTTGCTATGAGGTCTCATTAATTCTGTTACCTGCTGCTTCCAGCTACTTTGGCCTTTGAAGCTGAAGCAGGATAGTGCAGAAATTATTCTTTCATTGCCCAAGCTTCCTGATTCTGATAATGCTGAAACAAGCTCTGCAAGTTTGTTAAGCATGATTTTTGGTAGTTGATTCTATGGGCTATGACAGTTCTGCCACTGAGCATTGACCTCTAATTCTAACACCACTTCTGTAGGTATAAAGCAGAAAAAAATGCATAGGTACAAAAGTGAATAACTAATACAAGGAGAAGCAGACTCTAGGTATAGACTGAAATAAATATTTGTATAAATAAGTGCAATTGGTATTGGGATGAAATCTGAGAAAATATGATTTTAAGTGTATATGTTATTAGCTGTGAGTCAAGTGGAACTTAATTGCAGGTGGTGCTGAAGCTGGCATTTCTCCCTGGTTTCTATGGCTTTTAGACTAAATAGTATTACAAAATCGAATAAAATATGTTGGATTTCAGTGCTTATAGATACCAAAAGAATGAAATAATTAATTAATTGAGCTCATGCTTTTGTAGTGGCTGCTGGAGTGACCAGTGCTTCTCTGTCTTGAGGGTGGTTAAACTATGGGACCCATGGGGCCCTCATTTATCTTGCTTTGTGAAGGATGTATCTGCTTTATCTAATACTCTAACGTATATTTTGTATGTATGTTATCTGACAAACAATAAAAATTGAATAAACTAGACATCTGTGTCCAAGAAGAGGGAGAAAATGATTATTTTTCAAAATGATTTGTGGCTAATTTCCCCAAAGAAAAAAATGAAGAAACCCTAGAAACCCAGTGAAAGCTGCTAGATATTTTTGCTTGTTTTATCTCCATTAAAATACTTTTAAGGAACATCTGCTGTTGAGAACTCTGCATGGCATTTCCTTTAGTTTTTAACTACCCAGACACAGCAAGCAGCATCAACAAATGCAGTGGACTAAGATTAGTATTAATCCACAGGTGTGAATGCCATCCCTGATAAACCCTTAGGAAGATATTTTTATTTTAATTTCTTTAACAGCCACCATTTTGATTTACTGCAATAATGTTTCTTAACATGTAGCTTTCCAATCAACTTTTTCTAAGTTTCTTTTAGAAATCCATAGTTAAATAAACTCGTGTGTTATCTGCAATACTTAATGCTCTGTCTAGCCACCTCCCTTTTTAACATAATCTTCTTACTTTCACTATTCTTTAAAACTACACGCTTTAATAAAAAATTTAAGCATGTGTTTGTGCTTAAATTACTCATTCACTAAGTGCTAGATAAGGTGAAGTTGTCAGGACATATATTCTCACTCACTTTTTGATGATCATCAAAAGCCTTGCTGAAGTCAAAGTAGACATTGCTCTCCCCTCATTGACCCAGCCAGTTATGCCATCATAGAAGGCTATCAGATTGGTTAGGCGTGATTTCCTCTTGGTGAACCAATGTTGACTGTTCTTGATAACCTTAATTTCTTCCAGGTGCTTGAAGTTGACATCCAGAGTGAGCTGTTACATCATCTTCCCAGGGATGGAGGTGAGGCTGGCTGACCTGTAGTTTCCTTGGTCCTCCTTTTTGCCCTAAACAGGGCACCTCTCCTGTTCTCCATGATTTTTCAAAGATGACGGAGAGTGGATTAGCAATAATGTCTGCCAGCTCTCTCTGCATTTCTGGGTGCATCCCATCACGGCCCATGGCTTTGTTTGCCTAACTGTTCTGTAACCAGACTCTCCTCGACCAAGGACAATCACCAGACTTTCTCTCTTTCTTCCAGAGTCTGGGATTCCTGAGGGCCAGCCTTAGCAATAAAGACAGAAGCAAGGAAGGCATACAGCAACTCCAGCTTCTCTGTATCTTCTGTCACCAGGACACCCAGCTCATTCAGCAGCTAGCCCACATTTTTCCTGGACTTCCTTTTGCTACTGCTGTACTTGAAGAAGCTCTTCTTGTCCATTATGTCACCTGCCAGTTTTAATTCCAAGTGGGCCTTAGTCTTCCGTGTTATATCCCTGCATACTCTGACAGCATTCCCATACTCCTCCCATGTGGATAGTCATTTTTTCTGCATTCCATGAACTTCCTTCTTCCATTTGAGGTTTTTCAGGAGCTCCTTGCTCATTCATGGAGGTATCCTGTCTCCTTTGTTTTATTTCTTATTCCTAAGGATGCATTGATCTTGGGCTTGGAGGAAGAGGTGATGAGTATTGACCAGCTCTCTTAGAATCCCCTGCCTTCTAGAGTCCTAACCCATGAGATTCCTTTGAGTAGATCTTTGAAGAGGCTAAAATTAGCTTTTCTGATGTGCAGTGTTGTATTCCTGTTTATTGCTCTGCTTCTTCCATGCAGGATTCTGGACTCCACCATATCATGGTCACTGTAGCCAAGACTTCCTCCAACGTTCACATCCCCATCCAGAAATTCTTTGTTATTACAATGTCCAGCAGAGCAACCCTTCTTGTTGGCTTCTCTACCACCTGTGCCAGAAACTTATCAAAAATGCTCTGCAGGAATCTTTTGGACTGTGTGTGACTGTATTGTCTATCCAGCAAATATCCAGGTGGTTGAAGTCCCCCATGAAAACCAGGGCCTGTGAGCGTGAGGCTACTTCCAGCTATCTGTAGGAGGCCTCGTTGACTTCCTCTTCCTGATCAGGTGGCCTGTGGTAAACACCCACAATTGTGTCTCTCACATTAGGCTACCTTTTGATTCTTACACGTAAGCTCTTGACTCATTCTTCATCCACCTCTAGGCAAAGCTGGATGCATTCCAGCTGTTCCTTTGCATTAAGAGCAACCCCATCACTTTGCCTTGCTGTCCTGTCTTAGTTCTAAGAATTGTGTAGCCATCCATGACAGCATTCCAGCCATGTGAGCTATCCCACTGTGTCTTTGTAATTGCAATGAGACCATAGCTCTGTGACTGCACACAGATCTCTAGTTCTTCGTGTTTATTTCCCATGCTGTGTGCACTGGTGTACAAGTGTTTCAGAAAGCCAGTTGTGCATGCAGGTTTCCCTGAAGGGTTGTGAGAGAATCCACCATAGCTGCACATAGCCTTGAGATAGTTTACCATCTGTTTCTTACCATGGGAGGCTGCTAAGGAACATTTGCTGCTGCTCTGGTTGGCTTGTCTTATTCCCCAGTTAGATGTAACGGCTTGAGCATGACTGTTTTGGACGCCACCCCTCGAATCCTTCAGTTTAAAGCCTGCCTCACCAAATTGGCCAGCCTCCTGCCAAAGATTCCCTTGCTTCTTCCAGACAGGTGGATACCATCCCTCTCTAACAGGTTACAGGTGAAAATCTTTTTTTTTTTCCTTTAACTAATACCTTTTCTAAGTCTTATAATATTAAAGAAATACTTGGAAGGGTTACTAGAATGTGCTGTATAGATTGAGGCCTGAAACTTAAGGTTAGAGTATGCATATTTCTTTGTTTCTCCTTTTCCACTGAGACCCAAGAAACTGCCCTAACAAACATCAAAACTGACTTTATCGAAACTTGTTTGTTCTATTCTCTCTCCTTGGAAGTTTTATTTCTTTATTGTCAGTATTTCTGAAACTTTCCTCTTCATGCATCCCCTCTCTGCAACCTTGTACTCTCGGTGGCAGTACAAAACACTGACACTGACACTGCCATCTGATTTCATATGTTTTTCTATCTGCTTTTTGTTTTCACAGATGTGTGAATTATTATGTGATATTTAGAATTCTGCAAAGAGGAAACGTCTTTATCTAAACCAGTCACTATATACAGATCACTGAGGTTATGTGAACTTTCAGTTTGCTAGCATTTTGCTTTAATTACCCGTACAGATAATCCTAATGCGTATACCTGAAAAGTAGCTGCTTTCTGTTAAATTGGAAGTCAAACAAGCTGCCTTTCCAGGTGATAGAGGGCGGCAGGTGTTACTTGTTGGTAAAGTGCAGTGGGGGTATTGTGATGTAGTTTTATCATCCCCCTGCACTGGATTTCCTCTAAGACTTGTATAGCTTGGTGGAAGACAGAGCCAAATAACAAACCAGAAGTTTTGACCCTGTCCTTTCTGATATGGAAAACCAATGCTGATCATAATCTATTAGATATCTGCCTTAGGTATGTGATGACTACTGGGTTACAAATCCTCTGCACTTCATTGCTGTCGAGGTCAAGAATTTGGTTCTACTTGCTTTGATGCTGGTTATAACTAGTCTGTAGTCTGTCTTAAGTTAAATGATTTAAGAAAACTGTCAAAAAGATGAGAGTAGAGCTAATCTTTAAATCTAGCTAAAAACAAAAGCGTGATTAGCATGGTACAAATGGTTATTATGGCTTGATTGATGCAAAATCAGATAATACTGCTGTCCTCAGTGGGATCCTGGATGTGGAGTTCAGCTCTACAAAACGATGAGTGTTTATGATTTTCAGTGCTGTCCTTAGAGATGGAAGATGTATGACAACTCATTATTTAGTGCTTATGTTTAGGAGATTTGAGTACTGGTTATTCAGCTTAAGATGATGGATTATAGTTTTTGAAATGAATGGCCGCATTGCCTTTTTACAAACTTTTGAAAACATTCATATCAAGAAAACCGTGAACATGTTATGAATAATTGTATATAGAACAGAAGGTGCTCGGGTTTTTTTTTAATCTAGTAATGATGAGGAAACAGTAAACAAAAGAATAAAACATGATTGCAGAGCATTCTGTAGACGAGGTTGCAGACATTCAGCTAGAATGTAGTTTTGTTTAAATTTTGTCCTTGTAACACTAAATATTTCTCACCAAGAATAAATGTTTTGGCTAATGTTGCTAACTGCTTTAGTTTTTAAATCCACATGTACTGAATATTTTTCCCTCTTTCAGCCTAAAGGAAAAAATAGTATTACTATTGGCTTCTCTAGATAAGAAATCTATAGAAGAGTTACTTTTGTTCTTTTGTGCCTCCTCCTCCAAAAGCAAGGAGGGAAGGTGGGGAGGAAAGAGTGGAACAGGTTCCCAAATAATCAGTCTGAGGTGTTGTACCTCTTCTTATAACAAGTTTCCAAAAATTAACAACTGTACCTATATATTTTATGTTCTGATTGTTTTGCTCCCCTCCCCCCCCCTTTTTTTTATTTCAGAAGAAAAAGATTAGAAATCCTTTCTGGTAATTTTGTTTTGTTCAATTCTGTTCTCAATTTTTGGCTGTTGCTGTTGTTTTTATTTGATGCTTCGGAGCAAGATGATGTTATACTGCTGCAATTAAACTCGTGATTTGACGTTTTTTCCTTAGTGTTCCATGAGGCAGAAAAGAATAGGATGAAATGGCTTTTTCGCCTTTCATTGCACACAGGTGCACAGGAAAGACAGGCAGCTGTTGCTTCATGCAAAGAAATCTGCTTTAAGTGCAGTGCTGCTGCACCTTCTGCATCAAAGAATAATCCCTATATCCTCTCTACAGGTTCTACGGATGTTAGTTATGCACAATGGCCCCTAAACCTCTGGACTATATCTTTGTACCCCATTCAGTCCCCAGGGGCTAACATGTTTCAAAAACATTTTCTGCATGAATTACATAGTGAAGAGAACACTGTGACTACTTTATTTTCCCATAGCACTTACACACACTTTTGCCTCTTCCAAAATTAACTCTGATAAAACTAACCAGTTTACTAAACAAAAAGCTAGCAAAAGGCACTATTCCTCTCAAATGGAGGAGGTTGTACAGATGGGAAGCAGTGTTGTTGTCTAATGCACTCCTTAAACAGGATTGTGAAGTGTTTTTTTTAATTATATATCTCTTTGATGTTTTAATTGCAGCTATTAAAATACTAACTGAACTTCTGATGTTCGTGGAGGTATTTATCCTGTTCTTGTAGTCTGGCATCAAAGGTGCTGATATCTGTCTCCTAAATCTTCCCAGACCTTCATTCCCCCAGTGATTTGTGCAAGGTCACATGGATTAGTGGTTGATAATCTAGGGAGTTCATTCTGGAATCTTCTGAAGTACAACTCAAAGTCAAGTTGCTGAGTCATCCTCTTTTATTGCAGAAAGGAGAAATACTGACAATGTAAGTATTGAAACAGTCCTAAAAATAAATGTCAGTCTTCTTACATTCGTAGTCAGGAAATAAAATCTACCTAATGTTTCAAAGATGTTTCAGGAATTAAAATGCTGCTGAAAAAACACCGAGAAATATGTTCATATTCTATAATGCATCATGTTGCTATCTGACATAACAATAATATACCTTGAATAAAATTATCTACTCTGTGTGGGGTTTTCAGAGTAGCCAGGTGGTTAATCAAAAATACTTGAACTGAAATGATTCTTCTCCATTTTTCTCCCTTCATCTGAAGATTGATGCAGTAAAAGAATGACCCAATCTGGTATAAATTACAAATCGGATTTGTAATCCAAGCAACTGTAATGCAATAATCTACTGCATTGAGGAAGTGAGGAGAAACTGAATAACCTTGTTTTGTCTCCCATGATAAGTTCAGAAATCAGTAGAATACTACTTAGATCAACACTTATGAATCATAATAATAATTTATCATCTTACACTATGGTATATGGTTAAAAATCCCATAATGTATTAGCCAAGATCTTTGTTCTTTGAGAATGAAGGTAAGGAGAGGAAAATAGTAATTTGCTGCAATGTTGAAGAGACTTATAGTAGTATTTTGTAATTTTTCTAGTGTCTGCTTTGCTTTAGACACATACGATGTTTCTCAACACAAATTTAACTGCTGTAAATGGACATTAGAAAGGTCGTCTTCTCCAAAAGAGTTTTTTGTTTACTTTTATAGCCCTCAAAGTGCTTTGGCAGATTTTCAGAGAGCTATAGGAAGAGGGAGCTTCCTTGAAGAGCTTGCAGTGTATTGAAGGATACGAGTGGTTGCCAGGCTCTGGTGGCTGTGCTTTCTTTTCAATGATGTGGACTATTACCTACCTTCTCATTGAGGATTGTGGGTATGTTGTAAGGATGGAGGTCAATAGGTGTATCATACACAACTTATTTCTGAGAGCTCTTATGGTTTTGTCAGCAGCTTCCGGAAAGAAGTAGGCTTAGAATCATTTTAACTGGAAAAGACCTTTAAGATCATTGAGTGCAACTGTAAACCTAACACTTCCAAGTCCACAGCTCACCCAAAAGAATACAGATGCTAGAAATTACAAAATACAAGGGTGAGACTGTGATGATCTGTCTCTAGTTTGTATTCATTTCTTTCTTGTTTTCCTTTGTGTGGTGTTATCTGTCATGGAAAAATAACTTGTACAAGCAGAAAAAAACTGTAATCTTTGCCAGGGCTTTCGGCAGTCTGCCACAAATTTTGTACAAAAAAAATACATTTGAAACTAAAATGTATGCAAACAGTAACATTTGCTTAGCGTTGCTCTTTTCCAAGTCAGAAGAATGATGTTTGTATTTTTTAATACACTGTTCACCTGTGCAGGACAAGGTTGAATACATAGTTCTTTGTGAGAAATGAGGTTTCTGGTAGAACTACAGAATCTTATACTTGCATTAAGTGATTTGGGTAAGAATAGGAAATAAAGCTGTCATCCTTCTAAATACCTCTTCTCTGAGTGTATTGCAAATAAGTCTTTCAGTAAGGTATTCAAGAACTCTATCTGCTTTGTTTGCTTTACTATACTACCAGTAATTATTTTTTTCATCTTGTAGGCCTTGGTTACCTGAAGAGCCCCTTTCTAAATTAAATGTATGTATTTTTATGTATGCTTGGGTTTTTTATTAAGGGGGCAGATATAAAAAGAGCTCGGTATACTCTTATCCACTCTAACTTAGATTTGTAGAAATAACTTGTTAAATGTTACAAAGTTATCTAGATTCTTATAACAGTTCTGCATTTGAAATCCTTAAGCCAATATAGAACCAAAAAAAAATCTCAGAATTTTTAGTAATATTTTGAGGTATACTTCATTGAAGTCTGTGTTTTGGCTTTAAATTTCATAATAAAAAATATGTTTCACTGGTAACATTTCCTGTAAAACAAACCTAAAAGAACAAAACATCTGCCTCTTTGCTTCCAGGGAGCAAAAGGGGGTAAAAAACTGTCTGAACATATTTAGCTAATAGTTTCAACTCACTATTTCTCTACTTGGATGTCTTACAAATATTTGGTAAAGCAAGCAGCTGTAGTAGTTAAGTGTGTTCTATCAGCAATGCCCATGCCGTCCATAGTGAAAGAGGAGAAACTTGTGTACTTGTGACTCGGCCGGTACACTTCAGTGTAAACCGGCGTTAGCTGTGGATCTCTGACTACACTATAAAGTGGAACAGCTGGGGCCTGAGCACTTATTCTGTTTTTTTCACTCCTGCTATGAGGACAGTAACCGTGAGGAGCAAAGTATGGGATGAACAGCTGTGGATAGTAACACGATAAAAACATCATGAGCGTGTTTAACAATTTGTTGCATCTGTAATGTTTATATTTCTACTATTCAGTGAGAAGGGTATACGCATGTTAATGTGTATCAAACAGATCTTCACAGGGCTGTGGAAGCTTTTCAACCACTGTTATTAATTTTTTTCTGAATGTTCACAGAGAAATTTTACTAAGAACTGCTACAAAAAGACAATATTGGTTGTGATTTTCTCTTAAATAAGAATATTTAAGCCTAGGGAGGTTCCAGGAAATGGGAAGAAAAGCTTAGGTCTCTTCAGCACTTAAACAGAATAGAAAAAATAACCTAGGTAACTGGGCTGGTTGCCTGGACACTGACACCAGGCAAGATGATTGAGACTGATACAGGATGCAATCAGACAGTAATGTTAGCAAGGCAATACCAGTCAGCATGGTGCTATGGAAAACAGGTTGCCTGTTGTATTTTGTTTTGAATTAAATTGGAATTGCTAAATGAGACATCTCTACATAGGATACAGAGCTTAGATACAGTAAATTTCCTTAGAGCAACCTATAATCAAATAGTAGATGAGAAACAAATTAGAATTATGTCAATGCATATAAAAGTAACCTTAAATGTGGAAGTACCCAATTATGCAGATATTTTCTAATGGAGTTCCCGGAATTTGAACTTGTTCCAATTTTTTTCTTGAATGGATATTGTGTTGTGGAAGTATAAAATCATTGCTATTTTAAAGGGGTGGAAAAGAAAACTACAAAAACCGATACTGTGTGTTTGTGAAATGGAGAATGTACAGTGCTTGGGAGCAGTGATGTTTTAGAATGCAGTGTATTAGCAATAATCTTTGCCTAAGAAAATATTTTTGGAGACTAAATACATGTGTTACATTGACGTAGAGATCTCCAGGAAACTAAGTCTTCAAATGTATTCATAAAAGCATCAGTGGTGAGTGTCTGATCAGATTTTCTTGTAATAAAGATGTCAATGTTTTATTACTGTCTATGTTGTGAGTTGCCTTTTCCCTAGTGTGTTTGTGTAAGATACAGATCACCAGCATTATTTAGAATGCCTTTATTCAATTAGGCAGTAATTAGTAGGTAACTGTTCAAACAAAGCATGCACTTGCTGAGGTAGCTCGCTGACATGTTCACTTGTAGTAGCCTTGGTGGAGCCACAGCTACATGGGCCAATCCTATCTGGATTCTTGGATGTGGGGAGGAGTGTTTATTCACCAGGGGCTGCCAGGCAGTTGCCTGGAGAGTCCTTGGTTCCCTGAGGCTTTATCTCTGAGTGGTCTGGTTTGCACCACTCCTTGCTGATGCCAGTGTGTGCTGGTGGCCTCTTAAGACATTGAGTTATACATAGTGGCCTCAGTTTGTCAGTCCCTGCAGATTCAACAAGACCATCACTCTCTGGAGTTTATCAGTCCTTGGGAGATAATTACACGCTACTTTCCTGCAGAAACGATGGGAAAGGAAACGCATTATTTTGTTTCCTTGTACTTCAGAAAAGTAGGAGTTACTTTTGGATAATAATATGTTACATATCCAGATTTATTCAGTATATAATGTCCATAAGTGTCTTTTACTGAGCATTGAGGTTTTAAGCTTCACAGAGATCAGTGAAGTTTAATTATATATTTCTGAGATATAGAGCCAGGTTATACAACTGAGCCACAAGAACCAGCTTAAAATATAGACAGCTTGCAAAAAATGTGAACATCACAAGGCATGATTTAACCTACCTTGAAAATACTTGCTTTATTATAATTTGAAGTGAAGGTGTCAAACTGCAAAGATTAAAAAGTTGGTTTTACAGAACACAAATACAAGCTGCTTCTGTAATCTTTTCCCAGTACAGCTGATGTGGAAAATGCAGTTATTGCTTGTAGTTGATTTAATACATCTTTGCTTAACTATTTATGATTACTGTTATAGTTTGTGACTCCAGAAGTGTTGTTATAAACCATATTATCTGGAAATAAATTGCTGATACCAGTGATCAGAGCAACACAAATCCACTTAAACATTTGCAAAAAGTTATATTGCCAGGAGAAGACCTGGATGAGGAAGAAGTTCCCAAGGCCTTTCACTGTCGCAAGGAAAGGCTGTACTTCATCAGCTGGGTCTGTCACCTGTAAAGCTATTGTGGCCATCGGAGGGTAGCAAAAGCAGCTGCAGCATCAATCTCTGTATGTCCTCCTGCACCCCATCTGGCCTGTGCCCGCAGTGAGAGAGAATGCAGCATGTACTGGTGCCAGGCATTAGTGCCAGCTACTGCTGTGACAAAATGACAGGTGACAGTTTGTGGTGGGTGACAGTAGCAACGAATGGACCAAATGGGAGCTGCTACTTGTGAGCAGATGTTCTGTGAGGCAGGAGAGAGAATTGGCAGGCAGGACATGGCAGATGACAGGGCTAACCTAATATGCAGCTTCCTAGAAAATGGACCTATGTCACTTTTCAAAAAAACCCCAACAAACCAAACCCGAAGCAAAACCCCCTGATTAAAGGCAAATCTCTGCCTTTTTTTTCAACTGCTGGAAAAGATTGATAATATTTTCTCTTTCTGTTTCTTTTAAATGTGGCCAATTTCATCAGGCCTATGTTCTCCTTTTTCCTGAACTAAAGTTAACCGCAAACCTAAATGATCTTTTATTACATGTGAATACCAGAAATGTGGTACAAATCTGAATTAGAAACTTTCGTAGAAACTGGTTACAGGACTGTAAACCCTCCTGCATGCAACCAAGTATTAGATGTTCAAATGAGAAAAATCCTCACATCAGCTGCGTTTCCAAACAATCTCTAAAAAACCCACCAATATTCAGTACAAAGGGTTTTTTTGCATTTAGGTGTAGTTTTTTGTTTTGTTTTTTAAAAAGGGCATAAGGACTGGGAAATATTAAGGAGATGATTCATACCTTAATGACATTGAGTAGATTAAATACATACAGTTCTTGTGGCTCAGGTTTTAAACAATTACCAGAGGTCAAATCTGTTGTGAGGGTAAATATGAGAGCTCAGTGCCAGTTGGTTAAATTATCACTTTTGATGTCCAGGGTGGACTTTTAAGGATCTGGAGGAAATGGTCTGTTGCTTTCCTTTGGGATGTGTTCTGTGAAAGCTGGAAAACTGTTTTTATCTGTAGGTGAAGTGAGATGGGTGAGGACAGCTCTGATTTAATTGGAGATACTCTCTGGCGTTGTTGGTTTATGCTGGGTGACGCACAGGAACATCCATGCACAGCACAGAGAGAGACCACCAAACAGGGTTGAGAGAAGGGGCAGATGTACTTTCTTCCCCAGTAAATCCACACCATGCATCCAGAAACCCTCTGAAATCCTGTGAATTGGAACCACTGCCAACAGGAAAGAACTGGTGATTAAAGAAAATAATCCTTGCCTTTTGATGACTTAGTCAGAATTTGTGCAGAAGATGAAGCACAGTATCAAATACTCCTAAAAGGCATAATAGATATTTTCTCTTGGCTGGCATTTATTTTTATTTTCTTTCATTAGAATGGCTTTAAACATCCATTTGCTCAGGATTTTGGGTGACATTATGTGTATGTTCCATGTGTCTGTAAAAAACAGAGGAAAAAAAGAGAGGTTTTTTTCTGCTTGCCTTTTTTTTTGTGACAGGTAACCTTTGAATTCATCACTTTTGCCTCAGATTAACCTCAGTACTGTTCTTATGAGGGGTAAAGGCTCTGGGACTTCTAAAGAAAAGGATTGTTGAAATTCCATGAGCCCAAATTAAGTACAGGGCCATAAAAATTTCTTCTGTGTTACAATTATGCATGTTCTTAGCTTAAACCACACTTTTCCAGGGGCCAAGAATGGTCTGGCTAATTTTAATAACTCATTGAAGTGTGGTGGGGATAAGTAGCTACAAAATTAGCAGTACAATAGATCCGTTTTCCAAATATTTTTCTTCCTATTAGGAATGTGGCTATTCTCTATCATTTTAGATATGGCTTCTTATGGTTCTGTCTCACCTCATGTGATATTTCCTTTACATCTGAGAGAGTGGTCTCCATGACCTCCCATGTTGGCCTGGTATGGGTTATGTGAACTATTCTAGGATGTTCAGCTGTGGAGACCTGCATTAATGTAACTAAAGTCTGAGGGAATATTACCATCATGTTATTTTTCCACATGCCTCCTACAAAAGACTTCTTGAAAGATACCTTGGAGAAATGAGTCATAGAAGAAATGACCAAAAATAAAAGAGCAACTCTGAGCTCTTGAGCTTACTCCTGAAAAATAGTGTTTGCTATCAGTGGTTCAGTGTTGTAGCTTAGAAGAGGCCATATAAACTATTGTTTCCTGATTCTCTAGCTGAGAAAGCTATATTGAGGAAACCTGGGGACAGTGGGTGGATTTTGTTGGTTGTTTTTTCTGGTTGTTTTGGTTTTTTTTGGTTGTTTTGGTTTTTTGTGTGGGTGTCACACTTTAGCCCTGGCCTGGTCCGACCTGGCAGCTAAATCAGAGCAGTTGAATTCCCAATTCCCTTGAAGAATATATACAGTTATATGAAATTGCATCCTCACCCCTCAATGACTATACAGCACCATAAATGCTGCAGAGCAGGCATGGGGAAGTATCCAGGTTGAGAGAGAACTGGGCATGGGAGCTGGATTCAGGCATACACGGGTCTGGGATCAGGGGCAAACAGGCAGATGAGGTCCTTACTGGATGTTGGCCATCAAAGAAGAGAACAATACATTTGTAATCCCTTAGTTTTATACCGAGTATGGTGTATATGGGATGGAATACTCTGGTCAGTTTGAAGTCACCTGTGCTATCCGCCCCTCCCTGCAAGTGCGAAATTATTTGCCTCTTTGACTTACAGCACTCCACTAGCTCAAAGATGGCCTTGGTTACTATAGGAATAACTATAAATAATGGCTTTTCTACATACCAGTGCCCCGTGTTATTGTTTCTCGATTACTTAGGCTTAGATGAGACTTAGCTGAAGTTAGAAAACCGATTCTACTTTAACTCAAACCAGAACAGCAGGTTTGTAGGGTTTTCTGGGTTTGGGGAATTTGAGTTTTATTTGCTATCAACCAATAAATACTACAATTCTGGTTTTGTGGAATTTGACAGAATCGTTGTACCTTCCTAAAGGAAGAAAAAGGATTTAAAAGTCTTGCTTCTAGGACTTTATTTAAGCAGTTATGCTAGAATTTATGCTAAAATACAATGGCTAATTGTAAGTACGATGTAACGGGTGAACAGTTAAATTACAACTTTGTTTTCCTGTGGCGTAACTATCTGTATTTTAGTCTCTTTGAGCTGAGTAAAGACTGGTGCAACTTCCTGTGCTTTGCAGGGACTATGGTTAGAATCTCTCAGCTTTCTGTAAACCTTGCTCTTGGGATGTTAGGCATGAAAGATATTAAAATATTAGTATTAAACCCCACATACCTAAAGCCGTGCTTCCTAACAGGGAAAAAAAAGTTAAAACAAAAAAGAAGGTACCTTATCCTTGTTGTCCAAGTCCTCTTCAGCCACTGGCAAGTGTAGTGTAGCACATTAGGTCTCGTAGGATGGGAAAGCAGTTTGCTGAGGTCCAAGCTAAAAGTGCTGTGACTTGTTTGCTGGCGAGGACAGAACAGTGGATAACAGGATAAGAAAGGAATGGATGTAATATGCAGCACATATCTATAAATGTAATTTGTAAAGTACTTGGGTTTGTCCTTGTAGGTTGATCTTTTAAGTGTTAGAGGAAAACATGTCATGCTGGTTCCAACAATCTGAGCCTCCTTGTTGCCAGATCCAAGCAGCAGCAAGGCTGAAGATATGGTCCCAACAGGGACAAACACATGTATATGTAGCTATCACACAGATAGCATTCTGAGTGCTCAGTATGAGCACAGGCAGCAACAATGGCCTCATCCTGCTCCCCTGTCTTGCTAAGTGGGATAGAGATCTGCCGGTGAGGATCCTGCCATCAGGATGAAACTCTCTCTCCCTGCATGCCCTTCTGATAACATTTCCAGGTGCATGAGATCTAAGATTTTGGACTGGGAGGGAACATGACTAGGATTGCAGAGAGAGCTTCCAGGAATGGGTATATATTTTAGATTGGACCATGTCTGTGTTTAAAATCAAAAATAGCAACAAGAAAAATCTTATCCATAGGGCAAAATTTCTTCTCATGTCTTGTACTCACCAACCATGAAGCTGTGGTTGGTATCTCTTGCATCTTCACAATAGAAGTGGGGAGGATGCCTGTGGGAAACAGGGGCTTCATCCAATCAGGCTCACCAGCACTTGAGGACAGGGGCTGGAGCTTTCCTAGGTGAGTGCTCTGCCCTCTAGGCTCTTATGAAAAAGTCAGCAGCAGGTATGGGAATAATAGCTAACAGATTAGCACCTGGCTGGAGACATACATCATTTTCTTGTTTCCTTGTGAACTAAAGGCTTTGTATCCTAAGAGGACTGGTTCGCTGCCTGCATGTTCCCATATTTGGTCAATGAACAAAAGGAGGTACCTGAATTAGGCAGAAAGAAACTTGCCTGTCTGTGCTGACATCCTTCACCCCTCAGGCAGTGAATGTCAGGCAGACTGGGTTAGCTCTGCTGCCATATGTTAGATGGACTAAATTAGTTTGCATGGGGTCTTTTTGTGTGTGTTTTTGTTGTTTTGTTTTGTTTTGTTGTATTGTATTGTATTGTATTCTTCTTTAGCATAGCCAAAGAAGAATTTTAACAGGATTTGGCTGTGCCAGGGCATGTGAGGACAGTGAGAAGACTGCCCTAGTAACCGTATGAAGGATTTCTTTTTTTCTTTTCAGAAAATTGTCCAAGAGAGCCAGTGAAACTGGCATTTCTTTGCAACCACAATGAAGATGGGTGGAAGACACAAAGTGTACGATATTGTTCCTATCCCCAGTTAGTGACTATCTGAGTCCTGCTCCACGTCTAAATATGCATTGCATTTCAATCTCCTTTCTGGCACTGCAACATAGGCTTCAGCTGACTCGGTAAAGAGTCAAGCCCAGAAAAACTGTGTGTCCTAAGATTAGGTTCCTGGGGAGCCTATTTGTAGTCAAAGGCTTTTCTGCAACAAAGGCAGCTGATCTTTGCAAATGTGTGGTAGCACTATTTTCCCAGCTTTGTGTATGTCAGTTCCCTGGGATTCAAGATGTTGTTCCCTTATGTGCTTCACAGAGAGCCAATTAATGTTGATTTGTTTGATTTCTGTTAATTTTCCCTCTCACAGGTCTTTTCTCAGATTGGAAAATAAAAAGGTGGATGAGTCATCCTTTCAGCCTTCCAATCCTTATTTTACTTGCTACTTTTACAACTCCTAGTAAACTATAGGCATATGTTGATATTTCTGATAGGGCAAATAGACACTGCTATGACAAAGCAAATAAGTGGTGCTGTCTCTCACGGGGTAAGTTTCACCAACTCTGTAAGTCTTAGAATAAGCATCAATAATTTAATAGACACTAGACACCAAAAACTTTATTGGATTTAACTGCTTATCAGGTCCGATCCACCACTACGTGTTTGTTATATTCCATAGTAATGCCTAGTTTAAAACTGCATCAGCAATTATACAAATTTATTACCATTGATTTAGGCTAAATGACAATTCAGTGTGTGGATAGTTGCCTGTAGAAAATATCCAAGCGATTTATTTCTTATTTCTGTGAGAAGAGGGCAGTACTATGGGTAATGATGAGTATTTAGAGTGCTTTTATTAAAAAAGAACAAAAGAATCACTCCAACCAAAACCACACTTTCTAATAACAGTCATTATAATTTAATTGGAAGTTTACCAAAATGAATGCAGTTGAGCACTATGTTGCACTGAAGGCAGGGGTTATATTCATCCCTGGTACACTTCCAATGGACCATGGAGCTATGCCAAGAGTGGATTTGACATGTTTCCATTTATTTTCTTGAGTCTGTTTGGAGAGGGAGGTTGGGTGGATACTTAAGAGTTAAAGACATGAATTTAAGCATCATATTGGAAAGAAAAACACTGCTTTGGTACTCGTGACACTTTAAGAATTCTGTAGGTTCCATTGTGAGTCTTTTTCTCTAAATATCCATATAAATAAAAGTTCTTTTCTTGGATACTTGATAGGCAGGGGGAAACCTTATAGCAGCAGTGAAGGGACTGAGTGTAACCCTGTAATAGCCATTGTGTGTTGAGAAGTGCACTGTGGAGAGAGTGGTCTCTTAAGGCTGTGAATCCATACCAAAGCCCCTTCATGCTTAACCTTTTTAACAAATTATGGTTCATTTATAGCAATAACATGCTCCGCAAAATTTCAATTTACATTCACAACTTCTGTTCTAATCTGGAAAGCTGTGGGAGCTTTATCATAGGTAGAAGTGGCTTAATGAAAGGCTGGGACTGTCTCAACAACAAAGGAGATCCTAGCCTTATCAAGCAGAACAGTTTCAAAGCAGGGTATTTGGCTGCAATGAAGAAAATTTTGGTTTCTTGCCATACAGCTCTATGATGTTAGGAAAATCACTTCCTTCCTGTGTGCTTCATTTATCTTTCTGGAAATTTAAAATGATCTCTCTTATATCATCATGATCCTCACAGGTTAAAATCTAGATAAGAGAAGACATAATCTGCAGAATACACACTTGCAGATCTTTAGGGAATAAGGGACTTTATGAGTTGCAGCTGGTTGCTTTGGACACGGACTGGTATGTTTTGTATCCTGCTCAGTTCCTCGGCTTAGAAGAATCAAATGGTGTTATGATTAAGATCAATTTTGCATGTGTTTGAGCGAAACACCCCGATTGATCTAGAGTTTACAAGCTATGTGAGTTGTCTGGCAATTTATCTTTTGAATGTTTTCAGACAGCCTCTTCTCTTTCCTATTTTCTCTATAAGAGATGTGGGACTCTGCTTCCCACAGGCATGCTTTCTGGCATCTCCCAAAATCTGCTTCCCAGTAAGAAGTTAACCAGAGCATCAGGCATTCTAACTTTCTGTGAAGACTCTTTTCCTCCTGTTTACCTAACCCTTGAAAGCTGTTGTTGTACAAGTCCTTTGAACATTGCTTGTTGACCCCTTTATTTGAGGAGACCCTGAGGGAGCCTTTTGTCCCCCTTGCCCAGCCAAATTCACTGCTGTTCCGTCTCATGACTGTCCTGCCTTACCTCATTATCTAGAGCCTTCCTGAGCAGAAGTTTAGTAACAAGACTCTTGCACAGCACAATAAACAGGGACTGCTTAAGGTTTTACAAACAAATGTGCAAACTTCTAGTAGTTCCACAGAAAAGCTAATTTTGGTAGAGGCGAACTCATACCAATCATATCTTTTTGAGGGAGAGGAAACTGATATTCAACAATCAATTAAGCGAAGCCCTTTGTCATGTTGCCAATGAACTGTGGCATCAGAATCCCATAAATATCTACTGTATGGTTATTGTTAACCTATTTTTGTTCTAGGTGCTGCATGGGCCAATGAAAAACTTTTGTAGTCTAGTCAGTTACAGAAAACTTAAATCCACTTTTCCAATACTAGAGTTTCTAATAGAGATGTCCCTTGAATGATTTTCCCAACTTGCTGAAGAACACTTTAAAAATCTTTGAAATGAAGCATGTACTTAAGGATCTTTTTTTCTTATTTGCAACTTTTTAATCGTCTTCAGTTTATGGTTTGAATTAAAGGTCAAAGTTGAAATATTCAATCTATAACCTCTTTGGATAGCTATTCTTCTTGCAGGTAGGCTTAGGCTGTGTTTTACCTCTCAAGCTAGGGTTTGGACTTCATTTTTGTTCTGTCTGAATTTTAATTTTTAAGATAGGAACAATTTTGTCTAGTTTAAAAACTACCAGTATGACTGAAGTAGATCTCCATAAGAACAAAATATCCCATTGTCCAGCTTTTGACTGGAATGAAGGCACCTCTTCCTCCTTTTATTTTCACTTTCCTTATTCTTCATCTAGCAGGCTGCAACTCATTAAGAAACAAGATTTTGGAGACAGGACCTTTTTCTATTTAATTCTCATCTACTACACTACTTCAGAAAAATACTGCACAAGCTTTTTTGCCTTCTAGGAATTCTTTGAAGGAGACTTTTCCTGGCAATTCTAGTGTGCTTACCTAAATGTTTTGTGGCCAGCATTTAACTTCAGATTAACCCTTGTCTCTTTGTCAGGGGTTTCTGGCATGTATTCTCCAGCTGAAGGAGTTATTCATTTACTCATAATGTCCTACTTTGCCTGGAAGGCTACCCCTGACAGATTTTTCTTCTCAGCCCCAGACCAGGGAAAACCACACTGATTCTTCTTTTCATTCATCCTGATTTTCTTCATTTACTTACCTTCTGCATTTCCTTCCTCCCTAAAAGAAGGCAGTGACTCCTCTAATTTCTCCCTTTGCAGTTTTTAATTTCTGGATTCTACCTCCTCTTAGGTAAAGCCAGTCTTAGTGTTATTTCTTTTTCAATTGCTGATTGGTTTTCCCTCATCTGTAGTCACGGTTTAAGTTCAGAACGCTGGCTTCTCTATGTGTCACTTGGATTTCTCTCTCCTCCTCTTGTCTTATCTCCTTTGGCATTGCTTAGCCTTCCTTACCTGTTATATCACACCGTTCTGCCACCTCCAGTTGATTAACATCTGTCTAACAACCTGCTCATTTGGGAGCATCTGAGCCATAGGACACAATGTCATCTAGAAAGAAGTAATGACCTCTCTGAGCCCCTATCCTGCTTCTTGTCTTTTGACTCTACACCTAAATCAGTATACCTGACAGAAATTCAGACTCTGTCTGTCAAAACTGGTCAAAGACATCATAATACTTCTCTAATGATATTTACAAGTTGACCTCTGATCTTTATATAAGTGGCCACATTTTTGACAGTTTTTTTCTCATTAAATGGCTTTTGCAAGCTAGAGGTTGTCAGACTAAGTAGGACAGCAGTTTCTGGCTCCATTTGTTAGGGTGTTCTGACTTGAATGGCATCCTTAAAAGCACTGGCACAGATATTCGTGTTATCTTTGGCTGCTGCTCACTGTGACCTGTATACAGCAAATTTTCAGGTCAAGGGGATTGTACTAAGGAAAGAAAGCCTGATATTGCATTTTTTTTAACAGTTTATGCAGCGTTTTTTGGCAGTGTTTGCACTTACCTTCACATTCTAGGGTGTCTGTGATCACTGGATAAAATAAGCTTCAGTGTGAGCTGCTCAAGGAGGGGAGTACTTGATGGAGGGCATGGATTGACATGCGTCTTCTGTGTTGAATCTGAAAGAAGGATAGAAGGAGGTTGGTTCTCAGAAATTGCCTTATTTCCTTAAAAAGTGACAACTCAGGAGAAACTCTTGTAAAATTCGGTTTGTTTTCAGCCAAATTACTCAGATACCCTTTAATAAAATAAAGTCTTTGAGCCATGGTTGTCCTCAGGATTACACCACACTCAGCAGCTGTGTTTATATGTAATAGGTTCAGGAAATCCTCCTGCTTACCTAAATTTGAAAGTCAGATGGTTCAATTTTCTCACAAAACAAAATTAGTTCTGTGAACAGAGACCAAAATGCAGGTTTGCCAGCTTAAATGGGGATTAAAATCCTGTTTTCTTCCTGGGTTTGCTAAATATTTGACACTAAATGAACTAGAGGAAGTTCAGCACAGGAACATCATGTGTTTCATGGCCTGGGGAGAGAGATTTGAATCAACTTTCCAGGTAAATTCAATGGATTTTTAAAATACTGAAAAAAAGGAAATGAGAAGCCCTCTCCACAGCACTGTACTTCCATTCAACAAAAATTATTCCTGAACTGGAGTTGATTATTCTTGCAAATAACTCTGAATCAGAAGTCTGAGTTTTTGGATGGATAAATTGTTTTCTAAAATTGTTGTCTATCCTTAAGCATGTCAAGTCACAATCTTAACAGCTCTGTGTTAAGCCTTAGGGTTTTCTCAACTGCAACAACAAAAAAATTATGCATGATTTTCATACTTATACCAGTATGAGTTTGTGATTGATTGAGTTTGTGCTATAATTTTTTTAAGATTTTTTTTAATTTCATTCCATTGTCTTTTTAAATTAGCTGACTTTCTCATTTTTTAAACTGTCATAAAAATATTTTACAACCGGAATCTGATGCCTTTTATGATATTAATTTTATATTGAAGAAAACTGTTACATTTTCATAAGGTCTAGGATTAACTGCAACATAATCCCACTATAGAATCACACAGGTTGAGGTATTAATACTTCCTTATTACATATTACTTCAAAAATATGCCTCTGGAGAAAACAGAATGCTCTGCTAGTTGAAAATGAACAGTAGCTTGTAATACTGTTTCAGAATTTTATAGCAGTACAAAATCCCTTGAGCGTAACATCTTTCTAAGTGATTAGAGGCTTTCACTTTTCAAAAGTCTTAAACAAGTTCAGTATTACGTACTATTCACCAATTCTGTGGACTCTCCTGATTTAATTATGATAATTGTATTCTATAAAACTCTTCATGCCCTTGTTATGCATGGATAAACTTCTATGAGGCAAAACTACTTGACACATTTTTTTTTTTAAAAAAAAGCTATTTCTTCCAAAGTAATAAAAAAAAAGATAATAGGAAGTAAATACCAGGAGTCAAGACTCTGAGAAATACAGGCTCAGTGGTGATGACAAGACAACTGTAAAGTGACTATTGGAGTTGTTCTGGGTTTGGCTGGGATAGAGTCAATTTTCTTCTCAGTAACTGTAATTCTTGGTAACTGCAACATTTTGTGTGGGAAGAAGCTTAATAACATATATTGTTTAACTAGTTTTATGCTTGAACGGAATAGTATTAACTTCCTTCTTAGCAGTTGCTGTTTGTCTAAGTTTTGATGTGAGAAGAATGCTGAATGTGTTCTACTGCTTCACCACCCTCACAGTAAAAATATTCTTCCTAATATCTAACCTAAATCTTCCCTCTTTCAGCTTTAAAACCATTACCCCTCATCTTATCACTGCACTCTCCAATAAAGAGCCCCTCCTCTGTTTTCCAATAGGCCTTCTTTAAGTAGTGGAAAGCTGCTACAAGGTTTTCTTGGAGTCTTCTCTTTTCTATGCTAAACACCAGGTTTCAGCCTGTCCTCATATGTGAGGTGCTCCAGCCCTCTGATCATCTTCATGTCCCTCCTCTGGACTTGCTCTAACAGATCCATGTCCTTCCTGTGCTGAGGAGTCCAGAATCAAACAGTACTCTATGTAAGGTGTCACAGAAGTGGAGTAGAAGAGCAGAATCACCTCTCTTGACTTGCTGGTCACGCTTCTTTTGATGCAGCCCAGGATACAGTTGGCTTTCTGGGCTGCAGGTGCACGTTGCTGGGTCACACTGAGCTTCTCATACACTGACACCCCCAAGTCCTTCTCTCCAGGGCTACTCTCAATCCATTATCTGCCCAGCCTGTATTTGTGCTTGGTATTGCCCCAACACAGATATAGGACGTTGCACTTGGCTTTGTTGAACTTCATGAGGTTCACGCAGGCCCACCTCTCAACCCTGTCAAGGTACTCCTGGTTGGCATCCCTTCCCTCCAGCATTTTGACTGCACCACACAGCTTGGTGTTGGTAAACTTGCTGAGGGTGCTCTCAGTCCCACTCTCCATGTCTGTAAGAAAGATTTGTTTTCAAACAAGCAACGCTGATCCCAATAACAACTCCTGTGGAATGCCACACTCAGTATCAAATGTCGCACTCGATATGAAGCTGGGAGTTTTACAGGGAAGGTGTCTCTCTTCCTCTTCAGCTTGCTCTCTGGAGTCCCTTACTGCTGCTGCTTCTGCTCCCATCGTCTGGTTCCCATGTGCTGTAAGTTCAGTTTTTTGTTCCTTGACTTCTTGACACTGACTGTGATCTTCAGGTCCACTGGAACTGTTGTGCTCACAGTGTTCACCATCTGGCATTCACTGCTGGGAGTGCACAATTCTGAGACTGCTGCTGGGATGACTGTGTATTTGCTTTGTATATTATTACTACTATTACTAATAGTAATTATTATCCTTTAGAAAATGATGTTCTGTTAAACCTGTTTTTATTTCAACCCACGAACCTTCCTTCCCTCTTCCCTTCTTTCCCCCCTAGGTGGGGGGAAAGGTGAGAGAGTGACTACCTACTGTTTAGCCAGTTAAGAGCTAAACCATGACAGGCATGCAGTCTATTTATAGAAAGTATACATCTGGAGCATAATGCATGGAATTGAAGAAGGCATTATTGTGCAGATAATGTGCACAGTGGCAGCTATACAGAGAGATTTTCTTCTGTATTCTATAGGCATTTTGTGCCTTTTTTTTTTAAAGTGAATTAATTTCTTGTGGTAGTTGATATAACAAAGGCGCTAGAAATAAGAACCCTTTGGCTGCCTGCAAACAAGGAAAAGTATGAAGTGATATCACTGTCAAGCTTCCTCTGTTAATAGTTTTGAATCCTTTTTTAAATGTACCATGTGACAGATGAAACCTTGTGATTTTTATACATTCATTTTACAATTCCAGCATTTTAGGGTCTCCTATTTTCACTGCTAGTCTCCATAGCTTTTCAGAAGGAACATTTTGCAGCATTCATAGTGGTAATTGAAGAGAACTTTAATTTGGAAACTTGTAGGGATGACTGTGCTCTGAAGCAAGCATACAAATTAACAAAAACATTTGAGACAAATTATGGTCTCTCGTTTGCTAGATGCTTTCTTGTTTTCGAAAGTCTGAGACGGTTTAAAGGAAGCTGAATCTAACACTAAGCTGATCACATTTTCCTTCAACAACTCTAATAAAGAGTCAGAAGGCCAAAGTCGCTACTTGTTATTTCTAAAATAACTTGAAAGTATCCCACCCTGAAATGCTGCTGAAAAAGTCCAGATCTCAAAATATTTCAGTCCCTTGAAAAAATAAACAGCAGAAATCAAATAGAGGTCTTGAGGGAGTGTGTGTTCTGAACATTTCTGCTTGTCTGCCATATGGGTTTGATCTCTAATGTGATGGCTTGGTCAGATGCTAGAAATGGATTTGTTTCTGAAACACTGTACTATAAAAACAGTTCAGTTTGGCTTCAGTGAAAAAATGACTTTTGGATTTAAAGGAAAACATTCAGCATTTTTCGTCCACAGTTCTCTCCTCTTACATGGCCTACATCTTTGCATATTGATTTGGTTACTAAATATAATCCATATTTTTCCCTCTTTCTGTTCAACCAGGTTAATGCTTATGTTTGTCTTTTTGCTGTGTTTGCTTTAATTACTGTGGTGATGTGAATTATTCTTAACAACATGATATTCATTATGCCTATTGTGATTAATTACTATAAAACATAGTAGGTCAGCGTTCTTCAATGACATCAATTTTGCAGTGATTGTGTTGCAGCATCAGTGATCTTAAGGATGGTGGAGGAGCTATTTTACAATTGTAATTGCTAATGAAGTATGAAAATTAGCTGTTAAGTCATCTGATAACACCTGGATTCGGATGTTCTTTTTCCACTATACACTTCCTTACCTTCAAAGAAATTGCTGGCTGGTTTGCTAGATGCATTAATTGCTGATAGTTTAATGCACTATTTTAATTAATTGTGTATCATTACATAGAGTGTTTGATGGAAAACACAAAGCTAAAGTGAAAAGAAATTATTGGAGGCTGGAAATTTGGCAATTATGTTTCCTGATGGAGGTTTAGACTTGACAGGGAAGAAGAGCTTCATGGCACAAACATTAGAAGTACGGCATTTTTGGATCCTGTAAGTAAATTTTTGTTACTATGAGCTGTCTCAGGGGTTTTTGTAGGTGACAGTCTGGTTCCATATGATCATGAGGTATCTATAAGGTATCATCACAGGGTCATGAAAGTACTTTGGTTCCGGTGCACCTTACAATGAACAAGACGATGGCATCTTAAAGCTGGCATACTGAGAGAAGGACAAGTCTCCAAAAAAGGGTTTTTTTCTTGTTCCAAAGAGCAATACTCTGGGTGGAGAAGCAACATAGTAGTGTAATGTAAGGAAACTTATCTTGACCCTATGAATGTAGCAAAGTAGAAGATCTTTTTTTTCTGTCTCTTAATTAGTCTAAATTTAATATTAACGCAATATGTCATTAAATTTTATGTTACTGATATTCACCATAGAGGAATTTAAAAGCCTGCTTCTCAGTAGCAAGGTCATCTAAAATGTTTACATTCCCATGGAGGAAAATTATTCCTACACAAGCATTCTCAGACAACCATGAAAGATAGTATAAAGATAGCAGTGAAAAAAAGAACAGCCTCTAAAGCCAGAGGAAAACTTAAGAGACTACCCTGAGCAAAACACAATTTTAAGCTTATTGGAACCCAAGCCTTTTGTGATACTATTTGAAAGGAAGACAAAATAACTCTGTCTGCTGTGCTTTTTCAGGGGTCTTTTTCATTTCCTCTGGGCCAATATAAATGCTTAACTCACCAATTGCCTTCTATTTGTGAGAGAAGAGGATGCTGAAAGTAGTCAGTGTATTTGGTCAGTGACTCTGTAGAGTAGTGGTATATCTCCATGCTTGTTTTAGGTCAAAGACTCAGGACTGTAAGAAGGTATGTATTTTGGGGTGCTAGCAGTGGAACCTAGAATAAGCCGCTTAAACTGATTTTCTATAAGTGGGAGGAAAAGTTAATTTTCTTGGTCCCTTTTCTATAAACTAGAAAAATGTAGAATTTGACAGGATTGCAGAGATAGGTACCTGAATGTTGGATAGTGTTTTGAGGTATGCTCCAGAAATGTACAAAACTGTAGATCCTCAATGTGTAACATAAACTAGAAATCTGGTAGAAATGGAACCTTAGGTCTATACTGGGACTCAAGTTGAATACTTTGAAGTAAAGAAAATCTAGGGCTACACATTAACAAAATAATGAGAAAACATAATATTGGGCCACTACTTGCAGTGATTGTGTGTCTGTCTCATGCGGAGAATAATGCATAGAACCTGTAGGAGGAAAGGAGAGCAATGTGTGTTTGCTAGACACTAGAATTCAAGATTCTTTTAATCCTAGTGTTTCCTCACCCACCTCCTTTCAGCTTCAGACTGCTTACAAACTCGCGTAAGTGTGACTGAATTAATTTTTCTTGATCCTTAAAGTCAAATAGTGTTAAAATAATTTTATTTTAGTCTCGATATGGTGGAACACTTCAATGTTGATCTTTGGGAATTCCCTTAATGGACTGAGACTCTTGTAATAAATCATTCCTTGCTTAAGTTTGGTTTCCTTGTGTAACACTTACACAAACAATACATCTATCTCGTAAACTCTTGAATTTAGAGTCAATGCTGGATGGGATGAGGAGGGTGGAGTGGTCAGGTAATAGCCTTATGTGCAGCTGGGAACAATTGTGTTTTGCTGTGTGTACTTTGGCAATTGCGCATTGAATCATCCATTCTCCTTTTCAGGCCAACGAAGCAGAGGAAGTGGAGGTAAGAAATACATAACTCAGCAAGCTGCACTAAAAATAAATAGGTTAAAATGAGTTAATATTGAAGTTATTTCTTTTTTTATTTGTTGAATTAGTTATTTTCTTGAGAAAAATTACTGGAATAGTCAATAGAAATGATAGACATGAACACTAAATCTAAGCTCATGTGAAAAATAGAAGGTTTTAATGACTGGAAAATACTTTTTGATTTATGTAGTGTGTTTTACTTCTATAAAATTCCTTGGTTTCTGTAGTTTCCATATGTGCTGGATTGTTTCTATGGTTTTTGTAATGAATCTGTGTTGGAAACTGCCAAAGAAATGAAGATAAAAATTAGTTCAGGCTTCCAGGCCTGATGTTATCCACTCATTCTGTAAGAAGGACTGGAATTTATACATAAGAACTAAGTAGCTTAGTTCATAGATGGAAAAAAATCAATAGTTACAGAGTGTTTTATCACAAACCAGAAAACTAATTTAATTGTCATTCTTTTATTTTGTTTTCCTTAATATTTTCTTTAATATTATCTTTAAGTTGTAATACCACATCAACTTCAGGCCTCCACCCTTGTATGAATGAGACATGTATTTTACACTAAAATAGTCATCTGCCTCATGTAACAAATGATAAACTCTCTGGAATTTCTGAAGTGTAGGATATAGTTTAAGGCATGAAGAACTGTCTGCTCATTTGCTCTTAAAAAGCTTTTATTTCTCTTTCAGTTTCTTGTTAGTTTCCTTATGAGATATCTACTTTAAGTGTTGGATGATGAAATCTCAGGTGCTCAGCATTGACAAGTGCTCTTGTCATTAAGAGTTCATTATATTGACCAATTGATAAGAAAATTTGGATTTATAAATGTGGATGAGTCAAACTGAGCACCTAAATATATGTCCAAGTAAGTTATGTACAATAAAAATGGTATGAATTTTCTAATCATCAGCCAATATCAGGAAATCTGTAGCACTGTTGCACTGAAGTGGAAGTATGATTTTTAGGCTTGATGATTTTATGGTGGAGGTAATAGATGCTGTGACTGATCTGCTCCTTCCCTTCCTGAAGCTCCTTTTTACATTAGACAAAATGTTGTGTCAAACTTTAGTAAAACCCTGTTATAAGAAATATGCCACATTGTATATATTCCTTTAATAAAAAAAGAGTCGTCACTTATGAGAAAGAATAACCCATGGGCAAATACTTGAAACAGTCCTAGCAGATTTTGTTTGTACATTTGTCTTTTGCAATTGCAGAAGGTCTCCTCGCAACAGCCAGGTTAATGTTTCACATCTTTATTTAATTTTAGTATGACTTCCTATCATAATGAGAAGCCAGACAGAAAACATGACCACTTTGGCAAAATCACAAGAGTAGAAAAGATACTGTTTGAATTTTAGTGACCTTTCTGTTTGGATCATATTAAACAACAAGTAGTGATATGAAGGTAAAAGAACACCTTACAGTGATTTATCAGTTTGAGGATTAGTTTTGATTAAATGAGAGAAATGAAGTCTGCTTCAATCATCATTTTCTCTTTCCTTCTATCTCAGAAAATCTACCTTATGTCATCACCAAGGGCTTTCAACTCAGTTTGACAAACGAGGTGGGGTGAGGGTTTTTTTTGCTTTTTTGGGGCTATTTTTTTTTAAGTGACCAGATAAAAGTAGTAGTGAGATCACAACTTTCCCCATGGTGGTTCACACTTATATTTCATTTAAGGGCTGGTTACTAACTGAACAGAGATGGAATATTCCTACAGTAGGAATTGGATTCCCTCAAAGAATTACAAAGCTTACTTTGGAGAAAAATGTGGAGACGCTAATAGTGCCGTGTGGCTGTGACACCAGCCCACTGGCCAGTAGCAACTCTTCCTTTCCAAGACAACTTATGACTTTACAGTGGGTGGGAAAAATAAGATTTGTGGGATTGGCACAGGTAGAAAGTCTGTCTCCAGTGGTATCATACAGCATGCCTGGGCCTGCTCCTAACAAACCAGATCTTTGATCCCCAGAACAAGGCTGCTTTGCTACTCATTCATATTAGAGCCCTGGATGAGTAGATTTGAATATGGCTCAAATGCTTCTGATCTTATTTTGATAGCAATGGATTAAATGGCATTAAAACAATGGTTTAACCATAACTGCTTTTAGAGCCACATGTCTACCTACATTTCTATTTGTGTCAGCTATTCTTCCAGAGTCCTGAGATAGCAAAGTACAATTTCATGATTGTATACAGTTTTAGGATATCACAATATTCTGTGCAGCTTGTTCAACTCTATTTAATGTGTGGGACAGAATGAACCAGATAAGTATTTTATTTTTTGTTTTATGTGCTCATCCATCTGAAATACACAATTTTACTTTTTTTCAGCTTGTATTTTTTTCTGTTAAACGTGTTAAACTGCTTTTACAAAAGTATTGAATGCTTGATTTTGACTTATGGCATGACAGGGGAATATAAGCAACACAGTGAACACAGGACTGGTGAAAATCCTCCCGTAAAAAGAGGATGTATTCGCAGCAATCTTACCAACTCTATGTGTGCGTAGGTATTTATATTTCCTTTTTAACCTTCCCTAAAATAAAATCCTGCTGGCAGAATTTTATATTCAGAAAATAGTCTTATTGTTTATAGAGAAGATAATATTTTAGCCTCTTCTTTTGTGAATAATGTTGAATGGATCACTTATTTTTGGGGTAAATAATGTATTTCAACATATGTCAGATTTCAAGACTCTGTAAATGATCCCTTCTGATCTACACAATGTGGGGATTTGACCATTAAAACAATTCTACATATTCTTGGGAAGGAGCTAATGCGTCTGTCTTGTGAAAGAAAACAATGTCCTTCAATGCTTTGCAGTTTTATTGGTAAAGGGTTTGCATAAAACTAATGAAATGGCTCAACAGATTTTGTATTTTGGCTCTCCTTCTAGGGAAGAAGTTGTATTCTTATTATTAATATTTCAGCCTCAATTTAAAAGGTTTTCTTCGCATTTCTCCCCCAATATATAGTGCATATTATTCTCATACTCTCAAAACAAAATACAATTAAAAAAAAGAACTCTAAACCCCTCCAGTCTTCAGGTTATCTTTCTTTCTTTCTTTCTTTCTTTCTTTCTTTCTTTCTTTCTTTCTTTCTTTCTTTCTTTCTTTCTTTCTTTCTTTCTTTAAATCATCTGGAGAATAGGGGAACTAAGAAGTTTTCATTGAAAGGATTGTGAAGTTATCTGGCATTTTAACAAAGCTATTACTTGTGCTTTGGAAAGGCTTATCTTTAATCAGATATTAAATGCTGTAGCAACCAGAAAAGGATAATGGTGATTTTTTAGCAGCTTGGTAAATAGGAACAATGTCTATTGTGGTGTGTTTCAGTGGTCCTTAACTGTCAGTCTAATGTAACCAAGCATTTATTAGGAGAAAAAAGAAGATGTGTTTGTCTCCATTTTGATCATTTTTAATCATCTTCTATTTCTTTTTGACATGATGCACCACAAGGGTTTACCTGTTATTGTACTGATGGGTATCTCATCTTGCTGGTGGCTGAAATCTTTGCTAATTTACAGGCTAAAACTTAGAATGTTCTTGGAGATCATTAAATCCTTTTATCACTGGAATCGTATTCCCTTTTTATCTTAGTAACTACATATTGAATGACCTCTTAAAGTAATTAGCTATTTGAATTACAGGTTGCAATCTGGTCCTGGAATTTTTCCAAGGCAAATTTGGTTAAAGTGATTTTAACCTTTCCTATTTTATGTAAGATCTTTGTCATTCATAATTTAGAAGAGTATCACAAATCATTTTTGTTTGCCTTTAGCAAGCATACTACAGAACACCTTCACTGAAATCATAGACTTTTGTCTGAAGCTCTAGCTTTCTATGGCTCTATTAATGGCCACAGAAATAAGGTGTCTGTGGCCACGGGGAACATACTGAATACAGGTCTATAAGTATTTAATGATTACACAGAAAAGAACAGATTAAAAAAATTATGTTGAAAGAGAACTGTTAAGGAATATCCGAGACCCAAATCAGGACAGGAATTTCTTCTGAAAGCAGAAAATTAATTTTCAAATGCTTTTTCTAAATAAAACATGACCTTTTGGGACCTAAGTGAGAGTTTTAACTATTATGCTGTGCTTCCAAATTTCCTTCAAGTTTTTAATTGACTCATTTAAAAATGCTGTAAGTAAAAGTGGTGTTAGATTCCCAATACTCTTACCTAGGCAGAATTTTTCAATAAACTTTTAATTGATGTTAACAAAAACAACCAATGAAAATGCTCATATCCCCAACCATTCAAAGTTCTCCAAATCTTTTTTTTGAAATTGAAGTTAACAGAGGCATTTGTTGCTCATAGACAAGGAGTCCCAGTGGAAGATCAACCCAAGAGATCTTCCAGCAGCGACTCAGAGCTTCTGCAAAAATTGCAAATTACGTAGTGCTAGCACATAAAGGAAAACTGTCTAACTAATGCTCAGTGACAGAGAAGAATTCAATTTAGTCTTTGCTGTACCTTCTAAAGGTCTTAACATGATGTATGTGTATTGTATTATGTCTCCATTTCTACTATGGGGACATGGAAAAATGGTTGGCAACTTCAGACAAGTAACTGAGATATGATTTTTTGCAAGTTCTTTGACTGTCTTTTTATCTTTATTAACACAAACCATAGTAAATGAGGTCAGGTGCTGGTAAATAAAAGACAGATTTTATTCCCACTGTGATTCACCCATATGAGAAAAATCGAAAGTTAAGAAGAGATGCCTCTGCCATGCAGATTGTCAACCGTCAGGTTATTGTGGGATGCCACTCAGTCAGGGGATTGTTTCAGTAATGCTAAGTGGCATCTATTGGAGCAAAAGCTGTAAGGTTTACAGAATTTTCATGTACTGAGTTGATGAGTTTTCCTGGCTCAGAGTGGAAGCTTGGTTCAATATTTAAGAAAAGCTCTGTGTTTTAAGGAAAGGGAGGGTTGGGTGATGATTAACTCTTTCAGTTTTGCATAAAAGATTTTTCAAACATCTTTACCCCAGGAGAGTCACGAGAGGCATTTTGTGGATGCAATAGAGGATTCAAGCAGTTAGGGAAGTGTTCATCAAATCAATACTGATATTGTATATAAAGTCTACAACAGGTAATGTCTACAAGTCAGACATAAAAGAAAGCATTGAGGTAGTAGGAATCTTTCTATTTAATGCTGTCTGTATGAGCTTTTCAGTAACAAAATAACTGCATTCTAAGCTCTTGCTTACAGCAACAAGAGAGCTGGTGTTTTTCTGTCTCTGAGTGAACAGCTCCCTTGCTGTAGAGACTGCACTGGAGTGAGTCACTCTATTAAAAGGGAGCAGGTAAAAAAATTCTTTATGATTCTCTGGAGTGGATTAGTAACTTTTACACATCAGAATAAATACTTATTGTACAGGTACACATAGATGGGTGCATATTAATATGTATGTATGTGCTATATACCACATATAGACTGGCAGCTGACAGAATGACTGTCTATAACATGTGCCTTCCTCAGCAAAGTAGTGGGAAACATTTATACACAGAATATGCCACCAAATCTCTGTAACTTTCTTTCCTGAACCATTACAGTTGCATGGAGTCTTGAAGAGGCTTATAGAATACTACTCAAAGTATTGTTAACTTAGAAGCCCATTGAAGGCAAGGCATTTAAAGGAATGTCAAGTAAAGAAATGCTACAGGATGGATAGGCTAAAGAAGAGATTGCTGCTCTTTGCTTCTCTGTGTCCCTATTGGGACACCCTATATAATATGAGATCTCTTTGAAAATCAGGCTAGTAAACACTGTGTGAGAATATACAGCACAGCTGTCTGGAACACTAATAAAACAAGACATAATCCCTAGCTTTCTGCTTAGCTGGATCTTTTTCTACAAGAAAGTCTTAAAAAAAATCTTGCATTACTGTGCACATCAGTTATGTCCTTCTTTCGTGCAGCTTTTGATGGGCTGAAATTGTGCTCTTGGCATTCAAGTGAAGCACATTAGTTTTCATTTTAAGTCTTTTGAAATTCAAAAGAAAAACGTGCAAATGGTTCGGGAGGAACTATGTTATTCAAAACAGGTGCTACCTGTGATTTTTTTTTCTGAACTGAAAGAATAGAAGTTTCATTGTGTTTTCAGGGCTACTTTATTCATCATGATAAATCAGGAGCCTATTTCTCCCACAAACTTTGAAACGTAATTTTTCCAGACCCTGATGAGATTCTAGTGTTTCCAACATGTGTGGAAGGGAGAGGGTGTTCCTCTTGCTGTTATTATTATTTAATTGTATGCATACTTTCATAATAAATTGGGCTGTTCCCTTGTGGATTTACTTAAAAATGAAAGCATCACAATGATATTAGCTGATTTAGAGTCAGCAATGTAGGGAGCAGATAAACTCTACTCTTACAGTCTCTTTGTGAATAAATCTGCTAATATATTCTTGGGATGTCAGGAGTACAGTGTATGATCAGGTACACCTCACAGAAGTTAGGTTTGTGAAATGTCACTGCCTTCATTATAGTCAGGGGAAGCATAGTTTCTTGTTGTAACTTACAACCCAAACCGTTAACAGGCTGAGAAAATCCTCTTTTCCAAAATGTATTATAAGATTGTCTTTGCTTTATGCATCAGCAGAATATGCTGTGGATGACCATGCAAAAAAGTTAAGTATACTACATATCAGCTATCCCCTGAGTGTTACCTGACTGAATTTACTCTTTCATTCCCTCACACCTCATGCATGAATAAGCCAAAGCCATGCAGGGTGCCTCACTGGTGATTTAATAGGCAAGATCCATATGCATGGCACTTGAAATAGCCATTACTTCCCTTTTTCATTTTTGTCTCCCTATGACTTCTTACGAAGTAATTAGAGACTGTGGTAACTGCCCTGCTTCCTATTGTATTGTGTGGAGATATTCTGTAGAAACCTTAGGTAGGTTAAGCAACAGGAGTAAGAAGATTTTATTCACTGGAACTCATGACTACTAAATGGAAATTGATTTAGATTCTAATGGGAAATTCTCCCCATTGTTTTATATCTTGTCAATAATCTGGAGAAAACTTCTGTTGGGCAATGGTACAATTCAATACAGGCAGTTTTGCTGTAGAGAAGGTTCTGTGAAATGCAGAGGAAGCACTTGCAGAAATGGGAGGCGAGTGGCTTAGTTTGTCACTTTCCAGACTTTCCAGAATCTGGCACCCCAGAAGAGTCTTTTCTCTGAGGCATAATGTAAAGGGTATACTAACTGAACAGTGGAATGGCTTAAATAGTGCTCCAGTAATTAACACTTGTGGCATCAGGACACTTCAGATCTGTTCTTTCAAATTTTGTCCCCCAGCACCCCAGTCTTCCCTGTTCAAATCCTGATCCAAGCCTGAATGAACGGCATGGCATATGGACAAGATGAGGAATAGAATGACACCCTACCAAATAAAACAACTCACAAACCTTTCCCTCTGTGTGAGCATCACCATTGGAGGGAGGATATGCATTTATTTTAACTCCCTTCATCTTATCTTTAGCTTGATGACGATGCAAATACATATTGAAATCTACTGGTTGCTGTTGACCTGCTATGAACAGAACATCAGACCATAAACAAAGGCATTGGCCACTCTTCCTATTCAAGATTCCAGAAATTTCTCAGTATTATGTGATCACAAGCACTGTCCTGACCACCCTTGTTTTAATTTTACAGGTTGATTCCAATTGCCTTTGTCAGAATAACTTGTCATCTGGAAAGAAAGAGCAATCTTACTCCTCCCCCACTTATCTACCAGAGAAAATCCCTTTGGAACTCTTGTATGTTTTCTCTTATGAAATCAGGTAAGACAGAAAGATAAAGATGCAGTAGTACCATAAATGACTATTGATAGTCATTTTAGTATCTCACAGTTACTGTGGAGAAGAAAAACTTGTGCCAGCTTGCTATCTGGTGGAAACTTCTGTTCCTAAAACTTTGAGAAGAACGGAACAATTAATGTCTGTGAGGCTCGAGTCAATATTGCTCATGCAGTTGTGCTTTCTGTATATTTTTCATGTTGTGTTTGTGACTTACATTGACATTCGGGGTCTAGCTGAAGGAAGTTGCCACAGAGAGCAGGTACTGCAAGGGGAAGGTGGACATCTAGCATAGGAAAGGAACAAGACTCAGGAGGTGTCTGCAATTTACCTGCTAAACAGGAAGGGAAGCGGTGGACTTTTCTGCTTGGCAGGTATATTTGATGTGTCAAATCCTCCAGGCTGCATAGGTTTAAATTTCTTGTTTTAGCCCTGTGCTCACAGTTTGAGTTGCTTTTACTTAAGAGAAAAGTATGTCTGGCGTTATTTGTGGACTTGTGGGTAGATGTACGTTTCCAATTAAATCTGCAAGGTATGTATGGGAAATACTGAAAAACTCCTAATGCTCCTAAAAGCTTTTTAGTCTTAATGCTCTTTCAATCTGCTTTTACTTGAGGGTGAGGTTCTGTGAATGCTGTTTTTGGCAGTAGAAGAGGCCTAAGATGTTTCTGACCTCAGTTATCCTTTCCTGTCGTTACACTGAAGTTTTAAAAAAATGACTGGTGGTGGGGCCATACGGTAACTGAACTGACTCAAACTCAAAGTATTTAGAAAGTATTTAGAAGTGTTACTTCCACACTGTGAACAGAAGGAAAGTAGATATATTATTTCAATGACTACATTGTTTCTGTGCCATTTAGGGAATGGACAGTGAACAGCAATAGAAACTTGACACTTTTCTACTCTAGATTTCAAAACAAAACACTCATGGTACGACAGCTGTTTATGCTGCAATTGCTAATTAACAGTGTGTCACTATCTTCAGCGTTTTATGCTAACTGCAAGTGAATCCCTTTAAGGTTACTTTTATATTTTCATCTGTTTCAAAAAAGGCTTTGAAAAAATATATTCACTAGCTCATGTACTTTCCCTCTTGGTTCTTGTATGTTGTAGTTATCCACATGTGTATTTTCAAGTACATCAATCTGAAAACTTACATCCTGAAGTTGTTCCATAGGAAAGGCTGAAATTTGATCACTGATACTTCAAGGTTTGAGTTTGCAAGAGCAGTACAATATTTTGATATGGGATCTGTGGTGACATTTTGGCTTGGTAGGCTGGCAAGTCCAAAACAAAACTGGTGAGGTAATTGCCAGAACTCCAGGTGTATGCAACAGCTGCAGTGCAGAAGGCTCTCTGCAATGTGCAATTAAGTTCAGGGTCTTGCAGGTAGTGTTTTGCTCATCTCCAAACATGGAGGAAAAGGACAATAACTTCAGCATTGTTGTCTGTTGTACTTAAATGCCTATAAGAGTGCCAAGGCAATAAAGCTAATTCTCTAGCATGTCCATGATCATTTTCACAGATATTTTCCTATTAAAACTACAAAAATAGTACACTAACACTTAGCATGAATGGAAGTTACAAAGTTATGTTTGTTATATGGCTCTGTCAATTGACTTCTGCATACTGTGGTTGGTTTGTTGCTGTTTGTGGAAGAGGAGGGAGGTTTTTATACACCTGAATGTCTTAAGAAACTTTATTGTAGTTGCCTTTATATATAAGCAGTGTAAAAATGTAGGTAGAGATCATAGTGATTGTTTTGGCAAAGAAACCTTGGACAAGCAAATGGCAGCTTTTACAGGGAAGTGGAGAGGTGGGAATGATAGGAAAAAGTCTTTAAGTGGGTTATATTTTTACAGACAAGCAAACGCAACTTATCAAAACTAAGGCTGTCGCTAGTGAATGGAAGTATAAGCAGGGTGTTCACACCTGATTTCAGTGAAAGAGTAGAGTCCAAAGCATTTGGTTTGGTCCTTTCTCACTGTGTCTCTTTTTCACTCGCTCTTGCTCTGCTTGTTCTCCCTGATTTCTGTTTTCAGTAGCCTGTCTCATGAAGAGATTTCCCTTGGCATTCTCCTTTAATAAGAGAGAAATCTGAGTTTCTGTGTTTACATAAATTTATTGCCAGCCTCTAGGCTTGTCATACTACACCTGTAGTTCAAAATGAATTGCTGTACACTATTAGTAGATTGACAACGTTGAGGTTTTTTTTATTATTATCTACTGCAATATTATCTGGAGAAAAAACTTCTGTTAAATACATGGTCATGGAAGAAAGGGAGAATCTATCCTTTCCCCTGACACAGAAGGAAGACAGAAAGAGAAAGATGAAAATGTAAAAACTCTTTTGACCTCCTGTGTAAACTGAAATTTTATTTTGCTGGTAATTACCTTCAAAACCCTATAAAAAACATTGTTGCTGTAGCTATGACATTCTGCAATGTAACAACATCCAATGTAGACCCCCTTTCACTTATCCCCCTTCCAAGTATGTCCCTTGCATTTGGTCTTCACTTTGTGGCAGTGTCACACTGGTCAGCACTGCTGTCTGTCTGTTGAAATTCTTGGAATTTTACAGAAAGTCTCTGTATGTAATGCTGCCTTCCCTGGCAGAGAATCCAGGCTAGAAACAGCAAGAGTTTTTTTGTGTATGTAAATATCTCATGCTCATAGAAAGAAGCGTGAAAAGATAGTTTGGAAGTATCATCTCATGAATTACAGTCTGAAAACAGATTACTCCCCCTCAACCCCCAAAACATTCTGTGAGAGTGTGTTTGCTAAACAAAAGTAGTGAATTTAGGTCACTTTCTCTTTATTCTTGAGCAGATGGATTTGTAATATGATATTGCAGATGAATACATAGTCTAGCTCAATAATACAGGGCTATCTAAACAGATTACGTGGCTTTTGTAAAGTTCTGCTTTTCAGTGCCAGTAAGTCACAGTCAGATGTATTCAGGAGCACAGCATAGGTGAAACAGACTCTAAGTCCTCTCCTAAAATGGTGTAAATCTACATATTGTTCAAAGAGATCTTTTTTGCCTCTTAGAAGGAAAGAGTGTTGTTTATATTGTGAGATTTGATGCATCTAACTAAGTGAGCCTTGACTTCTAATTTACACTTTATCGCTACAGAGAGGGAGGTGCTCTCATTTCCTTTTTGGGGATGTTTACCTTTGTTGATTAAGAAATTGATTGTTAGATGTGTTTTTGCTGGTACGATGGTAAAAAATCAATATGATTCTAGAAATGGAAATCCAAGTCCTGTAAGTTGTCTCAAAAATTAAATCTTTGAGTTACATTAAAAAAACCACTAAATCTGAATCTCTTTGTTCATTGATATATGTGTGTGCTTAAGGGAAGCACAGACCATTTACCTCAAAACACACTAATATTTCTCTTGATATTTTTGATAAGCAGGCAAGGAACTATCTCAGAAAACCATAATTGTCTTCTCTTCCCTCTTTGATGTTAATATGAATCAGCAATAGTTTCAGTGAAACTTTCTGAAATAGTTGATGTAAAAATCAATGCTAAGTAATCCAAAGCATGATCAAACCTATTATAAAGCCATGTAACAAATCAAAAATAATCACCACATATGGCATTTCCATCAGATCACTAGTATCAATGGAACCCAACTTTGGTTGAAAATTTTGATAAGTTTAATGGCTTTGGCGTACCAGAGGTGATGCTTATCAGAAAGTGTAAGCTAATATCCACTGTGATGAATGGTAGTGTTCATATTTTAAATAGCTTTTTACTGTTTGAGAAAAGTATATTTTTCCCCCCGCCTCAGACAAAGTCACATTCCCTAAAATCTGTACTTTTTTTTTTGTGAGATGACTATTGTTCATGGCTGCTATTTAAAACTCTGCAAAAATACTTGAGGAAGCAAGAGTTTAGTTTTACTAATATCTGTCTTCCTGTAGACCTATTTTTAAAAGTATGTAAGTTTGGGACCATTTAAAAATCTATTTAAAATGCAATGTGTGGTAGGGTCTACATATAAGATGTTAAGAAAATGTCTTTAATTACCTTAAGTATAAAAGGTACATGTACTGTCTTGATGGTGTTTTTTTAACAGTCATCTCCTTAATCAGCGTGACATGATTGGGAAGCTTCTGTTTTGTAGCAGTCAATGTGTATTTGCTGAGAACAGTCATGTCAAACCAATCTAATTTCTTTCAGTGACAAGGCAACAGGCATTACAATAGGAAAAAAACTCAGTTGTATATCTTTAGTAAAGATTTGTTACTAATTTGCATGACATTCTCATGAGTAAAAGATTAATACATTTAAATGTAAATAGTAACAAAAAAATTATGAATTTCATTAATATTGGTACAAAAAGGATGAGTAAACAAAGGAGGATGCTTCAGGGATATTTCCTAGCTGAAATACAATTAAATGTTTTCATCAGCTACTAAGATGATAAAATTGAATATACTTCTTCAGTTTAGACTCTTGTGTAACCACAGGAACAACTGTACAGGTAACAGCCCAGTAAAAAATCTGGGAGGTAGCGTGAATCAAAAGCTGGACAGGAGCTAATATTGTAACACAGTTATCAGAAGGGCAGAGGTAAATGAAATTAAGAGTTTGAAGGATGTGAAATCATTCTACACATCAGTAAAAACCTAGTTGGAAAGTGGTGTCAAGTTTTGGGTAAGAAGAGAACCAACTGGGCCAAGAAGACCAGAAGTCTTAGGAAAGCAGGGAATATTATCACAACATAGAAAAGGTGACCGGTAAAGAAAGACAGATGTGAAATTGTTTCACTATACTGAAAATGAGACCTAGAAAGAGATATGAGTCTTGAAAAGTGTTAAGGATGCTTATAAAGAGAGGGAACAATTTATCTTCATGTTTAAGGGACAAGAACTAATGAGCTTAGACTGCAGCAAAGAGTATTAAACATCAGGAAAATCCTTCTAAGTTTAAGTATAGAAAAGTCTGAATGAATTGTCTGGAAAGCAGTGGATTATCAACATAGGAAACTTTAAAGAATAAACCTGACAAATATCTGTCAGGAAATTATAGTATCGCAGAAGAACCAAATGTCCTCTTCTTTCTAGGGGTGTGACCTGCATATGTGTGAACGTCAGTTATGCTCAAATTATAATGAGTAACTGGGGAAACCTTTATTAAAGTTTGTAAAGCCCATAACAGAACAATGATGTGGAAAACTCTTGGCATTACTTGACAGAAACTGTTCTGCTGTTAGAGACATTGTACGCAAATGTCTTTACTGAAGTTATTGTTCCCAACTGTTGTTGCTTCTGTCATTCTGTTTTACACTTAAGTCTTTGTCAGGCAGACTGTAATGATGATCACTTGCCACAGTTTAAATATCTCAGGGGTATGCTATTCTTCAAGGCAGCAAGCTGTTAGGCTGGCTCCACTGATTTTCAGACTGCATTTTATAGTGAGTAAAAATAATGTGAAATTTATTTTGGTTCGTCTTAAATAATATGAATATTTTTGAAATGTCTTTTATCACCACTCTGAATGCAAACACACACCCTTAAACCTTGTTGGAGGTGAAGTCGAACAGAAATATCAAGTCTCTAATTGAAAGACTGTGTAAGAATTTGTTGTTGTTTGGTGGTTTTTTTGTTTATTTTCTATTTGTTCTCTGAAATATTCTGAGGTGTAGTTGTCTAAACAAAGTGATCTATACTATTCAGTATGGAGGCTTTTAAACAAATAGAAGTTTCTGCATGCAGGAAGGACTTTATGTCAGCTCAGCTTATTCTACGATTGGAACTGGGATGCTGGCTTGATATCCTGGAGAGAAAACCAGATGTAAAGCAATTTCCTCATATCATTATAGGTCACATCTGCAGATGCATTGTGACGCCACAGTCTAAAGGTAATGAGGTGAAAACTTCCTTAATTTGCTGGAATTACTGCTGTATAGGAAGCCACCAAACAGTGGCACACAGTCTGACGGTAGGGTTTCAGTTTTAGACTTGTGAACCTTATGTTATTCATCTGTGCCACCAAAACAGCACGTGGCCAAGTGATTTAGATAACTGCCTGAATACCAGGGCCTATTGAGACTTTTCCTTAGGTTGTTTTTGGAGAACACATATCGTTTCTTTATTTACATGGTCAAAGCTACTCTAGATCACTTTGAGATAATCTTCACCCTAACTGAGCTAACAAAGGTTTATAAAAGCTGAAATTCCCCAATAGTGTGAGAAAAGTCTCATAATATATTGTGTGTTCATTTCACTGGATCCGTGTTGCCACTCTGCGATTCAGATCTTGCTTAATTCCATTTTCACCTTCAGTATAACTGCAAAGATTATTATGCTTGAGCGTACCTCCCATGCCTCTGCAGCAATCTGTTTGACCTATTTTGAATGGTTGTCTTTTTCAAATACTGTTTCAACTCATCAATGTTCTTAGAATGTATGTGTTTTCATAGATGACACTGCCATCTGGGATTCTGTTTAGATAATAAATGCCCCTTTCTTTGTTTAACCTCACTTCCAAATTTGATTTTTAATGGCTGGCCACTATTCTTTCATTTTCCCTTAATGTTCTACTTCTCTGTGTGGTGACTTGTTCACTTATAAAAGACCATAATTGAATTAATTTATAAAATATGAGGACTATTCCTTATATTGACTATTTACTTGACTAAAAATTTGATTTGAACTATGTCAGTTGACTTTCCAAATTTAATGATTGGTCAATACCTAAAAAAAACCCCTAATTTTTCTGCCCCACTGATTTATTCTTTCATTTTTGCTTGTTCATTTTAAAAGCAGTCATATCAGCATAGCTCGTGTACATACTGTTGTTGCTATTAATTTGGAATTGTTTAAAGAAGCAACAGAAACACAAACCAGATGCATCCAAGGTCAGGTATAAACACCACAAAGCTGTGAGGATATTTAAAAATGGTCCATTGTACTGAAATGTGAGAAAGTGTTTCAACATAGATAAAGCAGGCCTTACAGCATTTCCATTTCCACGTAATATAATGAAGTCATTTTAACAGGCCCACAAACTACACTGGAAAACAACAGTGTGCCTATTACTATGACTATGAAAAAGCTTTAGTTATAAATGCTTGACCCTGTGCGTTTACCTGTCAGACAGGGACTATGATACCTGAGTCATTTTGACTGGAGTATCCAGTTTAGCGTAATTTCAAGAGCAGCTTTTCTTCTCATATCTTAGCAGAGAGAGAGATCCAGAAGCCAAGCATTTCTCTAGGGCTACCTGGGTTAGGCCTTTCAGGGGTTAATTTAAGTATCTATCGTCTCAAATGGGAGTGTATTTTAATAGTCAAAGAAACTTACAGGATGCTTAAATAACTATACAACCTGTAGAAGATACTTTGGAAAGGTCTTTATTTACAATCTGTCCTGTTCTTAATTTAGCATTTTTCTTTAGCTAAGTGGAAAATTATTTGGAAATTAATTTTTAACATTGTATGAAGGTAATAGTAATAAATCAAACACCAGCATAATTTATTAATGTTTTCTTACAATTGAATGAAGACATAAAAATCTGCTCATTATGTAGGAGGATAACTGTTCTTTTCCAGGCTGAATTCAGAATAAAATAAACCCTTTGCCCTGCCATAACTTTGCCTAATTGCACATGATGACTGAGAAATCTGACTTTTTGATACACGCCACATAGCTGTTAGCTGAAGAAACCCCTTGTGCCCATATTTGTGTGTATGTATATAGTTTTTTCATCCATGACAGTCCCATTTGGCAGCCCCCATCCTACCCTGCAGAGCTGGGATACCAGCGAATATTCTTCTTTGCTGACCCTAATATTAGTGGTAACCTCTCATCAGCAGGTGGAGGAGAGGTTACCTGTTATGGCAAACAGCAGTGACAGAATGCTAAAGACCAGTAAATTTACTGCCAGTCATAGATATCTACTTAGTGAATATAAATTGAAGTGAACACTTACTCCCTGCTGTGGAGTGGCTTGAATGAAGCAAAAGCATTGGAAACATCTCTTTTGGTGTCATCTTGGAATATATTTATCTTCTCTCTCATTTAAAACAAAGAAAACACCTTCATTTCCAGTTAACTGTGCAGTTAACCTGCAACTGTCTTCCTTTGGGATTTTATCACACATTAAAGGTATTGATTATCTGCTTTTGGGGTACAATAAAAATTACTTTTTTTGTTATATAGAATAGTAGTGAAATAAGTAATTCTCATTTCACTAGTGCTCCACACATTTTTTTTTTTTGTAATCAAGGATAATAAGTGGAGTGGTTTTGTTACTGTTGTTTGTTGGAAAGAGGGTTATGAAAACATAGAGGAGAAAGTGGCTGGTATTGTTATTTGTGTGTATTAATATGTTACAATACTTGATGGTATTTCTCAGGTCAAATAAAGTTGATTGAAGAATTCTTTTTCTCAATTTGCTGCCTTGGACACTGACAGAGAATCAGCTTCTGTAGAAGAAACTGAAGGATCTTCTGCAGCTCCTAGAAAGTGAGCTTAAAAATGTAGCTATTTAACTGGCTATGTAAATAACTGCTGAGAAGGAAAGAATTGAACTTTGGATAAATATTTTGATATTTTTAGTTGCCTTTGATAATGAAAGCTTTTACATAGTATATTCTTCTAAATCTCCCTGTGACTCCTTTTTTTTTCTTTTAAAAACAATGTTACAGGGTCTGTGAATTCATATTAGACAAAAAATAACATTAAAAACTGAGAAAACCTACAGCCTCTTGTACATCATGAAACAGTTCAGTGCCTCAAATGAGTACGACTTTACAGTCTGTCCGCTTACAAAAGCATATTTAGAGCTTAATGAACATGGTGTGCTACTTTATATTATGGGATAAGTTTCCAAATAATAACAGAAAATTAGGTTGCTGTTCCCATATGACTCTAACAAGATGCATTGTAGAGGAGGCTCTAGGTTTAAGTGGTCATCTAAAATTGAATTTAGGCCTGAAAATCTGTACTCTGGTCCTTATCAAGTTATCCTGCTCTCTTCATTTTGATTATTCTATGATGATCTTTGAAAATACAGCTGTCATGAGTGTCAAATGAACAGAAGTACATGACGTACCAATCCAGTGAGGGCACTGAGGACACTGATCTTCTTTATGTAATCCCATGTTCCATTTCAATCAAATATGCCATCACACCACCCATACATTTACAACAGCTTCATAAAAAGTCAGCGTTGAAACATATGAAAGTCAATTAGACCATCCTGCTGAGTCCACTTACAGGACTCAGGAGTGGGTGAAAATCATCAAGTGATAATAAGCGTATAATTTCATTTGTTCATAATATATCGATTGGGGAAAAGTACGGCTGTGGAAAGTCAATATGCCTGAATACTGTTGTTCCAGCTGGACAAATACACTTAGGGTCTTCTCATTACTGTAATTACAAAAGTAATGAGTTTTAAAACAAGACCACAGCGACCAAGTAAATGGGTACTGGATTTAGCAAAGCAGCACTAGTTTGTTACTTAGAAGCATTAGTTTTCCTACATAAAGTAACCCAAAAATTGCCAGCAGAAAGATTGTCCTAGGCAGTTTGTTCTGTAGAAGCGTTTAACTAATAATATAACATTAAAAAGCATTAGACAATTTGTTCCAGAAGGGGAAGGAAATAACACACCATTACATTCACCAGAACAGGTGTATTCTAGTAGCATACAATCCCGATATTATCGCAAATTAAAATAACCCTATTTTTTGTTTGGAAACATTTCAAGTCTGAATTAAAAGACTTCCAGTGCACCCAAGGTAAACAGAATTGTTGACAATTCAAGTAACCCTCTTAGAAAAGCTACAGGAGAGGGTGAAGTGGTATTTGGAACTGAATATGTTGTGAGGCAGGAAGTTATTCAGGTTTACGGCATCCTTCTCAACTTCAATTGAGCTACAAATACTTTTGTTGTGAAATAAAAGCTGATGGCTTCAAAAGGAATGCAGCTAACAAAACTAGTTTTGCTGTAGGCTTGCCCTCATGCATTTGCAGCAGTATCAAGAAGAATAATTTCTAACCCAGCTTTTTTCAGAGTAAGGTGCATGCCACTACCCTTTTAAAAGATTCCCACCTCTGTTCACGCTCTGATGTCTATAATAGGGATGGCAAAAAACCTGCCAATCTCTGCAGTGACATGGTTTATGCTAACTATTTGGGGAAGAAGGTAATAAAATCTTCATAATAAAGATGGAATTGCACTCTAGAAGACAGCTTCCTGGAATAGTGAGCACGTTTCTCTTTTCTTCAGCTGAAGGTTTTTCTGGGTGATGTTAATTCACAAGCATGAAAAGACATTTCAACCTTTTTTCACAGATAAGGTATTTTTACACTTGTTTAAAATAATGAAGTGAATTTTCTCTTCAGGAAATATTCGGTTATAGGTTGGAAGTTATAGAGGTATGTTAACCTCAGAGGAATTTTTGTGATAAAGTAGTTTCATACTTTAAACATAGAGATTAAAATAAAATAAAGGCACCTGTTTAAAATAGCTGCCCTTATGTAGATATTGGAATTTTTTAGTTGTGAATAAAGTAGGGCAAAGGTGAAGCTCAAAAACTCTCTTAGGTGATAGTGTCCCCTCTCCAGGAAAGAACATAATTAAAATTTTCATTATTTTCCTTCTTACTGTGTAGAGGTATATATGTGCATGTATGCCAAGGGGAGGGGTGTGTGCACTCTGAAATACACACTCGACTGCTCTGGCCAGCTCCCTATCCACTTTCTCCAGCTCCATCACTTCTCCTTGCAGTGTCTCTCTTTCCAGATGTACATCTGTACTCTTCATATTTCTCAGGGCTGGCTAACACACAAAGTTTCCCTTTCAGTTTGTGTAGGTGAATTGGAATCAACCGAGGCAGAGAAAAAATGCTGGTAAAACAGAACAAAGAAAAGACAGAAGGCTATCTAGGAGAGCAAGTAAGGGACTGGAAGAAGTTGAACACAGGAGTAAGAAAGGCATCCTCAATGTTTTTTGCCTGACATTCAACGCCCAGGCTTGGGCTTGCATATTAATTCCAGGAATTCCATGTGAGTTCCTGCCCTTAACACAGAATAAAGCTGCTTGACAGCATGGGTCATGGGAGATCTCTCAGCAACTTGATGCTTCTGAGAGTGGAGATGGTAAAAAGCCAGGGACAGTCTGCCTTTGGTTTCCCATCGTATCCTTTGAAGACGAGACCTTGAGCACTTCTATCTGCACCCTTGCTCATGCTGACCTTACATAGTGTAACTACATGAATGCCCACCAGAATGCTCTGAGGTGCCAGTCACACAGAGAAGCATAACCTGTCTCCTCACCTCACAAAGGTCTGATAAGCTGCACTCAACTGTCCAGGTGCCAGATACAGATAATATTACAATAGCAGGGTCATGAGAGTTAAAATCTTGCTTTCTTTTGAGCCAGCAGTGACACAGCTCTTCATGTTTTCACACTGTCTGAAAACATAACAGGAGGATGACTATGCTATTTCTTCCAGCTCCTATTCATGTTAATGCAATCTGTGCTATTACTACATTTACATTCTTTCAAGGCTAGAATTCCAAATTGGAAGCTGGATTTTTCAAGGTGTTAGATGTATCTGCATCAAAAATCTGTTCCTTGCCCCAATGTCTTACTCTTCCCTACCAAAATAAGTGTAATATTGAAAGTGAATAGGTAATAAGTAAAATACTTTGGTTGTAAAAACTTTATGGTATGAATTTGAGTCATTATGGGATTTGAGAACAACTAAATATGCTTTATTTTTTTCTGGTGTGAGAAAATATTAACACACTTTATGTGTAAACACAGTTAACACGTGTATTAACACAGTTATTAACACAGTTATTAACACATGTATTAATACGTCTATGTGTAAACAAGGTTACAGCATTTGGGAGTTACTTTTGTTGAGCTCTATGCTGTGTTACTTTTAGAGGTGTCCCAGTGTTAAGTGGACCAAATATATGCTCAATCTGTATTTTTTACAATGGTATCTGCCTCTCAGGATTTACCTGTCTTTTGTAATAATACCTGTTAATTTTTTCCTTGGCTCTTGGCAATGAGAAAGGTTTTATGAAGAAAATTATTCTTCTATCTGTGTTTATATCATCCAACTTTGATTTCTCTTTTCCTGTCTTATTCTACCTACTATAGTCAGCCTCCTTTTTCCTGCTGGTACAAGCTGTTGTCCCAGCCTGCTCCAGACATTTAATCAGTGTGATGGCTGTTTATTCTAAGTACTCCTTTTCTATAGTTTCCCTGTAAGTGAGTGCTTACAACTGCTGTTGCCTTTCCTGCCCTGCTAATCTTTCACTTTTCTTTCTTTTATTCCCAAATTTCTACCCTTTTGCTGCATCAAAGTAGGTTGTGTTCCTGATGCTGCTAATTTCTGTGAGGGGCTTTATGTTTTTCCTGCATTTTTTTTATCAGTAAACCCCAACAGAGTTGCTGCTGTCTGGTGGGATAACTGCGCTGACCTAGCATGAAGCAGCCATTCCTTTTCCTCCCTCCTGCAATGCTATTTTTTGTCTCTTGCCATTTTAATCAGTCCTATGTCATTTTTTTTGAATCAGCTAATGCTCATTCATGTAATTCTCTTCACTTAATGTGAAGAGTGCAATGCACCTGCCACGTTTGATTTGCTCTGCCATTTATTTGACTACTCAGGCTTCACGTATACATATATCCCTGTTTAATGTGGACTTCTTCCCTAATGGCTTTTGCAAATGTGGCCAATTTCAGCCACACCTTTGAAAGGTGAAGTTATCCAGGAGAATTAAGTCTTTACCTTTTATGTGAATATAAGCAGTACTGAAAAAGAGCACCTATGCAAAATAAAGGTTTTATTAGTTTGTTCTATTTGCAATTTCTATTACAATTTCATAACACACATTTTGAAGCGGTTTCAATAAAATGTCTTTCTGGGTTGCCAGTATATATGGAACCTGTGAATGTATGATTATGTATACATATTTTAAAAATTCATTTATTTACTACAGTAAAGTATGTAGGAAGTAATTTTTTTTCCAGGAAGACTTGTTTACTTGACAGACTTTTACTGATGTCTCTTCTGAATGAACCTGAAAACTGCTTTTGAGACACTTTTTGCTTTCTGCTTTTTGGGCTTCATAAGCTGCTGTTAGACAGTTTCCTGCTTTTGTATAAATAAGTCATGCCCATACTTCAGTATTCTGTATGACTTATTTGTTTTTTGCCTGCATTTATCATGAATTTATTTTTTAATCTTTATTCTTTCAAAAGATTCTGGTTGAACAGAATCTCTCTTCTTTGATTCTATCTTTCTTGCTAGAGGTTAGTCTAGTAAGATTATATGGAAATACAAGAAGCCAAAAATTCTGCAGAAGCAAGGGTTGGTGCAATCCTTTACTGTCATTCTATAAGAAAGGAGGGCTTTCAGGTGTAAAATAAGTTCATAATTCAGTCTCTAATGTAGTTGTATCATGTCTTATCCCTGGGATACATTAAAGAATTTATCTTTAAGTACAGATTTCCTGGACCTGGAGGATAAGTGTTGGGAGAGGTGACAGTGTCTATTTGGACAGCTCTCCATCTGATTTCCAAAGCTCTTCAAAATGTATATGTAACTCTGAGGGTTTCTGATATGGCAATTCTTTTTTTTTTTTTGCTTTACCCCATCCTGGTGTAATTTTCTTCATCATCCATTATTTTCAGTAATGATTTTCTACCCAGAAACTCTAATGCCTGAGATGGGACCACTTTAATTGGGTACAGTTGATTGAAATAAAACACGAGGCATCGGTTTAAGGCTGTGCAATGAAAGGGCTCTACAATCCAGGGTCCTGGAAATGGAGGAGATGATGGCTGGCAGGGTGTATAATACTTATGAGGGACAAACCTTATATCTATCATTAGACCTTGCTGTTTTTAAATAGTCTGTCTTGTTCATGTGCCTTCTCCTTATCTGTGTTAACAGCAAATGAAAATATCTTTTCCTCAGGTCCACTTGACATTTCAGGTAAGACTCAACAGTTCAACATAGCACCTGTGGTAGCACATTTAATTGTCACACCCTGCCTCTACCCATCCATACCTGAAACCATGGCCAAACCACTGTTCTTGCTCTGTTAATTGATTTCCTTAGAATTGTCTCTTTGGTGGAAGATAATCCTTCTTTGCTGAAGGTGAGACTGATTTAGGTTAGGTGAAATAGTGGACACTAGCAATTAGTTATTTCCTGATTTCTGAATTGTCAATATAATCATAAAGATTCTTTCCATCTGATGTTAGGATGCTTTCTGAAACCAGAGAATTGAATATGTTCTTCAAAGTTATCATGCTGAAGAGAAAGATATAAATATCATTGAGTGACACTTGCCTTACCCAGCTTTGCTATCGTATGCCAGTGCAAATAAAGGATTTACTTCCCCACACCCTGAGCTTGAAACCTGAACATGCATATAGGTATGTCTTTCTTTAGGAAAGGAATAAAAAAGAATGGAAATAAATGGAAATAAAAGAATGGAAATTGATAGTGCCTGACAGTGTGACTTCAGAATCTCCAAGAAGGATGTTCAAAGAGTCTTAATTGCATGATATTAATTTTTGCCACTGTTGACTACTGTGTTTCTTAAAATTGCCTCTAAGTAAGTCTATAGGAGTGTAAAATCACGCACATGTTGCAAAGCATTTCTTACACAAAGGAGCATGGAGGAAGAGATCCAGATCTGAGTTATCTAGGAAAGGAAGAGGAAGGTCTGGTTAGTGCAGCACCCAAGAAAAAGACTAACTTTTTGTTCTTACAAATTTTGCTGTGAGCAACTTTTAAAGATTTACATTGAATCTAGCAGCAATTTTATGATCCTAATTTATCCAGATAAGCTGAATCACTGGCATAGTACTACAGAAAGAAAAAAATATGAAAAAGAAAAGACTTAATAGCATAGCAAGACTTGTGTTTATGACAGCCTTTGAAAACTATGTTTCTGCAGCCAGTCAAAATAAAATTCCAAAGCTAAGCTGCCTGTGATACAAACACCTACAATGACATCGTGAGTGGCGTAAACATGCAATACAAGTCTGAGTACTGTAGTAGAAGTTCTTTTAATTTGTAATGCAAGCCTCATAAGATGTATAATGATCACAAATAGAAATATAAGGTAATCATGTATCTTAAAATTAATGTCAAGGAATAATTTAATATTGCTGTACAGTGCAAAAGATTCTTTATGACTAAGAACAAATATTGTGGAATGTTTCTATTCCAGTTTCTAACAGGAGGCTAGAAAGAATATGATGTAGTGAATCTCTGGAGCACGAATCTTGCCTTTCAGTAACTCTGGTCCTACGGTTGATCTGAAGGGGCTGTGATTGTTTTAAGAATATCCTGTAACATCTATCTCTGTCTCAGACACCTAACAAGAAGTAAACAACTTTCAGTTAACAGAGTGCAGCATAGAGGGACCTATCTGTTTTGTAGCATGCACTCTGTAGTTAGCATGTGGAAGCTTTTCTAATTTTCTGCAAGTGAAAAATAGTAATTTTTTTGTCAACTCTAGTATGCTTTATTTTTCCATAGAGAATACAACTTTGCTTCATGACAGTTTATTGCAATAATAAATACATCCATATTCCATTCAGTGTTTCATGTTCCTCCACCAAGTAGTATCATAGAGACCGAACAGATATGTTGACTCCAGTATATCCCTTTTTCCCAACCAACAGCTAGAGGCAGCTAAGTTCTCACTGTTAAAACACATGGCTTCCAGCACTGGTGCATTGTCATCCCTAGCAATTGATTTGGACATGAAGTTTTCCACTGCCAGAACTGCTAGGAAGGGCAACCTCGCCAAGCCAGAAAGCTGGAAGGCCACCTCCGTGTGACTGGCCACAGGTATGTGGTCTACAAAGACCTAAAATTGCCTGTTTAACTATGCCACAAGAGTCAGCTAGTTTGTGTTGGAGATCATGGATTGAGGAGTACCTTGGAGTGCTAAGCAGCAGTAAAGATATGAAGACTCAATGAAGGAGACCAACTGAATGTCACAGATATCCTGAAAAAATTTCTTGTTTTAAGGGAATAATTTTTGTCCTATACTATAACAAGCAAACTCTCAGTTTAGGCCTGGACAGAAGTTATACACAGAGTGCTGTAACAGCATTGTCCCAGCTTTAGATACAACTTGGTTGGTTCAGTTGAAGAATTCCAGAGAGCTGAGGACAACTCTAATGGATGGAAAATTCTTCCATGTACTCCCATTGAGTGTGCTAGGTATGTTGTGAAGTACTCACTCGTTGTCACTTGGCATTACTCAATCAGAAAAGAGCAGACTGACTGTGTCTTTGTGTAACCAAGAGAATACATGGTAAAACAAGTTGTCAAATTGTAGATGAAAACTTTCAGATTTTAAAAAATAGTTATTCTAAGGATTTTCACTGCACTGTGGTTTGAGAGACAACCAGACTGACAATTAAAGGATAGATGATATTTAGTTGCAAGGCTGAAGAAAGGAAGTATAAATCCATTCAATCACGACAAGGCAGCTCATGAGGCATGCACCTTGCAAACCTTTAGACAAGATGGCTGGATTTTGTAGTCAATGCGTAGTGAAATGAAATGCTCTGACAGGGTGTCAAAGTCTAAATAAAACTCAAGTGAACTCTAATGTTTCTGATATCTGTACAAGATATGTATTAATGATTCCACATTAATAATGTAAATAAGGGAAAACTATCTTTTGGTAAATACAGTGTCATCTGACATCACGTACCTTTTTCTTCTTTGCATTGAAGAATAGGATATAAATGGGGAAGAGCAGATACATGGATTAATGATTTGGTGTAGCTGATATGCAGCAGCTAATTTTTATTGCAGTATCTAAGCTCTATTTGAATATTTGAATATTTGACTTACATGTGTAATCTAAACCAATTTTAAGCAAGTGTTTTAAATTACTCAAAGGGTTAGTAGTTTATAATGTCTTTCATTAATGCATTTATGACCCACTGTGCTTAGTTTTTTAGTATAGGGAAAGCCTTGCTTTGAACTTTGAGTTTCTAAAGTTCCTTTTATTATCCTTGTTCATCTGAACTGCTACTGAAATACTTAAATATTGTTGGAATATTTTTTTCTCACAATCAAATACTGAAGTTATTTGATAGAATTGAGGAAGAATGTATCATTAGCGGAGTCAACATAGTGCACCAAGACGTACAAATGGTATTCCTGAGCATGAAATTATTTTGAGAATGAATTTTTGTGTGGGCTGTCAAAAATACATCGTAGTACATTAAAATTGATGCTTTCTGGCAAGGGCTTTGTTTTTGGTGAATTATTTTTTATTATTTCTCCCCTATCTTCCCTCAAAATAGAAAGAATGCAATCCTAATATATTTTGTAAAAAAAATCACTATCAGATGAGTCTGACATTATTTGTGTTCATGATATATACAAACACACATTGATGTCAGTTTAACTGACCTGTTTGAAAGCTGGCTCAACATCTGTTACTTTTTGGCAGAGGCGCACAGAATGTACAGATTTTTAAATCCTTGTAAAATGCTTTCATATTTATGTAATGATTGATATTTCATTGCAATTACTAACCTAATAAAATTCTTCACCAGAGGTAGGAGGATGAGAGAAGTTGAGACAGGCACATCTGCTTACCTTTTGGAGAGCCAATGAACTTCTAAAGGAGATTCAGTCTTTGAACTCCTTTCAAGTTTATTTTTGGCCTGAAACCCAGAGAGGATAGTAATGGGCTGAAAGGTAGCACACTGTATTGCAATAGTGTATCCCAGAGGAGCCTTTGTGATACGTCTCTAACCAGCTTCGCTAGTCACATATTTTCCTTGGAAATAAGAATGAGAGAGAATGGAAAGCTGGCTGTTTTCCTAGCAAATGAATATCCCTATGTTTATGACAGTTCTAAGCCTCTAATATTTATTAAAGGATATTTTAAAATATCCCTTCTAACAAATGATACTAATTGCATAGTAATAATTAAGCTGGAGAAAGACTTCAGAAAACTCTGCTTAAGAAACATATGCAGAAAAAATACAAGTCATTAAATGGCAGAAAAGTTAAATTTTGGAGTGATTGAATGTGACAGTTGTTATTTTAAATGCTGAAGTGACTCATTCAAGAAATTCTTAATTTGTTTACACTTGAGATATGTCAGTCTTTAAAATAGATACTAAAACTTTCACTGACTAGATGTTATCCTCAATAAGTTTTGCAATTTCAAAATCTCTATGGGCATATTTGCTGTACTGTAAGATGCGAAATAGATATCCCCAAGCTGATGTTATAAGAAGGTAGAAAGAGAACAGTGTAGTCACATCACTTGCCCCGACCAATTTGTTGCTTAGCCTGGCAGCAGGTGGTGGAGCTGCGAATTGAAGCTGGAATCAGTATTATGCAGTGTTTCATGGATGACAATTCAGTTTGTTTTGAGGCAGGCTGAGACTCCCTGCAAGGAGCATAGTGCCCAAAGCATGTACACTTCCTGGTGGAGCCCACAGCAAAGTAGCTTTGTCTTTTCCAAGACTAACTGGCTATAAGGATTTTTATCTTTGATACCACTGGGCCACTGGGGTTTTTTTTAATATTAGAGTAAGATAAGCCATATAGCTGTGTTTTCAGGTAATTAAATTCACAAAATTATGGCTTTTAAATTAGTTTCTTCCTTTATCTAAACTAGAGCTGTAACAGACAGTTTCCAAACAGAAGTGCAGGTATAACAAAAGAATAGCTGGCAACTCTCTTGAAAAGTACAACTACAATACCATTCTTTTCAGTGTATTATGATTATAATCTTACCAGTTTACAAAATCAAGCAATCAAAGGAAAACACTAGAACTTATGTTGTCTGTGAGCTCTCATGAACATGCCTCGTAGTGCAACCTTTGCTCTCTGTAAGATCTCTGCATTCCAATACGTTCTTTTGTGAGTTTGAGCATGCAGCAGAGAAAATCCTTCTGGTACTAGTTTCTTTCTTGGAACAGTTACTGGGGAGATACTGTAAAAGTCTGCAGTAGAAAAAAACCCAGTCTCTTATAGAGAACAAAAGTATTAGGCAAGCCTCTATTGATTGAGTGTGAATTACAGTGGGGTTTTTTTAGTATATTCTTGATTGTACCTGTTTGAATCTGTTTTGCTATTATGTGTGTTGCCTCTGTTTTAAAAAATAAGGGGTTTAGTGAATAATGATACAAAGTGTACCATTAGTAAGTTTGTGGATCACACTAAGCTAGGTGGAAGTGCTGATCTGCTTGAGGCTAGGGAGGCTCTGCAGCGGGATCCGGAGAGGCTGGATCGACAAGGCCAAGTGCCAAGTCCTGCAAAACAACTCCATGCAGATCTACAGGTCTGGGGAAGAGTGGTTAGAAAGCTGTCTGGCAGAGAGGGACCTGATGGTGTTGTTTGACAGCCAGCTGAATATGAGCCAGCAATGCACCCAAGGGGCCAAAGTCATCTTGACCTTTATCAGAAACAGTGTGGGCAGCAGGACCAGGAAAGTGATTGTGCCCCTGTACTCGGCACTGGTGAGACCACGCGTTGGGTACTGTGTTCAGTTTTGGGCCCCTCGGTATAAGAAGGACATTGAGGTGTTGGAGAGCATCCAGAGAAGGGTGACCAAGGCTGGTGAAGGGGCTGGATAACAAACCTTATGAGAGATGTCTGAAGGAACTGGGGTTGTATAGTCTAGAGAAAAGAAGGCTGAGGGGAAAACTTATCACTGTCTACAACTACCTGAAAGGATGGTGTTGGTCTCTTCTCCCAAGTAACAAGTAGTAGGATGAGAGGAAATGGTCTCAAGTTGCAGAAGGAGAGGTTCAAATTAGATATCAGGAAAAATTTCTTCACCAAAAGGCTTATCAGGCACTGTAACAGCCTGCCGATGGAAGTGGCTGAATCACCATACCTGGAAGTGCTTAAAAGATGGGTAGATGAGATGCTTAGAGATATGGTTTAGTAGTGAACAGCTATGGTTGGACTTGATGATCCCAAAGGTCTTTTCCAACCAAACGGTTCTATGATAAAGCCTTCCAATCTCAGAAAGCAATAGAACTATAGCTTCCCAACCTTGTTCTAGAAAACCGTTAAGCTTCTCTCATGAAATCCTAAGCAAATAAATAAATTTTGACTTGGAAAAAACACAAGTGTTTGAAAATTTTAACATCCCTGACCCATTTTTAGTATAATAGTTCAATGACTGAAAACAAGAAAGTGTTGGAGCTCCTTATTAAATGCATTGAAATGAACTTGTTTGCAATGATTTTCCCACTTTTTCAGCCCTTGAGTATATTCGTCGGTAGAAATGTTACTTAATCTGTCATTCCCTTCTAAAAACAAACTTCTTAGTAAAACAAAACATAAATATTTACTAGATATTGCCTACTGTGTGTAATGAAAGAAAATAAAATTAAATCGGAATATTGCGACTTCAAAAGCACAAACAATTGATGCTAAAAGTAAAAATCATCTTTTCCAAACATGGCAAACATCAATTTAAGTTTAATTAACAGTAACATCATCAACACCATAGTGCTTTTCAGAATATTGCATATTTGTTGGCAGATGTTTGGCAGTACAGCAGTAATTATGACTCTTTCCCTGGTGTATTATTGCTATTCAATTCACTTTTTTAATGAAATCACACAGTTCATAGATGCTTCAGGTATGTTCAGGTCTGCAGTCTATGGTGTGCACAAAGCACAGCACATGCTTCTAAGATGAGGCATTTTCTAGGATGAAATCAATGCAAGTCTAAAAATAACTCTGTGAACATATGTGCTAAAGCACTTTGAGGTAACCTTTGTTTTCCCTCAACTTAACATAATAAATCAAAACCATAGAGCCAAGTACATGCTGTTGCAGCTCCTCTTGCACAGTTGTACATCATTTCTTAGTGCAAGAAGGAAACTGCTGTTACGTATATAATATATAATCTGTAGAAAGTACTTACAATAGGATTTTATTTGTGAGGAACTTACCTCCACCTGTTTAAAAGGGTGATAAAAAAGGGGTGGCTGATAGGAGAGTGACTTTCTATAGAAATTTCTTACCACTTTAAGGACTTTACACTTACAGATCACCTGCTTGATGATTACCAACTCTTCATTACCTTGTGGTTTGTGTTAAATGAGCTCAAGGTCTATTCACCAGAAGTCTGTCTCAGAGCACTTGAATAATATATGGATCTCGTTCACATTCTTGTGGGTCTTCTTCAAGGCCAAATAATTAGTGGTCTGAGCTGCTTTTGTCATCTGAGGGCTAACGCATATTGGTATGAAGCTGAAGAAACACAACTCTGTTTTGGCGTGCCATGTGTGCTTTGTTCAGTGGGAAATAGTTTGTCAGATTATCACTCATGCTTATTAAATTGGATGAAGCATTTAAAATATGAAAGCAAATTGCTCATGGAAAAGAAACTAAGTTCATGACTCTCAAAAACCAAACAGCTATTCTACTTAACAGTGAAGGGCTTTGGATACCAAGGAAAAGCTGTTGCTAATGATCCTGATGGAAGAACTGGAGGGATGGAGGAAGAGGAAGGTGATACTAATATCAGCAGTATAGAATCATATCACACAAGCAAAAGGAGGGATCTTGCATGAAAGTTTAATGCATACACAAAGCTGACAAATGCAGCATCCCAGCCTTCAAAGATCTCCATATCCCTCATTAGTGAGTATTAATAGAACTTATAACAATAAAAACAAGTAGTGCTTGAAGGATGCTATTTATTTTGTTTTGTGTGTCTTGTTGTTGGTAGAACTGAGAAGCATTCCCCTAAATCTGTAATCTGAGATTTTTCTTATGGTGAGTGAAAAAGCAGTCATTTAATTTAGAGTTATAACATTTAGCTGGTTTGCCTCAAGCCAGCTGAGTGAGACACTACATTTCCTCTTAAATGTCTTAAAGACAGTGTTTTCTCTCAGTGTATATTTTAAAAATAAGGTATTATGTTACTGTTTACAGTTTTGAAACACCTTTGGCCATGCATATGGATTATGCTTATAAGATACAGATAACTGCAAATTTATCAAATTCAATTTTGAATAAAATAGTTTCTAAAATAAAATTAAATAAAGGTATATTTTATATTCTTTGCAAAATGATCTGCCTGAAAATTAAAAGTTTAGAATGATTATGTGTATATTGGAACAATGATATGAAGTCTCTTTTAGCAGACTCATTGTATGGGTTTGACATTGTGCAGAGTTTTTGGCTTGCCTTCTGGTTAACTTCTTAATTCTTGTCAATTATTGTCCATATTTGTTTTTCATATATCCCTAATCTGTGTAGGGTGTGGGGGAATTGTTTGTTTTTTCTTTTCCTTTTTTATTTTGAGAAGCTAGTAGAGAAATAGCCCTAAACATCTGGCCACTGAGACCTCTTTATTATAAACTTGTTAAAAATTCTAAAATACAAGATTTCTTGTTATCATGGTTGTTATAATGTTAGGTGAAATTAGTCAGAGTTGAACACGCTGTCCATATCACTTCGATTCTGACATTGACTCTGTTTCTGGGAGTTTAGGGATAATCTCGAGAGTGAACCACGGGTAGATGGTACCAATTAGTAATTAGCTGCTGACCAGTTGGTAGCAGCCACAACCAACCTTTGCAGCTTGGTTCTCTATTTCTTAGTCTTGATTCTAAGATTAATATATTCTCTGCAAGTGAGATTTACCAGTAATCTGAATCATGAGGCCAGTGCCATGAGGCTAAGTTGGAATAAAGCCTCTTCATTTGTTTCGGGTTTAGCCAGGTCACAGGAAGCAGAAATATCATGGGGTAAGTCTGACTTTTTACGTATGTAATAGCAACTGAAGAGTGTCAGTGGAAGATCAATCATTTGTCTCACTGAGAACTTTGACTGAAAACTTCATCTTCTTTATCCAAAGTAAAACACCCAGTCTTGGGGTCTGACTTTTAGTAAGCTCTGGTCAGCAAGTAAATAACTAAGTATAATAAGGAAGGGGAGGGATTTTTAGTTTTATTGCTTATTGAGAAAAGAAGAGTTACTTGAAGGGAGATGAGAGTGAAGAACCCTGACGCAGCCTCTTTGACAGCACTGGTGCTGATCACAGATGAAGAAGACAAACTATCTGTATGGGCAGTGCCAAAGAGCGCAGATTTTTTCATCTCCTATTAGAAGGTCACAACGTGGTGGGGTGATGTATTACATAGAACTGCCATATGGCACCAATTGACAATGCTGCTGTAATTAAAAATAACACCTGAACTCCATAAGACTACTGTGGATTTCAAGAATATGTCCTTTTCAATCTATCCTATTTGTATTTTTCCCATTAGATTTAATCTACTGACTACTTTCATTGACAGGAGACAAGCTACACTTTTTACAACATATATTCTGTAGTAAATCATTAGAAATACTCAAACATAAAATACAGAACATAAAAAACCAAACATGTCTGTTAACACAGCCAACAATCCCTTTACTATAAATGCTGTCAAGCATTGCAACAGGCAAGGTATTATACTGGCGTATTTAATCCCTTTCAAGATAACTTTCCTAGGTTAGAATTTAATGCAGCGTGTAAAATGTTAATGCAAGTAATTGTGCTTCTGTTGTCTGTGAATTATTCAGATCTGAATATCTGCCATGTGTAGTCTGCAAATTCACAGAGGAATCTTACGTAATTACTCTGACAGTTATCACTGAAGCTTTAAGAATCTATAATGCGTTCAAGTACTGTAACTCAACTGATTGTGCTAACACAGTTCAGTAAAAAATATTTGTACTATTAAGATAATTAAGACTAAGGTAGTTATTTGTTATGAAGAAAGAGGTTCTTGCAAACCATAATTACATCCAGTAAAGTAGATTATCATGCAAAAGTCATGGTAGTGGAGTGTTTTATAAAACACACTTTTAAATGATTGGCATGGCATGCAGGTATAAAAAAGCAACTTATCAATAAACAGTCCTTTAGAATTAGATAATAATGCCTAGATGCTGCACAAAATAATTAAAAGAGTTTAATGATCCAAGACTTGACTTGGCACAAGAAGAACTAGTGTGGAAACAGAAGTGAGATGTTGCCGGCTAGAGCTGTACCACTCAGTTCGGCAGAGTGTTTCAGCTTTCCTGTCTTGTTCTCCTTTTGCATTCTTGTCATTTTCCTCATGACAGGAATAATTTGTAACTGCATGTGTGTTGTAGTACGTGACATTGCGCACTGGGGTTCTGGGGCAAGGGATGCATGTTAAATCATGTCCTTGAATGATAGTAGAGAGTATAATAGAGAAAATGAAAGTGTTAAGAGGATATGGATGTCAGCAAGTTTGGGGTTTTTTTTGTCTCTTGTAACAGTCATTTATGTAATGTGAGGATAGAAATAATTTGACTTTTAGAGAAGAAGTACATGCTGATGGATGGATTTCTAGGAGAAAGACATGAAGGGGAAAGAAAAGGCAAAGTGGAAAGAAATGTAGAATGTTTTAGAAGGAACAGATACAAAGACTATCTCACATAGAAGAAAAAATGACACTAAAAATTTAAGGCAATTGTCTTCAAATCTTTTTTTCTTGTTGTTACTTGGTATTAGGGACTGGCGTGTTTAAAGGGAGAGCTTCAGCAAGTTGGGGGAAGATTTCAAAAAACAACAGATGCTTTGATGTATCTCCATGACTAGTATCTTAAGTTTTATTTTGAATGCAATATCACACATGGCACATGACAGTCACATAAAAGACTAATCATAATGACTTGTCTTAGAATAGGGAACAAGACTTCTGGGCTTTTCTTCAGACTTCTGGAGGTTTTGCGAATCTAGCAAGTCGAGGTGGCTCAGGAGTATCACAGTATCACGGTATCACCAGGTTGGAAAGGACCTCTGAGATCATCAAGTCCAACCTATAACCCAGTCTGATTTGCTGCACTTCTAATGCAAGCCTACTGCAATCAGCCCCACTATAGCAGAGTTCAACTTATAATGAAGGGAGAATCTATTTATCTTTCAGAAAAAATAAAAGTCACAGTCCTTTCAAAGGATACCAAACTATGCATACCGCTTAATGGCCTGTATCCAAGCCTTCCCCTGCTTCTCCGGAAGCATGGGAACATTTTGGTTAGTTGGCAGAAGACAAAACTGCAGCTTCAGAGAGCTGGAGAGACTCCAAATGTGAATTATAGACCGTTTAAACGTATTCAGTAGTCTACTAAAGATATTATCTGCACATAAACCTTGTTTCCACTGCATTCTTAGCCTATTGTAAGAAATTTTCCTCTTCATTGCATACTGTCTATAGGTAATAAATTCAACTACCTGATTTCTGTTTCTCAGGTGTGACTATACACAAATCTCTTTACATATGCAGGACCCAGTTTCTTACCTGATTCTAATTTCTCAGTTTTTCTGAATAATTATGCAGGGCAGCAAAAGGGAAAGAGAACATGACAAAACTGTTTGAAGGTGTTTTTTCATTCAGACACTAATTTGGGTATGTTTTCTGAACGCTCCTGATTGCGTTATGATGCTCCATCCACTGTGCCTATATGGTTCATGTAGTGATTTTATGTGGAGGTTCTCTTCATAACTGGAAGCAGATCTTCAGAAGCAGGTTAAAGGAAAGTAAAAAATAGCAGAGGCATATACAGTAATTGTTTCGTTCTTCAGAAAGCTTAAGAGGAGAGGCAAGCTCTTAAATGAGAATCTAGTATTTCCTATGACAGTGAGAGATGAAAGGAAAAGCAGGTTAAAATAGAGAGTTCCTTTTGAAAAACAATCAAAAATGCTTCAGTAGACAGTGTTATTACAAACCATTATTACAAGGTTTGTAATTACATTATTTGCTAAGGGTGCATTAGTGAGCTAGAAGTGATTTTGTACCTGAATTATTCCTTTTGGTAGCACCTAATATTCAAAAAAGTACTGGACAGCATTTGGATGTGAAAAATTTACAAAGAAGTATGGAAATATAACAATATAATAAAACTGTAGTAAGGGAGTGGCAACAGGGGGAGTACTAAAGGGGCAACAGGGAGGAAAGGTCATAGAGAAAAATGGTTATAATTTTTTGTTCTTTTGTTGAAGTTTATAAACCTCTCAAGAGACGTAACAGAAATGCACAACTTAAACTTTATTTCCTTGCCTTGATGTCGCCTTACAAATTACGTGGTATTAAAGAAATCCAAATGTCTAGTGGACCTTGTTAAATACCCTTGTTTTATTTCAAGGTTTCTTGTTACTGTAGAACTCTCCAACTTTTTTTCCTATTATCCATATATTGGTAGAGACAGGCATAACATTATTTTCTTTCTAAGACTGTACTTTTTTTTGCCTGGTTTTGCCTTTTTCATTTTGCATCATCCCTCTAGTACTAAAGAAGCAAGGGTTTCTTGTGAAAATGAGTGTTCAGTCTCAAGTAAGTAAGTAAAAATTGCATAGATGTGGTTTAGAATGCAAATGACTTCAGTAAGGCAGTGCATGATGGCCTCTAAATGACTGGTGCACCGGAGGATGTGAGGAAGACAGAATACCAAACTTGTGTCAGGAAGCGTAGATTCTTTTCTGAAATATGCAATGTGTGCAAGCTTTCTGAAATGTCAAAGTCCATAAAGTGTAACCTGAATGTAACACCGTGCAATGTGTTCATGTCAGGCTGAAAAAAGAGTCTTCAGTGATGGTTTTATAATTTCAAAAAACTCTGTTTTCATTTACTAAAGAAACAAAAAAAAAAGAGTTTACACCATAAATGTCATGTCATCTTTGCACTGCAGCTGGTACTCATGTAAGCTTCTGCATATGCTTTTCCTATCGAACTTCATCAAAACTATATACACAATGAAAGAGGATGCTGTCATCTTACAGATTATGTGGTATTAAGAAAAAAATCCCAATGTCTAGATATACTGTTCCTTGTTAAGTACCCTGGTTTTACCTCAAGGTTTCTTATCACTGTGTAGCTCTCCAACTTTTTTCTATTATCCATATATTGATAGCGACACTTATGACATTATTTCCTTTCTAGGTATGTCCTTTTTATTGTTTGTCTGCTTTTTTAATTTTGCTTTGCAGCTTGCTCTATGGGAGGGTTTGGTGCTGCTAGCATTTAACAGTGCCCTCAGGAAATGTGCAGATTGCCTGGAGAGCAGCAAAAACATGTTGCATCCATTCCTTACTGTAACTGAGTAAGATAACAAGGTCACAGCTTCAGCCTTGGGTGTCACCTGGATCTGTCAGCTGGGGGGTTGGTGCACTTTTCAGATGCACTGTATAATTCTTGTGCATTTGAATGCCTTGTGCAAATTGGCAGGGGACCAGGTTATTGGTGTTAGTGGCTAGCCAGTCACTCCGCAAAATGCAGGATGCACACTGGTACCAAGGTGGGGTGAGAACAAGCTGGTGTGTTAAGTGCATAGCAGAGTTTGACTGAGAGTATGAGCTGTTAGAGGGGAGCTGGGCCATGACAGGATACCTCATGACTATTTCTGGTTTCCTTGCTGAACTGCTGGACATCTATCACTGCAAAGTCCCTTTTCCTGCCTGTGCTGCTACTTCTTCAGCAATTTATGTACCTTTTCTAGTAAAGCAGCAGCTTTTGTGGGTATGGATTGTCACAGATTGTGCATGTGTACAGTACAGAGTTCATTTATGCCTTGCTGGCAGGTCCTGTGCTGCTGTTAGATGTCAAAAATTCAGGAGACTTTTTAACTCTCAAAACCTTTTGTAAATGCTCAGCAGAATATTTTGTTGTGGCCATTCCTGTTTCAGGGCTTCTGCCTGCTTCTCATAATTCCCTGAAATTACCAGCTGCACTGCCTTTATTTTTTAACATATACAAAGATCTCTCACATTTTTTTGCTTTAGTGCTTCTCACCTGGTTCTCATTGCTCCTCTCTTCTTGGAGTAGAAGTGCCCCTTCCCCCAGGCTTATTGCTGTGCTTGCTACCTGCTCCTGCTGCTCCTTTCTGGAAGGATTATCACGATTGTGGTTAGGAAGAAAATTAAATTGATAGCCAAAGACCATCCAGACTATAAAGTCCTTTACATTTGTGACATAGGCTCATCCACATCCCAATGACAAAACCTACTGTGGGGGGAAAGGAGCCATCGAGCCTGAGTTGGGATAATTTGATGGAAGTTGATCCAGCTGTTAATGGGCTTCCTTGAGGAAACTTAATTTGGGGAATGGTTGCTTCCTTCACTTGTGAAATGGAGTGTGGTGTGAAATGGAGTAGACAGACAATAGGTAGGAAAATAAGAAGACAGTAGGAAAGGATTAGAGGATTTCAGGTCCAGTTGGGCAGCCTGTTTTGATTTTGCGTTGAATGGAATTTTTTCTTTTTATTCCTCCCTAGGTTGTCTTGACTTTTCAGAAGCAGATTTTATTCTAATATTGAATTACTTGTAGTTTAAATATATTTTACTTATCATCAACTACAGAAGTACATAGAAGGCAAAAATAAATAAATGTGTTTTAAGTTCACTGATAATGTAAATGCTGACTGGGGACTATCTAATTTTGAGCAAGAACAAACTGGTTTTGAAATTATGCTGCACTGAAAGTTTGAAAATAGTTATCTTTTGCACAGATGTGCAGTGTTTTGCTTTCAGGCTTTTAACACTTGATGTTAAAATGAATGGAAAGGAGATGTTGAAACAGCAAGAAACTTGTCTTAACAACACAGCTATATTCTTGATGCAACAACGGAGTCTAGAAGTCCTGTCTCTCTTGCTGGAAACTGCAGCTTAGTGATTTTACCTGAAGTGGAGAGTACCTTGGGAAATTTTTGTTTCCAGTTATAATGACATTTATTAGCTATTCAAATGACTGCTCACTCTATTTCATGCTTAATACTTCCTTAGAGAGTTCAGGACAAAGGTGAGAGGGGAGAAGATTTTTATTGTTGTTGTTATGGGTCTGCCCAGGGTGGAATCTGATTCTTTCCTTAGCTAATCAAATCCTCTGTTGTGACAGTTGAGGCTTCTCAGGAACTGCACCTGATGACAAGTGTTGTATAAATAGACAAGCAGAAAAGCACCTGCAGGTTAGAAACTTGTGTTCCTGTCCCTATGCACAATGCTTCAGAAGTGAAAGATGAGGAAAGGAAATATGAAATTGCTAGTAACACACAAAGTATTAGAAATCTGTCTGAAATTTTTTTTTAGAATCTTGTGAAAAAGTTTGTTCTGGCAGAATGTTGACTGTATGTGTAGAGGAAAGAGAGATTAATTGCATAATGTAGGGCCTTAATTGTCAGCTGTCTGAATGAAGTATTGTATCTAGAGCAAACAGGTATAAAAATGTCTCTCCATAGACAATAGTTTAATATAACTTCTCAAAACGTTGCTGCTTATAGAGTGAGCTGGTTATGACTCCTGTAAAAGAAGAAAAATACATGTTCCTGCTTGGACCAGAAGATAATAGGAAAATGGTATCTGTGATGCACAGGCTGGCTTTGCTCACAGAGTGAATACATCCTTTCTTGACCTTCAAACACCCAGCTAATTGAAAGCACTTGCAGAAAGAAAATAGTCTTTTCACAATAGATCAAGCAAGGATGCTAAGTATTTTGCAGTCATTCTGTAGTGGTTACTAATGGAAAAATAACAGCTCCAAATAATTTTTTTAAACGTTTGGATAGAAAAAGCGTAACAAAGAAGGACTCATACATTTACTGAGGTAGTATCAGTAAAATACACATTATTAAGATACCTGAGCTAGAGTGGTCTAAAGCTGGGAAACCTAGGGGGTTGGTGTTTGAGCTGTATCTGAAGAAAACAGCAGGTTTTTTGAAAGCTTTTTGAAGCCTTTTCTTGTTTAGTTATTTGAAATGAAAGTATTTACTGATGTACATATGATGTAGTTTCTGAAACTTTACAGCCAAATTCTCAAAGTCCTTGAGATTAGGAATTAAGGTTTAGCGTTCCTTAGTATACATGGTCAAAATTTCCAGTGCTCCCACATTTTGGTATCACAAAAGTGAAAACCTGTGGTCTGAACAGCAAGGGCTGCCCTGAAAGCAGACTTGGAAAGCACAAAGACTGATTGTCTGGAACTGTCTATATTGTGTAAAATATCAATGGCCATTTAGACATTTTAGAATGCATTTCATGTTCAATGACTAAAAATTTTCCAGTTAAATCTTTTCCACCTGAAAATTCTGAATGAGCTGTACTCAGAATACTTTCATAGCATCTGAATTTGTCAGAATTTCACATTTTGTAGGTGTATAAAATAAGTTGTTGTATCTAAGTTATTGGTGTACATCTTTTAGCCCACAGTTTGAGTGGAAATCTAATTCTGGTGTTTTTTGAAAGTTGTGTGTGACTACTCTTGAGGTACATAAGTATCAATGTCAATTCAGCCTTGCACCCTTAAGAATTGCAACTAGAATGCAGAAGATGTTAATTTTGTCATAATCTTCAGCAGAGGATACGTTAGCTTTAATATGGAAACCAGAAAGACTGCTGATGGATAGTGAGGCTCCCTCTTTGGTGAGCTGGAGAACGTAGAATTAAGTAGCATTTTTTTCTTATGGGTAACAACTAACATAAAGGACAAAAAAGCACTGAAAATATGGAACGGAATAAAATTTAGGAGACAGGGGAAAAAAATCCCCAAAACTGCTTTTAGCAAAATGTAACAAACTGGAATATAAATTGAGTTTGACAATAGTATAATAGGCAGGGATTCCCCCTGAGGAGCTCCAAGTGGCCTGCAGGTCTCTCTTGGTCTTGTGGCAGGCATTCTTACAAAGGCAATTGGGCTTTTCACAGACGAAAATCATTCCTATGAAAATTTCTAAAAACCTCTTTAATATAGATTTAATACACGGACATGGTGCTGGTTCAAGGTTAATATACACCTTACAGATATTTGAAAATGCACAAATAAGAAAGAAAAAAAATACAAAAAAAATAAGTTATAAATAGGATATTCCTGAAATGAAATGGAACCTGAAGACAAGATTTTTTTTTTCCTTATGGTAACTACTACTAGGCACTAGCACAACTGAAATGAAAACAAAAGAGTAATTATTATGGATGCCCATAAAAGCATTCTGTCTCACATTCAGGTCATTAACAGCCTGACAGTGATATTTATGTGGCATAACATGCAGAAAAACAAAATGAGGACCCCAAGATCAAGAAAACCCTGACCTGGGGGTTAGAAACATTTCTGAGTAGTTGTAATCTGATATGCCCTAAAACACTAGGCAGTTTAAGGCAGGTCCTGTTTTTCTGTCATTGCTTTCCTGAGGGTCATTAGCTGAAAACAAGGTTCTTGGAGTTTTCATCTGTTTTGTTTTTGTTATCGACGCTAACCAGAGAAGAACTCAATCCTAACAATTTTAGTCCTGAACTTCATCTTGTATCATAGAGAGCTCTTTTATCCAACCCAGCTTCAGACAAGGCCTACAGATTGCTGTTGAGCCTTACAGTTAGTAGGCTCTTGGAATACTCTTCCTGGGTGGTGGGTTTTTTTTTCCCCTCCCTTGCAGTTATTCTCTGGCTTTGGTTGTTGTTTTACAGGTTCTTATTATTAAATGTTTCCCAGTTGGCAATGAATCATCTTGTGCTACTTTTTTCTGCTTTCCGCTGGTCTGAAGGCTTGTTTATTTATTAATAGGAACAATAACAAACAGAAATGCAGAGCTTTTTCATGGTCATTATTTGCAAAGGATGTTGTTCCAGGCTACCTTGCACCTATGTCATAAATCAAGTCTGTAACAGACACTTAACATACATATAATGTATAATAAAACTAGTGTTTTCTTAGCACAAATTTAAAAATAATATTTACACTCTGTGTGGATCAGCACCATTAACATTTGGCTAAAGTTCTGAGCAGGACAATGAAATCCTTTTATCTTGCACTTAAGCCATTTATTTTACGCTGATGTTACTCACATAACAGAATTTACAGAAGATAAAACAATAAACTCAGAATCAGAAAAACTGTCCCTGCAGAGAAGAAAAAGGTCACTTCTAAGTCACCACCTACTGGTTTGAACCAAACAATAGCAGGAAAGTAGAAAGTGAAGATGGATTCTCATGAATATTATGAATTAAGAGTTCACTCAGGAACTCAGGCTGGATGAGAACTACAATAAAACTGTAGTTATGGAAAAAAAAGTTCAGTTTCTGCCACTGACATTTATGACTGCAAAAAAAATTAAATGTTGTTCTACTCTGCCGAACTCAGCTTAGAGCTGGCAAGGGACACTAGAAATATTGTGAACTTGTCATAAACTCTCTAGGCTACTTCTGAATATGGCTGGAAAGTTCAGTCCCGTTATTAGTGAGAAAGGCAGAGAACTGGAAACTGTTTCGTTGTGGGAAAATTTCACTTTCCAAATATAGTTTGGAGAACAAATGCCACTAACAGTGGTAAGCAAAAAAAACATGCAGGAGAGATGACTGCTGGCAGATTTAATCACCAAATGGTCCCTGAAAGAACAAGAGGAAGGTCCTGTATCAGATCTATTTTAGACTTTTAGTAGTGGCACTGCAGAAGGTAACCTTAGACCAACTGACCACATGTAGAGAGATTAAATTAAATGGAAAATAAGAGTCTGAAAGGGCATGCATATGACGGACTGCAGTTAGTTGAACCTAAGTTGCTCAAAGGTAAGGATATAGAGGAGGTTTTGCTTTTCTTCAAATCAGAAATGTAACAAAATATCTAGACTCCATATTCCCAGAAAGAGGGCAATGTTTTTAGAGACAGGCTGCAGTATTAACACCATTCATTCACATAAAAAATTGCAACTATGTTAACCTATTCAGCATCATCTGGCAAAATAGATAAACAGTGAATTATCAAACTTTATTAACTATATGGAATTTATTCAAATTATAAAAATGAGTTTTGGCTGTATATAACTGTAAAGGGCCTCATTGATGCTGATTCTCTGTGTGTGTGTGTGGAACCTGGTCCCATTCCCAAAGCTGCCAGCTTTTTCCTTATGCAGGTGAGTGCCTCAGTGTATATTAACTCATACAAAGCTTAGGCTCAGAGGCAACATTGCATGTACTCTTTCCATTCTTCCCAGTTTGTCTAATTTTGTTTACAGTGTTTCCTAAGCTACAGTTTGTTTTTGGTTTCTGATAGGGCCATAGGTCTTTCCACTCCTGTTTGCATAATGAATGGGTGAAAAGATGTAGAAGAAGTGAAAGTGCAGGATGTGAGGTGTTTCTCAAGGACTTGACTGCCTTTGCTTGGAAGGATGACTGTAGCAACAGCAAGGCTTGGGCAGCTGTATTTGCAGAGTAAGCAGACATACTGTGTATTGCTAAGACACATTGCCTGCTGTATTTCCTCTGAAAATACCTGACTGAGGCAAAGATTGTCCTCACAGGCTCTAAAATGCACAGATATTGTCCAGATGTATCACAGTATCACAAGGTTGGAAAGGACCTCTGAAATCATCAAGTCCAACCTATAACCCAACACTAACACCAACACTAACATCAACCATCATCTAAACCATGGCACTCAATGCCTCATCCAATCTCCCCTTAAACACCTCCAGGGCGACTCCACCACCTCCCTGGGCAGCGCATTCCAATGGCCGATCACCCTTTCAGTGAAGAACTTCTTCCTCACATCAAGCCTAAACTTTCCCTGACGAAGCTTGAGTCCATGCCCTCTAGTTCTGTCACTGGTCACCTGAGAGAAGAGACCAACCCCTGCCTGACTACAACCTCCTTTTAGGTAGTTGTAGAGAGCAATGAGGTCTCCCCTGAGCCTCCTCTTCTTTAGACTAAACAGCCCCAACTCCCTCAGTCGCTCCTCATAGGGCTTATGCTCCAGCCCCTTCACCATCTTCGTTGCCCTCCTCTGAACACATTCCAGTATCCTAACATCTTTCCCAAACTGGGGGGCCCAGAACTGTACACAATATTCCAAATGAGGCCTGACTAGTGCCGAGTACAGGGGGACAATAACTTCTCTGGTCCTGATTTTTTGTGTATGATAGGAGGTTAAGGAAAAGCTCTGCTCTTGGGTTTGCAAGTGTGATACAAAGCTTAAGCAAGTCCTTCAGAGACTACAATATTTTCTACCTTGCACACATGAAAAAGATAATTAATTAGCAAACTGGCTGGCATAATTCAAGCACCTGCTCTCAAAGACTTAACAAGAACTGTTACAGAAACTACTATGTTATACAGCTCAGACCACCAAAAAATCCTCCCATATGTCTTTTTTGTAGGTGACCTGTTTTTGTAGGAAGCATAATGCTGGGAAACCTTCAGCATTAGTGCTTGGAAACAAAGTCTGCTTTCCTGGGGCTCCTTCCGCTGCTCCAGCTGCATGGCTGCTCCCCTGCCACAGGACAGGTGGCAGTCAGGGAGGCCACTCCTGCCCAGTGCCACCAGGCTGGGCAGAGGAGTCCATGCCCTGGCAGCCAGGTGCTCCGCTCCTGCCTCCTGAAAAGCCATTGGGGGACACTGCATAAATTTTTCATGCTATTTTTTTCTCCTTTTTGTGCTACTCTTTGTTTTGTTAGGCTGAAAGCTCTCTGAACTTTGTATTATCCCCATATACTGTGGTGAATACCACAGACCCCTGAACTCTATTAAGCGTTCCAGTTTCTACTGTGATATGAATAATTGCTAAAATAAGATCCACAGGATGCCATTTATTTTCCAATACAATTTTCTTATTGAAGTGAAGGGCAACCAGTGCTTCAAAAGACTGCATGCTATGGCTCTAGTGAGGATAGTGTGAAATGACCCTGAGAATATTTGCAATATTCCTGTTTTATTTTTTTCCTAGTAAGTAGTTATATAGACACAAGCTTTTGACAACAGCTGGTTGCTGAAAGGCTCTGCTCTTACCAACAGTTCAAAGAATACTTATGTTTGCATCAGAAACAGGCAGCTTACTTCTTTGATGCTCTATACCTGTCATATTGCTGCAGTTTATCAAGATAATTTGGTCCTAAAAGAGATTATTAAAAGATACTAAAGAAAAGTATAAGGTTTCATAAAAGACTAATCAGAAAATTTATTTTCCTTTTTTAAAAAAAGATTTGCCTGTTGTCAGAGAGGTGGTGAATAAGGAAGATTGGCTTTATCTCTGATATTATAGAAGTGGTGATAGCTATTAGTACATTCATGAGAGATTCTATGGCACAATCTGTAGTGTAAACTGGTAATTTTCTATAGGGAAAAATAAGTGGGTGATCATATTTTTTCTAATCCTACTATAACTGCTTGACAAGCATGATCCAGTAACATGTTAAAATGCAATTTTGAGTCAGTGTAGCTGTTTTGTTTTATTCTTTTTTCCCCTCACATGTCTTAGACTTCTTTGCACTCAAAGATACAGAAGAGGGCTTTGCTGTTTTCTTTTAGAAAACAATTTCAGGATGATAAGAGTGAGAAAAAAAACATTTTAATTTGTGTGCTTATAATTTTCCTTTGGTTACTGAAATAATGTTGAAATTTTCCTAGTAAGACTGTGAGCTGTAATTCTGTGGTTCACTTCTATGTAGGGATGAAAAAAAAATCTAGCAGCACTAGATATATGTGTTAAGTTACAATATCAAGAAAAGAAACTTAGGAGGAAAATGAGTGACAATGTTGGCCTTTGAGAAGATTTAATTAGTCTGTAAATTTACTGCCAATTGAGATGTGTGGTTCCAGTTTGTCTCATGGTGTTGCTGTTTTTGCCCTTGTGTTTGACTGCAGAGCCAAAAAGAAATTGGTGTGTGGGATTTGATTGTTTTTATATAGGGTGGTTAAAGCTTCTTTTTTTCTTTTTCTTTTTCTTTTTCTTTTTCTTTTTCTTTTTCTTTTTCTTTTTCTTTTTCTTTTTCTTTTTCTTTTTCTTTTTCTTTTTCTTTTTCTTTTTCTTTTTCTTTTTCTTTTTCTTTTTCTTTTTCTTTTTCTTTTTCTTTTTCTTTTTCTTTTTCTTTTTCTTTTTCTTTTTCTTTTTCTTTTTCTTTTTCTTTTTCTTCTTCTTCTTTTCTTCTTCTTCTTCTTCTTCTTCTTCTTCTTCTTCTTCTTTCTCTTTCTCTTTCTCTTTCTCTTTCTCTTTCTCTTTCTCTTTCTCTTTTCCTTTTCCTTTTCCTTTTTCGAAGCTTAGATTTTTAGAGCAGGAAGCAAAATCTTTAAGGTGCCTCATGAAAGAATTCTCATAGTATGTGGATATGATGTGACTACACAGTTATCTTGTGTTTTATTAAGGCAAGAAAAGGCAGAATAGTCCATTTAATTGCACAAAGAGATCAGAGGTAGAATATATTAAAAATAAGGAATCAGAATAGTTACCATGTAGGTCAGGACAGGGTGAATATATACATATAAATAAAATGTCACCCACCATGAATGAAAAGTGAAATTTAAGTGCAGATAGGATAGACTTCTCACACATTTGGAAATTTCTACTGACTGTCCTAAATCCTTAGGATGTCTGGGCTGTTAAATGCAAAGGCTTGTGAGTCTTTAAATTAAAAATACCCTTTGTTATCTTTGCACTTTTCTCTGAGAAATCTTAACTTAATACATCCCCTGTTGTTTTGTGATGCCTTAGGATTCATCTTTGTAATGCTTGAGTGTCCTTAGTACAGTGGTTCCTACAGTTGTGATTTATGACAATGTTAATAACTCTTTTGCACTACTCTGGCCCTTGTCTTTGGGGAAAATCAACTGTAATACGTCAGAAGAAAGTAAAAATATAATGATTTTAAATAGTCCTCTGAAAGCTGTAACTTCTAGAGACTCTTTCAGAGTATTTTGAATATGTGAAGTTGATAACATCCTGGATAAGAAAAATGGAAAACTGAGGAAACGTTTCTTTTCAATGCTCCTTATAAGCCAGTTAGTGGAAGCATATATTCCAGGTGAGGTTAATTCTGTTGACTTTTTATCCCAGTCATTTACTACTGTAACACATAATTTGTACAAACTGTTGGTATTGAAAATGTTTAATATTCTTTCTACATTGCACCTAGGCTGTTGTAGTGGGCTCTTTCTTCCAAGACCCTTGAATTTACTATGGCAAAAACTAACAGTTTCCTGAAGAGCCTTGGGAAGAGAATACATTCAAGTGTCACTCTTTAGTACATAAATGCGAAGACTTAAAGCACACCATGAAGACATCAAGTTCATATACTAAATCTTAAACATTAAAAGACCTTGAAGGAGAATGGTACTGTTTTTCCTCTTGCACAACTTCAGTGGTTCTGAGTTCTCATTGAAATGAGTCTTCCAACTCTTAATGTTCATTAACTTGGTTCTTTGAGAGATTTCTAAAGTCTGGAAGACTTCTAGTCTCAAAATACACATGAAATAAAAGTCTCTTTTCATCAGCCAGTTTCTGTAAACAAAAGGATCAGATCTATGGTAGTCCTTTGTGGTTTTGAAGCAGGAAATTTCTGTTCTTTGTCATTGTTGCCACTAAATGTGCGTGGTAGAAGAAATATAGCGACCCTGGGAAGAGAAAGTTAGGAAGTACAGAAGAGGTCAGTGGTTGTTCTGAGAATGTTGAAATAATTTTTATGCTCCTCTTGGAAGGAATAAAACTGATTTGGTCTATGATATCATCTAACAAACTTGCAGTTACGCATTTTTCTTAATAAGCTTTGACTTTTTAAACAATTTGCATATGCTGAGGGAGGTGGGCTTAGGTTTCTTCTGATAGTTTATCTGAGTGAAGACCGAATACCATATAGGCTGCTGGAATTGGCAAATTTCCTTGCTGAGGATAGAGCTAGGAAACCAAGCACTACCTTTTCCCTTTTTCTCATCGCTCATTCCATTGTTGCCCAAATTTGCAGCTATAGGCTCATTATTTTAATGCTATGTTAATTTTTAGAAGCATTTTTCCAGAAAATGGGAATGTGACTATCCACTCTCTTTGGTTGGCCCAGCAGCATTAAGCATCTACAGTGTGTCCCACCATAGAGGTGTTGATACCAAGTGCTTTAAGTAAGGAAAGACAATGCAGAAAAGGTTGAAAACAGTTTGTTTCATCCCAAAACTTCATTTGCAAACTACAGAACTTTTTTACAAGCTACTAGGTGAGGCTCTTGACATCTTGTGTTACAAAATTGCCTCATAAAATAAAACATTTTGAAATCTCATGCATAGATAGCAGATGGACTAACCAGAGAATATTTTTTTTGTTGTAGGTAACCAGAAGCCATGTCAAAGTAAGGTCATCACACGAGCTAGATATAACATAAAAAAGGGTGAGTATTTGTGGAATTTGTGATAAGTTGTTTCTGAAATTGAATCCAGTAGTTATCGTGAGCACAACATAAAAATATGTCTTCAAAAATATGTCTGAAAGTGTAAAAGCAGAAAACAGGAGAAAATTGATGAGGTATTCTTCTACTGGGTGTTTTTTCCATTTTCCAATGCCTTTTTTCCTGTTGTCAATGGAGGTAACTGCAGCACTGTGAGAAACTAATAGTCTATGAGATATTAGTTAGAGACTGGTGGTTTACCACCTGCATCTTAACACAGACTGAATCTTCTGTCCTACTGCATGACTGAGTTCAGTAAACACTTAGTTCATTAGTGGCAGGCTAGTATGATTCTTTATAAGGAAATGACCACAAAATGAGGAAACACGTGGTTGAATTTGATGGTGTTATAAAGGACATAGAAAAGAGAATGGGTGAAAAAAATAGAGGGGAAATAAATAAACAGAACGAGAGAACTGTTACTGTATAGAACAAATTAACGGTGATGAAAAATGCAAGAAAAGAAGAAAATGCAGCAAATTTAGGGAGGAGATTGATGCAGAATTTGATGGGAAGAACAATCCTTAGACAAAAAGCAATTTTATTTTTTTTTATTTTTCTAGAACTTTGTGCAAAAATGAATACAGTAAATTGTCTGAATTGCATTGCTGGATGTTTGAGCATGGGATGTTTGGACTGGTGTTCATAATAAACACCTTTTGAGGGTAACACTTGAATATTACAGTGGTTGTTGCTTTAAACCCAGAAATGTTCCATGGTCTCACTGTGTGTAGAACTAATATACTCGTGGTAAGTCTGTCTGGAAACTATTGTTCTGTTCCAAAATGCATGTGCTTTGCCATTTGTGCCTATGAATTGTCATTTTACCTTCAAAACTGAAATTTGTTGCATTGGTTGCAAGATATTTTCCAATAAAAGCTTATCTGGTGATTCTTTTCCTGCGGCTTTCATAATATAACGGTGTCAGGGAGTTTTAAATAGACCCATGCTTCAAATGCAGATTTCCATTTTGCTGACCTTCCTCTTTGCTTATTTAATTTTGGCCTGGAATGAACTCTTGTACTGTCCGAAGTTCATGGAATTTTCCCCTGGAAGGCAATACGCTCCTCTGTGTGATGCCAAATTTACAAACTCTGTAATCCAGATAATGGCTATGTATGTTCTTTGAAACTATAGACAATACAAATGGCATAGTGTTTGTCAACATTGTGTGTGATGTATATGACACTTGCTGAAACAAGGAACTGCTTAAGACAGATATGCTGGTTCTATTTCTTCTCAATTACTGCACATGCACTTTTTATTTGAGAATTAAATGTACAACAATAAAGCTATTTATGCAAAGTGGTTCTTTTTTTAACCTACTCTGCTTTTTAAACTTTTATATAAAACCAACACAAAAACTCCAGAACAAATAATTCAGTTTTAATCTCATGAAACTAACATTTGTACTGTGAAAGGAAAAACAATGCCAAAATTTTAAATCATATATATAATCCTTTATGTGTCGCTTATAAAATAAGAAAGTAAATGCTGTTCCAAATTTATATATGGAATGGAAATTATCAAATTATTCTGCGACCAAGCTTCTGGCTAGGATGCCATTCCCACTGCCCCACTTCACACAGTTCCTGACTTCTGACAAGTGGGGCTCTGCCAGCATGCGCCTGTCCTGGGTACATGTGGGGCTAGGTAGCCTCCCCCATCCCTATCCTCCTGCCCAGTGCTGAAGTGGGGTGAATGATGACAGATAGTGAAAGAGGAGTCAGGACTGTTTGCCGAAATACCATAGACCTGTGTTTGATATTCACTTTTTAATTTCATGGATATGTGCTATTTAATCAGCACTTCTCTATTTAACCTTAAATTAAGCAAAAAATGGTATAGAGTAGAAACAGAAACTCTCTGTATAAACACTCACATACACAGATACACTAACAAAATTCAGACAGTTCAAAATGAGAGATGACTCTCCGTCCTTAATTTATACCAGTGGGAAAAATGATGTGAGGGGATGTAAGTCGGGCACAGACTATCAGCTAGGATTCGTGTTCCTGCACACATCCAAATGTTAAAAATAAACTTAGTCTTTTAAATTTTTAGAACAAAACCTCTTAAGGAAGTTAAACATAAATCTCTGGTCTGAAAAAAGAAAAATTAATAACAAACATAATTTTGCATTAATTATTAAATGTAACTTAATTTACTTCTCCATTTAGAACATTTATTTTGGACTGTAAGCATGGGGTTTTTTAGAGACCTTGTTAAAGAACAGGCAAATATGATGCATGCTGTGCATCTTTAAACATATAAATAAAAATTCCAATACAAATTTATAGCTCTGGTTGCACTGTAGTCATATAAGTTCCTAATACATTAAATACTGCAAAACCCTTCAACTTTTCTTTGGACATTTAATGACGTTATGGATTAAAAAAATTGCAAACCTATAGTCTTTTCTTTCTGTCTAAAGGTCAAAGCTAGTTTTTATGCATGTAAGTAAAAATCATCAAATAAGTATTTAGAACTTTTTCTTCGTCTGTGATTAAACCATTCCAATTTTTTCCTTTAATATTCCTCAGTTTACTCAATGGTTTTCATCTCTCTTAATTTTCTTGTCCAGATAAAAAATCCCAAAACACGGATGTGTAGTAAAATGTTAATTTGATCTGATTAATAATACTGCAATAGTAAGACATAAGCAAAGGACGCTTAATGTTATTAGTATAACAATTTACCTTTTAAGTAGTGATAGCTGACTTGGTATAAGACACAACATTCCACTTTATCTTTTTTAAATAAAATAATACCTTAATTTATTTGTATTCCACCAGCATGAACACATTCATTGCAAGTTGCATGCACATAAAAGAGAATCCATTTGTAAACTACGTAATATCTTAACAATAAATAGTATTTTATCTAATACATCATGGTAGTATATTTCTTGCTAAAACTGCAAGCCTTTACCAAAATGAAAACAAATTCTTATTCTCCTTATAAATACTTTAAATAATTTTTAAGTACATGTTTCATACCAAGTATATAAAAATAGTATTTTTAGATAAATTAGGAGGTTTCATTTACATGACAAATAACGTGCAACAACTAACCACTCCATACCAGCTCTATTTGGTTGATTGTCTAGGTGACATGCAGCTATAATTGTCCCTTTGCCTTCACAGAACTGACAAACAAACCAGCAGGACCCAGACCACCTGAAGCAAACAGGACCATAGATATTGTTTGGGAACAACAGTCAGACACTCAGAGAAAACCTTTGCTTCAATGAACAAAAGCCACCCATGACAGTTCTTTTGTCCTAGACTTCCAACTGCTCTGACCCTCAGGGTCTTTGGACTGTCACAGAAGTCTGCCAAACAGACCAGTAAGATATATCTGTATACAAAATGCTTTTCAACATGCTTCTAGAATCTAGAATTTTTTTTCCTATAGTATGAACTGGCAATTCCTCCTCTTACTTTCCATAAATCTAAATTTTCATATTTGTAAGTCTCCACAATTGCCAGGGAAAAGAACAAATGAAATAGTCATTCAATACTCTCTAAGTTTAAAACTGGCAGCTGTGGAACATTTTTCGAGTACCACTTCACTGTTTCTCATTATACATCTATGGCTTGGTAATCTTTATCTTTAACATCCCTTGTGCTTGTTACAATGTCTGTTGGGAAATCTGGGGTCTGTGTAGAAACTTCTCCGGCTTTTCCTTCCACGTCCCACGATCCCGGCAGGTTCTCAAGGCTGAGTGAGCTGATTGCTCCTTGGCTAAAGCTACCTTCCTCAGATCTGCTAGGGAGCACGAGGTGTAATGATGTCTCTGATGAAGAACATACTGAAGAAGAAAGAGTTGCTGAAATAGACTGAAGTGGAGTCAAGGTACTGTCTGAACGGGAAGAAGTGCACGTTAAAAATTGCAAATTACCTTTCTGAATTACCTGATACTGGGAAGGAGAATTGTGAAGACCCGATGTATAATAAAATTCACCGTCCATAGAGTTCTGCAGGTTGGGTTCAGTTCTCTGGGGACTGCTGCCAACAGAGGACAGGTCTGTATTCCAAATGTCACATAACGTGTTACCACGACAAAGTTGTGTTTTGGTACAAGTAAAGTTCCCAGCTTGCATGTGCGTGCAAGGTTGATGTGTAGTCCAAGACATTCGAGACTGAATACTTTCCTGGGTAGGACTTTGAGATATGCCATGCACTGCACAGAACCCTGGAGGCTTCTGGGATATAAGCAGGTTCTCCAGAAGGCGCAGCACATTCTTCATATCCTTACTTAATCGTGAGACTTCTTGAGTTAAAGTTGTCACCTGTTAGGGTAGGGCAAAATATCATAGTAGTTTTTTTATGCAGGCATGCCTGAAATACTCACAAATATACCTTTTTTCCTTCTAACAATAACAGCTTTGGTCTATGACATGGTATCTTTAAAGAAATACACTCTAATAATATATATGTGGGAAATATTCCATCCATCTATCTCATCCAGCTCCATATTATGCTTCCAGAGGCATACTAAGATAATTAAAACAAACTCAACAAAACCACATGATAGAAACATCATAATTGTAATCCACTAGATTTTAAATGTTATTCTGTATATAAAGAATGATTTTACGACCTGAGATGATTTCCATTAGCAATGAGACATCAATATCTTCTTGATCAATCATTATATCATCTTAATGCATAAACCTTTTATATTAACTAATTTTATAACGATGAATGATATAAAAATGAGGTCTTGCAAAATCTTGTTCAGAAATACACTGCTGTCTTCATAGGAAAATAAAGAAACCCATACCCAAAGTTGTCAGATGCAGATGGTATTTACATGAAAATCTGGTGGACTACTACCAAAAAACAAAAACAAACAAAAAAAGAAGAGAAGGAACTGGAAACTCTAAAATCCACTGGCTACCTTCAAGCAATTAAACAATACAAAAGCCTGTGAAACAGTTTATTTGTATATAGTTATGTTTGTGTATGCCATATAACACTGAGAGATATAGACATAGATTACAATGGCGTGTGTCCAAAAGAAAGAATTGTATTTTCTATTAGAAATTTTTTCCTAATGTTGAAACCACTCATGGCATCCAATTAATTCTATGAAGACTTTAACTCTCTCAAAATCACTCATTTGTATGGGGATCAGATTCCCAGGTTCTGAATTTGTGTTTTAACATAGATTTATATAAGACCACTAATGGAGATCTTCATTAGGGCACTATAAGGCAATTTGAGAAATGAAAAGCCTAACTCAAACATTTTTTATGTGACATACTCGTCATTTACAATATGTTTGCCTTTCCTTTTTACTTTAGGAAAGTTTGTAGGAAGTTAAAATGAGTCAATTATTTTCAATAAAGAGAAATGAACATATTGAGAGGTAGAGATGAACTTTGTCTCAATGACAGCAAATCAATTTTATGTCAAATCATTGTCATTACTGTTAAAACAGAGTTTCTTATCCTGATACTAGGGAAAGTACTTTGTAGAAAAAGAAGATATGACTGCATATTTGTCTTCAGAAGGATAAACTATCTGTCAAAAATAAAAAAAGGCTAATTAGGTGGTCTTTCTTTGCTCTGAAGTAAGGATGCCACCAATTAGGCGCCCTACACAGGTTAATTTCCATGTAATCAAAGATACAGTTTTCAGTTTTCTGACAGGATAGTTCCAAAGAAATCTATTTAAAAGGCTGAAAAAGACATTTGCTGAGTTGACTGTGTCATGATCTTACACAGGGCATGACTACAGGCAAAATAACTAAAGAAACTCCAAGTTAGTCGGAAACTCTAATTACAGCTTTCTTTAAATTCCTTTCTCTAAACTAAGAGTTGCAACTTATCATATTGTTCAAGAGTTTTGTAATAAGCCGATACACCTGCAGGGAAAATGCTTAAAGTGAGGAGATTCTTGAGTGGAACATTACTGGATATGTTTCTGTCTTTCTCTTCAACTCTCTTTCTTTCTGCCTTGTTACTTAAGTCATAGTAGAGAGAAAATAAGCATGAGATCTTTTTCTTTCAGCTGTGATTAAACTTTGAATGCCTGATAGTTCATTTAAACCTCCCTTAATGTGAGGGATTAAAATATTTTAGGAAAGTAATTTGTGAACAGGCTTCCTCTGGGGTCAGAGTAGGTAGAGGAGGTCCTCGGTTCTTTTAGATGTAGGGAACCACACTGTGAGATTTCTGAACAAATCAAACACACAAGAACTTATGTGCTGCATTGGGAACTGGGAGATGGCATTGCAAAATCTCCAAAACTTTCTTTGAGAAGAAATGGTAAAGGAAACCAAGTTAATGGTTACATAGATTCAGTGGTCATCCATTCTTTTAGGAACATCGCTGGCCCCTACACCTAGCAGATAAAGAAGCTTTGTTTTCTGTGCCTGATTTCCAAGCTTCTGTCCATTTTACAGGGCTTTCTGCAGTCATGCAGGTAGGAAGATTGATACTGTCCTATGAGTATGCTCCTTAGCCAATCTATGAAAGATGTGTGCAAATATCTGCAACTTTAAAATATCTTCTTTGCTTTGGTCCATGCTTTTCTCTTCTATTTCTGATCATTTAAGGCTTTTAAAAAGTTTAATTATCCTCTTACATGTTTCTTTTGCCAGTTCATTGAGACAATGCAGCAAAAATCAATATTTGTAGCAGTCCTGAATTTCTGTTAATTACAACTTTCTCTAGTGCCCAGATAACATTTTTGATGTATCAGCTAGTTCTTAATGTGCTGTCTTCTCTTACTGTCACATAATTATAGCAACTGACCTGATAAACCAGCCTTTGATGTATGCTTTAATGGTTTCCAGCAATATGATATTTTAAGATGCAAAGATTTTATGTCAAACGTCATCAGAAACTGATTATCATTGAATGAGCTTTATTGGACCGATACTTCCCGACACATAAACAAAACAAATAGGTGAATTTTTTTGATTATTTAAAACTTTTTCTTACCGGAAGTTATTAATTATTGGATTAAATATAAGAAGGACATTGAGGTGTTGGGGCGCGTCCAGAGAAGGGCAACAAGGCTGGTGAAGGAGCTGGAGAACAAGTCTCATGAGGAACAGCTGAGGGAACTGGGGTTGTTTAGCTTGGAGAAGAGGAGGCTGAGGGGAGACCTCATAACTGTCTATGGCTGCCTGAAAGGAGGCTGTGGGAGAGCGAGTGTTGATCTCTTCTCTCAAGTGACAGGTGATAGGACAAGGGGAAATGGCCGTAAGCTGTGCCAAGGGAGGTTCAGACTGGATATTAGGAAGAATTTCTTTACAGAAAGGGTGGTCAGGCGCTGGCACAGGCTGCCCAGGGAGGTGATTGAAGGTGTTTAAAAAATGGGTAGATGAGTTTTTGAAAGACATGGTTTAGCGGATGATGGGAGCAGTTGGACTCGATGATCTCAAAGGTCTTTTCCAAACGGAAGTTTCTATGATTCTATACCTCCAATATCTGTACAATTATTAATTACCATCTATCTCTATATTACTATATGCTCATATAGTATACTATTACATTTACTATCAATATTGTACTGTTTATGTTATCCTTTTTACACACTGCAGAGATTCCCGAGCAAATGCAAATAAGCGGGAGTAACAGGGAACAATACTATCAATAATGTTAACAGTTTCATAGTGCTCCAGAAAGTGCAAAAGAACAGAGACTAAAAGCAAAAGAATTTTTAAGTCAATGAAAGAAAAACTGAAAGCAGTACAGTTTCCTCTTGAGGGAAAGGACTTCTTGCGTGCTGTTATAGGACTATTCTCCTTTCAAGAGTTCAGTGATAATTGCCAGGCAATACCGCTTAGTTGTACAAATGGCTCCTGCTGTGCTAGGCAGAAAGCTTTAAAACAATCTGTGAGATCCCATATTTATTCGAAGTGCTGCTGAAACAGTTTCTAGGACTTGAAAAAGATATTAAAATGTTTCCTGATATAGAAACTGGATTTTATACACATTTAGCTTGAATTAGAGAGGTGCACCTCAGACTGATTAAAAAGCTGTGTGCTGATACATTTTTAGCAGACTCTGTTACAAAGAAAGAATATCTTCCAAAGCAGAGTTTAAAAAGAGGATTTTTTTTTAACATATAGACTTCAATAACAACTCTTTCTGATGCCCTGACCAGTATAAGTTTTAGTAGTTGTATTTTGCATTTTCATATTACTTTGACAGTTTCAGTAGGAAGAGTATTTTTTTTTACTACTAGTATTAAATTGTTGTGCAGTTTGTTCTTTATACCATGTAGTTAATTAGTAATGGAGGTAGTTATATTTAAATAATTAGAAGCTCTGCTTCGTGTAAAGATGATGGTGACTGAACAGGTTTCTTTGCTTTTCCATTATGTATTCCAGTATTAATTTTTTTTAATTAAATTTTCTACTAGAAGGCCTATTTCTCATCACTGCTTCTAGATAAATCTGAATAAGATTTTTCTCATTAGAAACCTAATACATTGTTTTGGTATTTTTGTCTCTGTGATTTACTTCATTTTGCAATTCAAATTTCACCATCTTCCTACCACGACTCTTTCTGAACACTCAAAGAAGTTAAGGAGAAAATTTGTTTCTTGAAAAATAGAAGTTGTATTTTGGGAACACAGAGAAGCTGCCTGACTTGCATGGTATACGGCAGCTCTTTATTCCCTTGCTTGTTGTTTTATTGCTTCTTCTATTCTGGTGTTTTATAAAGTCAAGGAGACTTTCAGCCAGAATTAGTTGTCTTTCAAGCCTCAGGTTAACTAGTCGCTGATATCCTGTTTCACAACAAGTGGATCCTTGAATGAAATGAGAACTGAGCTGAGGCAGACTTTTCACTGATCATCTATCAGCATCTCTGTGGCCTTTGGTATTACAGTGACAAACATGTCCATTTTAACGGCACTTTACAAAAAAAGCTAGTTTCAGGAAAAGAAATACAGTGCAGCTAATCTGAGTTCTGATTAAATATGTAGGATTTGATGTGAAGCCTAAGTTTCAGCAAAATCAATCAAGACATCTGGAAGGCTGTGAAACTGGCTCTATCATGTAGAAGAAAATTTACTGTTTTCTCTGCTAGGCAGCTCTCGGGTAATTCCAGGACAACTGGTCTGTCTGGGTAAATTAAAACGCTAAGTGTATTGCTATTGCTTTTGAACGAGAAAGGATAGAAAAGAAATGTATAAAAAAATAGATAATTTAAGTGTATTCAAGTCAACAGGTCTCCCTTGAAATTCAGCCCAGAAAAAGAGTTCCCAAACTGCAGTTCTAATAATACTTTGTGGTCTTCATTGTTTGATGTGGATGTGCCATCAATTTGGCACAGAATCAGGACAGTGTCTGCATGATGGTGGCCAATAAGAAAACTGCATTTGGAAATCACTTCTTCAAATACTTCAGAAAGAATCAAGACAAACTCTTGGCTGAGTAGCTACTGTCTGAGAGCAAATGGAGAATCATGGAAATCCCAGGCTGCTAGGAGAAGCGAAGCTTTTAGTGCATACAGTTGAAAGAAAGCCTCGAGTTATTATATCAGACAAAAATATTAAGCACCTAAAGGAATAGTTAAAAAAGAACAGACAATATACGTTTCTCATGAATAAACAACAACAAACAAACATAATTTTCTTATTTAACTGAAAAAAATGTTTAATAGATAAGAAGAAACTGTAGATGAAATATATGTCTTGTCAGAAGACTTCTCAGATTTTACCATCTGTATGACATTCTCCTACACCAACTAAAAAATATGATTGAGATATAATCACTGTAAGTTGTATTCATACATGATTAGAGTGGTTTATGATGAATACTTTGCTGTCATTCATGGACATTTCAAGTCATTATTTTTAGAAGTCTATCCTGATCTGTTTTTATTTAATGTTTATTTTTAATGGCTAAATGGAATTCGTGTTCACTTTTAAATATCAGTAATATGAAATTCAACAAAGATAAATGTTAAACATTACATCTGAAAATGAAATGTTAGAGGCATGAATATAAGTATAATATTCAGCCTATACAGAGTATTATAGAAAAATGTCTGTGGAGTTTTGCTGAAACACACTTTGCAGGCATTAATCCTGCTCCCAGGATGTATCAACAGTATGGACACAGGAAGGGGGTTCTCTTCACTGGGAATTACTTAGACTGGAGTAGCTTGAGATCATATACTTTGCCTGTGACTTAAAATATCAAAACAAAAATGCTACCAATTAAGAGTTTTAGAAAATGTAACAGGCAAAGAAAGAAAAAAAGAATGTGTTCTAATTACATTTGCTGGAACATTGTGTTTCCAGCGTAAGTTTGTTTTAGAAGGAGAATGGCAATCAGCTTTTTCTTACATCTTCTAGGCACAAAAGAAAACAGTGAATTCTCTTACTAACCGAGATTTACATTTAGACATTGTGAAAGCAGTTCCTTTCAGTACAAGAAGGTTTGGAAATGTCTGTTAGGATGTTAACTGGATAATTGTCAACATCTGTCATGGCAGTAATATTTTTTCATTTAAATCTGGTCAGTTTTTCATGCCCAGTTTCCACTCTATTCACTTCTTTGTCTCAGATGCCCTTCTACAAAGAAAAACTGTAAGAGAGACATCACAGCACATAGGACCTATGACATGTATGTGCTATAATCTATTTAAAATAATCTATTTAAAATTTCTTTAGGTGATTTGTAAAATAAACATATTTATTCAGTATTTCTCTTTTCGTTAGATGAAAGTGAAATTTCCCTGCAAATGCGTTTTGTCTGTTCTGAATAAGTGTCAAACACTTAGAGTATTTTATGCACTTGGATCTAAAACCCGTAAAATTAAAAATAGCTTAATTTCCACTAAGTCCTCCAACATTCAGCTAAATAGAAGGCAATTTCCTGGTACAAAACTTGACCTATTCATATTTCCTCATGTTTGGGGTTTTTTTCAGTTGAATGTGAGAAATGTGAGTATTCTTTTCATGATACTCTTTCAGTACTGTAATTGTTGGTTCTACTGATGTGGTGAAGTACGAAATCGGGCCCCATATTCAGAAGCTGAAGGAGGCTGCATTTGAGCTGGGTCGCATATGGGAAAAATAGGGGATATGACAAAGTAATCTGAGTTTTTCTGTGTGCACTGTGCAAAATGTCCTGTGTATCTGAGCATTAAATCAGGTACCTGTGTATTTGAATGGAGAACATGCGCAAGTGCAATCTACAATTGTGGGAGAAAAATTGCAATTAAAATTTGGATATTTTCTTGGTTTTAATTGATCTATGTTTTAAATAATTCAGAATTGAGGTTTGCATATTGAATTAAAATAGAAATATTACCATACTCTTTCCATACAACTGCATTCAAGTTATGGAGAACTCAAAACCTAGTAAGATACAGAAGGTGATAGTAGGTACTTTAATCTAGATTTATGGCCACCTATGTATCTCAGAAAATCTGCTAGTTGTTTCCTGTTCTCTCTACTAGTCTCCCTAGTAGTTGTGTATGATTGCACCAGATAAATGATGCCTCTGAAAAAATGTTGGTTGTTTAGACACACTCATCTGATAAGTCTTTGCAGATAAATGCATTGGTAAACCCAGGTAGAATATATGGATATCTACAAAAGAAGCATGCACGCTTGAAAGGCAGAAGAACTATTATTAATTTCTTAGTCTGGCTAATTTGGAACACACCTTTGAATCAGGCTTTCCCCAGATCAGAAAATTTTCTATGCTGTAGAATATTCAATCACTTAATCTTGAAACACTTAAATAATTTCATGTTTACAATAATCCGATCCTTAAGTCTCTTGCCTGCCACATACTGGACATAATGACGCTATATTATAATGAAACTGAACTATAATGAAAGTCATACCTTTCTTATTCAGTGATTTTTTAGACTAAGTGGAACAGACAAGTAGGGTAGGAAATTAAGTAGTCCTATTCCACTTCATCTTGCAATACTGAACCAGAAGCAAATTCCCTTTTATCAGCTTGGATCTCATTCAGGCTCAAAATGAAAAGTGAGGTTAGGTGAGGGAATGAAGAACCTGGGTAACTGACTGCACAGCCAAACCATGGAGCTATACAACAGGAATACACAGTGTGTTCTAGTGTCTCTCACATTGTCTAATAAAGTGGCAGTCCTGACTTTGGAGCCTAATCTACTTAGAGGAAGTCTGTGCATCCATTAGACCTCAAGTTAATGTGTAAATCAAGGTTCTGTCATCTCTTAGTCCCATTCTTAGGTAAATGAATTTTTCTTTGAATTGTGTAGGGAATGACATATGCCTAAAATATTGCCAAGGGCTCCTCTGGATATCTAAGCTGGGTATACCTTGCTTTGTAGATTTTTCTCTGGGGTAACTAATTTTTAATTTGCTTTGCTTTGCTTTGTTAACGACAGACTCATATATTGTATGTCTGAATGGGAAGATGCATATCTTTGTTCCCCAATGAAGAGCTGAAATGGTTTTAAGGTAACTAGTGAACTGTTGTAATACAATTGGCTTTCATGAAAGCAGTGGGCTTTTTTCATTTTTTGATTGACTTCTGATTTCCACTGGAAAATTTATTAATGGCAATGTTTGCTGCTGTTGGCTACTTCTGACCTATTTTCTCATATTTTCTTTTCCAGGAAGGATGTCTCTTAATAGAGAAGTCAGTTTCTATCTCTGCTGGTATTTTAATTACTGCCAGCAGTCTGCTACAGCATTAGTCATGATCTTCCATTAATGGTCATCATCGATTGATGGAAAGACGAATGCAATGAGTCTACAAGTGTTGTTCAACACTTAATGTAACAAAAAAACCAAGGAACAACTAGTGTACTCCAGCAAGGCTACTCATAGGCTCATTTGAGTAAGTACCAAGCCAGTACTGTCAGTTCAGAAACTCTAGGCTCAGTAAATTTGAATAAACGTAGAATATGCAGTCAAGCAGCCTTATAGACATACTTGGAGGACTTGGAGGATACCTGTCTGTCTCTGGGTTCCGAGCCCAAAATGTTACTTATGAAATTTAAATCAACAGCAGTTTAGAACTGCTCTGTATGCTTTTTGTTTTGTATTTCCCAGTCCAATATTTGTCCGTGTTGTACGTCCACACATTGTCATATTGAATTGAGGATTCTTACATGTGTAAGTATTTCTATGTTTAAGACTCTTGCTTGGTCAGAATGCAGAATTCTCTTTTCTTGTGAGGGCACTTAAACAGAAAACAAAATATGAACTTGTAAAGCAGAGAATAATCCTTCCAAGTACTGAAAGACAACAACAACTATTTTCACCTAAAACATGTCTACACTAGTGTACATTTTTCTATGTAATATACTCTATACAGCATGGAATAAATTAATCTTAGAGATATTGCAAAGCTGGATATAAATGTTCCCTAAGGTTCCTGGACTAAGTCTGGTGTGGTTTCTGTAATCATTTGTGTAGCCTCAAGGAACTCTATAATCTTTTCTAAGTTCTATGACGTTCTGTAATCAGAGAAAGGTAACTTTCTCTGCTTTGACTAAATAGTAAGTGCAACTATTTTCAGATTTTTTTCAACATTATTGTATTATTTGTATCTTCTGGTTGCATTATTATTAATGTTGTTTTGTCAACAACCAGGCCAGATGTAAATAAATAAAAGCGTTGCCAAAAGATGTCTAAACCTACCAAAACCTTGTTTGGCTCCCGGTTTTAGTACTTAGCACTCCATGTTGGTGCAGGCCCTAGTCAGTTGCACAGTGGGCAAACAAATTCTGTCTTGCACACCAAGAGCAAGACTCCAGAAGCTGACAGTACTCTTTTTAAATCTCCAGAGATTCTCTTCCCCTTACTTACAAGAGTCGTAATACCTGCTCAACGGACAAAAACAATAGATGAACCCACTTCTGTCACACTCGTGTGAAAAGAAGAGAGGGACCTGCTGGTGATGATTTCTTTTTGTCTGACAACCTAATAGCTGACTTGTTTAATAAAGAATTAGTGGTTCAAATCCATTTCTATCCTAGGAGAATATTGCAGCAATCTTGGGAGGCAAGGACCTCTTATTTCAATTGAAGTCTCACAAGTAGCATACCATGTGAAAAAATGTACTGATCCCCCTTCTCAATTTTAAAATAAAATTTGAAATAAAAGAGTGAAACATTTGTCTCTGGAGCTTGCATTTTTTTCCCTTGTGTAGGAAGTTCTACTGCATGCAGTCATATTTCCTTTTCCATGTTGATGTAAGCAAGCCAGATGCGTAACATTTTGTTCATATCATCTTAGCAGAGAAAACTGAAGATTGTGTTTGGAGGGAAAAGACCTTCATCATGTTTTATTTTTCCTTCTTTTGTTTAGCATACTGCTCTGCTCCAAGATTTATTTGTTGTTTTTCACTAGAAAAGGAATGACAAGCCCAGAACTACTTGCAGTTGAAATGTTTGGTTAATCCACAAAGTGCCTGCCTTAGCACATCTACTACCTTGATGTGTTTCCCAATTGCCTCTTGCAGATAACCATATAGTACATCTTCGTATTTTAAAAATACTTGTCCTCTTCAAAGTCAAAATGGGTGAATCAAAAGTATTACACACGAAATATAATTTTTTATCATAATAGTGTTGTCAACGAACATCTCAGAAATACTTTGAGTTCTTTGACCAAACCTTAAAAAAATCACAGTCAAGAGGATGTGAGAACTTTGCCTGAACTCTACAGTTTGACATACAAATCAGGTGATACATTCCTAGCGACTAGCTAATCATGTGTACACTCTTAGCTTCGGACCTTTAAGTTATCTAAGTTATACTGACCCAGGATGAAAGAGGTTTGTAAATTGTCCTGATTTCAGTGGGTTAGAGTTAATTTTCTTCCTAGTATCTGATACGGTGCTACATTTTGGATCTAGTATGAGAACAATGTTTATTATCAATAACAATAATTATTATGATAAGTTTTTTCTCTTTCTTTGCTGTCCTATTAAACTGTCTTTAACTCAACATACGGATTTCATTTTTTTTTCAATTCTTCCTGGGGGGGTGGTGAGTAAGCAGCTACGTAACACACAGCCAATCAGTCACTCATGGCTTGAGATAAAGGGAGTTTAACAGAATAACAACGGAAGATTAATGACAATAACAACAACAACAGAGTATACAAAATATGTGATGCACAGTTCAACTGTTCACCACCCAGTGGCTGAAGCCCAGCCTGTCCCTGAGCAGCACTCTTTCCTACCCGCCCCATTTAACTTTCTCGCTTCATATACTGATTACGTCATGTGGTATGGAATATCTCTGTGGCCAGCTTGGGTCAGCGGCCTGGCTATGCTTCCTTCCAGCTGGCACAGCATGGGAAGCTGAAAAGTCCTTGACTTAGTAAACACACTAATTAACAATATTTAAAATATCAATGTATTAGCAACTTTATTCTCATACTAAATCCAAAACATAACACTATAACAGCTAATAGGAAGAAAATTAACTGTCCCAGATGAAACCAGGAGACAAGCATAGTAGTTCTTATATGGAAACAGAAAATAACTAGATTAAGTGCACACAATATAGAAGGAAAAATAAAATAAAACTTGATATTTCTAGTAACCAAAGAGATAAGGACAAAGGAAGTGAAACTGTTTGAACTTATTTCCTCACGTGAAGTCATAAGAAATTGTTTCTAATCTCTTCATGCTGAAAGAGTATGCTGGAAACACATTTTACTCTTGCAGTATAAGTGTGAAGATAAAATCTGATGCTTTCATCTTGTTTATCGAACAAGAATGAACTTCTCTTTCATACTGAATAGGTACAGGTGAAGTGATTTGAAATATTTCATGTGAATTTGAACATGACTGGATTTGCTTTTCTTTCAAGGAAAGTTTCCAAAAGCATAGCATTCAACAAAACAAGAAAAGTGGCATGAAGGGGCTTGGGAGAAGAATGAGAGGAAAAAGAGAACTAGAAGCACATATGAAAGAGAATAAATCCTAATAAAATCAGGTACACAAACTATGCTAACCTCAATTTGGTTTTAGCCCTTTAATCTGGGAAAAAGTTAAAAGCTCCGAACTGCCCTAAATGTAGGAAGTCCATCCAGTTTTTTGAACTCATTTATCACACATTTATCATATTCCCAAATTTTCTGAGTTTTCTCCAACATTCCTTCAATCACTTTTACCATCCTCCAACCCCCACAGAAGATTGTTACCTCATTATTAAGCTTGCAGATCTGCTGTTTGGTCTCTTCTGCTTTGATAACAAGAACAGCAGCACCAATTTCGGCCTCTGAAAATAATTCAAATGCATGTAAATGAGAGAAATATAATAACTTGGAAACAGAAATGCTATTCTTGTACTTATCCAATGCTTTAAATTTAAAACTAGTTTGCACTTGGATCAAATAAAAATAAAATCTTCTGTTTAATGTTCAGCATACAATGTGTAAGGGAAGTGTGGTGAATAAATTTCATAGAGCACTCTTCAGTCTCAACCTGAAAGGACTGAAAATTGCAACTGTGGTGCCAAGTGTGCAACATGCCAACTGTTTTTCAAAAATCATAGATACAATTTCCACCTCCCCCCCACCTCCATTAATGTGCTTTATTTCTCTGTAATGCTATTTTATCAATATTTTCAGACTTTCAAAAAACTATGTGCTTCCCTACTCTTCCACTTTTGTAAATATATTCAACAAAAAGTGAGGGCAAATTTACATCTTTATGGCTTTTTTTTTAATTTGTTATTAGATTGTTTTTATCTTGAATTTTGTCCTTGTATTGGACAAAGTTTTGGGTGCACAAGGCTCATGGCTAATCATACAATACTGCTGGTAAAAATATAATTCATGAAAATAAAGTGCTCTTTGCAAGCTTCTTTATCATGAATGTCTGTTAGCAGGAAAATAACAAATGGTCTTTTGGATCCTGTTGTATTTTTCAACAGTACCAATTGTGGTGCTGAAATAGTATTGAACATATGTTAAATCTACTCATGCCACTTCTGAGAATCAAAGAAACAAAGGGGAACAAAAAGCAGTTATGAAAACTTATCTTTAAAGAGTGATTTTTCCCAGGCAAAACTCACCTCCAATTGTAGGAGATAACTTAGATTCTTGCCTGAGCTGATCAGAGCTGAAGTCAAAGGTTTGTTTTTCCTCATTATGGTTTCTATCTTCAATCCCATCAACAATTCTGTTGAGAAAAATTGGAGAGATGGAGCGGTTTCATAAACAGTTCCATAAATATCGCGTTCATAATTACATTGTCGAAATTACTCCTAAAGCAAACATTTTTAAGCGATAGTAATTTTCTACGCTAAACTTAGAGAAAAGTAAAAAGTATTATATCGGTATCAATTCTTGGGAGTTGCTGAAGATTCAACTTATTGTTAGAGGAAGGAATGTGAGATTGAACACAATTAACTGAAGTTCTAAAATTTTCCTGATTTCTGCAGTATATTCTGGGCCCCAACAAAACTTTTATTGTGTACATTTTGCTTTACATATCTAAAGTAATCTGTTGCAAATCACTATAAAAAATTAAGATGTTTGACTATGCTTTTGTGAAGTTTAATCTCAGGCAGAGCCTAAGCCTGAACACTGAACATAGTATATTTATGAAATCATCTCTGTAAACCAAAGTCAAAAGTGTTCTTGTGCAAATAGCTATTCTCAAATTCAGTTAAAATTAACCAGCTCAGGCTGAGTACTTATTGGATATCGGAAGATGTGTAGACTAACCTGCAATGTCCCAGTTAAAATAGTATTGGTATTGGATCTAACCACTAGAAAAGGCATTAATGTCAGTAGAAGCAACTGTTTCTACTCCTGCATTGCAGTTTACTTCTGATTCCAGTGTCAAAAATTCCAAAGGAAAAAAATGAAGCATTTTATACAATAAACAAGTGCTGCATACAAATAATAGAAACCCTGTATCAGATGGAGTAATTAATACACATTATTAAAAGATGTATTTATGAATATTTTTTGTTCTTATTTAGTATTAATTGTGCTGTAAAAAGAACTGTATTAAAGTCAATGAAAGTGATGCAGAAAACTGCGAATTGATACACGTGAAGCATCGATTTCTTGTTTTGTCCAGGCACAAGACTAAGAAACCATCTTATAGTAGGTAGATGAGTTAAATGCTGACCTGGGAGGGCTAAAGCAGATAGCTCTTTGCCTTTCGGTCAGTGGTGATAACTTTGTGGTGATGGAAACCAGACTTTCCATCAAATAAGGTTATTCTCAAGCAAGCTTCTTGATCAGAAATGTTTGGAGAAAGGAAGAACAGACAACAAAGAAATATCTGGAATATATTTGACTTGAAAGACCCATGTAACTTAGATCTCTGTGCACATGCCATATATTCTTGTCCTTCTTGGCACTTCATGTGGGTTTAGGGCTCTCTGTCATGTTGGAGTGTTCATGATGCCAGGCGGATGTGACTAGACTTCACTCTAATGTTCACTAGTTTCTGGGAGGAGATGAGACTCAAATGTTGTTCTTGTGTTGCTGTAAACTATACTGTTATCTGCACCTGGGAACCTGAGTAATTACTTTGTTTGAAATTTGCTATAAAACCTATTAAATGTCATCTTGCCTCACTGCCTCAAAAAGCAATTTTAAACTCCAGTATCCCTGTTGTAGAAATTTCTAATTATATAAAAAGCTAACATTTTAACTGTCTTTAAAGTGCATGGGGGAAAACCTACTTAGACATGACTTGTAATTTATAGATGCTATAATCTTTAAAGTGTTTAAAAATTCAGATGACAAAGAAACCGTATTAACAAAAGCAGCTAGTTCCGGAGAGCCAAAAGGCAGGCTTCTGTGTGGGAAATATATAAGTGGCAAGGTGAGTTGCCAACACAAGGGGAAAAAAGTAATTGGTAAACCTCATGCCTCTCTGAATTACCTATTGTACAGCCCAGATATTCTCCTGAAGACAGATGCCTCCACTCCTAGAAGTCAAAAAGTCAGAAAATATTAACATGTAACCACTTCTACCCAGTCAGTCAGGGCTACAATGCACTTGCCCTGAAGAGATTCAAATGCATAAATGCCTCCTCCAAAATCTGCCTGTATTATCACTGATACTTTCTTCCTTTTCATGTTATTCTACTTCATCAGCAGTACCCAAAAAGTGATGGGGAAGGCTATGACTGTATTCTAGAAGTTAAGATGCTGGCTGCTATTCTTTGCACCAGAAACTATTTAAATGTTTTACCCAGTCTCTATGCGTTATTGCCTTCACTGTGGTGTACAAGGAAAGAACCTGAAGCATCAGTGAAGGGTTCTGGTTGGTTATACACCTCACAACTGCACTGACTAGACATTCCAACCAGAGGCTTACACGGCTGTCCAACAGCAAACAAAAGCGAAGATCTTTTAATCAAGGTCTTATTTTCTCTTTAATACTTACTAAGAAGCATTTAAGCTCTTTTTAAAGTGGTTTTAACTTGGCAATTTAAATGTTCTAATAACATAAACTCATTCAGGGAAATAACATGAAAGTGTTTTGGCTGGAAAGTGAAGTCTGAAAGCCAATTTTTCATCCTATTAACAGGATTATTCTGCAGTTATAAATTTGTGAATGGAAATAGGAAATAATGATATATGTAACACTCCTTGTTCCACATTTTATTTTGCAGCCTTGGGTGCCAGAGTCTGGCTGTTTATGTTCAGAACAATAATAATCAAGATTACATTTTAGAAGAAAAAGTGAAATGATCTACATTTCCTTGAATTACCTCTTGTTATGCCAATGATAATGACCCTTACTTGTAGCTGACCTGAACCAAATTCATATGAGATCTATGAAAGAAATGAGAAAATATCCACTATGCATTTCAATTTTGCTAGTGTAGAAGCTTATTTTCTACACATTATCTTCCCCTGTATTATCAAAACTGAAATCAGTTTGTATCCTGCTCCTATTTGAAATGTAACTGTACAGATCAAATATATGACGAGGGGGGAAGGTTTCTATGTAGTCTTCCATTTCCTTTTTATGATTGTATCCTTAGGTGTCTTAACAGAGCCAAATAAATGTTGGTTGAGCTGTGGCTATTCCATGTTTGCAATGACAAGCCGTGACGGTACCAGTCTGCTTCTAGTGAATAAAGGAATTGCTTGAACATGTAAAGTACTTCAAATTATGGAAATGAAAACATGAACTATAAGATCAACTGCTGCATCTCCTTGTATTTGAAAAATGATTGTGATTTCTGTAAAGAATCGAGCCCCAAATTCTTGGTTAATAGTTAATTACTATGTTGCAGCAATCCAGAAATAAGATACACAAACCACCTTATAAGTAACATAAAACTTAAAAATTAAAATACTTTAAATTATACTAATAATACCACAATAAACTACTATGTGACTCTTTTATGTCAAAAGTCACAGCAAACCAGTCCGTACTGACTCTCTACTTAACTTGCACGATCAGGTATCTCTTCTCCAATTTTAAAAAACCCTCTAAATATTTTCTAGAATTGTTAGGCAATAGTTTTCCGTTACAGTCTTCTACTCCAGTAATTTTTGAATTTGCACAGCTATGCTGTATTATCATCTACTTTATTTCTAAATTGCTTTCTCTCTGATGGTCTCAGTGCTCAGTTTCACAGTGCTATTGTGGGACCGCATATTATTAGAGATGGACAAAATCATACCATAAAAACAGACTTTTCCAACAGTAATTTTCATAATTGCTCAATACTTTCCCTTTTTACTGGTAGAAATACTATATTTCACAATAAAGTCCTAAAGTCATAACATTTTACATAGTATGTAACAGTATCTACAATGTAAGGACTTTTCCTTCTCTGTGGGATGAAAAAAAGTATTAAAGAAAAATAAATTTTTTTCATAGTGTCACAATCATGATATTTTTAATATGATTTAATGGTAGAGAAGAAAATAACCATTCGTAACTACTACCTTGGGCTTAGGTCAGGTGGACCACTGGTAGTCAGTGCTGAAAGTTGTAACTTAAGGTTTCTCTCCTTCCTTCTGGAGTAGTAATGAAGCTCTGTTTCGTGTTTGGTTCTTGAGGGGTTTGAATTGCAAACACGGATGGGTGAATGAAAGGGCACTGTTCCTGAGGCCAATTGCTTCAAGTTTCTCCCTAGGTGACTTTTATTGCTTCCAGCCTTCTTCTGCTGAGAACAAGTTGTGCTTCTTGTATGGACTGGTGAAAGGGTGCTACTCTCTTCTTCTCCCACCTCATCCTCATCTTCATCTTCCACAATGGAAGGGACTCTCTTCTTTATATTTCCATTTCCCTTAAGCTCTGTCTAAAATAGCAGATAATACATATTAGCATAAAATTCAGAGCCTGATGTGGCAGAAACACATTTCTTCTGGTGTTCATCCTGGAACCAACCTAGATCTAGCAGAGTTTTCATTTCTCTTAGAGATAGCCCTTTCTGAACTCTTCCATAACTTCCCTCCTCAGCTATGACTGTATGTGCATATGTGAGGAAAATAGAAAAAAATTAAAAGAGGTCACTAGCAACATAGCCAGTGAACTCACTGCAATGTTTTGTTACAAAGAAATATTACCTGACTAGTTCTTAAAAGCCATGTTCCGTGTGTAGACCTTAGTACATCTTCATTTACTGAGGCATTATTTCTTTTGAATATTACACTCTCAGACTCCCGGTGAACCAAGGGAAAGAACTGAGACTGGTAATTCATATAACTCCACATTTTCATATGGAAGTATTTATAAAGTCTAAGTAGCATTTACACCAGTCCACACCAAATGTCCTTTGTATGATTCATCCTTGTAACTGAAAACACTGCTGGAATATTAGGCAGATTTTTCATTTTATAAAAAGTCCCATTAATGCATCAGTGATGTGACAGTGTCAGCTTCAGAATGGAGTCATTTAAAGGCAGAGCTACATCTGCTTTTTAAAAAAGAATGCAATTTGAGTGCTTGATGTTGGAACCAAGGCAATATAGAGACATCACACAAGATCCAACACAAAAAAACCCCGAGACTGCGCATGTAATGCTTTTTGTTTAATAAATTAAGAAAATCAACTACAATCACTTTCAAAATAGTTCCTGTCTGAGCTGACACATAGCTGCATATCATGCTGCTAATAGTCAAAGCAACTCCACAGATCACTTTGTGAAAGGCTGTTGTGGATCTCCATAGTTTTTCTTTCACATCTTCTACCAACAAAACAATGGATTCCTTTGAGAACTGCCTTGATCTTTGGGAAGAGGGAGCGAGGTCAGATCAATAGGGTGCCTGCTCAAGCACAGTGATGTTGTTATTAGCTAAAAACTTCTTCACAGAAAAAGCGTGAGCTGCCACACAACAACATATTCAGACCGAGGGAAAGAAAACATACATTTTTGAACACGTGTCTACTTGTACTGAGTGAAGTGATGGAGTTGAGCCTTGTCTCACTGTGACAGCTTAAAGTATGTCCTATAACCATCTCTTTCTCTCTCTCCTCCCACTCTTGGTTCCTGAGCTATAGGGTTAGTCTCGGGATTTTTGTGTTGGACTTCATAGACCCAGGTTCTGTACTTTATGTACTAATCAAAGCACAGTTTAAGACAGTGATGTGTTGTTTCTTATTATTTCATGGTAACAAAATACACTGGTCATGAGTGCCAAAATATGTCAACACGGAACTCATGTCAGGATCAGGTCATAATTCAAAAATACTTCCACTTATTTCCATGGAACAATTTACTGTATTTACTAGGTAGTAGGTGAATGGACTAAGGAAGAATAAGGTTCCAGGTCAAATTAGCAAACTCCACACATCGCAGTGAAGATTGCAGCCAAATGCAACTTCATGGTTTCAAAAAAGGTTGTTATTCATCTTTTTTTCAGACTACTTCTATTCCTCAGACTTGATTAAGGCACTGCTATCTTTAGATAGAAAAACCTCAGATGAATTTGTAGAGTCAAATTTCCCAGATTCAGGACAAGTATGACTGGTTGGGTGGAAATGCAGATTTAGGGAATTTATTCATTTGTTTTAAGTCCCTATTAGCATCTGTCTAAATGTTTTACAGCACAGGTTTAATCTTGCTACAGCACACTTCCATTGAGTGAATGCTTTTCTCTTAGTATACATTGACAGATGTAGTGAACTAAGTCAAGTCCTTTGCATCAGAGATATATGAAAATGTAAAAAATTAAAACAGTGGAAAAAGACCTCTCTATATAAAATGTAATAGCCTTGTTGTCAACTATAATAGCCATCTGATGGCTGTCATGATGATCAAATTGTACAGGATCTGGCAGTGATGCAGCCTATACTGTACAAGGGAATGAGCATTACCAGTATTCAAAACTTTGGCTTAGGTAACCATGTGTTTAAAATGTAGGTGTAGAAAGATATCCATATCCGGCTTGTTGAAGAAAAGTCATAAGTTGTTACTCATAAAACGGACAGCAGCAGAACTATCTGCAGGATGCTATCTGAAGTCTCATTCTGAAACCAGGGAAGACAACTGGAGTTTTTTACGCTTTGCTCTGACCCTAATTGTGTGCATGTTTCAAAGTCAAACGTCATATGTAAAATGTGACTAACATACCTGAGAAAGCGTAGACTTGTTTGATAATTTTGATATTACCTGAAAAAAAACAAACAAAACAAAAAAGTAGCAAATACGTGCATCTGCACAGTATTGGCTTCCAAGAGCATACAAACATCTATACCAAAATGTTTATGTTGATACAAGAAAAGAATCTTAAGATAAAACATCTGTATTAAATAAAATGGTCACGTAACACTGAACTAAGGACACTCCTTTGAAACAGAGGCTGTGAGAAAAAAATTGTTTTATTTTTATTAAAAATATATATTTTACTTTAATAAAAAGTTGTGTCAACACTCCAAACCTGTGAATCAATGTAGAGGGGTGAATGTATGCCTGGTGGATTTCAGTGCTGATTTGACGGAATTCCATGCAGAAACAGTGCTCTGCTGTGGCCCTACTTCTTTGTGGCTTTAACTCCTGTGCCAGCCCAGTCCTTACCTGTAGATGGTTCTAACTGTAGGATCTTTGGGGAATTTTCAAATACAGTGAGGCTCAATAAATTCCTGAGGGAGCTATATGCCTAACTGCTATTCAAGGTCATGTAATTTTCCCTTCAGAAAGCAAAACTACTACTAATAAAATCCACTGGAACTGTCGAATAATATCTATTATGAACATTCTGTTCTTTATTTAAATGTCTGCAGCTTGACCACAGGCAAGCCTCTGACAGCCTAAAGGCTGTATTTACAGGAAAATTTTAGTCTGCCAGGTAGAATTTTAAGAAGTGATTTTCAGCTTTCCTACAACCCCATGTCAAGATAAAAAACAGTCATCAATTTTAAATTTGTAGCATCAGTTTATTTTTCTCCAACTTCAGGTAGAAGAAGTTAAGCCTTTCTGGAAGTCTTTGGGACTTCCCAGTTGTTCGATAAGAGTCTTCAGATCTCCTAAATACATATGTTTCAGGCACAGATTTGGTAAAGATTATTGTATTCCTTTTATTATTATTATTTTTCTTCTTTTTTTCTGTTTATTTCTTCACAAGTTTTTCAGGTTAACATGAAAACTATTTTGCAGTTACTCACAAAAGTGAGGGTACTGGTAATGGTATAATAAATACAAAATATTTCAGTTTGTAAGCAGATATCTTACTCCACAACCGCCAAGCCAGTAGCAGGTGTATCAATAAATTTAGCAATAACACTTTAATAAATGCCATACAGAACAACTGCAATAATTAGGCTATGTAAATAAAATAACTGCTGTGTTCTTCCTGAGTTAGACAAAGTACTAGGTGATATTAACAGAGCATGAGATCCCAGATACTAACATCTCCGAGCTTGCATTTTAATCTATGTCAATTGAAGAAACTACATCTCCTTGAAGATTCAGAAGAATAGGAAAATGGAAATGTACTAAAATATTAAAATCAGAATTAGAAAGTATTAATGGCCCACTTTATACATGCGTTTATGAAGACTGATTTACAATAGTGCCTAGAATTTTGGGGCATCCATTTCCTTGGCTTCTAGACCCAGGTGCAATATGAATGTTAAATAGCAGGCTTAATTAAAATTCCAAACCAATCCCAAACATTAGCAGTTTCACAAAAAAGACCTTAGAAACTATGAATTTGGCTGCTGAAGGTTTAATGTGACTCGTGATTTTTAGTTTGTAATGGGGCTGAAGATTTCTCCTTGCTTTTTTTTTTTCTCCCGAGCATATGTGTTAAGCCTGATCTTACATTTTGAAAACAAAGACAAAGAAATCGTTATCTGAGTGTCTTCTAGATATGCTGGTGGCGTTTCCCACAGCCCTGCTAGTGTCTTTCAGTTGATCTGGGCTTTCAGTTCTGTGGCCAGTTGGTAGAACAGTCTCCTGGCTGCAGGAACTCTCTGCTGCCCATCAACACAGCTGCCATCGCCACCCATTGATCCTTCTCAGCTATCTGTTACCCTTCTGATCCCTGCAGCAGGGAGCAACTGGCTGCAGAGGAAATGGGATTACTGGCAGCACTTTGTTGCCTTGTGAACTTAACATGAGAAAAATAAAGGGATTTTTGAAGTCAGGTTGCTTTTTGTAGGAAGGAGGAGTGTCCTCAGGAGGAAGTGCAGCGTAAAAGGATAAGTATGAACACAGAGTTCGTGATGTAAGAAACTACTTATCAGACTTTCTTCTGTTCTCCCAAGCTTTAACCCAATGGAGACAATTTCAGTCTGGATAAATTGATATTTTTAGATAAATTCTGGACCTATTAACTATTTTTCCATAGCACAGAATCCACAATAGAGAGTGTTGTAATTGTTTCTGTATTAATAGACTACAGCTATATTTATTGCTTGTAACTTTGAACACCACATCTTGCACACATAAACCAGGAGCCTGGACTTTATGGCTTGGTAATTGAAAATTGGCAAAAGAAACTATAATTAATCTGTGACCAGGGAGAATTCTCAAGAGTTTCATTTTCAAACCTTCTCCAGCAATTTGCCTCTCTCTGTCTCCCTGCAAAAAATAGCGTTCTCAAAGAGAAAAGGAAAGATGAACACAAACATGGATAAAGCCAACCAAAGGGCAGTAAATTTAAAGACCTCACCATGCACATAGACTTGTCTCTGTAAAAATGAAAATTATTATGAGGTGCTGTCCTAGAATCTGATTTGCTAAAACCTTTTATTTAGGGCAACTCACTGGTGGAACCTTCTATAAAATTCGGGGGTTTTTCTTATGCATAAAGAAAAAGGATGCAAAATAGCTCATTAGGCTTTCTAAAAGAAATACAACTCTTAAAGTATAAGGGCTGCTGAAAGAAAAACACAAGTATTTCCCATGTTATGCATTAAGAAAATAAAGACTGATGCTCACGAGTGATGTGAAATATTGTCAAAGAGTCTAATTCAGTTTTTAATTTCAGCCCTGTTGTCTCTTTATGTCTTCACAGTATCACAGTATCACAGTATCACAGTATCACAAGGTTGGAAAGGACCTCTGAGATCATCAAGTCCAACCTATAATCCAACACTAACACCAACACTAACACCAACCATCATCTAAACCATGGCACTCAATGCCTCATCCAATCTCCCCTTAAACACCTCCAGGGTCGGCGACTCCACCACCTCCCTGAGCAGCGCATTCCAATGGCCGATCACCCTTTCAGTGAAGAACTTCTTCCTCACATCAAGCCTAAACTTTCCCTGACGAAGCTTGATTCCATGCCCTCTAGTTCTGTCACTGGTCACCTGAGAGAAGAGACCAACCCCTGCCCGACTACAACCTCCTTTTAGGTAGTTGTAGAGAGCAATGAGGTCTCCCCTGAGCCTCCTCTTCTTTAGACTAAACAGCCCCAACTCCCTCAGTCGCTCCTCATAGGGCTTATGCTCCAGCCCCTTCACCATCTTCGTTGCCCTCCTCTGAACACATTCCAGTATCCTAACATCTTTCCCAAACTGGGGGGCCCAGAACTGTACACAATATTCCAGATGAGGCCTGACTAGTGCCGAGTACAGGGGGACAATAACTTCTCTGGTCCTGCTGACTACACTATTCCTGATGCAGGCCAGAATGCCATTGGCCTTCTTGGCCACCTGGGCACACTGCTGGCTCATGTTGAGCTTCCTGTCAACCAGCACTCCCAGGTCGTTTTCTGCCTGACTACTCTCCAGCCACTCTATCCCCAGTCTGTTGCTCTGCATGGGATTGTTGTGTCCAAAATGAAGTACCTGACATTTGGACTTGTGAAACCAGCTATTAAATTTAACTTCACAGGACAAAACAATCTCGCACCAAAGGCAGACTCATACCAGCTTCTTCCGTGTATGTGATTAATCTCAAATCTATAATCTTGTATTTAATATATAGATCTTAAAAATTATGTAATCTTTATCACTGCTTATTACAAGCACAAAAAGAACATTTTCCCCATCTGAAAACACTGGCAGTTTGCTGTTGAAAGCCAGTGATCTGAGGAGTACTCAAGAGTCAACAGACAGTAGTCTTTTACAGAGGAATCTCTACCAGGTATTGTGGGTAAAACAGGTAATTAGCTGTGCAATATTTCAAGATGTATTCCAGTGATAAAAAGATAAATATAGAGATGCAGCTAAACTTGGGGTTAATAGTTTATATGTCCAGGTAAGCAAACATATTTAAATTCAAAAGAATGCTATCAGCTTTTGCTGGCATGATTCCTGTTGCCCTCCTGATAAGTAGGAACAAAAATAGAAACATAATTTTGCTGATTTGCTTGCAAGTCTTGGGTCCTAAAATGTATGAATAATTCTTTGTATCTGAGGAGTCAAAAGGTTAAAATACACTTTTAGGAAAGGATTTGAAATCAAACTAGGATATTAATGTTCTTAGTCAGCATTTGGAAACAGGAAAAACCCATTTAGGAGCACTGCAAGTGAGGAAAAAAAACCCCAAGAACATATGCCATATGTTCTGTTCTTTGCAAATTTACAGTATGGTAATGGAAAAAAATGCAAGTACAGAACAAGGGATTACCATAGCCCTGAAAAGCTTAGTGCCTCACATGTGTTCAGGCCTCAGTTTTCTGTAATCAGGAAGTTTTTCAATGAAATATCACAAATCCTTTAAATCACAAAGGACTAAATCACTCACAAAGAGTTACTCAGGTTAGATATAATTTGTTTATATTTACATTTACTGAACAATTTATTGCTGTTTTTTTATTTTTTCTTTTTCCTCTTTTTTCTTCTTTTTTCTTCTTTTTCTTCTGTTTTTTCTTCCCCTTTTTTAAGACTTTCTATAGTTCATTGGCTTGTTCCTACATTTTCTAATATTTATCCTTATCTCTTTTCCTTGCTGAATGAACAGATAAAGAAAATGTATTTTGGGGAAGCAGATGATTTCAGCATTATCTAAAATGCTAAGATTTCACACAGATTCATAAATATTTGCAGGAATGGACTTGTGAGTTGATATCCAACTAGACTCATCAACTTGAGGCTCTAAGTTGGTTTTAAGTTTATATTGTTAGCTTTATCTTTAAATAAAACTTCATGCTATTTTTTTACGTAAATATGTGTATTTAACTTCAGAGGTACTCTTGAAAAGAAGAGAGAAAGACAATGAAGTAGACCTTGAAAAATTTTCTCCCAGTGAATTCCATTACTTGGCACTTGGCTATTTCCAAGCATCCCCAAAATTTCCCAGCTGTTTTGCTAGCACTGAGAAACCAAATCAGTGGGACTATTGTTAATAAGAAGTGAGTCACTGAGGACAGCAATATATCTGTGGAGAATTTTTAAGAAAGTCCAGCTTTGACTTTCAGGGTAAACCAAAGAAGGGAGGGACTGGCATAATCTGCTTCCTTATTTTAAAATCTGTGGGGTTTAAATTTCTTTAAATTTCCTCAGAAACATTTCTTTTAAATAATGAATACATTGCTCTTTGGGTGGCAGCTTGATCAGTAGATTAATCTCTAGTCAGTTCTCCCAGAAGGAAAAAAAGTGCAAATTGAGCACTAGACATGCCTCTAGACATATTCAGAGTTAAAACTTTGGGGAAGACAGCAGACATACAGTAACTGTGAAAGGACTTGCATGTTTTCACCTCAGGGCAAGAAGTCATGTCCTGGCAGGTTAAGATATCATAAGAAGTCTAAGTATACAACCTTGTTAAGTAAGAGAGCCATTATGATTTCCCTCCCCTGAGATGCAATTTGTGTTTCCTATGCATGCATAATACAGAAAACTGAGCGTGTAACTTTTTTGAGGTCTTGGCAACTTTGTTACTCATGAAGGTAGAAATAGGTTAGAAACTAAGACAACATAGATACACAATAAGTGAATATAAATTGCTTCAGTCTTCGAAATACCATGATATAAACCCAAATCCAGCATTGGAGAAGTCCTATACCAGTTTTGCTGAAGGAATGAACATAGTGTGATTATCAATGGAGACTGGTCCTGCACCCGTACTATACATGCAGTACTGTATTGTATATACAGTTTATTTGTATAAACTGCTTGTATATATTTGTTACTACAATTTACCTATTGTTTGTCACAGCAATGAACAAGTGACATTTCTGTCTTAGGAAGAAATTGTATTTTTAGTATAAATGTAGTTACAATTGTGTAGGCAAGTTCCCTGGATTTGGATTTACTGTGTGAAAGTATAGATGACTAAAAAGAAAAATATACTGATATATTTTTTTCCAGATCAGTAAAGACTGAGAGTGCATTTGTACATAAATAAGTTTTGGGTTACATTTTTGTATGCTTTCCTATGTTAGAGGAGAGGGCTGGGTGTAGATCTTCAGAGATGCCTTCCAGCCTCAGACATTCTACAGTGCTTAAAAAAGTTGCACAAAAAATGTTACCAGCTCAATAAAATTGAGACTAAATACTTGTATCCATGTAGAATGCCTACTTGATAGACAAATTGCACTGATTATAGACAGTTTGCTCCAAAAATACATGATATTTAATTTTATACATTTCAGCATGCATCCTGAGGTTACAATGACTTTGCAAATGATACAGGAACTTTGCCACATAGGCCAGTCTGACACGCTCATTACATCTCAAGGTAGTCCATGACTTCAGAATTAGTGTTCTTATGGAAGAAATTGTAGTAAATATTATTTTCTCATAAATTAGTCTTATGTTACACACAATAATAAAAGAATAGGTTTCTCTAAGAATGCTTTTAAATATAAGGCCACTATTTTTTCATTGCTGTATCAGTGTAAAAAAAATATGAAAAAGAAATTTACCCTCTAAATTTATAAATTTATATCCTTTTAAGGTTAAGAAGGTTAAGATGTAGTAAGTTTAATTTAATTTTCCATTTTTTCCAATGTAGAGACAGAGATAAAATGTTAATATTGTAAAAAATACATTATCATGTTTCCTAAGGCACAGTGAAACATATTGGAAAAAGTTATCATCTAGCAACCCTGTGTAATTAAGATAGAAATATAGTTAGATTCCAAGGCAATATCCTCTGAAAGCCAGGAAGTTTTCCTGGCTAAAATTCCGTTTGACAGTGGTTTATACCCTTCTTACATTGCAGTCTAAAAACATCAATAAGCTGCTTTGCTAACTTGTTTTTTTTTTTTCAACATGTAACCCTCTAGTTAAGCTTTACAATCTGATGCAGAATGCCTTAATCCCAGGAAGTGAAATGAATCAGTATGGAAAATATTCAAAATTACTCAAAAGCTAAAAATAGAAGTAAAATTCTGTCACCTAATGTTTAATTTTAATTCTAGTTACAGTGGAGGTTGCTTGTATTTGTCAAGTGCAAAGGTCCAATTGTGAAAATCCTAATTACAACATGCATTGAATAATTGTGTTATAAATGGTGCTTAACTAATAATCATAATTCCTTAATCCAATCACACAGTAGAAGAGTGACTGCAGGGGTTGAAACTTTGTGATGAGTCACATATACGTAACACATTTCCAGAAAAAAAGCAAATGGTTTTTTTTCTTTGCCTCCCCTTTGGCCTCTTTCACTTATTATGGAATTCATCCTTACAGCCAAGAGTCTATTTGTTCTAGGTGTGAAATGGAGAAGACTTGTGAAAACACAAGAATTAATTAAAAAATACTGGAAAGATTACTGGAGTACGTGATGAAACTGCATCAATAAGTTGTGGCGGGATGAATCTTCTAACTGACAAATGAGCACAAGAAGAATAAACTTTTAGAGAGACAAAATCAGACAGTATATGTGGCTGTATGTTGTTATTTTAGAAAATATTAGAATGACTGAGGGCTGCAGAAATGAAACAGGAGCATATCAGCAAAAAATATTCTTCAGGTAAAGGTACTAGGACAGAAAATTAAAAGGCCACCAAGCCTGCAAGAGAAAAGGCATACAAATCTGTCCTTTTTGAATTACATTTTTCCTTATTGCAGTAGTTCTCAGCCATGTACCATATTGAAGAATGTATTAGAAACATGACCACGAGACGGTTGTCTTGAGGGCTAACTGGGTGAAACGACGGCTCAGAGGCACCACACATCATGTTCATCAATGACAGCAAATAAGTTTTAGAATTTAGCAAACAACAAAAAAAGAGTGAAACATGGCTCGCACTATAGTTCCAGGTTAGCCCTGCTCCCATGCTGAGTGAAGCAGGTAATTGCCAGGTTGGGGGAGTGGAGGTGTGACTGACAGTAACACTGCACAGGGAGGAGGACACTGCAGCAGAATCGATTGTCTGAAACCAGCATCCATGTTAAAACACCAAAGATCCACCAAAACTTGCTTACTGTTGTGAACGCAGGTAGGAGACGTGTGAAATACCTTGCAGAGAGCTAGGTGACAAAGCTCATTCCCAAACTGCTTCATGTTCATTTAAAATTAGAAATTCATTGTAAAACAGGTGAAAGAACTGCTTTGTGCTTTTTTTGCCAGTGGTAATGCCCTTCTACAGCTGCACACTCCTGTTACTTGTTCCATAGATATTGAATGCTGCCTTGTTCAGCAATAGAGTAATTTATTTGGGGAAGATGGAGAGGGAGAGAGAGAGGGAAAATGGAAAAAAAAATCCAGATGGTCCCAGAAGCATGAACAAAAAACATGAGGAGCTTGTAAACCGTGAAAGAGCACTGAACAATACTTCACAGCAGCAGTTATTGCAGAGTAGTCCCTGCACAGAGGCAGGTAAGAGACTAGCTCCAGCGACCACATCAGGAGTCCTGTTGCAAAGTTAGTTATGTCTTCACAGTTCTCAAACTATTTTAGTTTTTTGATATTATGAGGAGCACATTAATTCCTATTCTATATAATTGCTGAGAAGATGAGAAGCTTACAGACTCCATCTTATATCAAAAGAGATATAAAAGAGAAATGGAAATATGATGGGTGTCAGGCAGAAAGCAGTGGATCAATGACCATCAGTCACTTCAGGTCTCTAATAAACCAATGGCAATTTGTTCTGTGTTGCTGCCAAATGCACATGTAATAAAGAGAAAGATAATGAACAGAAATCTAAGGTTTGGTTCGGTGGTTATCAGACTTCTGTTTCTTTAAGTAATTTATTCACTTCTCTGTTCCACCTATCGTCATAATGCTTGTATAGAAACACAAAAATTGTCATTGGGTGGTCTCTTGCTCTGTAGAATTTATACCCAGTGTGCCACGGACAATAAACACCAGTGCGTTACACCTGCAGTATAAGTACACGATCTTCTGTCAGATGAACTATTGACAAAGGTGGATGCTTAACTGCATATAAGTTTGTTTAAAAAAGACAAGTTTTCCTCAAAGTTATTCAGCCCTACTCTAAATGTCAAAGTAGGGCTTTTTAATTTTTCTAAGGTAAGCCATTTCATTCTACACAGCTGCTGAGTAACGTGGCAAAAGCCCCTTCTCTATTAAGAAGGTAGGTAGAATTGTTTTGGAAATCTATGGAAATTACTTACTATGAAAGATATTTTTCAACCCATAATTGTCCTGCAGTGCACAGGACTAAGTGTAACAGTGTAGTCAGAGTTGGCTTTGAAATTAATATTTTCCAATGCATAGGTTTTATTATAAACACATAAGTAATAAACAAGGAGTAGGAGGGTTTTTTCACTCTGAAAGATAAATACATCAATAAGTAATTATGTGAATGAACTTTCTATCAGACTTTCTTATCTTACAATACTTGGCAAAATTAAAAACAACTTTATCAAAAAATGCTTATTTTTTTCCTCAATACCTATTGAGTTGCAAATGTGACAATAAAGACACATTAAAAATCAGAAATGTCATGCTACTTCTATTGCTGATTCATAATGTATAATCAAATATGAAGAGACAGAATTCCTTTTGAGTTACCTTTATATTGGAAAGCAGCATTCATAAATTCAACAAACCTTTATTAAAATATCTAAAGAGGCACGAATGAATGTATGCCAAACAGATAATCTACTAGCTGAAAACCAGACAGTGGCTGGGTACACTTTCTGCTGAATTTTGTGTTTGCAGGCAAAATAGTTTTTGCTATCCTTTTTTCTGCCTAGAGGAACAGTATCACCAGTTGACACAAAGAAAGACAGAAATAAACCAATTAAAATGAAATAAGGTGGAATTGTATATATGCTTTTAAAATACTTGCTTAAATCTTAGCTGGAACGAACGAGAAAACTTACTATGTGTTAGGTTAGAATTTGCAGATATTTTTCTTCCCAAGCAGTGCCCTCGATTGTATGCTCCAGAGCTTAGAGCTGTTTTCACCTTTAAGAACAATTTGTTTGGCTAGTTATCAGGTTTCCCAGTAGAAAATGAGGAATATCCCCTGTAATTTGTTTGATATTGCTAATAGCAACCTGAACATTATCCTATTAAAGAAACCTCCCAACTCGATCATTAAAATGTAATAAATCCTAAACACTAGCCTCTCCAAAGAGTAAGAATTACGTCTCATTTTGTCAGACAACGCCTTTCAGGAGGAAACAAAAATTGTTTTTATTGCTTCTTGGTTGCCCTTTAAAATTTATTTGTCTATTTATTTATTTTATTATCAAGGAGCCTGCCCAAGTTACAGTAAGACTCAGTGTTCCCAACCGAAGGAAAAAATCTACCACTTTTCTTGTGCAATCTTTGCCATTATGTTTCATTTACACTAAGGATGCTCTGAAGGAAGCAGTCCTTCCCCCTGCTTCAGAGATTGAGCATTTTCATCTTCAAGAGTAGTTTGTCCTCCTTTGGTGGGAGGGAGAAAGGAAGCTCTTGTATAAGGCAGAACTCTACTTTTAAGGCTACAAAAGGAAAACTAGAGTCTGAGTACTGTCTACAAAGACAAAGTTTTGAATCTGCAGGAATATCATCTTTTGTTTTTGAAAATGACACACATTGATAGTGTTCTAGTGAGTCAAAGATTGTGCCTGCATGGGTCTTATCTTCCTTTGGGACTTAATTACAGCTTGAGGGATGGCATAGGTGTCAAGGAGGCCTCTTGTTCTTTGTATCAGTCTGGCTATACCCAGTCTTTGGTTTTTTTGATGAATAATGATGTCTACACTGTAGACACTTCATAGACATAAGAAATAATCAGAGAGAAAAAAAAAAGTTACCAAGCCCACAAAAGTATTGTGCAAATATTTACCTATACTGAGGTTCTCACAGAAATATTCAGAGTTATGAGTATCTGCCACTGCTGTCTAACTATATAAAATAGCATGTTTTCCAAGGCTGGTGGATAGCACGAACAGTTTCAGTTTCTTTCATATAATTTTATTATAATTTGCAAGAATTTTTTATGAGTGCTTATCTTTACCAAATGAGATTTCAGACACACTGTCTGCTATATATGCAATCTGTAATACATATAATGCAAAACTATATGAGTGGAGTGCATGGGACATCTAAATCTGTGTAACTTAGTAAACTATTCATAACTATGACATCATAGTCACACACCTAGCAAAATTGGTTGAAACATCGGAATGGCTGAATTGTTCTAACATCACAACTTCAGCTACCAAACAGATTAGTTTTTCCTGTGTCCTGAAATCATTTACAAAATCACTTATGAGTTTCTTGAGGAAAATTCAGCAAAGAAAGGACAAAATATATATAACAAACACAAAGACTTTTTCCTAATTCACGTCTTACTGTGATAAGAATATATAAAAAGATAGCAAAATAGCACAAACATTAATGATTGTAATCATAAATCACTTAATGATTGCTGGATTTAGAGTTATCATGAGGAAGCACTGAAAATTTATCTGGCTGGTTTTGTGCCTTTGTTTCTCTATTACTCATTAGAGGCTGAAATAGTAACACAATTGCCAGCTCCTATAGATAAAACCTCCTCTTCTTCCAAGATTACTTAAACAATAAGTAAGTAATCTAAAACCTAAGTAAGGCACTTTGGTGGACATTGCTACTACTGTCTGAAGTTCATCTGATCACTTGGCAAGTCATAGTAGGGAAATTCATGCTATTTCACCCTGCAGTTCACCTGACTCTAAATACTGTTACTGACCCATTTTCAAAAGAATTAGACTCACATTCAGTTGCAAATTTGCAGTCATTTAAAAGATCCAAGGAAAGAGAGAGTGAGAAATTGGCTTAAACAAACGAATCAATCTATCTAACTACGGAAAATCTCTCCAAACCCAAAATTTCCATAAAGCTGCAGAAGTCATAGACACATGTAAACAAAATCTCAATTAGGTGAGAGAGAGTAAGATCCTGTGTCACAGTTACCAAACTCTCCCACAGCGCTATTCCCAAGAATATTTTCATACACACAAATTGTAGTTCTGAAAACTTTCTTATTATTTTGTGAGAATAAAGAGCCAGATAACTAATTTCTGTGTGCAAATTACATTCATGAAGACATGGTACTTTCTAGCTGTAAGAGACTGGTTCTTTTTGGCTGCCTTAAATAATGGTTAAGATTTTGGCAAAGGCAGTGTCCTTCAACACTTTATCTCACTCCCACAAGCAGCCCAGCTGTTCATGCTTCCCAGAGGGTACATGCTGCAGGCTTGCCAGTAGGGACAACTGGGGCCAGTGGGTACTGAACCCATAACTTTTACTGGGAGACCCAGGGTCTTACCGTAGCGATCCCTGGACTGTCCAGGGTGGGCCACAACACTAGCTGAAGCAGAGCAAGTGAGTGGTTGACCAGGACAACTTCCTACTGCCATAGGTATCTACCCACATTTGTTTAGCCCTTCTTTTCTTTTTTGTGGTAGTACAAATCTTGGCCCCATTATTCCTGCTTTTATTGGTAAGCAAAATATTTGGATCAGAAATGAGATGCACATGACCGAGACAAGTTCTGCCAGAGAAATATTAGTGAGAGGGCATAATTAACTGAGAATATAGAAGAAAGTGACAGAATAATAACCTGTCTTGAGTTCTCCATATGTGCTTGTGACACTGGATGCTACTCAGTGTAAAGATCTCTCTTCTTTTTTTTTACCTTTAGTTTTAATATAATGGGTTATAGCATGAAAATATAGTGTGTATCCACAAATTCTGAAAATATTTTCCTTTTTAAAGCGTAGAAGGTCCTTTGATATGTCTTGCATTTCTTGAAATCCCATATTCCACAGTAAGTGTGAAGTATCAACTTCGAGTTTGGCGTAGGCTTGCTCTTAGCAGAGAGTCTATATATCATCCAGCTGTCTCTAATTTGGAATAGATTCTATAAAAACTGAATGTGTATGCAAATGATCCCCAGATTTGTCAGCATACAGAAAAGCATGAAGCTTTGTGGGGGTTCATCAAGGCCCAAAAGAACACCAGAGAGGAGAATGCAATTAGCTTCAAACCATATCTTTACATGGAGTTATTCTCCTTTTTAGATTAACCGTTCCTCCCTAAGGAAACTGTGTTAGTTATACAAACTAATCTTCAAACTCTCAGAACATATGTGTACTCTCTCAGCTGCTGTCTTCAGCAGTAGGAAGTTTGGGGACATTTCAAGAGGCAAACAAATGAGATGCCGGGATTATTTTCCTCTCTACAAGTTTGTGTTTATATGTTTACATCTTTCTACTGCAACTGTTTAATGAGCATTGCTGTGGAAGCACTTGTGCCAACATATACCTACTAGGACGTTTACATAGAAAAATCAGCCTATGTATGTATTGCATTCATTAGTGTTTGAAATAGAAAAAAAAGGCTTCGGTCTACTGATCTTTCATGCATTAGAGCAATTCTGTCAACCTAGTGGTTACTCAGGCCAGCAACGCTCTTCCTGGGTGACTACTACAAAAACACACGTGAAGGGGCATGAGCAGGGAAGACGTGGTGTTGGAGTGGAATACTTCAGTTGACACTTTTCTTCACAAACCAGCCAACCAATAGGTCACTCTTCGTAACAGAGAGTGTCTGCCTGTGCTACATGGAAGACAATAGCCACACAGGGCGCGGATTTTTGAAACTGTGTAGGAGTTGGTGCTGTCTACCCAAACAGATAACATTTTTGCCTTTTACACTTCCTTGGCATTATGTTCATCCCCTGTCTTGATATTATCCTTGTCCCCAGTCTTGTGCTCTCACTGTTACTTCTCTCTGTGTGTAAGGAGGAGCATAATACAAAGACAAACACCTAAGCTGTTAAGCACCAGACCAGAAGTCTGGTTACCACTATGTTTGTACACTCACATGGTTAAGTCAGAAAAGTAGAGCTGTTATCAAATCTTTTCATTATAAAATCTGAATATAAATATTTACTATTCAAAATGAGTCAAAGTCCTTTGGCAATTCTACACTGAAATCTTTCAGCAGTGCTTTATTTGGGCTTTCTCGTTGTTATTTCACATTAAATTGCTCATTTAAATAGAAAAACACATTCTGGTTGCAGTGTGATGAGAAACAACTGTTTCTCATTTTGAATATGTGTATCAATATTGTAAACTAAGAAGTGATAAACTGTGATCTATGAAAAGAATGTACATTAGGCTGGCACATGAGCTTCTACAAAATGTATAGTTAAATGCCTTTATTTGGACACATACTTGACAAAAATCTGAATTATTTTTAAACGTAAGTAAAAATGGCAAAATTTTAAAGAAGAATGTTCTTTCATAGATGAAGTTTACTATGAAAAAATCATAAGCAGGCGACAGGTTTGCCATTTATTCTCTGATCAATTGAAAACTGATTCATATAGGCAATGACTGAATTATCAAACAAATGCAATGAGTGGTCCTTTTAATGTGATCTATGTATTATTTCTTTACTGTGACAAAAATTATAAGAACTGGCTCAAGTATAAGAAACATCTTAAAGCCAACTATAGATGCAGATAACTTTAAAGATACTTACATCACTTTCATGGCCTTCTCTCAGATTGTACGTGAGATCATGCTGTAAGTCTTCAACAAACTTGTGAGCGTACTCTGGGTAAAGGTCGAGCACTTCAAAGAGGCCTTTGAGGATAATGCATTGGAGATCACAGTATGTTAGAGCTTTAACATCTGCATTTGTTTTGATAACTTGATCCCTAATTGATAGGTTTGCTCCAATTAAATCTCCTTTACCTGAAAGAAAATATGAAATACATAAATTTCAAAGCATAAATTCATTACTTCTTTTTTGAATCATAAATCTGTTTGACATAATTGATACATCTTGAATCCCATTGTTACTACCACACTGTTTAATTAATAACATTCTAAAGAACCTTTTTTTTTTTGCAGGTGCAATCTTGTATGCAAGTAATTGGTGTTACAAAGTCTAATTTCCAGTCACGTAACTACCTGATTTAAGGGAGAAATCAAGTAAATACATATAAATTTAGGATTTAAACCAGTAATTAATAGCAAGTGTGATCTTGTATTTCAAAAAGTGAACATTATGTTTCTAGCTTGGGGCATTATTTTGTCGGAAGAGACAGATGTTAAGATAGCATTTTAAGGATGACACAAATAAGTACAGATTGCCAGTTCAAATGACCATTTTATTCAGAATTTGGATTGCAAGAAATGTGCAATCTATGATAGCTACAGCTGCATGATGGATCTTAGTTGCATAGACTCTTAATTGATCTGTATCTCAATGGAACTTCAGTCAAGAAGAAAGAATGTATTCTTAAGCCATTATATTGTCATTTAAGGTCAAGAGTGCTTTAGAATAATGGATGTATTAAAAAACAACTGACCATATATTGAAGAGAACAAAAGTTTTATAATTAAATTCCCCATAAACATCTGATCTGAGGAACAAAATCTGAAGAACCAGAGGTCTTCCTCAAAAGTTAATGCAAATTGTCTTTGTTTAAGACTTGGACAGTGTAGTGAATTGTGTTCTTGGCAAGTTTATGGGCAATACCAAATTAGGGAGAATGGTTGATATGCTGAAGGTCAGAGCTGCCAATCAGGGGAACGTTAATGAATGAGAAAAGGGATGATAGGTATCTCACGAATTTCAGCAAAACCAAATACCAAGGATTGAAAACTTCCCTGCAGCAGTATGGACTCTGCAGGAAAAGACTCAGTGATCCTTGTGGGCAACAAGTTGAACATAAATGAACAATGTGTCTTAGCACCAAAGAAGGCCAAGAACATCCTGGACATTTTATAGCAAGGGTGCAGCCAGCATGCAGATAGTGACACTTCCCTAATGTCACTAAACAGACCGTATCTGGAGTCCCGTGCCCAGTTTTGGGCTTCCCAGTACAAGACAGAATATGGACATATTAGAGTGAATTTAAAAGAGGCCATCAAGGGAAATGCAGAACATAATGTACAGGGAGAGGCTGAAAAACCTGGGTATTTTTCTGCCTTAAAAAGAAAAGACATTATTGCTGTTTTCAATAGACTAATGGAAAAGTGTAGAGAAAACAGAGGTAAACTCCTGTTCAGGATGCACAGTACGACAAGATGTACTGGTCACAAGTTGTAACAAAAGAAGTTGTGATTAGAAATTAGGAAATGAAAGTCACCATGAAGCTGGTCAAACAGTTGGACAGGCTTCCCAGACAGGCTGTGGAGTCACCATGCTTGGAGATGTTCAAAACTTGCCTGGACATTGGTCTAAGCAAGCTGAGCTAATCCGGCCCTGCTGTAAGCAGGTTTAGGTTGGGTGTCTTCCAAATGTCCCTCCCAATCTTACATTATTTTGAGAGTAGTAAGTGAAGACTGTAAAATCTGAAAATCTGCCTAGCATGTGATTCCAACTGGATATTATGTAGGAAATGGTGCACTTGAAGTGTAAGTTAAACTAAACTGCCAGCCATCCCTAAAGCTGCTTGAATAAGCTAATTTTATACTTCAAAATACTACTGGTAATTTTTTTCATTTATGTAGAGCTTGTACAACTTTCTCAGAAATGCTTATCATAAACCCAGCATAGGGAGGGCTTTTCTTTTATACAAGGAATATACATACATTAATGCTACTTTGAAATATCTTAAAAATTGTAATTAATATAAATGAAAACTAGTAGTAGCTTGGGTCAATTTGAGAAACATAAATCTGATAGATGACATGTCAACATTTGTCATTACATGAAATATCAATTACATAAGCAAATATAGTATAAAGCTAAGCAATAATTTACTTTTACTTTTTAGTGTAAATAACAATTCTTTAGATTTCTTTGATTATATAATCAGAGGGCTGGCAATGTTTCTCTTTTGCTGACTGTGTAAATAGGGAAAAGAAGAAAATATTTCAGATATGCCAAAATTGATCTTCAAACATCCCAATTAGAATGTTTTTAGGCATAAAAACAATATTAGTATCAAAAGTGCATTAAAAATATGGAAAAATATTAGTTATATTTGATTGTAGTTAGTATTTGATGAAATACTGTCAGCCTGAAAGACACTACAATCAATCTTGTAATGCTAATATATGTTTCTTTTTATATGAAAACAATGCAGCAAAGACTGTATGTAAGCTGAAGTTTCTTGTAGAATTACTGCAGCAGTGATATGATTGTACCTTGAATATCAAGATGTGTTACACAGATAGATATCATATAGATAGATAGATAGTATTCTTAGTTGTTCTTTCTTTTTCGTTGGAGAACAATATTATTTATAAATGTTTATGCAGATACTTCTATTTGTTAATGTATCTCAGACATGCAGTCAAAGTTATGAATTTCTTCTCTTTATGGACTTATAGCTAATATTTTTTAACAAATATAAGTCTTAAACTCAAACAGTTACATTAAAAATATTTTCCTATAAAAATTATTCTAACCATCATTAGATATCAAGTAATATTGTCAAGAGGAACCAAACAGCTGTAATTAATCAGAGCACTTCATTGTATTGTTGCTGCAGTGCTTGTTAGTGAGAATGGTTCAGTAAACAAAACCTAATCCAATAGTATTAGAATAATGACAGAATTATAAAGCAGGGGTCTGGGAATGGTAAGTAACGCAGTATTGTCAGGAAAAAACTGCTCTCTTGGATTTATAGCACATCATTAATACCGTTTCTCATAGGAATCTACAGGTTTGTTTAATTCACCTTTTGCTAGTGTTAGTTACATTTAAATGATGAAGCTCCTATTCATTCTAACAAAACATTATTTCATTGTATTATGTTTATGTTTTGCATTATGACTTCACTAACTTCTCTCAAAAATCCACTAATCTCTTTCTTAATGTTTTCATTGTCACCATTAAAAAAATGATGCTTTCATTAACATTTTCAGAAGTGCCTGAAAATGGAGTCATTTATGAAACCGTGGCTCCAGTGGGGGCAGCTCTTGACCTTCTCGCTATATTTAATCTTGTGGTTTTTCTAAGCTGTATTTTATATTTTTGATCTATGTGATCCAATAAAATCAAGGCATTCCAAAACTTACTAATTACAAATAAGCAATGGAGTGATGCGGTCTGTCAATCTAATGGAATTAAAGAGTTACGAAACAAATAGGACATGTGTTACATTTGAATTCTAAAAAAAGACCAATCAAATGCATTCTAGTAAAATAAAGGAAATTCAATTACAGAAGAGCAGAAGCTTGCATTGTCAACAGTCTAGCGCAATCCCCTGAAACAGGAAGGAAAGCAAAAAAGGAAATGTTCTTTTTAACTCTGCTTCATAAGAATGTTAAAAGTCATTAGAATGAAGAAAACATTTAAATCTGAACAGGTATTAAAATCATCAAAAAATAATTCTTCACATTTAAAGTGAAATTTTAGATTTTATTTTATCAAAACATTTTATAAACCTTAACTCAGAGAAGTTTAACCATCCAGTAGCTGAAGATAAAGAGAATCTCTTTAGTAGGCATTAGATTAAGGCCAATTACTGAAATTTATGGATAGAGATGCTTAACACTTGATAAGGCAAAGCAATCATCTAGCAAACAACTACACAAAATTTATTAGAACAGAACTTCTGGCATTTCTCTGTTCTAATATATGCAGATGACTACTGGCAGCATCAATTAGCCTTAAAAAGTAACTCTTCAGGGAGCAGAGCCAACAATGCTTGTTTTTCTTCACGTCTGTACTGCAAGAGGTGTCTGTATGCATTCATCACACAATGAGACTAGGATCACATTGCTTGCTTTCAACTGGGGGCATTAGTGTGAGCTCTACCTGATCACTAATCTTCATGAAATATTTAGAAACTAATCACTGATGTCCTTTGAGGTGTTAACACTATCATCAAATTTAGTTGAAAGGTGTAAATTGTGTCAAAAGCATGCAAAGGAGAGAGAATAAGTAAAATAAGAAAATCAAGATACAATTAACTATTGCACAGCTAACATTCTAGAAATTGAAAGCTCCTTAGGGGAAACAATAAGTAAGCTTAAACTGTAAAAATTAGGGATGTCCACACGTAGGAATAGAAGATTAAAATTGAACTAAGTCTTTCTCTTCAGACCACTAGTATAGGTCAAGCCATAATTTAATACTGAAGGTCTTCCAACACTGAAGGGCCATTCCTTCACTTTGAAGTTATCACTATTAGCATACCGAGAATTGCCAGCACCGTACTGTCCTTCAGAACTTCCATAGAGCCTGAGCACACAAAGTAGATCGCTTGGAGGGCATCTCCCTGCCGGAGGAGGTACTCCCCAGGAGCACAGAAGGAGGTCTTGATATGCAGAGACAGAGACCTGAGGCAACCACGGCTGGCACACTCGAAAAGAGAGAGCTGCAAAATCTCCTTGTTCAAGTGCATGGTGATGTCTGAACGCAGCTCATCTGGGAAGTCTTTTAAAAGCTGTCCAAAAAAAAGAGATAAAGGAGTGAAAAATGTAAAATGATGTTTCCTCTTCTGCAGAAGGCATTTGATGTAGTAGCACTACACATGTTGTACTGATGCAAAAATTTCTTTTTGATTTTTCTTATCCCCTTGGTAAGACTTGTGTGCTATGTCTTAATAAATCTTTATGCTGATAAACACTGACAAATTCCAGAAAAAACATGAACTTAAATATGCATTTGTACAAAACCAAAACAAAATTGACAACAACATTCTGTGTGAGAATTCCCCCTAAAGCACAATTTAATGTTGTCCAAGTTTTCTCAGCTGTTAGAACACAGTAGGCTGTTCAAGTATATACCACTGTGTACACTGAAAACAGAGCAAAAATTATCTTGGTTGAGACTTTCTTCAAAACTTTTGTATGAAATTCATCAATAAGGCTGTATTGCTTCTTCCATGGTAAAACCACTGGAAGAGGAGTAACTCAAAAATCCTCCATGTAGTAGACCTCAAGGGTTTTTTTGTTTTTTTGTTTTTAATGATGTAATTGGATACTGAAGAAGAGTCAAGAAAAGAATGGAGACAAGGTGCATGTTCAGTGGAAGAATCTAGGGAAACTAAAATATCATAATAACTTCTTATTTTCCCTTGGTCTTAATTTTAAGCAAATTCTCAATATAGCCTGGCCAAATGTAATATCTATATGTGTTTTACAGAAAACCTGCTTCAGGATGGCAAAATTGAGAGAAACATCTTTCTTCTCAGAGACGTTCTAAGAATGACATATAACTTCTCAAATCACCAAAAGTTTCAGGTGGGGCTTTTAATTTTTAAGTGGTTTCAAGTGTCTGATGCAAAGTGCGTTGGACAACGGACACAGCTCTGCGTGGGCCACACAAGCAACAAGCCCACAATCACAGTTTTATCTGTAGTTTGAGGGAATGAAGCATTTGAGCAATACAGTCAGCCAACACTTGACCAAGTGGTCTTAGACAAGGCAGTTTGTAGATGGGAGAACAATCATGAAATATTGATGGTATTTCCAGAGGCTGCTGTTTTAATACAGCGGTCACTCATTTTCAGTGCAACTAAAGATCCAGAAGCTGAAGGTGATCCTTAATCAAATCTAGGAAAGCTTTGACATCTAAGTGGGTTTTGTACCTTTGTAACTGTTACCAGGCTTCTTCTGTTTCTAGGATGCTGTTGAAAAATCCCAACCTTTGTGTGGCACACACCACAAAACGAATTTATCAGAAAAAATACATTCTCAAATCTTTGTGCTTATTTCCACATTATCTTTAGAGGCCACGGAGTTTAATAATGACATTTATAATAAGAACTCTGAAGAGAATTGTTCATTCAAATAACACTCCAGCAGAGAAGTCATTATTCCTCTCGGAGTATAATAATACATAAGCTGGATATACCATTTAAAACAAACAAGAAAAGACACAATCAGAAATCTGTCTTTTGATTTCACACTTACGTTACATTCTGCAATATTTAGGGAAATATGTCGGGAAATGAATAACATAAAAATTCAGGTTAAACCACTTGTTTATAGTAAGGCAAAGAATAAAAGTAAATTAAGGAGGGAGGAAAAGGTGGTAAAGAAGTCCCTTTCTTAAAAAACACCTAAGAAAAACCCCCAGTAGGTTTTTTCTTTGGTGAAAGGCAAAACTGCTCACTGGGTTGTTTCTACTCATATCATCCAAAAGGTTTCTGATGAATGCCTCTTCAACATTTTGCTATTATGAAGGACTTTGAATGTTCAATATATGACATTATGTCCTAAACCAGATTTTTCAATAGCATACCTTCTTCCTGAGATAACCCAGCTTATTTTTAGGCATGTTCTTTTTTTTATGTGTAACTTCACACAAAATACATTATCACAAATGAAAAATTACCCCTAGTCCCTGACTCAAAGTCCACAGTCAAAACAATCACGCACACAATCTCCTTCTTTTGTTTACCTCATTGGAATCAATTCCATTATTGACAGACCACGTGGTTTGAAAATATTCAAGCATCCTTTGCTTTAGCTGTTGTGGCAGGTGATGGACCCGTATAAAGTCCTTCAGATCCTTGGTTCTTGTGTGATAAAGAGACCATCTGGAGTACATCCTCTGAATTATGGCAGTCACATTGCCAAACACCAAGGCATGCATCAGAGCTAGGGAGAATAGAAATTATGTGCAATTTGGAGGGACTTGTTCATCATTAAAATGTAACATGGAAGATAAACAGAATCTTTGCAGAAAACCAGTTTCCTGCTTGATAGATACAGTAAAGCTTTTGAATACAAGACTCCATGAATAATATACAGTAGTATTCATATGATTATTCATTTCAACTTTTTGCATCACTACCAGTCACTTTCATGGGACAGGATAGAACCGCATCTGATGGTATCTAGTCAGAGTACCAACTAAAAGAATGCCCAAACCAAATTAAGTTTATAGTTTAAGAGAAAAGGAAATAGACACATGTACTCAGGCATGCTCATTAATTGGTATGAAAACTAAACTTGAATGTTCAGTTAACAACTACGTAGAATGTAATAGATTTTGGAGACCTCATATATATAAAACCAATCACTAATGGGGACCACGTGTAGCGGAATCAGATTGCAAACAGCATTTAGAGACGTATCATAGGCTGAGGAATAAGATGGCAAAATAAAAGCCCAAAACCCCATTTTAAAGCAAAAGTACAAGATAAAAAAAAAAGATACATTCAAAGTGACAACCTGATTTCTTCTGTTGCTTGAGAAGGTCAAACATGATGTGAAACTGTTTATCGGAAAGTTCTGACATACTGGAGTTTGTCTGCAATTAGAGACTGGCTTGGGAATAAAAGGATCAGAAGCAAAATTGAAGAAATGCTTACAGATGCAGGTTGCCTGTATTTGTCTTGCTGATTATCTGTTGGAAAAATCACTGCTAGATTATCTGTCATGTGTTATTGATCTGAGGTATATAATATACACATTTACAAATTGTTTATTGAAAAACTGTTAAAGAACTTGATTATTACTCTCAAGGGACTTTATAGTGCTTGAAATAAAGCAGACTTCTCAGAGTGGCAAAGGAATTGGTTTATAAACAAGATAAGCAAGAGTTTGACCTTGTATGGCAATTTATAGAAGTCCAGTGTGAATGAGGAGAGACAACGGGGAACAGGAAGAGGAAAGGATGCATTTTGGTGGTTAATAACACTTTTACGTGGTAGAAAGAGTAGAAAATTCATTAGTTTGGATTACTGAAAATGTTTACAAGCTGAGCAAAACACAGAGGAATTTGTAAGAATATCCATGTCTTTATTGAGAAAGGAGTGCAGAAAAACAGATAAAGCAAAGTACTGCAGTGTGATGTGGTTTCACAATACAGTATGCAGTCTTGTAGAGGTGATCCAATGATATGATTAAGCCAAACAAGTCCATTACTAAAAGAAGGTAAATGAAAAACAGGACAGAAAGAAATTGACCAGATATGAATATTATAAAGAAATGTAAGCATAATTAGAAATTTATTTCTAAGAATAATGAGTTGAATGAACTAGGTGTTGCTTCTGATGGCTGTCACTAATGTCAGAAGCTTGGGTGACAAAGGTGTGAGGGACAAAATACAGAATATTACAACAAAAGTATGGCAGCTAAGGCTGAAACATTTCAGCCAGACCTAGCTAAACAGGCTAAAAAATCGTGAAGCCTCTTTAGGGATAATCAGTTTAAAAAGGGAGGAGGGATAAAGCATTAGGTGGTGAATGGATGCATACGTAAAAATCAAATGTGCTATAAATTTCTTAACAGGCTCCAAGGTTAGGAGCTGGGCAGTGCAGAAATCTCTCTGATGTTACTGTAGGAACAAATATCATCAAGAATTTTATTGCTATGGGAGAATCTGTCTTTGCGTATATAAATTGGAAGACAACTGTTACTGATGATGACAAGGTATTCCTGGGTTCCTTACGTTTCTTTATCAAATTCTCACAGATTCACCCTACCTTCTGTAAGGAATCTGTTAATCCGTTCTCTAAAACCTAGAAGAAAAGTTAAAAACTTCTGGGGATGGTATTTCATAAAGTGCTTTTAATTTTAATGGGCATTCTAAATTATATTTTTGATACTTAGGGAACAGAGGAACACCTCTGATCTCAAAAATTGATCTCCAGTCTCATAATTACAAAACTACATATCCCTTGCTCAAAGAATGTGGAGAATACAAGACAGCACATGATATGGTCATCTACAGGAGGACAGATCTGATTAATACTTTACAGATCATGGTTACCCTAAGAATTCTGTTTAATATTAATAATTAACTTTTCTTTCCGAATTTAAGAAGAAATACTGCATAGAATAAGTTATTTTATTTTCACAATATTACTCATCTTAAATTTTAATTCCAAATTCATGAAAAAGAAAAATTAATACCAAGAGGCACATAAAACTCAAACAAGAATAGTATTAGTTATTCATCTGTTAAATTAACCCTGGATTTTTTCTCTTGGTTTCAACTTTCTTTGAGGTTGCGACAAATTCACTTCATTTTTTCAATTTGCAGTGGCACACATTAAAGAGGTACAGATGAACCACTGATAAACAAAATCATGCTACTCATTATACCTGAAGTTTCATGAACTAATGACAATTTACAAACTGCAAAATACTAACATCAATTTTTCACAAGGCATGACTTTTCGCTAGGGAATTTAAAAATTAAATATCAGCCAAAAGTATACATTAAAAAAATGTTTTAAGAAATGAAAACACATTATGCCCTAAAGCATGCAGACAAATTATTTTTTCCTATAGTATTCTTAGTCATGCTCGCCAGTCTATGCTGTATGATGATAACTCCTTCTTCAAGTTCCCTTGCTCTGCTGATTTTCTTAAAACAGTATCTAAAATACAGCTTCTCATGAAAATGTCTGCAAATCAGTTTGCTCTGCTTTCTTACCTTATCTTGTTCACTGGACCCTCCCAGGTGCAAAGTCATTCTTCTATCTGCTTGCCTACGAGTAACTTCACCTACAGTTTTCAGTTCTCCCTTACTACGTTCAGTCAACTACTTCACAAATCATTCAGTGCACAAGAATATTAGTAATACTGCTAAATAATATAAGAAAAGAAAAAGAAATTGCTATAACCAGGTGAAATAAAATATAGCATACTTTTATATTCTACTCTATTAAACTTGTGAAGACTCTGCCATATCAAAATGAATTAAATATTCATCATTGCCTTACACAAGATATCTTCACAGAAATGAAAACTCATTACTTCATTCCAACAGGTTTTAAGTAGTGAAAGGTCTAGGGCACAGAGACCACATTGTATTTTAAAACTATAATTTTATATTACCAGGAAAAGCAATTAAAGAGGTATTTGTGTTTTTGTGACATTGTAAAAATCTAAACGTTATTGTTCTTGGAAGATTCATCATGTTATTGCCACTCATTATCAGGACTGGGAAAAATGATGATAATTTATCAAGCACTTTTTATTCCACTTGATCCTGCAAATATTATATCCATTGTGTTCCCTGACTTTCAAGTATCAAGTTGCCAGTTTAGTTTTGCCCAGAAAAATTTATGCTGCAAAGCTGACAACCAGTGTCATACTGACTAGGCCTGGAGAAATACCTACTGGTATTTCCAGAACAATTAGGCCAGCAGAAAGAAAATGAGGGGGGCGGTACTCTAGCTGTGATTTACTTTTATCCTTCACATCTATTGGGACATATTTGAGTTGTATGATGTAGAAGCTACAAAATAACCCAACTAATATTTTGAGCAGGAAACTGAAAGTAAAGAAGAAGAGAAGAGCTGCAGGTACTTTCTCGACTGGACTGCTCTTAAGAGGCTCTGCAAGTGTCATCAGCTCACTGGTTGTTTCCAGGGGCCTCAGCAGAAAGCTGACCATAAATAAGCATGTGGCTTTCCTAACGTTACAACTAGGAAATTAACATAAGTAAAAATACTACTAAGATCTCCAAATATGACTAAAATATTGCATTTTGATTCTAATCTGATATAGTGATGTGGTAAAATTTATGTAGCAGAAATTAAACTGCTTTTTTATTTATGATAGAGTCACTGACATCTCACCAAACAGTCCACCTGCCACTGTCCTGTCTCTGTTGCCTTGTCTTTGGGCTGGTCCTTCAGATGAGGTTACTCACCAGGTCACATATCAGCTCTCTTTTTACTTGTCCTTATCCCAAAAGTGCTTTACATGATGCTTAGTGTTTTTACATACCCCCAATCAGCATTGTGCAAATCGAGAAGATCTTTTCAGCATCGGTATTGGCTGAAACATTTCCAAACCCAACACTGGTGAGGCTGCTGAGAGTGAAATATAGGGCAGCTATATAGGCACTTCTGATTGATGGGCCTCCTAGTGTATTATTCTCATAGTAAGGAGACTCGATACGTTTTCCCAGCTCATGAAGCCAACCTGAAAAATGAAACATAAAAAGAACTATTAAGGAATTCTGACACCATGAAAAATACACATTCTGTAAAACAAAATAATTCTAAACTCAATCTATTTAGGAGACACTGCATTCTTTACACAATTCTAAGAAAAAACCAAAAACATTCAAGTGTAGGAATTCATAGAGCACATAAAGGGTTTTGTCTCTGCATGGTTTAATTTTATTTATGTTTATTTATGATAAGAACTGTATTTCTGTATGAAAATCGAGAGATTTTGAATTGCATGTTAAATGTCTAATTAGATAATTCACAAAATTCATTAAGGCACTGAATTGAAAATAATCATCACCTAATAACACCGCAGCAAGAATGCACCATTGATTTGATTCTTTCCATTAATCAATGCTTGGAAAGCATTTTGAGATTCTAAGACTAAAGTGTTTTAGTAATAATTACATATTTAGAGCTTTTTACATGTTACTTTTTACAGTAGAAAAGATTCAAACAGCTAAACATAACTTAGATGAGAATTAATTTTCTAAAGATGCTTCAGTAAGCATTTCCTAAATACTTTATTTAATCTTTTGTTTCATTCTGCTAAATGAGTCTATGAATGCTAGATAAAGCAGAATTAGCTACTGCCTCACAGGTATTTAAAAAGCAACAATAAGCCAACAAAAAAAAAAACCCAAAGCAACAAACCAGGAAAAAGTATGCAATTGCTTTTTTGGAAAAGGAGAACAAACAACTTCAATAAACACAATGGTATACAAAAACTATGATAGGAAATAAAAGAAAAAAATCAATTTGTGTGCCCAGTTTTGCTTGTTAAGCAGTTTGCTTGAGAGAGTGGGAAACTTCCCTGGATACTCAGGGAGAACTGCCAAAATAAAATATTCCTGGCAGGCAGAGATTTTTTTTGGAAAAATTGGTTAGGGATTTGCCTATTGTAAGCCAACACCTGACAGACAGAATCAGCTCCTAAAGCTTACTCTCTCTTCCCTTTAGCCAGCATCCGTTTCTTCATTTTGGATGATTCCAAGTATGAACTAAATGAAATCCCTTCGTACAGAATATGTGCAGAAAAATGGGGGGGCGGATTTAAAGTATCTGTCCCAGCCTTTCCAAGTTGGAGAAGAATTCTGTAGGAATTAACATCTACTGCAGGCTTATTGAGCCATGGGTGCTACAATTCTCAGATCCATACTGTCTTGTACTCCATCCTACAGAGAAAACCAGCCAGAAGAGCTGGATAAAAACAATGTAAAGTCTAAGCATGACCCTGTTGACCCAATCTACACAGGCTAGTGAATTTATTCAAAAGCAGTACTGAGAAGGCTGGTTTACCTTGCCAACAGACAAGAAAGTATATGAAAATATCCTTGATTTTGCCTTGATAGTAAGTGTTAATCATGTGAAGCTATTTTGTATTCATGTCTCCTCATAATTTAAAATGAAAGAAAAGCAAAACTCAAAAAAAAAAGCCTAACTGAAGCAATATCAGTCTTCTCTCTGTGAACTACTGATTTTCTGAGATTACTAGATTTTACCAACAGTAGCATGGCCCTTTGTACAGCAAATTTCATTCCTATGCTCATGTTAGGGAATGTAATCCCACATTTTAAATTGTAAAGAATAAAAAACTAAAAGACTCCCTGGCAGAGAGCAGATAGAGCTTAAATAACCTATCTAAACCTAGTATAAAGAAATACAATCATAAAGTTCAATGTCAGGTTTTGAAAGTATTGTAGTGCATATGAAGTACTGCAAAACTAAAAAAAATTAAATAAATTATTTTAAATAAATACAACTGATGTGTGAATACTGAAATAATGCCTCTTCAGAGAAAATCTTTTTCCTGGGAGTGTTTTAAAAGGCACAGATTCTTGGCCTCCATATTCCTTTTTTTCTGCTTTTATTATCTGATTGAATGTCACATTCATTGTTCCTGGTGTTCACACTGGATCTAATTGCAAGATTCTGCACCTCAGCTTCAACTAGCAAACAAAAACATTAGTTTACCTATTGTAACTTTATACTAAACATTATAGAACTCGTTTTCTGACAAACATATTTCTACATTTCCAAAAAAAGGTGCATAACTCCATTCTTTAATGATAGATGATTGCAAACTGTTTTTTCTCTTACAGCACACTTTATGTGCAAGGTTATCAAGAAAAAAACCAGCCCTACTGAAACATCATTCCTAAAGGATGCATTACTAGTAGTAGAGGAAGGTACAAAAATAAATGCTTACGTTGTATGAAACAGTAAAAGTTCCTATAGTATTTCTAAGATAATTCTACTACCAAAGTGCCAAATTCAACATTAGCCTTTTACAGCTGCTAACAAGCACTTCTAGCCAGAAAAACACTATTTGAGATGAGTTCAGCGTTCTGTGCCCAGTTCTGTTGTGTAACTGAGGGTCAGACAAATGATCTTGATCAGTAAGATGAATGGCTTATCACTGAGCTACAACAGCAGCAGTTAGCAGTTATTAGCAATTGTTAACAATTGGTACAAAAATGTCCACTATATATAAAAAAGAGCTACTAGGTAATTTTCTTCAGAGATGGACCATGAGATTTGGAAAGGAAAATGTACATCTGAAAGTGAAAACCCAATAACATATTTCTCTAATTTTTAGATAAGGATATGTTTACAGCTTTTCATTTCAATTTTGGCTGTTAGACATGATCATAATCAGTACCTTTTGAAGAGGTTATATAGGATGAGATTTCAGCCAAAGTATACAAAACGCTGCAAGATCTTTCAGATCAACTATACTTCTCAGTTTTTTATTGATAGTCCTATATTTTTTTCCATTTGGTGGTAGAGACAAGATATTGTTGGCTGCAAATACTTTCATTAGCCAATGGAAAGAGTTGTGAGATAGTGTGATTGATGTCTTTTACTTTTTTTGTTTCTGTAGGTAACAAGTCTCAGCACATTCTCTAGCAAACTTGGGTAATTAATTTTTGCCCTCAGGAAAGAAGTGAAAAATAAATATACCTTGTAGTTAGAGAGAGCTTCCTAGAATTCAGTATTATGAATCTTGTCTGGTTCTGAATTAGCATTAGATATAGCTCTGTGACTTTGAAAACATTTTTAAGCACCAGCTAGCATAATTAAGAGGAAGATTTTTCTAAGGGAAAAATAGCACTTACATAATCAAGTCCCATTGGAAAAGTCAGTAGGAGTCGGATATCTAGCTCCATTAGGGTACTTTGAAAATTGCTGAAAGAATCTGTATTAAGTTTAATTTACCTGTGTCTGGAAAGTGCTCAAGTACCAGTAGAAAACAGCAATAAACATTTAAGCATCCATAGATTATATATTTTATAACTGGATGTAAAAGAGATTATCTCATTTACTGGAAATCCAGAAACTTGGCCTTCCCTAAGGCTGGTGCTTGTACTGCACTGAGCAGGTACATCACTCCCTATAATTAGTTGATTCATTCTATACTACTACTTAGACTTTCCTTATATGCCAGACATTTAACATAACAAAATCCTGTCTGGTACTTCATTTCAACAACTTCATAAATAGTTACATTTTCTAATGCATTAATTACCTACAGAATTTATATAAAAAGTAGACTGAAACTCTTCGGTTTGTTCAGACTATTGTGTCAAGAAGTGCATAGTAGGAAAGGATGCTCTCTTAGAGCATCTCTGAATGCCTGAAAGTAGGAACTGTTCTCCGATAGAACAGTGTTGGCAAAATCAAAAGAGAAAGGTTGGAACTAAGGCCCATCTCCTCTTGGCTGTTGTTCCGTATCAAATTCAGGGTCTTAAATATTCCTAGGGGCTATGCTAAGATAGAAAAGTCTATCTATTCTTATATCATCACCTTTTTGTGTTTAAACAGTATTTCAAACTCATTCAGGGCCAGACCACACTTGAATCTTTCACGCTACCGAGAAAAGACACTAAGCAATGTTATGCTGATAATAGGGAAAAATAATATAGTATAAGTATTGTTGTGGTAAAATAAAGGATGCTGGCAAGCGTGGTCTGTCTTTAAGGGCTGTGTTTCAAACTAAGTTATGTTTTTCTGGCTCATCTGAAAAAGTCTGGAGCTTTAAATGAAAACACAAAAATGACAGTGGTCTTATTAGATGCCTTTATTAGACGTCTTTATAGTCTCCAAAACCTAGAACTGTATTTTATGGGAAAGCAGGCAATACAAAACCATCTAAAATCAAAAGACCCTCTAGAAATACTGGAGAACAAGAGAAAAAAAGTATAAATAAGTCACCAAAAAGTGAAAAATTATAATTAAAAATGTCCTGTACTGGAGCACATTAGATTATAACTTTTAACACAGAAGCCTATGGTTTATGCCTACTAATGTTTTTTGCAGTAGACAGTTTAGGGTCATTAAAGAAAAGATGAAAACTGTACAAGAGAAATTAGACACTTCATCACTGGAATGCATTTTTTAATGAAAACTACTACGTGCCGTGAGAACTATTTTCGCTCTAACAGTGTCTGGTCAGTGCTGATAACTCCTCATTTCAGATGCCTAGAGTCAGGCAGGAACTGTAGGTTTGTATGAGAAATCACACCGCCCCTTCATTACATACTCAAGTCTGCAAAAGATCATCTCATATTCCAATTTTAAATGGGCAAAAATTGTTGCAAAGTTCCCACTGATCTCAGCAGAGTCAAGATTTTAGCCTGTGTGTCTACTCTGTTTCATTGAAATATTAAGCTTCAAAAAATAAACCTCAGGGCAAGACAGTAGCAAAGATAGAACAAGTAAGTGAATTTGTTCTCTTTAGGTAAAAGCACTTATGATTAAAGTCTCTTTGAAATAGATTTTACATGTCTGAATCACTTCCATTAACTGTCCATGTTGCTTCTTTAGAATGTGGTTCATTTGAGGAGGGGAGACCAGTACCAATATTGTATTTGAAAAAAAGATATCATTATTTTAGATAATCGTATAATGAATATATTCTATTTTATCAAACTCTAATTATTATTTGTTAGACATTGAAGCATTTGCTTTCCTTTTAAGATTACTTCCAATTTTCCAATTGTTGATACAATGTTTTCAAAATTTAGAGGTATAAAAGAAGACCAAATAATTGTATTTCTTCTAGTATGCATGACTGTTCTCATGATGATTATTCATTTAAAGTATTCAAGCTCTTCTCAAGATCCTCAAAGCCTTTTTAATCCCTGTCTGGCCAAAACATTTTTCACTTCTTCAAATTTTTCCTGCTAAAAAATTTGCACTTTTTACCTAGAATATTAATACACTAAACAGCACAATTCATACTACTTAGTCCCACTTATCATCACTGTTATCCTTTCATAGTTACAGAACCCGATGATGTGATGTACTCTGGAATTCCAACTGTCACCTTAGGAGATGTTCACAGACGGTTTAAGGATTAAAGACCCTCAGAGATGGTTGAAGCAATCACTCTTTAAGTGACAGTTTTTGGAGGCCTGTATTTGTGGCAGACATTATTGCATCAGGTCACAAGAAAAATATGAAACAGGCTTTTTTTTCACACAAATTAGAAAAAAATATGTACTAAAAATTGAAAACCCCACAATCTTGACATTGTCATACAGCTGCAGGTATATAATTCCATCATGTGTGCCCAATGCACAATAGTAAAATACAGGGCATGATTTTATGCTGTTGTCAAAATGAACATAATAAGTACAGGCTCCAAAGGAACAGGTCTGGCCTAGAGGCTGTATTTGGAGAATTAGCTGACATTCAAATAAGTAAAAGTTAAGTGGCAGTGCATTAAATTTAGACAAGAAAGACTTCAATATTAGTACAACAGACATATACGTTGTCATGACTGCATGACAATGAGGAATCATTAGCTTAAACTTGTCCCAAAGATCTTTATTTTATTAGTACATTTATTGCAAACAGTAGACCCTTAAAATTAGAAAGTAAGCAAATATGTTAAAAGAGAGAAATTGTCTCAAGCACAGAAACTTTGCTTAAGAATATTAAAGTCATTCACCAAATAATTTATTCTAAAAAAAGTTTTCTTTCTTTTTGCATTGTAAAAAATGTTCTTGATGGAGTATGTTCTTTATTATGATGCATTTAACCATATATATATTTTTCTTAAATTAGAAAGACACATAACATGGGTATGAATGAGACTTATAGTTTGAGAGAACTAGAGGAACATCTATTGCAGCAAAATCCACATAATCGATTTTTGTGGAGGGAGATTTTTGACACAGATTTTATTAGGACTATACAAAACAGTTTTATCTCAGCTAACTGTAGCTGCAGTTCTTGTGATAGAGACACACAAAGCCATTCAAGGCTGCCCTCTGCAACCATGCAGCCAGGACCCAGGCACCACCCATGCTGCCTGGGAATTTCCATGCATGCAGCAAATATGGGGATTAGCCTATCAGATCAATGCATGGCAGAGGTATCTACCCTCCACAGTTCATATCATCACCTTTCCCTTTCTTTTGTGACAAACTAATATATATTTGAAAATCTAATTTATGTCTATTTTAATGTTTTTCCACATTTTTCTTTGGCTGGGTCGCAATCCTTGGTACCTTTCTTGTACAATCATTGCACCAACTCATCCAGATAATGAAGAGTTAACCATGTTAACCTTGTACAAGCAGATTATACTTAACCTCTGGGCTCAGTGGGGTTTATGTGCCCATAGAAGCAAGGCACGCAGATATTACTAAGGCATTACTACAGAACATTTTCTACGGGTACATTTAAAAGTTTACACATTTTTGCTTGATGATAACCCACATTATAGATAGTAAAACCCACTAAAAAATCTCCTTAATATGTAATGAAAGAAGAGAAAAAACGTGCCTTTTCTATCAGTATTCTACATTTTCTCTATTAAGTAGAAATCTTTAGAGAGGAGAGGACAAATTTTATAAGAAGATTTTATGCTTCATATCTGAGATGTTCATCTCTTTAAACACTAATGCATAAATCAAAATAAAGCCTTCATTCATGTAAGTGTTATATATGTGTCATTTACACCTCAATGTGAAATTAGCATCATATTTTGGGGAACTTGTGAACAAAGTGACAAGAAACATGGTATTTTAAAGTCAAAAGAAAAATAGTTGAGAAGGTCAAAATCATTTCTTTCTCAGAAATAAAGTTTAATGAGATGACATCCAAAATCATACATGAAGATTCATGAGCAGCAAATTCCAGGTTGTTTCCAAATTAACAAATGAAGTAAGAGGTGGGCATGAACCAAAATACAAGGCACAAACATGTTCAGATCTGGGACATGTATTTGAATCTAGTTAAGTTCTTTATTATGGATTAAATAAAAATATCGGGATTTGAACATATATCAGATGAAATTGTAATCCTCTGTTACACTTCCAGAATTTTACCATTGATTATCAAGTGTCTATAACATCATCCAGTAAAAATTTGAACTTGGACAGTGCAGTCAGAAAAGAAAAACAAAGAAAAAAACTGAAGGCCCATGTATACCCCCCTGCTCAGTGAAGCTCGCACACTGAAAACACACTAACTTCTGTGATTAAAGGCATGTAAGCACAGTGGATACCTTCGTATCTGGTTCCTTTTTAGTGCTTGCCTTAAAAGGTGGAGTACTCTTTGAAGACACTTAGACTGATATTCTTCTTGGACTGTGGTCTAGAGGAAGCTATCTCTTTCCCTAGATCCTCAGGGAAAGTTTTTAACTATCTAGACACATACAATGACATAAAAGTTTTAAAAGTCTTTAAAAACTATGGAGTTTTCTAAAGTGATTGCACACTCCCTTCTTTGAGTGTTTTTAGATACAAGCTTAAACTTTCCTAGGTCTACTATAAATAAATTAATTTGAAAAGTGACATTCTAAGTAATTCTTTTGTAAGATTGACTAATACCTTTCATAAATAATTTGGTTGTTGTATTTCTAATTCAATACTTACTTAGGATTTATCAGAAAATAATTCTGTTTTAACTCGTAACTCAACAAAGTTATAACAAGATATTGACCCGTTGTGCTTACTGAAAATGAAGTTTCAACACAATAAATATTCAATGAACTAAGTAATCTCAGGAAGAAGTGTTCAATCAAGGAAAAAAGAAAAAAAGAAAAATCTAAGAACTAATTTAATATTGCTGATAACAAGAACACAGCTGAGCCCACAGAAGTGCTGAAAATGTGACAATTAAGCTTTAATTATTGGACAAAACTCAATTTTAAATTGCCAGTATCACTGCCTAGAATAAGAAAGTAAAATTTCACTGTTGTCATGGTAAAATTGATGTGCCCTTGCAGATACTGAAACAAAACCTTCATGAAGAGCATCATATTTCTTGTCATCAGCAAGATCTGTTAAATAATTTATATTTTCATTTTGGAATGCCATAAGTGCAAGGAGAGAAACTTTTTTATCCTATGGGAAGCTTGTTATCCACCAAAATGAAGGCACAATAACTGCATGAATTGTAATGCCATTTCTGCAGTCACTCTGCTTGGTCACTCGCGGGCACGTTCATGGCTTTTAAGTGGTAGTACAATAGGCCTGATATGAAATACTTGCATTGCTAGCATTTTATTAGCAAATTATGTTGGAAAGATATCTTTTAAAAAATATTTGGGCTAGTCACAAATAAAACCAGGGTAGAATTCTGCAGCTCTTACACCTAAAGCAAAACAAACAATCCACAAAACACAGTATATATGAATCACTAATAGTTTCACACATTTCAAACCCTAGTTTCTAGCCAAAACCTAACTATATTCATGCATTAAACATTAACATTTCTAGATGAAGTAGTGTCTTCTTTTGTCTGCAAAGTAAGGTCTTGCTCTTTCACTTTTTCTTCTACTGGGCTGGACAAATCCTTGAGGACCAGTCCAGACACAGTTTAGCTGTTAAATGCCCATATATTTCTTAAGATGCTAAATAGTTAATTAGCTACCTAAATTCCTCCTTCACCATGTGGCAAAAAAACTTCCCTTTCCTGAGAAGGTATAATACTTTATGCCTACAACTACAGTACATTCTGTTGAGAGAGGGAAGAAGGGAGTAGTATGGGTGAAGTTATGTCCCTTTGAATGGGTCTCAAAGACAGTCCTCAAAAAGTTAGCTGGTGTTTTGCACGACGGTAGAGGTTACTACTGGAGGATTTTTCCTCCAGGACCATTGTTATGTGGAATAGGAACTGGACGGTTGAACTTGTCCTGTTTGGTGGGCCAGCTGTGCTGGCTGACTGCCTGGCTTGTCCTTCTCATACCCCTGCTTCCACAAAAGGCTTCAGATTGCATCTCTGGAACACACAAATGGTATTCTGATTTGTCTGAACAAATCAGACAGCGGCACAATTCTTTTGTTCATACTGATGAGGAAGCCTCCAATATATTATTGCAACAGTCTCATAGTCTAACATGGTAAAGTTTTCTCTTGCAGTACAGATACATTTATTCCAAGGTAGAGACATGATTGTATTTCATATAAGAGCTATGTATAAGAGTTTTAAGAGCTAACTCAGCAGATCTGCAAAGAACATATTCCTCTTGATATTTTATAATCCTCTAAACTTTTATACTTACTGTTGCATAGAAGCTGCAGTGTACTTGGTAAGTGCACCTGCCTTCCTGCAGAACTAGGTCATAAATTCCTTCAGTCTCATTTATCAAGAAGTAAGTAAATATAGAAATGTACTGGAAAGTCTTCTCTTCTGTGGTAAGCATGTACAGCTCTTCTCAACAGTAAATTTTGAGATGGCTGTGTTTGGATATGTGGGAAATTTAAAGCATTCTAGCTTTTGCAAGTCAGCAGTTTTTTCTATTCCTCACTTCATTGAAAGGATGATATAGGGATACTTTCAATATGAGTTTTCCATAACTGTGACTGTCGATACATAAATAACTACTATATACAGACAATTATTTTAATTAAATATTTTATTTTTGCTAGGAATTCATAAACATATCAAATGCCATTAATTTATTTGTTGTGAACACAGTGCAATGCCTTCTAATTTTTATTTTAAATTACCCTGGGGGGTGTGTGTCCCAATAGAAAAAAAAAACAAACAAAATTTTTTAGCATTCTTAAAATAAAATAAATTAATCATATAAGTAAAATAACTTGGTTTTAGTAATTTCATATAATGTACATTTAATTTTTAGATTGCAGGTAAAATATACAAGTCTAAAAATATAGCTAATTTAAGAAATAAATTTGCAAGAAGTATATAGAAGTACTAGAAGTACTTTCATTAGATGTATATAGATAATTTGCAAATCATCTTTTTTAAGGAAGTGGTCGTACTGCCATGTCACAGAGTCTCAGCATTTTAACATTACTGCTCCCTAGGCAAACTGGTTGTTACTGTCCTTTTCCAGGCTATCAAATGCCTTGCAGCTAAGCTTGGAATTAAAAATTTTAATGCTTCTAGTCCATTCAGTGCAAAGAGCACGTCTATCTATGCCCTCTTTTCTTCCCTTTATTCCATCAGTCTGTACCCATCTGTTAGAGCTTTTCTTATCTTATATTTAGAGTGTAATACCCTTTTGGACAAAAGCAGCCTTTTTATCCTGTGTTAATTCAGCAACGGAGACAAGAGGGTCTTGACCCATAACTAGGATCCCAGGTTCTGTTGCAATAAAATTAATAGTAATGACTTTTTTTTAGCTGTCAGCTAAAGTGTTGGAAATCTGCTTTGCAATTTTATGTGTTAGGAGACCAAATCAAGCCAAAAAGGGGTTCAGCTACTAGAAGTGATACATCCCGTTATGAGATAAATAACCTCCCCTATATAGCTATGCAGATTACATTAAAACGAAAACTTTATTGTCAAAACAAAATACACTAAAAAAAATCCCACAAAACAAAGCCTTGAAGGATTTCAGTTATAAGGATGCTAGTAAAGTTTTGGGTCTGCATGTATGCAATGTGGTATAATTATTTACCTAACTGCTATCATAGTTGGTAAATTGATCTCATCCCTCCCCTAATGTTCTAACCTGCTCAGGTCTCACCACCAGAGAAACTCAAGCTAAAGACTTTCAGTACTATTTTTATGGCAATTTCAGAGTCCTAGCAGCGAGTGTATTTAACAGTCCTGGCTCAGAATCTGAAACAGATTCTCCTGGGAGCAATCACAGTGGTAATCAAAACCTTAAAACCTCGGTAAAATAAAATATAACTTATTTGCAATGGTAAGGTATCAAAGACTGTATTTTTTACAAAAGTAGTGAAATATGCTACATATGTTTTCATACTGCCTATTTCACCACCAGTGATCTGCGAGAGAGGGACTGTTTACATCCGGACTCCTCTGTAAGCCCTCTCTTCTTCTAAAAACTGAGTAATGCAAAAGGTGGTCCCTAACCACTGATACCTTCCCTGCTTATGCAGTTTTCCCCACTCCAGCAGCCAAGACAAATTTCAGCAGCTTCTACCTGTTCAAAGGCAGCCTTCTAAACTTGGTAAAACACAGACAGCTGCCTCAGCACAGAAGCAATTTCCTTTACTAGTTCTAATGACAAATGGAAGACTAATTGCAGAATTGCAGTAAAACCATTCTAGTTTTCACCCGTCTAACATGCAAAATCACACGGATGGTATAACAGTATGGAGTTCAGTTCAGGTCAGTGTAGACTATTGCAGTCTACATGACATCCATTTCTGCTTGTCTGCTATACTAATAACATCCCTGCTAGTCAGATAACAGCTAAGTATGTTAATCCTCTCTACGATCCTCTTCTGGCTTGCTGTATAGAGTTCTCAATATAGTCAAAGTCTACTCCTCTGCATTCTAACCACTATGTGGTTCTTTGAAGCAGAACACTGCCCCAGTCAGGCAGTCATACAAAAAATAGCATTAAACTTTTGCTCTGTCTTAATTTTCTAATCCTTGAAACTATAATGTAAATAGTATTTTTCAATATATTTTTTGTGTGTGTGTGTCATTCGAGCCAAGTAAATGGAGATCCAAACATACCTGGCTCTTGTTTTGGGAAAATCAACAACAGGGTATATTTTACTCCAGTTTATATGTTAACATAATCGCAAAACAAGAATTTCCAGCATAATCAAGGCTTGATTTAAAAATAGAAACCAAAAGTAAAGAAGAAAGCTAGTTTCTTACTGGGAAAGTACACTACATGTTTAAAGTTACATCAGTTCTGAAATAAAATATCTGTGCCTGCAAATCTAACAGGTCTTTTAAAAGTATGCGACATAAGGAAATCCTAAGACTTAGCTTTTTTATCTATAACTATCTTTGATCTGTTAATGAAAAATCATTTAGAATAATTAGGTGTAATTATTTTTATAAAATTTACCTTGTGTAAAAACAGAATTCAGTATGTCATGACATACTCAAAACTCCTCATAATTTTTTTTATTGAAAGTGGTTACTGGCTGACTTTGAGAACTGGCAACTGAAAGCACATTAGAAGCATGAATATTTACCAAGGTATGTGAAAGTAGAAGAAAGTCTGGAAAGAAAAGAGTTTTGAATAATTTCTTCATTTTTATATGGAAATCATTTTCTATTCTGATAGCAAGAAAACCCTTCTTTTGTCAAGCATCTGTTCTTTTAAAGGGCAGGAAAAAGGATAAATAAATAGAAAATAAGACCATACACAAAGGACATTTCTGGATTAAAAATACAAGGCATGCTTGTGCTATGGAAGAAAAGCAAAGCAATTTTAGTAGTTATAGGATGTCTATGGAATACAATACAGCATTCTAACACCCTAGGATATGTACATGTGTGATTGGGCTGAAAAAGGCAGTCCAATCAAATTTTGAAGCTGCTGCTGAAAAGGTTTCAAAATATATAGCCAAGGTTTGGCTGGTTTCAAATTGAATGACAAATTGTAATTTGAATAGCGAAGCCATGAACATTGAAACCAGAAAGTGGTACCTTCTGAAAAATCCAAACAAAACCATCCTGATATACCAATGTGTAATGGACACTCACATTTTAGTACAAAGCTACCCAAGAACGGTAGTGTAACCCTAGAACAAGCTATTCAAAGAGATGCAGGCTTTCTCCAGGACTTGGATGGAACAATCTGTTTCTGACCACACAATTTGGTGCTGGTGATAGCCCTGTTTCAGTCAGCTGTCTGGAAACTCCAGAGGTTGTCTCCAGCCAGCATTTCTACAATTCAAAGTGTAGCACTTAAGAGTTAAAGATTCTGATGTAATTTCTAATGACTGAGCAAAGATTTTATGCACAATATTTACAGCTTTTCATAAATTATACTCTATGGTGTTTCTGTTACAGAAACCATGTTGAAAGATCACAGTGTTATCTCTTTGGACTATTCCATTTTATGGGGTGTACACTGAACAGCTTTTTTCCTCCAACATGTGGCACTGAGAAATTCTATTATGGCTGTAGAAATTGGTCCAGATACAGCTTTTCCACTGAGATAAAAACTGCTTTGTGGAATTAATGAACGATATGTTGGAAATCCGCTGTTAGACGCAGTAAGACACTTTCAACTTTGTCAAATCTCAGGAGCTTCATCCACACACCAGATTTTTGCTTTCCACTTAAAATTCTCAGTTTTTTTGTCCTAGATACAAAACCTTGAAAACGTATCAATAACTACATAAAAACCTCACACTCCCTCTAATAGGGTACTTTCATCCCTACTCCTTTCTGGGCTGCAAATCCAACAGGGTTTTTTAGTCCTGGGATATTCTGTGATTGCTACAATTGTTCAGTGAGAAGCTGCAATATGATGAGTAAAGGAAAATACAGTTTAATCCAGGAATGGAGTCTGTAGAAAAGAACAACAGGGAAAAATGACAGAATAAAACCTACTAAGGCCCAAATCGTCTGAAATACAAATTAATGTTAAACTAAATGCAAGGGAAGCGTTTCAGTTCAGTTTAACAAACAACGCTTTGTTTTTGGCACAGCTCCATCACAAAAATACTGGCTTGCGTTTTCAAATGCAGAATTGATGGATTTCCATCAATTAATTTTGATGGATATTTTAAAATTTAATTTTTTATTTTAAATCCTAACAAGGTCTTGAATACATACGCTTGAAATGAGGGATGTTATGAAGAAAATCTTTCCTAGAATGTATGTTTTATATATAAAACAGAGAAAACATGGTCAGGTTTTCATGTAAGTCTTTACAAGATACTCATTTGTACATGCAGGTATTTACCATATGCAGACAGGTTTCTACACACACTTCCAGCATGTGTCCAGGTGACTACAGCTGTGTGCATAGACTCCCCCTTGCAGCAGTTAAATTTTTCCATGCCTATTCTAACAGACTAACAAATGGGTGATAAACCATATGCCTTTTCTGGTATTGTGCTAAAAATTGTGCGTAACTGATCACTAGCAAACAGTATTTCCTTTTGAAAAATTAGATGCATATTTTCCCCCTAATTAAATTTTTTCAAAAGTGTAAAAGTGTAATCCAGTTTGATTAAAAACCAAGTAATTATTTCATAGATACTTCACACTACAAGCTTCTCCAAATTTGGCCTCTTACATAGTATTTTACACCAGAACTAGTTTAACCGTGCACGCGTGGTATCCAGTACACTCTAAAGAAATATTTTGTAGTTGTTTTGAAATGAGTAAGTATTCATTTACGCACTATAATTTCTTCATGTTTTCAATGAATTTATCTATTTTCATTCCTACAAGACTAAAAATTTTGTAAAAATAAAATGTCTTCAAAAACCACCGAAAATATTTAAAAGCCTTCTAGTTTAAAGTATTCTCCTGGGCTTTAAAATTCCTGTTTCGACTGCCTTAGAATACTTCGTCACTATGAAATGCTTCAGTACTCTGGTATGCCCTTATCTTTCTCAAAGGATGCACAATGTAATAAGTATTATTTGTAATTATTTGTGAGATGAGTGCTTTGAAAAACCTCATAGATTCAATGTAATCATGTTACTTTTGTTGTCTAGTTCATTCCTATTTATTGTGTATGATAGCCCAGGGGCTAATTATTTTATGTAAGTGCTGCAAGAAATAATCCAAACTAGTTGGCTGAGTTTCCTAGATACTGATGGCCCAAAATACTGCACAAGAGTGATAACCAGCAACTATTCCCTTCATATATTAGAAGTGAATTTTCAGCTCGACATACAAAATAGGCAAGAGAGCATACAGGCATATCTATTCCACATAACATCATTACAGATGCCACAGGTCAACCAAGAATTATAATTTATTCTACTAAAATAAAGATTTCAACACTCACACATGCCACAACCATATTTTTTTAATTATTTTTCTTTAAGCTGCCTCTTGAAAGCCAGAAAAAACCAAAGCTGCAAAGTAACAGGTTCTGTTATCACTAATGACAAAAAAAATAAGAAAACAAAAAAATTAAAAATTATAACAAAGGCAATTGAAAGAGAGATTAAAATCAAACATTCAGGTAGAGAGATGGCATACTGAAGTGAACAGTTGATCATGGCTACTGAATGACGTCCACTGCAATTTAGTCAGCATGAAATTCTTTCCTCCCCAGACAGGATTCATAAACCTACACGTGCCAATCCTAACCTGATGAATATATACGTTTGGAGCAGTGAAATTAGACCAATAGCTAATAGAACAATACAGTTTTCTTAGCTAAAAGCCCTGGAAATGTGCATGTACTCTTTCTGGCAGTGAAGAGAATCCACTTAGTCCTATCAGTGCAACAAAACAAACTGAGCTGCTGTTCCCGCCCTCAAGAGATGTGATCAAAATGGACCAGGGAATCCTGGGAACCCAGGCTGAACTTTGCCAACTGCCTGGCAGTGCAGGAGCAGGTGCCAGCTGCAATCTTATCCAAGAATCCAGTTGTAGTTCATTTGTACTAGCTCTTAATAAGCTGAAGTAAGAAGTTGTTTTGTTATATATCCAGATTCAAACTCCAAAAGGTAGGTCTGGAATACAGAAGTAGGTACACATACCTGCATGTGCCGAAGACTTACATCACCTGGGTCCAAAATCTGATAATTTCTTAGCATTATAGTTTTACCCAACCTATTCTATTGACTGGTTTATCTGACAGCCCCAGTATCCGTAGATCTGTAGCCATACAAAGTCTGAGTTTTCGTAATTTTTGAAAAGTTAAGTTCCTGGTTGGGAATATTGCTAAGAATATGTTGAAAATAAGAACCTCAGAGGGTTTAAAAGTAAACAATTACACATTTAAAAATACTATTATTTTTATACTTCTTTTTTGTTTTGTTTTTCTCAATGCTTGGATTTGGTAATAACTGCTTGTGTCACATTCAAAACCAAATTGATTAATTCTCTAACAGAAAGAAATGTACAAATATAGAACTGGAATTATTTGGGATCGCTAATAGTTAAGAAAATTCATGCATAAAAAAGACAAATGAAAACCAACCTTCTAATTGAACTTTGATCTTTGATAGCAACTCTTGCCATATCTAGCCATTTAAGTCATTAAACTGCTTTGCAAAACTTTAAAGATACATGTATTTTTACCAGCTTCTACAGTACATTATGATGATTAATGTAATAGAAACACTAAGAGTTGAGAAATAACCAACTATGTATTATATATGTACACAAAATATGCATTATATTGATCAAGAATGGGAGTAATGACACTGATTTTTCCAATATAATTTCTACTGTAACTTATTCTGTGGTTTTGCTGGGTCCAAGAGCACCAGAAACATGTACTAGTTCATTAAAATATATTATTTGAGGAAGAATTAGAAGATATATGTACCTAAAAATAGTCTTTCCTCTGAAAAGAGAACGGTCTGAGTTTGAACCTGAATCAATGAATCAACGCTTCAAGTATTGTGGCACAACCATATTGTTGGCTTTTCCTACTGGTTCCACTCAGGTGTTCTGCTCACTCTGCACCTAAATTTGCTACCTATTACCCTGAGAGCTAATACAGGGTATAAATCCTTCACGGGGAGTCAGGCATCCAAGTACCTTTAAAGACTCTGACTGCAAGCGTGTGATAAACAAAGTGTGAGGGTGAAATTTTACATTGCAGAGTATGTGAAAGTACAGTATTTCAGTTATGATTGAGTTCTTGGTTTCAGAAGTATTGTAAATTACAAAAGTAATAGAAAAATGAGTAGAAACCTGAGATGAGAGTGGAGATATTTTGTTGACATAAAGTTTTAAATAGCTGAATAATACCCTTTACAGACCTGATTTTAATGTCTTTCCCAAAATAAACACATAAAATCTTCTGCAGAAGCGAAGGTTATATTTTTTTTTAATTTTGCTTTCATAACAACATCTCCATAGTGAGAATGTTGTGCTATTGTAGGTGGACTAATAAAAAGTTGCAGTTGAATTTCTAGTGGAAGGAAGTTTTTTCAAGACCATTACACAAATTATACGTGACAGCTTTCACTCTCTAAGGTACTTGCATTATTTAAGGTAGTCTTGGCCTTCTCTAACTTCCTCACTACACTCAAGACAGCTGAGTTTCAACAGCTTATATGGCTCTCACAGAATGGAACAGCAACAGGAAATATTTTCAATATTATATTTTCTGTAGAGATACGTCAAAAAGTCATTTCTCATATTTGATAAGAATTTGAAGGGGAATAGCTCAGTATATAACTCAAAGCAGCAGACAGCAAATAAAGAACATATGTGTAAGTCTGATACCAGTTAAACCTAAAGAAATGAAACCTGATGTGTTAATGTCAATGGAGTAATAGAGGGATAGGATCAGCCAGGAACCTCAATATAGTCTGGCCTCTACTCCCTGTCAGCTAACAGAAGTTAATCTAATTTTTACAGGTTGCAGAAAATCATGTCTCATGGAAACACGTGTTTCACCAATGAGAACATTGAAGCGAACAAAGATCTGAAAAAGCTAGAAGGGAAACGCAGGACAAGGAGCTGATAATGACCAGGCCAGGAGTCATGTTTTTATCAGACGATACAGTCAAATTGCTGTAAATGGATCAAAAAACTACTGCCTGAGATGGGAGAAATTGCTGAAGTAATGCTTTCTAGCACCTGAAGACAGTGCCCATACTGCACGACTTCCAAATACCTTATGTAGTCAGTTAAAATATCAATACTATAGCTAAGCAAGAGATCCAGATTTTCACATTATACTACACTTGCAAATATCCCAATGCCATTACGTCATGACAGTTCATGAATAATATTCCTAGACATTACATTGTTCTCATTTTGCAATCACGTGGCTAAATTTGTGAATGTAACCATTTTTTTAAATTATTTGCAATGAGAAAGTTGTCTGAACACAGACAAAAATGAAATAAAGGCTTACAAATAGGCCAAGCAAGAACAAAGCAAGTACCCTTCTAGGTTCTGGGTATCTACATAGGGAGAACTTTATCACTCCCATTGCCCCAATCCAAATGCAAATTAAGCACCTCATTTTTATAAATTAGCCAGAGAAATAGATGCACAGAGGCAAATGTTACTTCCACTAAAGTAAATGTTGTGAGATCTGGGCTATGGTGCATATCTGATAGCATAGAGAGGTCCAGAGCATTATGTTAACAGTACCACAGCTTTAAAGTGTTTGCTTTAAGTGTTTACAAGACCTTGATTTTGAAGTCTATGTTGCAGGATTTCTGGAAGAACTGAGTGGAGTAATGAGTTTGCTAAAATCTTTTCTCTCCCTTTGTCTCTCTCCCCAGAAATAGAAGAAAACATGAAAAACAAAGAAATCGTTTCATTTTTGGCATGTTTTTCCTTTCTTAGAACAAGCCCATCCCTTTTTTCAGCTGTTGTATGCATTGCAGCTTACGTACCCATGGTACCAGTTCCTCAGGTATACCCTATCTGAAACACTTATTCAAGAATAAAAAGCACACTTTCCAAGGGGGAGACATATTCCCTTTAATAAAAAAAGTACAGGAATACTATTTTTTGTGTGTATTTTTTTTAATACTGCCAGTTCGAAAGCCTCTTAGTGCCTTTAATGAACATTGTAGAAGATCTATGGATGGAAAATTGAGTCTCCAGGTTTTGTATTACTGTAATAAAATTCAAAGTTTAAACATTAAAACCTGCAAATACAAGAATAAGGATCATACTCTATTGCTTTGCCTGCAGTAAGAAATCTTTTTTTACTTGCTCTCCAAAATTGCACAAAAGTTTCCAGTTCAGGCTTTCATAGAGGAGGACAAGAATATTCTCAGTGTCTTACAATACCACTACCTTTATTATACCCCGAAGCAAGATTCTCCTGTGTGTGTTATTTGTTTGTAATTCGTTATTTTTGCCAGATCTCATTTTACTTTGCTAAATCAACACCAATAGTTCTCCTCTCAACATATAACCTACATGGATGTTGTGAGGTGTACCAGACTGATCATTTGAAGTTTTCTTAAGAAAAAAAAGAAGGGCTAGATAAATATAATCAGCTGTGTATGAGCAGAGTGGCAAAAATTGTAGCACACAAAGGGCCAAGACTTAACTTCATTGTGTTTCATTAGCAAGCAGTCTGCATGTGTAGAGCAACAGGATTTGCATTGATTGAAGAAACTGTATTATCTTCTTTTTCCACGTATCTGACACATAAGCTTAAACAGAAATTTTATCAGCACTGAAGTGCTAGGTATTTGGAGTTTTCACTTTTTTGGTAAAAGCAATTTCTAATACTTTGATATTTTGAAAGTGTTTCTCTTAAAACAAAAAAAACCTAACAAACAAACAAAAAACCCAAACAAACTGCCAAAGTCATAAAATATTTAACTTAGAGCTAGAGAGACCTTTATAAATATCCATTCTGACAGATACAGAACTAATATCTACATAAGCTTTGCAGGATTCATTGCAGTACTTTTATTACACATTTAGAACATCTAAATATTTTAGAGACTATCCGTGGATGTAGCAGAACAGCTTCCCAGACAAAAACACAAAATACACTTTTGGAAAAAACTACAGTAAAATCAGGCTGTAAGTTGAACAGCAAGTAGGAGGCTAAAGTACACACTGCTAAGTGCCTTGGCCCATCCAAAGAGAGGTGTATTGCCTACTGCTGTCCAGGGAAGGTCACAGAGTCTAACAATGAGACAAGCCAGTGGTGTGAGGTTGTTAAGGAGCAGTTTCTACCTAGAAACCCTGCTAGAAGATGATTAGTGTGGGATAACCCAGGCACAACACTCTTCACAGAAGCACCAGTGGGACTTCGGTGAAACAACCCTGTTCCAGTTAAACTGGTATTGGTTCCAGTGAGGTTGCTATAATATTTGCTTATTACTGTTGTTGCCAAAGAGAGAACAAAACTGAGGGGTGAAAGTTAGTGTTTTCATAGCAATAAATGCAGGAGCCCCACGGGTTATGAAGAGGATTTTCTGCATGCAGCCACTGTCCAGGGAAAAGGAAGAGGGATAGGCTGCATGAGAAGCACAACCAGCAGCTCCAACTGGGGAGCAAGGATGGAGCCTATCTTCATCATTGCGACTATAATGAATGCTTTGAAATCAGCTGTCTTTGCGCCCTACATAAGATGACAATGTGTCTTTGTAGCTACTTCCCACCAGAGAGCTGATATTTTTTCCCACTATTGTTTATTATTATCATCATCATCATCATCATCATCATCATCTGGATGTGTTTTTCCGTTAGCAGCATTTAATCAATTTGTGCACAGTGGGCTTTCTTTATGTATTCTCCCCTACAGCTGCAGTCTTTTCTTTGAGAGAGTTGCACTCTATGAGGAGTTCAGCAGCAGGTCACATGCCTGGTTTACAAAGGGAAGGAGAAATAAACAACCAACCAGAAGAATAAAAAGACTCCACAAAGCTTTCAATAACCTATGGACACACCAGGGAGTTATATTTGTTAGATTTTGTTTTTTATTTTCCTCTTCTTAACCCAGCATCCTCACCTTATCTGAAGTACTTATGATTGTTCCTTCCAACTTACTGTTATTGGGTGATATTTAGATAGATGATAGTAAAATTAAGAGAGAAGAAAGAAATTAAAGGATGTAAGAATAAGGAATGCTGCAGTTTGAATTCACGTCATGGAGCCTTTGGTAACAGGTGTTAGCTTCATTCCCTCCACCAAGTATTTTTCCTGTCGGAAAACTGTATCGCCAGTACTCTTTGTTTATGAGAGAGATGCATGTGCATCCCTTTCCTCTCACAGATCCCTGACTTACATATTCTGAATTATTCATATGCTTTTTAATCATGCCTTTAGTATAAAACTAGTAGAACTTCCCTCTTCTAATTAATTTTATCACTGGCCTTGTTTCCTCCTCTTCTTCAGTTAACCCATAATAGATTTAGGCAAAAAGTAAATATAAGTAGAATTAAAAAGATAGAACAGAAGGAATCAGAAAGAAAAGGGGGGAAAGAAGGGTGCTTGATATTTATATAGCATATGAGAAAGACGGTGAAAGAAATGTGCCTCTACAGTAAAGCCAGAATGACCGATGTGGGAAGATGTGGAGTTTCAGATGTTGCACCAGCAGGTAACACACCTTCAACAGTGTACAAGCACGAGGTGATGCCAGGCTCCTAAACAAAGTATACTGTTTCTCCAATGTACCATCATACACAGATAAAACTCTTAGACATAATAATAAACCTTAACCAAAAAAGAAAAAGCTTAAACTCTAAAGAGTCAATCCAGAACACTTAGTGAAATCAGAAGGAAGGCTGGGGTAGAAACTAATCACAGGATCAAAACTGAGTATTCCAAACCCATATCTCCGCTGATAAACACCTTGTCTGCTGTGCAAGACAGCAAAGCCTGCAAACCAGCTACACAATAGTCCCGAAGGGAGTTTTTAACTTGAAGGCCTTTCAGGGCCTATCTGTTTCGATGCATAGGAAGGAATAATCAGCACACTCGAGGGAATGTCTCTGTTGAAGAATTTGCCTAATTTGCAAACCCAGGATAAACATTCTCATCTACTCATTTACACAGTCTATCTAGACATTTCCTATCCAGACTGCCAACTTCTCAAATATTGAATCACTCTGAAAAATCTCACTGTTCTCTGCTTTTCCCATTATCTTTTCATTTTAACGTTCTTTGTCAGTTTTACCTGAAATTAAGAGTACCAATCTCTTCCTTTTCTGTAGAAACTGCACTAAATAATTGTATAAGATTAAAAATAAAGGAAATATTGAGTGACTTATATGTGTTGTTTTATATATTTATGTATGTATATATGCATATATACACATATGTGTACATATATATGTTTATAGAGGAAAAAAAGAACTTACCTATGTCCCAGGTAAGAGGGTTATTCTGTTCCATCTCCCTTTTCCCTATGACATACCAAATGCAGGCCATCCAGTGAGCAAGCAAGGCAAACATGGACATGAGAAGCGTGAGAACAATTGTGCTGTGCTGGGAGTAACGATCCAGCTTCTGAAGGAGACGCAAGAGACGTAGCAATCGCACTGTCTTTAGGAGGTGGACAAGGGAAACCTAGGAGAACAGGGAGAGAAAACAACTTGTCAGTAGTTGACTTCTATCACACAGTTCTCTTGTTCAACTGGAAGGAAATCTATCTCCTAAAGATCTATAAATGTTTGCCCATTGTTCATTCAGTTATGTAGCTGCATGCTATCTTTGGACTAAATCTTAAGACAGCAGAGAATAGCAAAGGAGGAGGCTAAAAAAAGTGTTTACTTTTGCTGTGTACATACATATTTACTATTTCTGATTTAAACCAAACAAACTTGAAATACTGGGAGATATTTCGTTTTGTCTTGTTTTCATGCAAAGTCTTCTTGTGGATTTAAGGTCATAAATCTGTGTTTGTGCAAAGATGAATCCTTCCCTGGTCTGGAAGAGAAATTTAATTGTTGAACTGGTCAATGTTCATTTGTTTCCAGTATGAAACCACAAAATCAACCTCTTCAAGCACACAATGATGTTAGTTTCTGTTAACAGCCAAACAGTAGGCCTAACTCAACTATATATGAGATTAAAACAAAATTTATAATTAAGACTGAAAGAGTCGACAACATATATCAGACGTTTTGCAGAGCAAGGAAGAAAAGAAGGAAATGGAGACTCAGGTTTGTACTTCGGATTTAAACCTGTGTTCAGTGGCCTGTGCTTATTTTACTGCTCTATACTAAGCTGGAGTCCAAAAAAAGCTTATATTCAAACTTCTAATACTACCTAAATTCCTTACGTAAAATATTATTGCCTTTCAAGTGCAAGTAGCACCTAATCTGCTCAGCACGTTAAGTGTACATCAGTTTCTGAAGTATGTAGGCCCTGGCTCCAGAGGAGATGCAGCAACGCACAGGGCGAGTGGTCTCTGGATGACCTTATCCCCTCCAGAGCATACTCTGACCTACATCCACACCAGAGTGTGCACAGCTCCCAGTGCTGCATGGAATATACTTGGCCCACATTTCAGCTGTTGGGTAGAGTTAGCAAATGATATGCAGATTAGAATGACAAATATTTTTAATTTGATATTTTGAAGATTAAACAGGCATAATTTTCATTAACAGTAAGCTTCCCTAAATCCCTTCCCCCCACTTCATTAAAGAGACATTAGGATTAATGCTTGCTAGGTACCTGGCTCATACAGGATACATGCATCAGCTACAAAAATAACAACACTCTAGCATATCTTCCCACAGCTCTTCCAGAGCACAATAACAAGATCTCCAAAAAGAAAGTTGATCAACATCCTTTAGATTTTGCTAACCCAGAATCACCTGAAGCTAAGCTTTTCTATTTCTGTTACCAAACTAGTAATCTGAAATTTTAATTCTATATGTGCACATTCACTACAAGCTAGGTCCATCTTGACTAACATATTCTGTAACATGGGGTATTTTAGGTTTGTTCTTGAACACAACAATTCATTGATTTTATTCCAATCTCAGAAATTAAGGTGGTGTGAAACCTGTAAAAAGGAAAATGATAAATCTACGAACATTCTCTTTTTTTTTTACTGCTACAGTTTTGATATTGCATAAGTAATTCTCTTACAAGCTTCTTCATACGGTATTTACAGCCATTATTTCTTTTTTTTCTTTCCCAAGAGCCTTTAAAGTTTTACTCATGTACATAGCAAGGGTAAAAAGAAAATCAACAAAAACATGATACTTTTAAAAAAAACTTTGAAGTTCATTACTATCAGGAACAACATCTGACATCAAAGCACACAAAAAGTTACAAGGCCTTCTTTTCTTGTATCTCTTTTATCCATCCATCTTATGGCATCTACAATAAGTCAATGAAATTAATTATGTCTGTGGCCTTAAGTTAAAGAATATCTGTAAGTCTGGGGCAGTAAGCTGTAAAATATTTGAAGGAATTGACAAGTATATATTAACACAGTCATCTAACTCTTAAAATAAAAGTATTTTAACTGAAGGTCATGCCACTATAACAAATGCCTCATTTTCAGTGGTAAATCTTTTCCCAAAGTCTTATTTACTTCTCTCATTGGCTTATTTAAAATAATTATGGTTCTGTTTCACTCAACATAAAGAAATTCATATTCATGACTGACTCTTCAAGGTGTTGCAGTAATAAATTATTAACATATGTAATGATTGTATATACGCTCTGGCCTTCGAATTGGAACCTTTATTTTTACATGAGTGCCTATGTTGTACCACTTCACAATCAGATAATGATAACTTAGATGAAATTATTTTTTCATTAGATTCTTACAAAAAATGTCAAAAGGATTGTTACAATAATAATTTTACCTTGCCAGTTATCACTTGTAACTAAATTCTGACCATTTCTGTTAAGTTAAGGAGCACTGACCAATGTAAAACCAGTGAAGCATGTATCACAATATTCTTTCTAACATGGAAACATGTTTTATTTTAAGACCTAAAGAGTGCCTCATTTCAAAATAATTCCTGCATAAATTTGAACAGATGTAATTGATCATGTGTAATTGCACTGAAGCTTCTCATTTGTTGTGCCACTCTTCTTGCACTGTGTCCAATCTGTCATCGAAAGACCTGAAATGCCATCAGGCAGCTTTCTTTTCTGTGTCACAAACTTAGAAAGACAAAATAAAGAGTCAGCAGTCATACTTTTGCCTGCGTAGATTTTGCCTTGCCCACAAATGTAAACCCGTCTAAATGTTCCATTTGGTTAATAGTTTTTGACTAGCTGGGTTAGTCTTTCTCTGACAAAGACAGAATTTTATCTAAAACTAACATAAAGTCAATCATAGCAGTGCTGAGGAGTACTGAGAAATAAAGTTGCTACAAACTAGTGATGAAATTCTCTGCTTGGAAGAATGATTTCCTACAGCAAAAAGGAATTAATTAGGAAACATGATACATTTTGATAAATGACTAGTGGCAGGGATCTTTCCTCAAAAAATTATACTCTTTCTCTAGAACAATGAATAGTTACTCAGAGGAGCAAATCTAGGACTTAATAACTAGGACTTAATGGCCTATTTTTTACTTTGGCAGCATTTCACACCACATTTCCGCAGATTAAGGGATTCTTTAACTCAGATAAGTACAAGGATGGAAGGATCTGGGGTCTCACAGGCACTGAGGTTAGGCAGGAGCATGTCTGAGGTCTCAGACCTCCAAAGAGTCACCAGTTCAGTGGTAGGGCAGAATCCCTGTGAGGTGTAAAGGCGGTAGAGCCAACTCATACAGTTCCACTTTTTTTCTTTTGAAATATCTCCAAGGATGGTGAGACACTCCACAGCTTTTTCACACACTCTAACTCCACAAATCTCCAACTGGAAGATGACATTTATGTGCCATACATACATAGGTATGTATGGCACTATACCTATAGCTTGCAGAATTTTAGAGCATCCCTAAAGGTTTGTCCTTTATGCTGGGGCCTGAACAGCAAAGAGTGAGATGTTCCCTGATGCCCCTCCTCACCGTTCTGTTGAGGCAACATCTGAGAGTCGATGGAGTGAAAATCTGAGAACAGACATGAGGAAATGGCTTATTAAATCATAAAGTCTGAAAACAGTGGAATGTGATTAATAACACCCCCCCCGTTCTTGAAACTGTTGATAGTCATTGTTGTCATGAGGATTATACTAAGAGTTTCCATGTCTTGCCATGATAGGAAATATAATATAGTAAGGCACGGTGTTCCCATCAAGGAATTGTATAGAGAACAAAATGGCTGAGGTTGCTGGGTTGAACACAGGATGCAGACTCCTAGATTCTGGACTTGTTTTCCATGACCAGAAAAAACAGAGGGTTGGCCCTTGACTCTTCACCGTGTAGTGGTCTTATCTTATAGCAGCTAGCTACTAAAGATGGGCCAAAGCACGTGTAGGAAGCAGACTGGACCTTGCAAAAACGTTTACTATCATGCTTGGAGCATGCAGGGAGCTATGCCTGTCGATTATTGTTATTTATGAGATCAACATGGCTATAAAATGTTCATTGCTTGGTGCTTAGTGTTAGGACTTGATCTATCAATTATCTCTTTAAAGACCCACCACTAACAGAGGGACATTTCAAAGTCCCTGAATGTTCTTAGTCACTGTATTAGTGATCTTATTAAGGAAAAAATTTTAAAGGAGATGTGTATTAATCATATTATAGTTGTATTTTTAATATTGGGAAAATTTGACTGTAAAATAATTATTGGATAATGCTTTCTTTTCCAGAAATAAGTATGGAAATCATATCAGTCTTCCCATTAAGAAAGAAAAGAAAAAAAGATCAATTTTATTTTTTAAATGTTCTCCTTGAAGGAGAAGATGGCACCTGGTTCATTCAATAAAATATTGTTGATGGAAATAAAAGCAACACCGTTAATGCTGGCTGTTTGGTTTTAATGTAAGGGATAAATTGAGGTAGTTGTGTATTTAAGTAGATCAGCCATACCTCTAGAAAAAACAATGACTGAAGAATGTGGAACTATTAACTGCCGGTTTTGAAAAGCTACTATACTAACATCACCATTGATAGTTCTTAGTGTAACAAATGGAGTGAACAGAGAGAATATCAAAGGAAATGAAAGTAAATGATAAAACCAAAGAGGACACCTTACACAGGAAGCTTTCCAACTAGTGTTTTGCAATGTTTTTTGATATGTGTATATTGAATCATCTGTGTACTTGTCTGCAACCCACACTTAATGAAAATGAGATTGAGTGCATCTGTTCACAAAAGATCAAAATTCTGAGAGAAAGTGGATTGCTTAAAACCCCAAGTTTCTTATGTAAAAAATCCATAAAATTGAGAAAACTGACAATATTTTCTATCAAAATTAAACTTTCTGATTTGCAGGTGGAGTGGGTGTTTGGATTTTGCTTTTAGTTTGCTTGTTTTTTCATTGAGTTTTTTTGCTTACAAGGTTCTTACTCTTTTAAATCTAATAGGGCTATCAGAAGAAAAACCTTTGTCTTAGCATAAGTAAACCAATACAAATGTAACTCATCATGATTGTCACATCACCAAACATTAGACCAACACATTTTTCAAAGTGGTTTAAGCATTTTGTCTTTATATACCTAAAAACAATTAGTTGGTTGAATCGAAAGTCAAGTAATAGATACTAGAATACACAAAAATTGGTGATCATGCTGTTATTTTTCCACTAGAATACAGAGGTAAATAGCAAGAAGATTCTTGTCTGAGTGAAGAATGCTGACCATACTGACCATAGCAATGATTTACTTTACCACAGTAACAATTCATGAGTCTTGAAAAATTAATTGAACTTATTCAGCATGAGAGCAAAAGCCATAGAGATGCGTGTTTGAGTACAGTAAGCAAAAATGAAGCTAACACAGGTGTGACTGTTTACCAAGCAAGGATAACTGAATTAAAAAGAGATGTTACTTATGTCTTTCATGATAAAGAATGTCTTCTTTGACAACTAATTTTGTAATATTTTTAACTAACATATGTAATAACATTGTATTCTTTCCTTCAGCATCCAGTGTAAAAACACAATACAAAGCTGAAACAAATACCAAGACATTTAGCTCATTCAGTTTTAATTTCCAGACCTTAAAAAAACCCAAAACAACAAAAAAACTCTTTAAAAAAATTAGAAAAGACAATTTTGTACTTACCACAGTGACGTTGAAAGCATAAAGAAGATCAAAAGGAAGTGCAGCAATTAAATCAATGATAAACCAGGTAGTCACATAGTGGATACAAATAGATCTTGCTTCAAATATAACTTGGCCAGACTTGCTGACATATGTTGTTCGGAAATTTAAAATAATATCTGCTTGACAAAGAATGAACAGAATCAGAGACAGAGATACCTTGATTCCTGGGGATAACACCAGGAACCCATTATAACACTGTGTTTCTTATGCATGGCCAAAAGTAAATGAAGAATCTAATACAGAAACAAATAAAATACAGTTGTAAGAGATCCACATACACAGAGTTAAACAAAGTTATTCTTTGTAAGGAGTAAAAAGAATGTTTAAACCTTTAATACTCACTGATTTCAAAAGCAGCTTGAATTAAAAAAAACAATCCCAAAACCCAAACAATCCATCAAGCTCTTTAAAGGGTATAAAATATAAATACAGTATTATTTTAAATGAAGAATGAGGGTATGATTGATGTGCATAAAACCTACTTATGCTTCTTTAAGATTAAAAAAAATTAATTATTTTATTGAAAAGATATAGTTGAAACTTCCTTTTGGTGATATCTGTCTAGCACAGAGAACAAATGTCATCCTCAAGGATAGCCACTTGTTAATGAATGGAAAAAGGCTGAACTCTCTTGAAAAATATGTCTTTTGAGTTATGGCCGAGCTATGAATTATTCGGTGGCTTGTGCTTTTTGCGTGTTCCTATCTAACATTCCAGGATAAGCGTCTTTCAATATGAGTTATAGTTTTGACATGTCTTGCCAAAACACATTATCACTCAAAGAAAAGCTCAGGTCTTGACAACATAGTCTCAATTATTTTCATGTCCTACAAGACAAAAGACTGTATTCTGTCCCCGAGCTATGCACTCAGATTCTGCCAGCATTAGTGAGAACTACTTGTTTAACTTTTACAACGTCAGAAAAGAGTGCAGCCAGCCATCGAGGTTGGTGTTTTTACAGCAAGATAATTAGCCTGCTGCCTTGCAAATTCTAATGTCTCATGTTGAAGACTATCTCATAAAAGTGAAAGAAGTGATCCCAAGTGTTAGGAAGACATTTAGAGTGCAATAGACTTTTTTTTCTCATTAAAAATAATAGCTGAAGAGTGATGTATTGGCAGCCTGAAAGCCAGTGGTCTTGGACAGTAAGCCTGAAAATTTAATGTCCAGGTTATGAGAGGCAGCTTTCTAGATGTTACTACAGTGTATAACAGACATGTCAACAGTGTAATCTATGTAGCTTGTTATTATGTGCTATCGCATTCTTTTTGCCCTCTACCTCTGTCTATGGCAAAAATCAGCAACAATGGCAGCACTGACTCCCTCCTATCTGCTAGATGAAGCATAAGGAGATACGAATTCAGCTGACTCTTCTGCACACTGCTCTTGTAGGGAGGCTGCAGCAGCAGCTGCTGGGGACTGGCTCTCCACCATACACAGCACAAAGGTTACAGATATTTGAGAAGTATTTGCTGCTCAAACAGATTTTTCTTCCAGCCTTTGAGAAAAGGGAGGTAGAAATGCTAAATGGAAGCACCTGCAAGTGAAATCCAGCCTCTTGCCAACCAGTAAGGTGAAAGAATAAGAAGATGACCTCTGTCTTACAAAGGGAAATAAACACAGACCATAAGTATTTCATAGTTTCAGTCTATTCAAGGGATTTGTTTTCTCTTTGGATGCAGATATTTCCTTTCCTAGTTTTTTTGTGCTATGTAAACCACATTCCTGGAAAAAGATAAAGCTTTGAAGTCTAAAAATTAAGCATATCTTAACTTCTGTCTCTTCATAATTAAAATATAATGAACACTAACAGTACTAGTATTGTAACTTGGTTTTGATGCAAATCAAGTTAGAACTAAAAAGAGGATAGTAGTAGGATTAGTAGATTCATCTGGTTTTGGGTTGATGGCAGTTTTAGGGGCCTGAGAACATTTTTTCCTACTATATACACGAGACTGAGTGCCTAATTTCTAGTATACCTTTTATCCTGCGTTTTTCTTTCTGTATATGAGAAATGTCTGCAAAGACCAGAATGCACAAACAAAAGGCTCCCTGAGACAGCAAAATCGAAGGATAGACTTTTCAGAATAGGACACATAAAGCATTGCTACCACCAGAGCCATAGAAAGATTAGTGTGTGAGCTTTGTCCCATTTGCAAGATTTTGTACAACCTAGACAACAAAATGCAATAAAAAAATTAGCATTAAAAGGTTTTCTCCCTGTAATTTATGTGAAAATAAAAAAAAAATAAAAGCAAAACCTTATGCTTATGTAGAACATGTACAATGAAAATGGAATAAGTAAACATTAATGTATCTCTATTTAAATAAGCCAGATTTTATTATATACTGGCTCTTAGGTATTCCTTTTCCCTTTTTTTTCCCATTTATGAAGAACATAGTTTATCATTTTCCCCCATGTTTTCTTTTTCTTTTTGTAGTTTTTTTTCCTCTGTCATTCCTTCAGAATTAAAAAAGGATTTTGAAATTACACTTTTCAACAATGTTGCTAGTACAAGGAGGACAACCAACACACAGACTTACAGTAATGGAGAACATTGTAAAGCAGAGCAAGACTGGCCAAGTTCACCTTAACTGAATAAATTAACTTGATACAAACCAACTTGACGTGTTATAAAAGCTCAGTGGAAAATGTGTCCTCATTGAAAGGGCATGGTTTACCACTGGTCTATATTAAAACCATATTTCATTTCCAGAATATTATTTTTGAATCTCAGTACTAAAAGGACATTAAAAATGGAAATATCTTGACTCTCACTATAACAGGACAGGATTGGAGAGTGGTACCTACAGGACATAAATTCTTAGGACTAGTGCTATCTACAATTGGACCACACAGATTCACTATTTTGTAATGACTTCTTTATGCCCTAGGAACACAAATACTCAAATAGAGAAGCCACAGAATTCATGCAGAAATTACTCCTGTAGTCCTACAACAGAGGTTACACTATTGTTCTTGCAAAGGGGCTTGAAAATGAAATCCATCTATGTATTAACTGTACCCAGTTGCTTATATTTTATTTTAAACATAACGGAGCAGCTGACACATGGATGAATTACTAACTCCTATCCAGGTTTGAGGAGGAGATCTGTTATGGTCACTCAATACCCATGACAGCATTTCCATCTTAAGAAGAGCAATATCAAACTTTATTTCCTTTAGCATATTTAAAGGATGTGTTCTTCCACGTTTGCTGTGATGTGCTGCTTGGACATTGTGATGGTGGAAGCTATGAAGAACTGGAGATAAAGACCTCTAAACTTCTAAGGAACAAGGTATGAGAACGTTTGCCTACAGCAGTACCAAATGTTGGTATAATGTGTTACAGAACTGCCAGTTTTACCACCTTGTTTAATTCTATTCAGATTGGCACTGAGATACTAATTTTTTGAATTTATATTATGTTAGATGATGTTCTAAATGACAAAAAGATATGATGACATTCATAGATGCTATAAAACAGTCATGTTTCATTAGACATACTTGCTTTTTTTTTTCATCTTAACTGAAGAAAACCCAACCAGGTTAAAAAGTCTCATCTCCCTAGGGTTTTTCTTAGTTTTTGTAATATAATCAGAGATGTGCTTTTGTGACAGATCAGATTCTATGAAATATCAATTAGACTTTAATTTAACTTATAGTAAGACAAATGCACATTTGATCAGTTTCATTCTCTTATGCATGGTTTCATATACGTATTCTGCACCCTTAAAGAAAGGATAATTCTTCTGGGTGTTTTTACAGTTTTATAACTATGAAAAATACATATACAGTTTTATAACTGTAGAAAACAATGTAATAGCTCCACTTATAAAATATTTTGGTATTTTGTGCACTATTTCCAAGTTCTTCAATGTGGATTGTGGAAATGAATTTTCAGCTATGTTTCATCTTAACTTGCACTTTTATAACTGTTGTACTTTGTCAATGAAACAGGCACAAACAATGAACATTTGCTTTTTTGGAAGGACAACCTATGTCCACAAAATAGGAGGTAATTACTGAAAAATGTTGTCTATTCATATTATGTAGGATTATAAAAACATCATCATAAGTACCTAGAGTTTCAGACATATAGAGGTTGTTCTACTGTTGAGTAATAAAAGTTCCTAACAGGTTCTAAAAAATAACCTAACATGAGATTAGATGTTCTCTGATAATTTGGGATAAATTCGTGTTTCAATCTATTTTAATGGGGTAAGAGAGGAGGGGGGAAAATAACTGATAAAAATCAGTTTCTATTTGGATCTGGAAAATATGATACATACATACATACATACATGTAAATACCATACATACATTGAGAGTGAAAATATGACATAATCTAAGGTATGCACTTGGAAGTGTAAAATAAACTTTTTTGAAGAGCCCCAGTGCTTTTGCAACACGTGTTTGGAACAAGCTGTAAGTCTCAGTTAACATTGAGAATGAAAAACAAGTCCTCCTAATTAAAAAAAAACAAACCAAACAAACAAAAAAGTCACAAAATCGTAAGATTCAAAATAACCCAGAAAATACAACTGAAATGCAGAAAAGATCAGTGACTATGCAAATTACAATTGAAATTGAGAACAAAACATAATTAATTTTAAATGACTAACAAAAATGAAGACATGTATAGAATATTGCAGTCCAGTTGTCTCTCATTTTCTGAAAAGAAGAAAACTAAAACTCAGGTTTTGGAATGACATAGGATGAATCACTCTAAATGATGCTGCAGATGGTACAGAAGCTTATCATATAGCAAATCAAGCATTAGACATTTCAAGAAGATTTTTGAAAGCAAAGTTCCACCTAATATTCTAAGTGCAACTTGCTGAGAGCCACCAGCATCAACTCCTAATAAAATTTTATAAAACTGAAAAAATGCCAAGGAAATTGAATTTTTCATGATAATTTTAATAATTTAGGGGAAAGAAATCCCCACAAAAAATGCTAAATTAGATAAGAATAGATTTTCTAATCACAGGAAAGGCATATATGTTAAATGGGCAGTGATAACAATACAAGTTTAAGTATACCTAATACCATAAGTTAGTGGAGGGTGTGAAATCAACACACTATTTTTGCTAAGAAAGTTATGTCTGACACAGCTATCAAAATAATTGATTGCTGCAGAATACTTATAAGTGCTCAAGTTATTTCATCCTGCATCATCATAATTTGAAAGTCTACATTAACCAGAATATGAGACACATAAAACAAAAGCTGAATCTGGCTTTCTGCTCAGTTTCATAATGTTGGTTTGTTTACAAACAAAACTGTTTCTAGAGGATTCATCTTAGCTGATTAAGTTCACAGCGATACAGTAGTTTTTAAGGAATAAGTTGGGCGACAATTTGGCACAGTGTTCACCCTTCAAGCTTTTCAAGATTTATTGCAAAGACTTAACACAAGTGACCCTGACACATATCTGAGGCTGTCTGCTTCAGTGGATTGAGGTCCCAAAGTTTATAATCGGTTCACACATTAAGGACTACTGTTTTCATTCAACAAGATCTTCAGGCTGAATAGAAGACATAAGTAAAATCAGAGACAGAAAAAATTTAGATGACATCACCGAGTAGTCTCAGCTAGTCCTACCTTCTGAAATAGACAAAAATATTCAGAAATTTTCAGCAATACAATTAAGATGGGAAAGTAGTATGATTTCATGTGGTTCTTAATGAGCAGGGGGTCAGTTCAGCTCAATGGGTGCTCAGTAGACTTAGTTACTTTTCACATTTGCATATCTGTGTGCTTGCCAGTCACTTACGTAACTACTTCATTTAGTCTGGCTTGATATATGTAAGAAAGAAAGATAAGTTTATTTATATCATTAGTATTTTGAAACTTCTCGTTTGCCTCAGAAACCTCCGGTTTGTAGTTATCAAAGTTAGAAAAAGGATTTGCTTACTTATTGCACATTAGCATTTGCGAAGAAACTAAAGCTTTAACAACAAAGGAGATAAACACTTGCTTTAAATTCCCTCTAAGCCATCGAGTACACCAAAGGCTTATCAAGGTGCATATGGAATTGACTGTTCAAGATTGAAGAGACCCCAGTTTTTTTCTGCACAGCACCCTTTTCTGCCTTCTTATCAAAGCAATTTAGGACAACAGCCCCAGATAACATTTATATATATAAAACTGAATAGGAAATTGTAAGTGCTTCTTTCTGCATCCAACTCATTAGGTAAAAATCCGGAGGGAGGTAGGTAAGTGTGATCCATCTTTTATTTCTTGACAGCTTTCTGAGCTATGCTTCGGTGTAAACAGTTTCTTCATCTGCACAATCTTATTTACAGCTTAACTGCTGTGCTTACTGAAAAAGCTGTTAAAGAAAAAAACACATACCAGAACTCCTGAGGCAAGAAAATTCTAAAAGCACAACAAAATATTTACGCAAATTTAGAGATTACTATTTATCTTGAGAGATTTTATTATTTTTAGGAATTCTATGTCCCAAGTCTTTTGGGGATTGTGGTTTAAAAAGTGGAAGAGTAACTTTTTTTTTTTGCTTTTAAAAAAATTAGTATTTTTGTATCATCAAGACTTTGGGTAACCAGAAAGGTAAGCAAATTATGACAAGAAAGAGTATTTAAATATTAAAAACTGAATAGTAACCTATTCTGAAATTATCCACAAGTTATAGAATCTGTTACAATTTTTTTTTGTGCATCTTGTTGTCCACTAGCTGCTAGCTACTAATGACTGATTTAACAAAGAACAATTTGAAATTCAACACAAGCATCAATATTCTAAAGCTTTCAAGATTTCAGATAGCTTCACAGACACAAAACTATGTAGTTTTACTTAGTGGTGAATATGTGTTCCAAATGCCCTGAGATGGAGGCTTTGTTTTCTACAGTAAGAAGGGCATCAATTTTGCAGATTTCTGCTATAAACTAGGCAAGAGGGACATTTAATCTCTGAGTCAACTGTTAAAATATGCATGAAGTGACTTCAATATATTTGGACAATTAGTGGGTCAAAAGCTTTCTCAGAGAGGTATGTTTTAGTGTATTAAGTATGCCCTAATAACAAACTTCAACCTGTGAAAGCTTCATATTTGAAGCTGTATTTGTGTTCCATTTTGAGCTAAAGCAGAACCAATTTTCTAAACTTTTAACTAAGCTTCTTTTAAGTAATGTCATATTTTTCAGACAGTGTCTGTCTCTAGAAGTGATAATGCCTAATATTTATAGTTATCACTAAGTAATGGGATGAACGGTATGGAGAAAAGCCATTGCTAATACTTGTCCCTATAGAAATCAAGGCCATTGAGTTGGTGGAACATTGTAAGACAAAATGGCGAATAAAGGTCGCACCTTCAGGGAGGAGGAGACAGGATAGGTGACCCCAAACTGACCAACAGAGCATTCCATTCCATACACATTACACTCAGTATAAAGTTTAGGGATCACGAGGGTCAGACTCTGTTCTTTGGTGGCCAATGTCCAGTGGGGACCTCGTCTGTCTGTGTATTCTTGTTCCTGAGACATGCATACCTGAATCTAGTTCCCAAATCCAGCTCCTGTCTCCTGCTTAATCCAATACAGAACTTTCTTTGTGCCTGCCTTGTGGTGGTGGCATATATTCATCAGGGTGTTTGGGTTTGTATATATTTTATTAATGTCTTATTAATATTGTTTTTGTTTTATTATTATTTTTCATTAAAGTTGTTTTAATTTCCACAAATCTCTCTTCTTTGTTTCCCTTTCCCCTCTTCCTGTGAGGCTCAGGGAAACTGGGACTACAACTGCCCTGTGTCTAGCTGCCAATTGAGCCAGGGGAGGTGGGACTATTTGATATATCTGTTTCAGACTGGAAGAAGAGCTACAATCCCTTTTCATTTTCAGCAATTCTCGTAACCCAAACAACAATGAGCAAATCATTAATAATAAGCATTATTACTACAGAAAAATAATCTCAAGATAACTCACTATTTTTTTCTAAGTAAGCTAGAAAACCAACTTTTTAAAAGATCTTGCAAGCTTCTTGATTTTTTTCTTCATTAGGAGAAAACCTGGGTTTTATTTCAAGTTAGATTATTCAATTTCAGTTAAAATTAGACAGCAAAAGGTCAGACTTCATGCAAACTAAATTTCTAGATAAAATCTAGACTATACTATTGACTTTAATAGAGGCTTTTATGTCATGTGTAAACTATGAAGTGCCTTCCATGGATTTTCACCCTGTTTTGGCATAGCTGCACCTGTTTTGTTAAAAAACACCCATGCGTTTTAAGGCATGCCTGAATTGTGTTGCAGACTTTTGTGCCTTCCCCACTTCCTGCTGTGGAGGTGAGCTTGTGAGCTTAACAAAGCAGCAAGTAATTCTCCTGCCATCAAACACAAAAGTGAACTTGAACTGGCAGCACTCAATAGGGAGAACCCAAGATCTCCAATTTCAACAGGTTGGGAATAAACAATCATATCATCACACCCCCTGCCCCCATGGGCCTGATGCAGTTCCTTTCTGCTTTCCCAGTCCTGCACTTTCTTCTCTCTAGTGTGCAAACTGATCACCTTCCCCTCCCCTCACAAGACAAACCAAAAGCCTTGCTAGATGCTAAGTCCCAAAGTTCAATGCAGAGAAAATGAACAGACCAACAAGTCTCATAAAACCATTTACAAAATTTTGATACAATCAACCTCAAACTTATACCTTGACTCCAATTTACCTTCTAGTTGAATCCTGTGGCTAACTAGATCAATCTCATGGATTCTTTCAGCCTACTACTGTTAAGACATGGGTACACATCTCTATCTAAAAAAAATAATTCTTGTAAGAAATATGATACCTCTAAAACTTACATGAAGTTACACTGAAAGATTTAAGAAAGTTAATTTGTACAAAAACATATCCCATATTTTTCAGCTATGAATTTGTCTATGTTAAAAAGCACTAATCTGTATGCCGTTGCAGTTCCTAATTTATTTATACATTTTGCATCAATTAACCTCTTACCCAGTAACCACAGCACGAAACATCAAAAGACTGGGACAAACACTACCCCAGTGTTGTCCAAGTTTGCAATTATCATGACTACATGCTTTTGTGATATTTTCATTCAAGATTTTTGAAGCCAACACCATCATCTAACTGAAAAGTTTTAACATATTCCTTTCTTATAGAAGTATTCTATTGTATTTTACTCAATTGTTAGTGATAATTCTTTTTTTCACAAACTTCTGATGTGAAAATCCATGCCCTAGGAATGCTCAGTCCCTATGAAAGGATAACTTATTTCATAGTTGGCCATAAATGGGCTGAGAAATCTGAGCAAGTACATAGGCTTTTGGAACTGTTGGGTTACTGTGTGTTAAAACTCAGTAGTACATGTTGCATGCATTACCAAGCCATCCCTTTCTAGATTTCTGTCTCTCTCTCATTCACAGACATATCCACTCAGTAAATGATATGACAATACCAATTTAAAATGGTGCTCAACAAAGGAAGAAAAGATGATATTAAAAAATGGGAGTTCTATTAATTGCATAATGCAGGCTGCCAGCTTAAATGACAATGAAAAGTAATAACCATTAACTGATATTCAGCAAAATATCCTATTAATCCTTAAGATATTTTCTAGAATAATAATCCTTTCCCAGAGTTGAAAGTACAATACGTGTTTTGTATAATCTCAATTTTTAATCCCTGTTAAAAAAAAAAAGTTAATCCAGAGGTAAAAAATTATCTGGCGACCAATTGAACCTATTTACACATGAATAGGATTAATTTACCTGAAGTAGATGATTTTCGTGTGTCTTTTTTTTTTTTGTCTTTTGGTATTAGATACATGATCAAGATACAGCATAGTAACAATTTAGAATTAGTCAGATGATTCCATAACTGCCCATGGCACACATAAGATTGCAGTAAATTTAGGTAATGTAACTTGGTTTACCTGGCTTTTACTGTGAAATAAATGAAGCTGAAAAATCACGAATCGTTTGGACAAGTAGTATACATATAATCACTAACCAGGGGACTCAGTGATGCATGCTTTCTTATTAGTCTATGATAATTCATTCCTGTGCTTAAGACCTAGATGATTTAGGTGTATTAACTCCATTGATTTTCAGAGTAGAGAGTTTCCTACACTGCCTCCCTCTCTTAGATGTTACGACTGGCTCTTCTTTTATTTCTTTTACTATTTTGTCTTTGTTTATGTGATTTTGATTGTCTTTAGGTAGCAATACTTTCGCAAAAGTCCAAGCTCTTTGATCTATTTGATTATCTGAGCCAATGTTATTTAATTGTATATGTATAATGGTATTAGAATCTGGCCAGAGACTGTTTGGGTAGAATTCCAAGAAATGTTAGTGCTATATTGCTTGAAAACAATTTATCTGTCTCTATAGAAACTCTTATTTTTTTTCTATTCTACTGCCGCTGTAAACCTAGAAGTTCTTCGTAAATCTCCTGGGCACAGTTTACTCAAATGGAAATGTTATTTTTCAACTCAGTGTGTCCCCTCAAAACGTCTATTACCACAATTAGTTTGATTACTTTCTTTTAAATGCTGACATGATAAGGTGTGTGTGTGGGGGGGTGTGCTATTATTTTTAAATAAGAAAGAGAAGTAAGGCTTATTTTACACCTGTTGCTTAGGAATCTGGGCTAATATGAAGTCAAATAAAATTTAAAAGAAAAAAACAAAATTAAGTAATAAAACCCTTAAATGTAGAGGGATTATACAATAAATTGGTAATATATAAGAAAATATATAATATAGAACAAAATAATAAGTCTTTCTAACACCATGTTGCTGCTGATGAAAGAAAAGCTTTTTTTTTGGGAAAGATGTAACAAATGCTGGACAGATACTAAGTAACAATCCATATAAAGTACAGAAAATTTGACATAAAAATCTAGACTTGTTTGGGAAAGAGAAAGAAATCTCTGGTATGGAGGATTAAGGAAGATTACAGTATTAGGTATATCAGGGAATAAATTCTAATTTGCAATTTCAGTTCCTTTGTGCTAGTGGCATCTCGTTATGAGAGAAGCTATTGATAATCATGTAGAAAAATAGATGCATTCAATAAATATATCTAATCTAATTTTGGAATAGAGTAGCAAAGTATGGCTGTATCACGTCAGATGATAAATTACAATCTGGTGCATAGTAACTAAAAATCAATGGGTTATGATGTTTTAAACCACTAGTACTAAGCACTTAACAAGATATCACTTCTGCAGATTGATGATAAAATACAAAGAAGCAATATGATAGTTCTTCTGAACTATCACATTTACTTCAGCTCTTGTTGAAGACATGCTAATCAAATAGTTCCTTCAGTAGGTCTGAGCTTTAAGGAATAAAATATTGATATTTTTTCTAGTGATGTTCCTTTCTTCAGTTAAGGTGTTCAATAAAGTTTTAAAAATATTGGGGGTGGGAGGAGGAAAAAAGATAATATCTGAAAGCTAGAATGAAACAGTTGCAAAAAGAAAAGTACTAGACTGGATAGTTAATGGAAGAGCAAAAGTTATGTTATCAGGAGGTTTTTACTAATAACACAAAATTAACTAGGAGAAAGTTCCTCCCCAATTTTCTCTCCAAAAGTGAAAACTTTACAAATATTATTGAAAAGTAACCAAAATAGATTATGTTTCTTAGAAATATTGAAACTTTAACCATCTAGACACATCTACAACTGAGGGACGCAACAACTGTCTAAGCAAGTTAAGGGGCGTAAACTTTGAAGCAAATAGTGCAACGAAGTAGGTAATCTCATTCATCACATTCTAAGAGAATTTTTTTGTGTTTGCTTAAATACACTGTTGTTAGAAGGTTTTTTTCCAGCTCTCTCTTTTTAAGATATGTAAACCAGTCAAAAAATCTAAAACTAAACTAGTATTAAACTATCATTTGACAGAGGAAATAAAAAAATAAAAGGTTTGTTTATAGGGGAACGTTAGAGAAAATTTGCGCGCATAGCAGAGGAAAAGAGATCTGAAAGTGCACTCAAACATCACACAAGTTATCAAAGCACTATCTTATAAAGAAAACATCAAGTGAAAAATAATTTTAACTTGATTTGAGAAGCCTTAATTATGTTCCCTCTCCAACCTCTTCCCCAAAGACATCACAAAATAAGTTGTTATTATTATTGTTTATCTTTCATTTGTTATTATTATTGTTTATCTTTCATTTATGTTTTAGAGAACTCTAAAGGCTAAAGCAACTAACCCGCTAGCTAGATGTGCTTTTTTCTCATAAATAATTTAATTCAGATAAAGACTCTTACATATAAGCACCGCGAGTAAGGAGAACACTTCCACATATATTTCTATCATGCTTAAGCATATAGTGAATCAGAAATTTGGTAAACCTAAAGGATGTTTTTTAGCCCCTAGATTTATTCAAACCCTCTGCTTAAAGGAAACACTTAGCCTCTACCCTATTATTTCCCTTCAACTGACAAGCAGGTAACTCTCCCTTTTATTGTCGTGTCTCTACAGCTAAAAAGGAAGACCTTTTTAAGTCCAAGTAATAGTTTATGAAAGTTATGTGCTTAAACAGAATATTATTCTGTATTCTGAGAAATCCAAATAAAATCAAAGCAGATGATAGACTATTTTTCTCCAATACAATCCAGAGCTGTAGTAATACCTAAATCTGTGATTACGGAACTGTAATACATCTGAAGGCTTCATCTCAAACAGATCTCCCCATTGACTTTCTGAGGCAGCAGAATCATAAAAAGAATTTTACTCAAGGCTTCTCATTGACTTTTCTCAAAGCACATAGATCATCCATCAAAGATGTGTTTGTCGAAGCCACGGTGCAAAAATGCCTGGAAACTTATGCTTAAATTTTTACATGCTGTCATTTTTACTACTTTCAATATAGTTACACGTGTTCTGAGACATATTCATTCAATATTTTAATGGACAAGAGACCATTGAGAGGTGACTATTTTCTCTAAATTCATGGCCTAGATTTAAATGCAATATGCGAATGTCCTGAAAATACTCCATGAAATTTTCTCCATAGTCACAAATTTAAAAACAGATAATAACTTCAGGAATAAATATTTTGGGACAAATGGAGCCATTATTTAAACTGTGTGGGAGGAATACAGGTATGCTACAATACAGTGTTTCTGGTTACCAGTAACATAACTAAGAAAATAAATTTTTGCTAGTACTTATGCATTTTTCTTGGAATATATTTAGTTACAACTATGGTTTAATTTCCTGGACCTAAAGGTCTAATTAGAAAATAGGAAGTAAAATTTACACAAAAGCTTCTTTCTATTTCCTACCCAGCTACTCTATTGATCATAAAGATACCATCACTTCTGACTTACTTATATAAGAATTTTATCTTTCCAACAAAGGTTATAAATCAAAAAGTAGCACCATTTGTCTTGTTTCAAATGAATACTACAGCACATAAATCAGTTGGATACATATTATGCTCTCTTGTACTCAGATTCTAATAAATGCATTCATAACATAAAACAGTTATCTACACCGGTGTGAGATGACAGACATAACAGTTATCAAAATATCTTAACCTTGAAGCCTACTGTTTTTAAAAAGATGTCCAAGTAGATCATGTGGAATTATTTCATTTTATGTTCAAATGGAATGTGGAGTCCTCTATGACTGACTAGTGTCTTTTACACAAGACCAAAGATGATCTTCCATGATCCTCACTGCACAATCCAGGTTTCTTAGCTTCCATTAACATGAAAGAGTTCACTAAATCTAACAGTGACCAAGTACAGGGAAAATTAGACGGTCACATCACCTACTAGTGTTACTGTCTACAGTAAAACTGTCAGGGAAATGGAATAAACTTTTAATTCTGAGTTTTTTCTTAGTGTTTAAGAATTTTCAATCTTCTTTAGTTCACCTAGAGAAGATCACAATTTTTTTTCTAATGTATGAGTAAAGCTACTTTTTTTCAGGAAAAATTACAGGAAAGTAAAACAGAAAAGAATTTTCAAATCTGAGGATGATTTTGTTCTTTTGTTAGTTTTCTTTCTGTCTTCAAAGCAATCCTAAGCCTTTCCATATTCAGGAAATACATGCTCAAATCTGCTTCTTTCTTTAAAATCATAGCTTCTCTGCCTGCATATTGTCAGACTTGAGCTATAGTTTGTCAATGTGGCAGCACTGAGTGCTGTTACAACAAAAAACACAGAAAAATCTGTGTGACACTAATCAGGGATTCTTTTCTATACTCACTTACTTTTGTAAGGCAATACAAAAAAATTCCTTTGCTACAAGGCCAACTATTAGACTTGACCATGTCATTTTAAAAATTATTTAAAAGCAAAAAGGGTTAAATGGATCATTGAAATAAAAGCTTATAGAACAGAGGAGATGATAAGTTGTCAATTTAGTATCTTGATATTGTACATTTGCATTATTGCAGTATGAGTTTTAACCTTATATCATTAGTTTTTAAAATTAATGATTTTCAACTTGTGTCCACGGGTATTCTAAGTAATCTGTTGAAAGCAATTTAAAAAAAAGCATATTATGAACAATACTATAGTAATTTCAGGTTACACTCCTACATTGGGAATGTTTCAGGCAACCACAGGGTGAAGACACAGCTTTTAGCATTTCTTAACGTAAAAGGTACTTTTTGAGCAATCATAGGACTATCTGAATCAATTTAAAGTAAAAAAGAAAAATACGAAATTTGATCTAAAGTACAGATAAAACTTCAAACTGCACAGCTAAAATTGGTTGTATTTAAAATCATGAAACCAACGATAATTTTCTCTTCTACCTTATATATTCTGTGGAAACCTTAAATGTCAAAAAAGAGACACCCCCCCCCCAAAATTCCCAAACGTATCTTACCGATGATAAAAAGAATTTCCACTGCAATGTCACTGACAGTTGTGCTTCGAGTTGTAGACAGCTCATCATGGCCAATAAAGCAAACATTGTAAGGTACAGTCACAGCAACATAAAACGTTGCCAGTAAAATAAGCCAGTCCCAGCCAGCTTTAAAAGTGCTAAAATGCAACAGTATGAATTTGGATTTTTTTGCATCTGAAACTTTGTATTCTGGAAATGCTGGTTTATCTACAAAAACATTCTGAAAAAGAAAGAAAATAATGAAATCAGACAAAACAATAATTTTATGATGCAGACTAATGTCTTCCAAGGTAGCCATTTGTTTTTTTCTTTTAAAGCATAAAGAAATATGACATACTCATATGTAGGCAAGAACATAATTTTTTTTTCTAATTTAGTCTTCAAACTTATTTAGACAGATGGTTCTGTTGATGGAATAACTTTTGTGAATGTTGGGTCAGGAAGAGGATTAATAAAAAACACATAAACCAGAATGAGGAGGGGACTGAATCTAGCAAATTATTTCTTACTCTGTTGTGTGAATTCTGATTGAAGAGCAATGTTTTTCCACTGGAAGGATGGGCTAAAGCTTTGAATACATAAGGACACAGTACTGCAAATAGGAAAAAACATATAGAAAGGGGTATATGGTGCTGAAGAAAAAACATCCTTCCTATACATATTTTTGTGCTCTTGGTCTAAATCAAAATACTGACGTAGAACCACCATAATACAGCTCCAGAACTGACTGCCTTCACCATTAGACTATACCTAGCTTCAGCAAGTCTCAAGTCTTTGTCATCTAATCAGCAAATGTCTTTGCAATAAAGACTTCAGTCTCATGGACAAGGTTATAAATTCTTAGCTTCCATCTTTCAGAGTTTTAACAAAGAACACCTACCCTCCTGAAAAGTAGCGTGTGCTACATGAACTGTCTTGTATGATTCACTAACTAAATTCTTGCTCACTACCATTGTGTCCCTGGGTAATGCTGTTCCAGTAATGAAGAGCCTCACAAAACTTGTATTCAGCAAGCTAAGATTACTTCTGATCTTGAAGTTATTTGCTATGAATATAAAAAGACAACAATTGCACAACCACAAATATAATTATATTTGCCTTGCCTATTACAGCCTTTTTCTTTGTGTGTTTCACTTGAAATACTCATGTCCTTGCCTTCTCCATCTTCTCATTCATGAAACTTGAGAGCTGAATTCTCACTTTTGTTAGCATCAGCTCATTTTTAATCACAGAGAAGAAAATGCTCCTCTTATGACTTCCAAGCCATAGCTCTTAAAATCTATGCACTGACAATAATTATTTTAAACCAATATTATATTATCTGCACTAGGATTTTGACAAAACCAAAAGCTATTTAAAAACAATATTCCTAAAAAACATTACTGTGCTATAAAAATATTGGAAGACCTGGTCATATTTTGCAGATTTTTTTTACCCTTTCCCACAATTAAATTTCTTAACATTTTTAGCTTTTTAACATTTATTTTTAAAACATTTAACATTTTTAAACTTTTAACATTTACATTCAATGGAGGTGACTGTATGCACTTCAAGACATATATTAGCTGTGTATTTGCATGTCCTTAATGTATACCAACATTTCTTGCTTTTGATTTCTAATGTAATAATGTCTAGAAGGATGTATCTGCACTGCTGTTTTATTTTGGTAACCAATAAAAGGAAAAGTCCAATGGCATATCATCTTTTCAGGCTGTTCATGATCTATACCCTTTGCTACTTTTTCAATTGTCTGTCTTCCATCCTCCCTCCAGCAATAAAAAAAAAAAGAGAGACCATGTCTTCTCAAAGATTTTAGGTTTTTTGATAACAATGACATACAAATGAAGCTAAATACTGTTCAGAGATTTTAAGAAAAACTGTTTCTTTCTGCTACCCCTCATTCTGATAACTATTGGCTTTCACTGTTGGAACAGGCTACCAGGTATTTTTTAGTGAATTTTTTTATGGATATACCGATTTCTGATGCTGTAGAGACTGACTCTACTTTTATTGTCATCTTAAACATCGACAGATTCTACTTATATTGTCTTAAACATTGCAATGATTCTACTTGTATTGTTGTCTTTTAACATCTTCTTGAGTGCTGTGGCTCTTGATGGCCCCAAATGTTGTTTTTTGTTTTGTCTGTGTCCAAAATAAATACTGACTTGTTGTTTTGGCAGTAGCCAAAATAAACACTGTTTGAAGTTACCGTGGGAGATTTGTCCATCTCCAATTCAAAGGCAGACATCAAAGAGCCCATCCCCTTCTAAGTAGGTTTAGGGGGGACACCCAGTGGCAAGCCGGCCCTGACAGATGCATTTCTAGTTTTAATCTGCATTAGCTTTCTCCTGGAACCTAGTTCCATAGAGCTAAAGAGTTATTCTTTCTCCTGAACATATTTCTTTAGAAGCCTTTCTGCTGCTGTATGTTTAGTTTTGTCTATCATTTGATTTGTTTTCTGCAATATTCAAAGGGGTTTTGCAATATTCAAAGGGTATTTTGCTTATTAGTTATAGTTACTAGGGGAACGCAGAAGTAGTTTAAAGAAGGAAACTTTACTACTTCAATTAGGAGATGAAAAGATAAATTTACTCAACACAAAGTTGAAGATGTTCTTGTGAAAAGTTGCCTAAATGAAGTGTGACCTTCAGGAACTCATACAGCAGAGATTTTCAGCTGGAGTAGTAGCTTCAGTTTCTTCTCCTTTTTTTTTTTTTCCAGCAGATAGCAATTATTGAAATGAAATAATTGAGACAGTAGGGTAAACTGGAACCTAAAAATTAAGTTCTGAGAAATTTTATAATGTTGCTTTCCTGGTGTTAAATAAATATCTGTTTGCAGTATGGCCAAATGTGGTATCTTGCTATATGAAGTGTAATAAATACTGTAGTAGGTAGAACTGCACTTTACCCCTTTTATTACCATAAAATTATGACTAGGACATTTCTTAGGAACCCACTGACATTTTAAAGTGCTAAGTGCTTTTAAAAAGAATGATACTACAAAGAGCACATTTTTTTTAAAAAGACAAGAATTACACCTACATTATTAATTTTTAATTTGTTCTTCTCTCTTCTTTGTAGATGTCCAGAGATATGATAAAAGACAGCTCTACTTCGTCTTCGTGCTGACTCAAAATGTGAGCCTGCTCTTCCTCTTCCTTTCCATTTTTCTGGAGAATAGAAAACATTAAACATCAGGAAACGACACTTTAATCTTTCGGAGCTGAACTACTGATAGTTCAAACTTCAATACAGATAGGGTTAGATATAAAGACTATACACACCTTTTCTTAGTTTTGCTTAATATTTTGCTGTTACAAAATCCCTCTCCTGAAGGTCAAATATAAATCACTATTAAGTTTTAATTGTCAAATGTCTTTATGCAATTCAGAAACCACTAATTACAACATATAATATCATAGATAAGAAAAATATACTCTTTACTCTGACAGAGAATGAAACAGTGATTACAGACCAGAGGGAATAATGGCTAGGAGAAAATCCCTAAAATGTCCTTAAGGTGTTCCTACTCTGTCTTTTATTTCCGGGAAAAAAGCAGTAGCTCTTGTGATGTACTCTTTAAAAACAAAGAATCTGATTTGTACTACACTTCCATTATGTCGGAATACGCTAATTTGCAAGCTTGCTCATTAGTAATATCCAATTCTTAAATTCACGTATTTAGATTTCTTTCCCATCAAATGGTCACTAGCATAGTCATTTGACACATTCCTTGGTGACATGAAATCCATTACGAGTGAAAACTAAACACTGTTATGGAAAGATTTATGTTTTTTCCTCCATTCACATGTCTGTATTGTCAATCATGGGATTAAATTTTGTTCTTGCTTATACAGCAGTAGATTCAAAGCAACTCCAGTGACTCTGAAAGAATTACAGTGAATTAATACCAATGGAAATGAAAGCAGACATTTTGTGATGTGTCAGGACTAAGAAAAAGGGAGTTATGGGAATAAAGGAAGAAACTGTCTGTTAGACAGGTTTAATTAAAGTGAATTCAATGCATATAAATTAAGAGGGGGACAAAAATCCCCAAACCAATCAGCAGAGCCAGAAATTAACAACAGGCTAAATAGCTACATATTGAAACCTGCCTAGAAAGGCATGAAAAAATTGGATTATAGACGACTAATAGGTTTTTGGCTCTACAACACAAAACCATACATAACAGAAAGTGTAGGAAGCTAAATTTTCCAAACTTCTCAGTGAAGAATGTTTCCTGTAATTCATGCAATATCGTTCTCCAGTTGAGGATTTTTTACATGTCAGTAAGGAGGAGAAGGGGGAAAAAAAGAAAGGAGGCAGGGGGGGTGGGTTTGGGATGGGGAGGAGGGAAAAAATATTTCACTGCAGAACCAAATAGCTACTTGAAAGCTGTTGGAGAGACCCCATGCTTCCCCAAGTTCAACTTGGGTTCCTGCAGGTGGTTTAAAGAGATATAGCACATAAAGCACCAGATGCAATGAAGAAAGGTAAACCAAAAGGGACTATCTCAGACTATCTCAGAAAATACTCAACTAAATGAACACGTTACTTTAAAATTTTCAACTCTCACTCATAAAACTATTTAAAAATCAAACTAAATTTTTAAAGGTTCTTAAACTTGGGGTGAGAACAGAATGCTTATGTGTTGCTATGAGGAAAAATGAATTTAAGTCTATTGAATCGGGTCTCCAGTGCAGTATTGGACAACTGTAACAGTCTGGTTTTGTCATATGACTTTGAAATTTTCTAAAGGTGTATGTTATTGAAAACCAGGAAAAAATACATTCATTCATGTATCTCTCAGCCATGTTGAAATCAGATTCACATAAGAAATGCTTGAAAGATTCTACTGTTTCCAAAATGTACCTCTGAAAACCCAGAAAGTAAATGAATTAAATCAAGGTACATTAAAACAAATCTAATTTTGAGGAGAAAGTATTTTGTTCCCTGTGTTCTGTATTTATAGGATGTGGACCGGGATGTAAACTAATAATATTACAAATAAGAATTTCAACAGATTACTTATCATTCCCCATCATATATTAATTTCTTCTTTGGAAAGCTAGGAGGTCTCTATGTTGAGAAGTGTACATGAGAGAGAGAGTTCCAGTAGGTGCAATTCAAAAATTTATCAGTGTTTGTTTTTATCAATGTTGTTGCAATTCACACAAACCTTCTTTTCTGTCTTCTGCAGCAATCTTCACTTTTGTGTCTGTTATATCTTTGAAAGAGGCCAGAAAGAGTACTACATCTCCTTTTTCATTCTTTATGGGAACAATATCCAGTAGGCACCAGAATGAAGACCCTGCAAGAATAAAGAATGAATTTAATTCAAACAGCTGTCTTTTAGTAGAGAGGGGGAAAAAAAGTGAACTACTGAATCTACGACTAACGTAATTATAAAAAAAAGAAAATCCTATTTAGGAGGTCAGTAGTCAGGGAATTGCAGCTGTTTAGCTCATGTAAATCTCTTTGCATCATTGGTTGAAGCTCAGTAATACTGCTTTTTCTAGAAGCAAGGCATTAAATTTAAATGCAAAATTTATCCACAGGGATCTTTAATAGAGTTTAATGAAGCTGCTTACTCCTCTGAAACCATACTTCCCTTTGAACTCTCAATTGATGTTGCTTATTTTACTGGAATAGCTTTCACTTTGTTAACTTGACATCTGAAGCTTTCATGTTTACTGCAGAATCATTCTACCTTAATCATCTGACTTGATATTCATTAAAATCTCTTGATGGAAGACCTGATAGTCAGACCATCATTCCACTAATTCAAAGATATTTAATCTAATCAGACATCAGACTTAGAATAGAAATAAAATTAACTACCTGCATCTTATAGATGGTGAGATTTATACTACCACACATCATCTGTATAATTAATATCAGCTATTTTCCTTACGGTCTATAATCCTCACCTTGCTAAGACTTCAGTTAAACAATGTTGAGTTTGGCAATAGTTTTAATTCATGTCAACCTTTCTTTCCGCACACCTGTTACATAATTATACTGCTTAAAATAAATTGTTATTGTCATTGATTGTGTCACATATCCTGTTTGCAAAGGGTGTTGTTCAATACCAGTGACATCATTCATAAATTTGCTGTTACTGCAGACCAGTTAGAACAGATGTTAATAAAAGCCTAGGTGCTGGTAATGCACTGAAATTGTACTGAAGATCTCCACAAACACCCTAGATCCCAATCCCATCCATTCTGGGATGATTCTGTCCGGTGCCTGACCTTTGCATTTTTATCAATACTACCTCCCTCCTCCCACTATCAGCATAGTAATGTTATTTATAAGACAAGTAAATACTTCCACAGCATTATTTTTTATGTTTAAATTTTCTGTTTTGGACAAGTCTTCACACTTCCATAATCATGTTCCTTCACAACGTATTATTTCTGGCATTCGTTTAGAAGTGCAAGTCATTCATAAAAGGAAATAAGAATAGTTCCCTCTACCACTGCTGTCACAACTGACTACTGCCAAATGACCAGCTGAGCTTTGGAGACGTCCAGTTAATCACTTCCTACTCTATTGTGTGTCTTCTGAACTCTACAGTCTTGAAAATGAACTGGACACACTCAGATCACAATTCAGATTTCTAATTTAAATTTTCTACTAGAAGTTCCCTGACTTTCTGCTGAAAGCTGGAGGCAAGCATGTGAGGTGAAACAGCAGCTTTCCTTTTGAAGGGCTGCCACAGCTGAAGGTCCAAAAGTATGCTTCAGAGGAAATTCATCTGGCCCTCTCCATCCTGTCAAACTTGCCAAGGGACAGACAGGCAGCTTTGAGAGTCACATTACTAGTTCACTCATCAGGTAATGCTTCTGCTTAAGGTATTTCAAGAAGGGATGGGAAGAATTAAGAACAGGAGGAAAAAAGACTGGAGAAGGAGAGAAAAATAATGGGAAGAAGAGGACTGGCTTTATATTGGGTTTAAATATTCTCATTTTGAGGTTGAAGACAGAGCAGCAAAGAGGGCCTTTTTAGAAGAAGGTAGAACTGATTTCAGAAGCAGGAAACTTCTACTGTGCCTTTTTCCATTCTAATTTTCTGTACTTAATTCATTTTTGTAAAGGTTTGAGTCTTTTATCAAAAATGCTGGGAAAAACTGCCAGTGCTGTTACTGCCAGAAATGTTAAAGAGATAGCATTATAACTCTTAAACTGGCCAAATTCTTTCTTGTAAGGTTACATTCTGCCTGGCTACATTCTAGCAGTAGTTCCAGTTGGACAAGAAACACTCTCAATTCCTAAACACTAATAGCCACAATGTTCTTTTAAACAGCTGTTGTAATCTCCTCCAGAAATAGCAGCATATTTTACTCATTTTTTTCATATCTTTTGTATGCACACACACACATATAAGTAATTGAGGATGCTCCTGGACGAAAGTTATAGACATCAGCCATGTTAAAACAAACCTAATTCAGTTATACTAAGAAGAACAACTGGTAGTATTATCAGAAATTATAGATTTGTAGGTTTAGGGAAGTTATTGTACCATGCTTCGTCATTAGAAACAGAGACAAATCCATTTAATATTTCATGTTTTAATCCATTTCCTCTTTTGTATAATCAAAGTACATTTGAACTCTTTGCAGGTGAATACTAGTCACAGAAGTCATTCCACATCCTGTCATCATTTGTCAATTGTTGTTTCTCTTTAGCCCTATTTTCTTTCATTATCTGTCTTCATTCTCATTCTCTTCCCCTGTAAACATGTCTGAAAATACTTAATATATGGATAAAAATGTTCTGCACCTCTAAAGAAAACATGTCCAATATATGCACAGGCTGAAGAGTTCCAGGCTAAAGCACTGAATGGTGGAGCTACTGGTCTTTGCATTACTTAAAACTTAATCTTCAGAAGTCCTAAGTTGAGCTTGTTTGTTTTTTGATTTTCTGATTTTACTCTGAAACAAGCAAATGAATATGAAGTATTCTCTAGGATCGGAGATCATCCAGTTTGGGTCAGGCCTAGGTAAATATGTGCTTGCACTCTGTCAGTATGTGTGCTATCTTTCACAATTAAGGAACATTTTTGAAAAGTATAATGATCCAATAAAATCCGTTACACAGCTTTTACTGAAAGCCAGCATTATATAATCCTATAAGCCATAAGAAAAACATTCTACTCATCGAAAACGTAGTCCCCTCTTTTGTTACGATTCTTTTGAGTGCACGCATCTGTGAGACAGAAATTCCTTCCCTGCTTCACATGGCACATACAAAGGTTTTCTGTATTGTCAAGAGTCCTTTATTAAATAAATTTCTTTTGGAGGTTTGTTTACATACAGATCCTCTTTATTGCTCCAAGCCACCGCTCTTAGAGAAAGAGTCTAATCATTCTCTTGCATTATGAACTGAAGGTTCAAAATATGTTTTAATGTCCTCAAGGCTTACATAAGCACATCACAGGAAAGGAGAAAAGAGACCAAATGAAACATAATCTTACCACAAAGCAATTTGGCTATAGTCTACCTTTTATACATACATAAAAAAAGAGAGTGCTTCATGGTCACTATTTCAACCACCTTTTCTGCCTTTCCTTGCTCCAACAGATATAAATTAGACTGAAATCAAAAGAAAGGTCAACAGACCAAGGTATTTAAAAGGGATAATTTACACAAACCCCTCCCATTAGAATGTCAATAGCCTTTAGAGGCAAGCATTCCTTTCACCAGAAAATAAGACCTACTTAAACAAAGGAACAGATTCAGACCATTACCATTAGCGCTATTGATGAGTTATGTACGTTCAATCTACAGTAATACTCAGTATTTAGTCATGCTCACCCTAGACAATGCTCAGAGATACACAGAATGGAATTGCAGAGATATCATAATATAGAAATGGAATAGGATTATTGACAGCTAATTAATTAAATTCTTTAATAAAATAATTAAACTCTGCCTCCATCTCCTTAAAATTTTAATTGAGCTTTTCTGTGCTGTTTTCTTAATGGCAAATAATCCTATGTCACTTAGAAACAGTGATACTGATGGAAAGCTGTGTTCTTCTTTTTTCTAGTCATACTGGGGGTAGTTTTGTCCAGGAAGATGAGCCTAACTCTTCCTTTTTTTTTTTTTTTGCCATGTGTCAAACATCAGTGCTTATATACACCTTCATTTCCTCAGGGCTTTTCTTGCCACACCACCCTCCAGACAGACACTGAGCCTGCTTGTATTGCCCCTTCCATCACTCAAGGGAAGGAAATAATAAATTAATAAATTTCTGCGATTGATGTCCACCTCTCTGTGGTGGAACAAGGGGGATCAAGATACAGAGTTCTTTCACACAGCTTTGCATCTGTATGTAACATACCAAACTAACCAAATTAAATGTTTCATAGACTGAGACCAAGTACTGGAAGAAATAATAGAAAGTGTAAATGTTCTGCATATTAGATATACAAGTCTTGCGGCAAAAATACAATCTTTCTTCAAGTAATAATTATAATGATATATATGCATAAGAGAGCAGAAATGGGCTGCACAGACATCAAAATCTGGCACATTGACTTAGTAAATTAAATGTTCTTTAAAGCATATACAAATGAAGCAAAAAAAAAATATTAAAACACACCATCCTGTCTTCAGGGATTTGTTATGCAAAAGATAAAGATAAAAATATTTATATATAGATAACTGTAATAGCTTGTCAATAAGGTTGATGTTAAATCTTCAGCACGACACCACAGTCTGATTTACAGAGTTGCTAAATGTTAGCAAAATAAACCTGCTGCAGGATACATTATATTGCCAGAGAAGTTTTAGCTTGTTCTTTTACACATTTCCACTGCAAAAACTATGGGCTCCAAGACTGTCGGAACAGGTTGCCAAAGATTTCGTTAGGGGAAACCAAACTGATTCTTTCATTAGCTTAGTCAAAGTTTCCCAGCATTACTGATAACATTTGGTTTGAGCATTCTGCGGTTTTGACAAGGTGTCAACATTTTGTTGAGGTGAATGAAGTGCAATGAAGAAAACAATGCTTTAAAAATACAACTGAACTAAACAGAAAGGGAAAAGAGCTGGAAGAAAAATGTAGCTGTAATTAGGGCACTTTCTCTCTTGTAAATATCACATCTATGACAATGATCAATTAACACAGCTAATGCAAGGTTTTGCTGCCTTAAGCAAATAAGCATTATTCTCCTTCATCTCTGCAGAAATCATACGTATCAACAAAATCTATCAATTTTTTCCTTGAATTGTGCTACTGTAGATGACAGCATGTGTCCTATATCCTACTGACAGCCTTTGATCTTATCGCAAGAAAACTAACAAGAACACACAGGTAAATGTCTTATAAGATCACTGATGGTTATGCTAACATTTTCATACGAATAGTGAAGAAGGCTCAAGAACTTGTTTACACAAGTTCTTGTTTACACAAGTTCTGTATGGCCAAGAAGTCGTGCTTATGTCCTGGAAGTAACTCTTCCCTACAAGTTTTAACAGTCAACATAAATCCATTCCAAAATGTCTCAAACCAGAGTACAGTATTGGTATTGTAAGAATTTGGTAGAGGAAAGGTAATAGGCAAGATACCTTAATAACAAAGAAAGAATGGCATTTCAGTAGGAATAAGTAGGTAAGTCTTAATCCCATGGAATTGATTAGAAACTTCCATTACAAATATTCACGCGTCCCTCTGCATAGGCTATGGAGAACCATGTGAAATTGAAGTCTACCTACGGAATGTGCAAGTGCCCCATCCAGGTATTTCCACCCTTTTTTTTCAGTGCCCCTGTGCTCTGCTCCTTCTACATCCAGGTGATTCAGTGACTCATATGTACCATTGCCCAGCTTCTCTCACTTTTTCTGCCTTCAGTGCCATACTGGAAAGAGGGAAAGGATGCTCTAATACAAAACACTTTTCAGCACAACAATCTCCTATCCTTGCCTGTCCTGCAAATGACCAGTGTTAATCAGAGAGAGTCTTAACTCATAACCTCAAAGTCTCCGTTTTTTATTGTGTGGACACAGACTGCTTCTGATATGGCAGCTCCTAGTTTGAATACATGACTTTTCCAACCTTAGTGTAGTTTGCATTTTTTGTATGAAAAAGCTAGTACAGTTTGCACTGCACATTTATATGCAAAAAAATTTATGTATTCCACCACATCTGGATTTCAGCTTTGTTTACTGAGGTTTTCTGTCTCTCTTCTATAACTCCACTATCTTTTCTACTTAATGAAACTCCACTTCAAAATCCGGTAGATACATTTGAATTTTCATTGAGCAAAACAGAGGAGATAAGCAATGCCTGTTAAAGGCTTGTGGCATCCCTATCCTTATGTGTACTACTTACTTTTTGTCTGTTCTAATTTCCTTTTCCTATCTCTATCTAGATTAGAAAAGAAAACTGCATTTAAGGAGATAAGTACTTCCCTGATGTAATACATTTACGAGGTTACATTTACAACAATTAACAAAACACAGAGAATTATCTAAAAACTCCGTGAAGTCAATGAAATGTGCTCTGTTGAAATATAAAAGGCTCCAGGGCAGATGCATTCATATTGCAGTCTGCAACTTACTTTCCCTCCACTCCTAAAGAATGTTATCCTATCGTGATCACAATATTACAAAGCACTCTGCATTTGTTAGTTAATTCCTGTGAATGTACCAATTGAGGCAGTCTATTCATGTAATTAAATGTCCAATACCTGTAGTTAAACCGAAGAAAACTCAAGAAACCAACAACAAAAATACCAAAATACTGTTTCTTCAATATCTTTGTATGGACTGTTTCAGAAATATTCAGCTCAATCCTCCCTGAGCAGTTTAATCTTTACTTTCTTCAGTTGAATTCTGGAGGGTTTTTATTGCTTTGAGTTGAACAATCCCAAAACGAGCAATTTTGCTTTCTCTTGAATGCTGTATTTTTGAAATCTGTTAGAACTCTGTTTACAACCTACAGTCCTTATTTCTTTTGCATTTTCAAAGCTCCTAATCCAACATATAATCACAGCAGTAAATGTGTTTTCTCATTTTACTCAGTGATGTATTTTTGTCCTTTGGAACAAAAGTAAATTTTCTTAAGCCAGTATGATTTCTCATATACGTATATGTATGTATATATGCATATATATTTACATATATATGAATATATATGAAAGTATACATGCATATATATTTACATATATATGAATATATATGAAAAAACATGTATTTATATGCACATTTTTCATTTTTCTCAGTTTATCCCTATAAGCTACCTAATCTTTTTGAAACTGAGTCTGATATTTTGACATCAACAGTAGGCATAGCCCATGATAATCTAAACCCAGACAGGTTTGCAAATGACATTTTTGTGCTTTTAAGCTTTTTATTTTATTCTCTTAAAATGGAGCTTCAAAGATGACACAATACTTCCTGTAAGCAAAAATATGGCAATACCAACACAGACCACTACACTTCCACTTTTTGAGTTTCAAATAAGAACTGCTAACAATATAAACAAAAATATATTCATGTAAGATATTTTCATGACCCAAACTCTGGTGTCTCTGGCAGCAGCAGCCCCTAGAAACAAAAGATCTGTAGTTTGCAGAATGGGAGGTTTCCCAGCTCTGGATGAATTGCTGGTCAGAGCTTATTCATATAGTTTCCAATGGACTTTACATAGAGAAAGAGGAGATTTTACTGGGTGGTTTTACACTTAGATTGCAAAGCTCTATTTTAGAAATTGACTCTTTATTTTCCACAAGGTTAGGTCAGAGATGTTTTTTGCTTCAGAAAAAAATCAGCATCTCTATAGTTCCTGTTTGCATGTGATGTGATGTGATGATTCAAGAACTTTAACCTGCATTTGACAAGCTGCCCCTTCCACTGGCATGCTTCTGGAAGGAAGGTGCTAAAAATGCTACACAAGAAAGAGTCAAGTCATGAATTGACACCTCCATCCTGTCAGGGTTATGTTTTGAAACACACACTGAAGAATTACATAATGCTATAGCGAGGATTGTTCTTCCCAGTTTAGCGCTTGAATCCATGTAAGCACATGCTGTAAACAGACTCTAAGCCTGCCCACTGAAAAAACTTACAGTAACCTTGTCAGTTAGAAAGTAGTAGGTTTTAACATTTCAATTACCCAACTGCTCTAAAAAATCAGCTTTCTTTTCTTTGAATTCCCTGTTCAAATCACTGAGAGGGTTCAACAGACAGGGCTAACATCAGCACCATGCTGCTTTTCCAAAAAAATATGTAGCGAATGCAAGAAATCATTGCAGTTGTCAACACAGGAGGTAGCAATCAGACTGCACTATGATCCAATGTGTGGATTTGTAGATCATACACAAAATAAAGAAATGCCAGCAGAAAGGAGGCTGATGATAGTGGTATTTTGAACTTTCTTTAACCAAAGAACAGCCTACCTCACGGTGAAGCAGAGGGACACAAATCAGCTTTTACCTAAAGCTTGATTTGAAACTTATAAAAATAAAGGACAGCCTATCAGCAGCCTCAGCGTGGCCATAAAATTGTGAAAAAAATCTGAATAAAAGACTGACAGGTCAGATGTGGTACAAACTTCCCACTGCAAAATAAATACCTACATCTCTTCCTAAAAACATATGTGTAAATAAAGTAACAAAATGAAATACATCTTTATTTGATCTTTTAAATGTTGCAGCATTACTAACAGCCATTCCTATTAACACAGCTGGAAGCCCAAGGTGCCTGTGTGGAAACACTAATCTGCAAGCACCTGTAAGCAATGAAGGGCCTATCACTTTGTAACAGTGCAGTAAGCAGCAGGAAATTCTCATATGGATTTATTTACTTATCGATGTTCTTGGAGAACAAATCTTTTCTCAGTGAATTATGCTTTTTATAAATCGTGTTGGTATTGAGAGAAGCTGTTAGCCAATATCACCATGAGTGCCATCAGAACAAAACATCAACAGTTTTAGGAGGCAGCAGTCTCGTTGAAGTCTCATTAAAGTCTCATTAAATTACAGCAAAAGATCTCAGATGTTTTAGATCACATTGCACACATGGGATTTTGCTGTCTTTTTTTCTTTTGTCTCCTAACTGAAGTTCATCCTTTTGCTTTTGTCTCCTCACAGACTTTTGCTGACTGCTTCATCCGACGCTCTGCAGAATTTAAATCAGAGTTCTCCAGAGGAACAGAAGTCTACTCCATCTTCTCCTTCCACTGCAGGAATTTGGTCTGCCTCTAAAATATCTACACACTTCAAGGACAAAATTACCTTTCATCAGAGGCCATGGGCCAATCAAATGAAGTGTTTGGAGAGAAAAGGAGCCAAAAAATACCCCCTTTAGTGAAACATGGGAAAATAAGGACATGCCTTCTATACTGCTTTTTAACAGAAAGATTTCCCCAAAATCAGTAGCACTTCTTAATGCATACTGAGCTATATGGAAGAGAATAAAAAAAAAAGAATAATTAAAAAAAAGAAGAAAGAAAATAGGAAAAAAGAAAAGAAGAGAAAGGGGAAAAATAATGCTTTTATAAAGATAAAAACTATTGTTTATGATTCATGTAATTGCAATGACATTTTACCATTCATTCATTTTTCAGTGTTGCTTGCTCTTTTTATTCCACTCCACTTGTATTTTTCTCTATAATTTAGATAATGTGAGCAAACCAACTACAAAAGCTTTTTAGTTTTCTGATTTTTAGGCCACATTTTTAAGACAGAGCAGCAGTGGAGCAGCAGTGAGGTCAAGTTGCCATGAACTATCCTGCCAAGCAACTTATCAAGGGTCTTCCTCTACATGAGTAACAAGACATCACTAGAGAATTGATGCTTCTGTATGGATTTTTTTTTCAATTAGAAAATTCTAATAAATGTTTCTTACGTAACTGATTGGCTTAATATTTCCTAAGTATGGTAGATTTCAGGAGATTGTTAAAGCAAGGAATAAGTTCATACTAAAAAGATATCAAACAAGTCCCGTGTTTCAAAATGCTATGGGATAATTTTGGACAATCATTAAAAGCATGTTTTTAAACTTCTTTTTGGAAAAAAATTTGATGCTATTTCTGTAAAGAGAAAATCCTTTCTATAGACAAGAAAAGCTTTAAGAAGACCTGATTTTCTTTCACTTTAAAGGAAATTATTTTCCTTAAATTTATTTATAATTAATTAAATATTTTATAACATTAAATAACATTAAACTCATCGTCTAAAGAAAACTTACTTTGTTTGCTTAACACAAGTCACACATTAATTGGTAGTAATGTAATGGGGCATTTGTTATCCTGTAACCACATTATTCAAAACTGCAGCCATGGCAGAGTTTATGGATGTTGTGTTGTGTCTTTAGGTTTATTTCATTTGTCTGTGGCTGCCATCGCTGTTCATGTGAGAATACCTAGATTTCAAATGATCTTTTGTCTGGTGGCATCCAGTAATTCAGTAAGAGGTTCTAACTTTCAGCCTTTATCCACTCATATTTGGCACATTTGAGACAAGGTATTGGTCTTGACCTTCCAGATAAAGAATTACTAAAATACATATTGTCCTACAGTGATTTGAAGAGCCAAGATATCTTGATTTGATCATACTTTCTCTTAAAATTAAAAAATCAAGAAAATTACTACATCATACCTTCCTGGCCTAACATGTTACTTACCAGATCTTTAGGGGTTAAGACTTACAAGGCGCATGCCTAATACATAGCACAGAAAGTGCTTAATTCAGTTTGCATGTGTAAGATGATGATGTCCCTTGAGGTCCTATGGTTTGTTACAGATGAAGCAAACTCTTCTTGTAGCCAAATCCTAAGGCAACTTGTAATGTAACTCACTCCACTCCCCCTACAGCAGGGAATGTTAATTGCCCACAAAGGCAAATATCCTTGCTGCTTGGGTGCACAGCCATGACACTGCAGTGAGGCCTCTCAAATGTCCAGAAGTCACAAGTGACCACTGCTGATTACACAGTGTTTCTCCCAAATTACACATACACAGAGAGAGTCCAATTTCCTTTCAGTGGAAGATGGTACAACTACTGTAGGTCTTAAGAAGGTGTGTGTAACAACAGAACCCTTTTTAAAGACTACACACGGATTTTTGAGACAGAAAATAAGCCCGATGTGGTCATAAGGGAACCAAGGTATGACCTTCTCAGCAATTGAAGATGGAGATTTTGGGCTGGACTGAGTCAGTATTGAAGCATCCTCTTAGGCTGTAATGGAAAAAGAAAAAATGCCAGCTGCTGCTTATTTGTACTTCAGTTTGGGGAATTGTGAAGACCTTATTAACTACATGTGCTAGCTATTGATAACTTTCTGCAGTGATCTGGCAGAGAGAAATAAGGGTTTGTCTACATGTAGCTCCTTAGTATGGTGTCCATCTCCTTTGAGATTACTCTAAAATCTGTATCCAGGGAGAGAGTTCTTTCACAACTCACTGGAATTCAAAAAAGTTACTTTGCATTTCCACTGTCATAATTGACAACTTAATATGTTGCAGGTGTTTTGATGAAAGTGTAGAAAAAATATGAGGAAAAAATAATTTAAAAAATCAGGTCTTAAGTAGGCAATAATCTTACAATTCCTTTTCTTTTAGTAGTTATCTTTTCTATTTGTCTTCAAAAATACCCATGTAGCTCTGATGAATAAGGAGTTAGAAACTGACTGAGGAATCCAAACAATACTGAAAGTATGATGAAAAATGTGTTTTGAGCAGGATTTCCAAAGACTCTCTCTCTCCATCTCTCTCTGAAGCTGTTGTTGCTGTTCTAACACAGCTCTGTGCTAACATGGCAGAAAACATCCTGGATGCGAAATTACAGCCAGTTTATCCTACTCTAAGGCTTCATTAAAATGCCTAAAGGAGAGCAAATGTTGAGAAAAGTTCCTATCTATCTAGTCCAGGAAGATTGTTTTCTAGTTTGGTCATAGTTCAACTGCTGAAGATCATCATACTGCCACGATCTCAATTCTAACAACAAAGACAATTAAAATCTGCATTTCAACCCACAGACAGGAAATCCTTCTTTCTCAGCTTGTTACCCAGCTCCTTGCACGCTACTTTTACTTGCTGCAGTGTCAGCTTGGAGCAGTCTGGATCTCGCATGAAATTCAACGTGGGCTGCTGAGGTTAGTTTAGTTACAACAATCATTTAACTAACAATTCCTGAAGTGCTACATTGGTTCTTAGAGGATGGTTAAATAACTGTGAGAGGCCCTATACTCAAAATTACTAAATTCAGGTCAAAACTAGTAAGTTCTTAAAGTTCTAGGCTTGAATCACTACTTGTTCAAAATGAACACTCTAACTATAAAAAATAAATCAATTTTGAACTGAGTTTAAATCAAATTCATAAGATTGAAAAATGAGGCCACTGAAAGTCAACCCGTATTTGGTTTTGGAAGTTTGAATTATGAGACAAGGATCAAAAAATAATCTATGGTTAATAACAAATTTATAACCTCTATGTTTTAGATTAAATCCAAAAGGAAATAAACAATAAATTATTGAGCTAATACACCCATTTCACTCATAGTTATTCCTTACGATAATGTTGTATTAATGACTAAGGTTTTATGAAGTATGCTGAGGTATGTTTCAGTTTGTTCTGTGAGCTACCTCTGAAGCTGAACTTCTGTCCCCTGAAGTTGTCCTTGAAAGCGCTCATTTGATCTTGTATCTAGCCCTAGAGAGCAAGGCTGTGCCTCTGAATAGTGGACTAAAGCCAGATATCTAGTTTCACTATGACACTCTGAAGTCCTAATAGAACACTGAAATGTGTCCTTATGACAATTAGACATCTTTACTTGCTTGTCTTGCACTGACCTGTGTTCCTACAATTACAGCAGACTGACAATTACTTTCAATATTCAGTAAGCCTCAAGACATTGAGACAGTCATTTTAGTGCTGTTATTCGCAATGTTCTTTTTTTTGAAATACTTTAATAATATTTTCTGCAACAAACACAACTTTTTTTTTTTTCTGGTAATATCTGCCTCATAAGTTCCATTTTTCTTCACATAAAAAAAAAAACAAACCCAAAGCATTTAACTAACATTGATGATTTACCAAGTTTGGAGGCTGCACTTTTCAATCCTGTTGAAAAAACAAATTTTTTTTCTAAATAAATTTTGTGTTTATTCAAGAACAGTCTTATGTTATTTTAATACCTATTTATTTCTGTTTTCCACTGGTACAGTAATACATGAAAATGAAAAATATAAAAGCTAGTCTGGGAAATTTATTCATACTCACTCAGAAAATGTCTTTGAATGTTTTCTAGTCAAATTATACACAAGGGTGCAAGTAGGATGAATTGTGGGAATTTTTTTATCCTGAACAACTTTTCTTTACCTATTTACCTGTGGTTCAGCTACTTCACTGATAAGCAAATTGACCTGCAATATTTCTACCTGCATTAATAATATCTATTACCAGTTTGAGGAACCTCTTCATAGTGCAAAGGAATTAGAATTTATCATTCAGGACCAAGACAGTGAAATGAATAGATTAGTTTTACTTCTTTCATTTACATACATTGAAATCTCTTCTCACTGTGCCAAATCATCACTATACAATATTGCAGAAAAGCAGATCTTCTCCTTCCAGATTAATGTTATTTTTTTCCTCTATATTCAGGCTTGATTTATGAATTCGAAACTAGTGCCTTTGAATAACCTTCCTGAAATAGGAGTTCAAGAGATGATACAGCAATCCCTTCCTAATGCTAAAACTCAACAAAAAACAACAACACACAATCCCCAAGTCTTCCCAAAAAGAAAAGAGGAGGAAAAATTTAGCAGTATCTTCAGAATAACTTCAAAATTTCCTACTGTGAAAAATAGCAGTCACGAACACAAGCAAATGAAGCAACATGTCTCTTTTTTGTACAAGGCAGGGAAAGTGAAGATACCTAAATCACTCGAAAACACTCTAAATCACTGACTATCCTCTTGCCAATAAATGGTTATTATTTTTAGAAATATTTTTAAAGTATTTAATATAATAGTAATAATATTTGAGGGGAAAATGTTTTATTGGTGAAGACAAAAGTAGGATCTATGAGGAAAACACATGGCCTAAACATATGCCTAGAAAGTCTAGCCATATAGTAAAAGAGAAGTTGATACTCAACAGGCACCTATGGATCCACCGAGCCCATGGATGGCTGAGCACATATGAAAGCTCCAATGGCACTGAGGTGGTTGCAGTCCTGACAGTATGTCACACTTAGTGTCACCTGTTTGAAGATCTGTAGGCAGCATAAATGCCTACAGAATAGGTACACTGAAGCAACCTGATATTAACAAAACAACCAGATGAATCTGCATCTTGGGGTGCTTTCTTCTTTGGCTTACCCATCTTGACTACAAAATTGTCCTTACAAATGTCCTACCTTAGGAGTGAAAGTTTTGGATATGCAAGCTGAAATTTACTGAAGTTTATGGAATTGCTTAATGCTTGGAAAATGTTTTATGTAGCAATACCTACTTAAACATTAATTTTACTTTGAGTACTTAGTCACTTATGGAAAATCATAATTATTTTATTTATATATAGTATTTGTCGAGAATGAGTCAGAATCATAGAATAACAGAACAATAGAATAACAGGGACTCTATTCCACCCACGCCGCTAAAACAGGTTCACATACAGCAGATTGCTCAGGAGCATGTCCAGATGGGATCTGAATATCTCAAGAGGAGACTCTGCAACCTCCCTGGGCAGCCTGTTTCAGTGCTCTGTGACCCTCACAGTAAAGAATCTTTTCCTCATGTTCTCATGCAACTTCCTGTGTTCCAGTTTGTGCCTCTCACTCCTTGTCTTGTCACTGGGCACCACTGAAAAGAGTTTGGCCTTATACTTCTGACACCCACTTGTTAGATATTTATAAGCACTGATAAGATCCCTTTTTCAGTCTTCTCCAGGCTAAACAAATCCAGATCTCTCGACCATTCCTCATAAGACAGATGCTCCAGTCCCTTAATCACCTTGTAGCCCCCTCACTGGACCCTCTCCAGCAGTTCCTTGTCTTTCTTGAGCTGGGAACAGTATTCCAGATGTGGTCTCACTAGGACAGAGAAGAGGGGTAGGATAATCTCCCTTGACCTGCTGGCCACTCTCTTCTTAATGCACCCCAGGATACCATTGGCCTTCCTGGCCACTAGGGCATATTGTTGGCTCATGGTTAATTCGTTGTCCACCAGGACTGCAGGTCCTTCTGTGCAGAGCTGCTTTTCAGCAGGGCAACCCCTAGCCTGTGTTGGTGCAGGGAACTATTCCTCTTGAGGTTCAGAACTCTGCACTTGCCTTAGTTATACTTCATTAATTTCCTTTCCGCTCAGTTTTCCAGCTTGTCTAGGTTTGCTGATTGGCAGCACAGCCTACTGGTGTTATCAGCCACTCCTCCTAGTTTTGTATCATCAGCAAACATGCTGAGGGTATACTCTGTTCCTTTTTCCAGGTCATTGATGAGTATGTTGAACAAGACTAGACTCAGTACTGACCCCCGGGGAACGCTGCTAGCTGCAGGCTTCCAACTAGATTCTGCTCCACCTATCACAACCTTCTGAGTCCTACCATTCAGCTAGTTCTCAATCCATCTTACCGTCCACTCATCTAATCCACACTTCCTAAACTTAACTATGAGGAAGTTATGGGAGACAGTGTCAAAAGCCTTGCTGAAGTTGAGGTAGACGACATCCACTGCTCTCCCCTCATCTATCCAGGCAGTCGTGCCACCATAGAAGAATATAAGATTGGCCAAGCATGACTTTCAATATGGTGACGCCATGTTGACCATTCCTGATAATCTTCTTTTCCTCTACATGCTTATAGATGACATTCAGGAGCTGTTTCATCACCTTTCCAGAGATGGAGGTGAGGCTGACTGGTCTGTGGTCTCCTGGGTCCTCTTTCTTGCCCATTTTGAGGACTAGACTTACAGTGGCTCTTCTCCAGCCCTCAGGCACTACTTTTCTTCTTCACGATTTTTCAAAGATGATGGACAGTCACTTGTAACATTCAAAGTTCTGAACATTTTATTGATGGGACTGAAAATTTTACACAACTGCTGTCTACCTTATCATGAGTATAATTTTTTTAATTATAGTTTCATGAATAAGGGGTAAGAGCTTCAATACAAGAAAAAGTTGAAAATACAGTGTCACTTTGAGTGCAGATAACACAGTGTCTCACAAAGCAGTTTAGGTCCCTGAGTTTCTCCTATACAGCTTTGTAACTTGTCATATAAAAGCAGGAACACTAATATAAACATCTTGTTGTAGACACACAAAATTATTACACAGAAATGTACATACATTTTATGCATTAATGCTGTTTCATTCTTTGAGACTAACAAAATAACAAAGCAAAACTTACCATTCTTCTTGTAGAACATGATTTCTCCTTTGAATTCTACCTTTTCCTCCAACGACTTCTCAATTTGAAGAATCATCTGCTCATTTGTCTCAGCACCAAGTAAAAATTTACAGCTGCAGCTCTTTTGCATGACTTCTGTTCGTGCAAATCCAGCAAGCTCACAGAAGCCATCTGAGCAGTAAACAATAGGGTATCCCTTAGCCACCTGAGCATTTGCAAGGATGAAGTTACTATCTGTAGAACAACACAAGAGTAAAAATGCATTACAGTCAGAATTCTACATTTTTTGACGTAATATTTCCTTTAGCTGTATAGGAAGGCACAACTGGACATATATTTAAAAGCTACACCCCGACTGTCTGAAAACAAGGATGCAACTTTTGTTTTTAGACCATTAGTCTGAAACAAAATCAAGTATAAGAGACCAAAAAGCACTTACACACAATGGTTCCTCATGGTTATGTACAGCTTGCCTAATCGCATCCTCAAGCATTACTTTACAGTAACTGCCTATGATATGGATTTTAGCAAATTAAATCAACCACTTGACCAAAGACTCATGACAAACATGGAAACTTTGGAGAGATTTCAAAGGTGCTATGTGATGCTGCCATTCACGCTTCTCTGCGGTTTGAACAGACAAAGCTAGATCTTAAAAAGAAGCTAATCTCTCTATGCTCTCAATAAGATGAAGTGGACTTTTCTCACTACTGAAACTAATTTATTTTATATAATTTTGCAAAGGAATCCTTACAGGTAAGGTAGAGGGATATAGCAAGGTTAAATGGAATTTTTTCTCCTTTGCTTTCTCTTTTTTTTGTGTGTGTGTGTGAAGGAAAATCTTCTCATTCAAAAGCAGTCAGCTGTCTTCCAGAGCCACAGCATTCTTCTTCCATACAAAACAGGTACATAAAATGTTCACCATTGCTGTTACACCATAATTTATCAGTGTGTGTATGATGCAACTACCATAAATGATAAATTCAAGAATAATATAACAACATGGACATTAATGAACAAAAAACAATGTTTGAGTTCAAATCTTTGACAACTCTTACAGTCTTTCCATCCTTTGCTGAAGTGTCTTTGAAGGTTTTGTGCCTTAGACCCTCATCTTCAGCTTAAGTCAACAGCTCTGGCACTTTCCAGTCTTTTTTAATTAGCAGAGATCTTTTCCAGATAATATATGAGTCCTTATACAGGTTTTTTGCCTGTTTCCTTATCTTGAAGTGAGAAAAAAGAGTTTTATGGAAGGAATCTCTCTACATTTCACATTGAGAGAAGAAAAACTATTTTTTGCCTATTGCTTATTAAGGAATGTTTACCTTACAACTTACCAGCAAGATTTTAGGAGCAGTCTAGTCCCAAGACAGCTACCTCTCATTTTTCAGAATTATGTACGTGTGGATTCATGTGTATTAAGAGAAAATACTATTAACTAACCCAGAACCCCTTGATAAATATTCATAAATTTGAAGAGAAAAATGAGCTATTTTATCAGAAAACTCAGGTTGATATGCCTAATTCCCACACAGGGATATATTATTCATGAAAGGGGAAGGGAGGGACAGAATTCATAAACCCAAATAGAGGAAAAAAGATCTATTTCAGCCTTACTGTCATAAGAGTTGTTCATCCATGAAATTACAACAACTTCAGCTACATTACTCTTTATTTACGCAAGGTATAAAATAAAATAACTGATACTGTTAAGATTTCAGCATTATAAAGACAATGATGAAGCTTATTAAATGATCGGTTTTCTCTTAGGATTTTGCTCCACTTACCTTTTGCTTAAATCTGATTAAAGTTTTTCAATGACTGATTGCAATATTAAACCACACTTTTCTCACTTTCCAAATATGTGATTGAAAAATGCATTCTGGTTCAGTGCAGTGCTTGACTTACCTTGTCATTTTTATTTGCCCAACTAGGGAATAAGTATCATTGCCATTCATGCACTGACATGCTGCTCCCCCTGTCAAAACAAAACTAAATCCCCACACTGTCAAAAGAATTAAAATCATATCCTTGCACTGCAATTTAATGATGGTGCTACAGAGTAAGACCTGCAGATCATACATCGCAAATGCATCTGTAGCTATCAAATTAATTTACTCCTGGGTTTCTTATTGTTTAAGACACAATTATATGATGTAAAGACATTGATTTTTTTTAAATTCTAATTGTTGTGAACTGTATGAAGCAGAATATGGAACATGGAAAGGACATAAAGGATAGCAAGGATGCTCTTGGAGTGCAGGAGTGTTTGCATATCATTATGAACAGGAACACACTCGAGTTTACCAAGCATATAATGATTTTATAAAAATTTTAAAATGACGACACTCTGCTGTTATTGACATCACAATAAATACAGAATACTTTCAGTTACTTTAACATTCCCAGCAGAAAAAAATATACTTCCAAAAGTGCAATGCAACACCAGCTAGCATAAGAGATATTCCTTCTGTTAATGTCAGCAGGCAACTGGTAAGGCTTGTAAGACTAATGTTGCCGAACATTTTGAGTACAACACTAAAGGATCAGCTTCAGGAAAATACCATCAGAATTATATTTTCTCTTATTTTGAGCATGAAGTTCAAATTAAATGATGAAAAATACATATGCAATCCCAAATCAGTAGACTAAGGGAAATATTTAAATAATTTATTAAAAAAAATTCCTTGTAGTATTTAAGTATCAAGCAGTAAAATTTTGTCCAACAATCATCCATGCTTCATCAAAAATTACTCTTCAAATATATCTTAAAATACTCACAGATAATTCAAAATTTTACTTCTGTAATTATTTTCATTGACAGTAATTAATTTTCAGTGTGGTGCAAATAAAAAAGCCAGCATTTAATTCTGTGATCTTCAGTGATAGTTAGCTAGATCTTAAAATGCAGAGAAAGAAGAATGATATTTTATTTAGAATCATTTATTAGAAACCTGTGAACTGGAAGATGGAACTTTTGCTTGGTTTTGAACTTATTTTTGAACAGAGGGAAAGGTGCAATGAGGGATACAAATCAAGTCTGTATGTTCATACATAGGTTTTTAGAATTCCATAATAATAAACATTATGTTGTATTCCATATTGTTCTTTCAGCACATCAACATGAATATTAAGTATATTAAATTATTTTATTTAGATTGATTGTACTTGGTGGTCAGGAGACAGTATTAGCTTACTGGTAGGATGTTTTTTATATTTTTATATTTTTTTTCTTTTTAGACAAGAGAACATGTCCAAGCTAAATTCAAGATTTATTGAGAAAGATGTAACCTCAAACATTTTGCACAGTTTAGAAGTATAAGACATTTGCAGTGACAGAGTAGAACTTCTGAAGATTATGTACAAGAAAAAAGATTTTGACAAAAACATGAGGAGCACTCTGGTCCAGAAAATTTTAGGTGCTGTAAGTCAAATCATTCTTATGTATGTTAGTTTCAGATACAAATACTTGGTTATATGTTCAGTCCTGCATGTGATGTGTAAAAGATGATTTTAAAGTGCTTCTTTTGAAGATGGGACAAGAAACCTAGACACAAAAAAATATCCAACAATATTCACTTTTCCTTTAACAGCAAGTAAGTAGAGATGAACGAATATGACAGAGCTATTCCACAAATATTCAGCTCAATTTAAAAGCTGATTTGTTTCAGCTATGCTTCTTTTCCTTTATGTTCATTTTCTATGAAGATCAAATGACTTTTTCCAATGAAAGTTTGAAGGAAGAATATTAGGAACTTGCACGTCTGCATTTGCTTTGGAAGCAGGACATATTGGAAAACGTAGGACATTGATCATCAGAAGACTTGTACAGTTTCCAAAAACCTCTGCCAGACACATAGCATAAACTAAGAGACAAATAAACAAGCTGAATCAGAACCATGCTAACTACACCTTCAATCGCAGTCTTACACACCATTGCCCTTTTTCTATGACTATACTGATACCCAAAAATTATAACTTAAGAAATGGAACAAATTTATGTCACATGCCACCTGAAACAGAGAGACAGGTTTGTTAAACATCCCATGACAGGTTTTAAAATTGAGCTAATTAAAGGAAAAGGCTATTATGAAGTTCTCTGCTTTATAATTAATACGCACAATTTATCTGATTGTTTGTAATGAGCCCATGTAATAATTAAACTCAGCATTCCCTTGATAAATCTTACTATCATCTCATTTAGTGAAAAACAGCAAAAGGTTTTTTGCTTTAATACTGTAGCTGTCTGCCATAAATCTCATCATCGTGCTTTCCCAGTTCTTGTAACAGTTATTTTCAAAGTCTAGATGGTTTCTGCAAGTCTTCATCTGTATCTGTGAAGAGAACATCTACCTGACTTCTTGTGCAACTGAGCACAGCGAATCATCATTCTAATTTTAAATATTAAATTATTTATGAATTAGGAAGGAAGGAAAAAGGAAACCTACAAAAGAAAAATCCCTAGTGATCAAAGAATCTGCTTTAATTAAACAAGTGACTCACATAATTACTCTATCAGAGAACAGTACATAATTCTTCTGGATGAAAGAATTTACTAGATTTAGGTTTGATTCCAGTTACATAGGCAGCTCATCAAATGAGCTGTCATTCCAGTTTCACATAAATTACTGTTACAGAAAACTTGACCACATTAACAGTTAAGATTACCTAACTGAATGATTACAATAGTGTATGAAAATGTTTAACTTTTTGCCAGTACATTTAGATGCAAGAGAGTTTAATTAAAGTTTAAGTTCACTTACCAACTCCTATTCTTTGAATCTGATAGAGAAAACAATTATTTTATAATGCATAAACTTCCAAATATTAAAGTTCTGTTTGAAAATCTCAGTGTAGTTAAATGGATCGCTAACGTGAGGTTAAGATTTATCCAGATCTAGATGATTCACATAGAAATTAAGTTGATGATACAGACACCTCTTCCTATTCTTCACTAAAATGTATAAATTCCAGTGAATTTATAGTAGTACAGTAAGAGGTAAAACTATTGCATAATAAACTACAAGTATGGACTGATGAACAAAGGACCCATCACTGTAAGATGTAGAGTTGATTTAACTGACCAAGTGATTTCAAATAAAGGCTGACATTACAAGGAAGTGTATTCATAAAATTGGGTAACAGTTACAAATTCAAAGTACAAAACAATATTTGAAATACCTAGCTCTATGGACTCAGCCCAAGGGTGAGCTGCCACAGCTCCCAGTTAACCTGCATTCCCAAAATGAATTTCCATTATATAGAAATGTTCTGAATTCAGCAGCTAATAAATCAACCTTTCACTTTACATTTAAAATAATATTTAGTCTGACAGTGAAAATGTTTTACTATATAAATTATTTATAGCTACAAAAAGAGTTAATCTGTAATGCAGCTCAGCATAGAGACAGCCAAGCAAAGCTTGGGCATCTGGATGTGAAATTTCTTCCTCATATCAATAAATGCAGGTCATAAACCATTTAAAAAAGTCAGTGTTCAATGATCTCAAACTCAGTCTTCAGTGCCATTAGTGCATCAGGTCAATACTAGAAAAATGACTGCAGCTTTTTCATAGCCGGTCAAAGTACCTACAAAGCAGGGCAAAATGCCAGGCAGTATCAGATGGAAACAAAATAAAACACAAACTCAAAAATAACCCTCAGAGTGAAATGGGCTCCTGGGATCTTAAAGAGGAAAAATAAAAAGAAAAAAATCCCACATTTACTCCTCCATTAGAAATCTCTGTATATGTTCCTGTTCCTTTTCAATACCCAACCTCACTTGCATCTACCGGATCTCCAACGTATAAAGGCATGAGAATTACTTTGTTCAAATAGTGGTGACACATTGCTGTTAGTTTATCATCACAGGGTACCTTTCAAATAAGCAATCGACGCAATTGTAATGGATGAACTACAATAAAGGAGAGGAATTTTCAGCAGAGAAGTTCTTCAAACTTAAACTCCACTAGCAGAAGCACCATCTACATATTTTCCACAGGAGATATTTACTATCTTAAGATGGCAGAATTTACCTAGAATTCTTTATATTTACCTAGAATTACACGTATTTTATGTGCAACAATAATTAAATACTTACTTTCCCACACTTAACTGGAGTTCATTTTGACAAAATTTTATTTTTAATTAAAAAAAATATTGCATTCTATTTGATGGGCTTCATTTATTATTGATCATGCAGTAACAGCCAGCATACAATGTTGATGTAACTGAAAAAGTGTATTGCAGTGGTCAAATATTTATGTGTTAGAGTTCAGTTTTACATGCATTGAAATGCTGCAAATGAAACAGCATTTGCCTATCAAAAACGCAGAAAAAAAGAAGGCATTAGCAACGAAGTGACACTGCAATTCATGAGTGATCAGCACATTGTAACAATGTGTGGTGTCATCCAGAAGTTTCTTGATGGGCATTGAAGGTATGTGGTTACCTGGCAGAAATGAACCTTCTATCCCTGAGAAGGGAGCTCAGCTGCCAGTCAGTATTTTCTGCAGGTGACCACTCGAGAGCCGAGTGTATAGACTCCTGCCTCCAAAAGAAGCATGTTTTGCAATTTCTCCAGTAAAATACACAGAAACTTTAAGTCCATTCACCAGACAGAAGGACCATTTGTGTAACCCAGCTATATTTAATTTTCTGCATTTACAAACTGTTCTGTAGTTTTAAAATTCACCTGGAATGGTAGAAATAGACTTGCTATAAGTCAAACTAACACATTAAGTTCTCGTATGCTCAAATAATACAGACTAATGATTTAAGAACCTGGGATCATGATTTGGTTTCAAGCATTCAACTGAGAGAAAGGTTTGCAGATGAAGAGTCCACTTTGAGAGAAATATTTTCAAAGGCAAGAGCCACATCCTTGTCCAACATTTACCGATGTGATGCTGTCCATAATTTCTTTAATCACTTGTCTGAAATAGGAGTGAAGTAAAGTGTTGAAAGCTGGTTTTAAGCACTATGTCACATAAACACAATTGGTGCTCAATTTACAGACATGCCAAAATTTCACCATTGCATAATATTTTGTGGGTTTATCACCCTAAATATGCCTTTACTAATTATCATGCATGATGAACCTGTTTATACTACTACTGCAGTGAATAGCCCTTTGGATATTCGTCCTCCATGTATGTACTGCTACTGATGTTGCAATATATCTGAGCAGCCAGATGTTACGGGTGTTGTTAACTGAGCTGGTGGAAGAATACAGGAAATAGATTAATGAGCTATTATTCCTGCACACCTGAGGGGAGGAACGTAAGCTTGACATTTTGAATACAGTGTGAGATGCCTTTAAAAGGTCATGTTCCTGCCTCTTTCGAATCTAATGCTCCTTTCTTCTTGTGAGACTATGTTGATTATGGAGTGGTAGCTCAGCGATTTGGAAGATATCCTGATGCCAGCTATACTGGAGATAAGGAACTGGATTTCTTTTCAATGTGAACATTTGGGGTTGAAGAACTATTTACCTACTATTGAGAAAGTTTCATCTTATAACATGAAATGAGTAGATTCTGTGGAATATTGTTTCACTTTGGAAGGGACCATGGAAAAAACCCACTGTGGTACAGCAGATTCTGTATACAAAAGAAAATAAGTACAGTAAAAACATAAATAAAATATTTTAAATCCAGAAATATAAAGGGATCTGAGTGCAAAGAGAGTGGAAAAACTTCCTCGTCCTGTCACTTGCTTCTACCATGCAAGGCCAGTTGAAGATATTTACTGTCCACATGCTGAGCACAGGGAACTTTCAGCCACTATTTGCAAAAAGAATGAAGAACAAGTTACACTCGTAACCTCGGACCTCACCATGGAAGAAACTGAACACAGACTATACCTTCTGGATGCTAGTGACTCCAGTGAGGCACTGGTCATAAAAACACTAATTCTCCTCTGGCAACAGTGGGACATCTCATGCCACTGTTCCTCACCTGAACAAAATGATTTGTCTTCAAAATAGATCCAGACGCAGGTATGGGTTTAATAAGAAGGCAAAAGGGACAGTAGCCATCCTTCCTTAGCACCATCTGCCTGCTGCAGCACTTACACTCCACAGGGGGTGATACAACATCCTCAGCTTTTCAACCATCACAATCACAGATTTATCTGGTTCTGCATGTAATAACAGGAGACAAGTTTTGCATGCGATTTTCTTTTCCACATGTGAACATCCAAATAACATCCCTGTCTTATGACAAAACCACTGCCTGATCAAATATTATATTGCCATTATATTCTCTGAACAAGAAGCATTCATAAGTTCATACAAATGCTATACTACCCAGAAGTTATTACTCAAAGCAGCTCAAATCTTCCTTTTATCATAGAATCATAGAATCACAGGAGGTTTGGGTTGGAAGGAACCTTAAAGATCGTCTTCTTCCACCCCATCTGCCATGGGCAGAGACACCTCCCACCAGACCAGGCTGCTCAAGGCCCCATCCAATCTCACCTTGAACACTTCCAGGGAGGGGGCTTCCACCACTTCCCTAAGCAACTTGTGCCAGTGTCTCACCACCCTCATAAATAATTTCTTCCTAATATCTAAACTAAATCTTCCCTCTTCCAATTTAAAGCCATTCCCCCTCACTTATCTCTAAGTCCCCTTGTAAAAAGTCTCTCTCCAGCTTTCTTGTAGGCCCCCTTTCAGGTACTGGAAGTCTGCTATAAGGTATCCCAGGAGCCTTCTCTTCTGCAGGCTGAACAAACCAAAGTCTCTCAGCCTGTCCTCATAGCAGAGGTGCTCCAGCCCCCTGAACATCTTCATAACCCTCCTGTGGACCCATTCCAACAGATCCATATCCTTCTTAAGCTGGAGTTTCCAAAACAGGACACAATACTCCAGGTGGGGTCTCATGAGTGTAGAGTAGAGGGGCAGAATCACCTCCCTCAACCTGCTGGTCACGCTTATTTCGGTGCAGCCTAGGATATGATTGGCCTGCTGGGCTGTGAGCACATATTGCTGGGCCATGTTGAGCTTCTCATCAATCAGTACCTCCAAGCCCTTCTCCACAAGGCTGCTCTCAGTCACATCATCTCTCAGCCTGCATTGAAACAGCATATTGCTCCAGCCCATATATAGAACACTGCACTTTGCCTTGTTGAACCTCATGAGGCTCCCACAGGCCCACTTCTCCAGTTTGTTCAGGTCTGGATGCCATCCCATCCTTCTGGTGCAACCACTGCCCCACTCAGATTGGTGTCATCTTCAGACTTGCTGAGGTCTCGCTGTCTATATCATCAATGAAAATATTCAACATCACTGGTCCCTGTACAGACCCCCAAGGGACCTCACTTGTCACAGGTCTCCTTCTGGACATCAAGCTATTCATTGACCACTACTCTCTGAATGCGGCCATCCAACCAACTCCTTTTCCACCAAACAGTCCACCCATCAAATCCATATCCCTCTAATTTAGAGAGAAGGATGTTGTGGGGGACTGTGTCAAAGGCTTTACAGAAGTTCAAGTAGATTACATCCATTGCTTTTCCCGTGTCCACTGATGTGGTCACTCCATCACAGAAAGCCACTAGGTTGGTCAATCAGGACTTGCCCTTGGAAAAGCCATGTTGGCTGTCTTGAATTACCTTCCTGTCCTCCATGTGCTTAAGCATAGCTTCTAGGAGGATCTGTTCCATCATCTTCTCAGGCATAGAGGTGAGGTTGACAGGTCAGTAGTACCCAGGTTCCTCCTTTCTACCCTTTTTAAAAACAGGCATAATGTTGCCCTTCTTTCAGTCACCAGGGACTTCCCCTGTGTGTCATGACTTTTCAAATATCATGGAGAGTGGGTTGGCATCCACATCAACCGATTCCATCAGCACTCTGGAATGCATCTCATCAGGTCCCATAGATTTGTATATGTTCAGGTTCCTCAAGTGGACATGAACCTGATCTTCCCCTACAGTGGGAGGTGCTTCTGCCACCCTGGTCCCCATCTTGTGGTCCATTGATCCTGTAGGGATGAGAAGGGTGGTTGCCAGTGAGGACTGAGGCAAAAAATGTTGTTGAGTACCTCAGCCTTCTCCTCATTTGTTCATACGAGGTCACCATTGTTGTTCTTCATGGGGGGTACACATTCTTTAACCTTCTTTTTCTGGTTGACCTACCTACAGAAGCCCTTCTTATTATTCTTTGCTTCTCTTCAGCTCCAACTGCGCCTTAGCCTTCCTCACCCGATCCCTACACAACCGGGCAGCGTTCCTGTACTCTTCCCAGATTACATGTCCCTACTCGCACTGCCTATGTTGTTCCTCTTGCTCTTCAGTTTGACTCAGCCACACCAGTCTCTTCCCTTCCCTGCCTAATTTTCTACATCTGTGGACTGAGTCCGCTTTCGCTCTACAGAAAGCGTATGTATGCTACACATCATTTCTGGGCTGCTCTCTGTCACTTTAACAATCCTTTATGGCCCCCACGACAATTTCATGCCAGATTGTGGTGACTTCTACTGTATTCACTTCTCTCTATAATTATTGTATTTAAATATTAAGGTGCCAGGACTCTACAGGTAAAAGTAACCGCTTTGAGCCTTTGCAATTTACACGCTGTTCTCTCAGTCCCTGAAATTAAAGGATAATCTTGAGTTAATTTTAATGGGGAGAAGAAGCTGACTACCATGTGCCTATTCCAGTGAAATAAGTCCTCTGTAAATAGCAAGAATTTCTGCATGCATTTTTCTCAGAGAAACAAAGTAATCTAAAATGATGCTGCGGAAAAGAAGGCCTGTTCAAAGAATGTACTTCTGACAAATTGGTAGAAATTTAGAAAAAAATTGTTCAGAAAGTGATGAACAGTGTCTAGAAAATGTAATTTCCAGAAAAGATAGGTTCTATACTGCACAATTTACCATAAAAAATTACACTGTGTATTTTAAACTTACCCTTTCCACTGTTGTTACAGGGAGTGTATTTTGAAGTCATCTTGTTTCTCCAAAGCCCAATTTAAAGAAAGGGATGAAGAGTGTCTTAACCAAATGGCAGCAAATGTTTGTATCTGTTTGTAAAGTTTTCATGCAAGAGGAAACAGTCTTTTTCATTCAGACAGTTTTGAAATAAATTGTAGAAAGGCAGATATTTACACCATGGATTGGTCCTCAAGCTCACCAAGTAGAAGCGGCACTGAGCAAACTCAGAGAAAAATGTTAAAGATACAAAAAAAAAAAGTTTATAACACAAACTCTGCAAGGCTCTATAAATTATACTTACTGAAAACGCAAAAAGTAGAAGAAAGCTATAAATTATAACAGAATTATACTGCTACAATTCCTATGTGACCTGATATTATTGTTTTGGAAATTCGTTGCTGTTCTGGATGATTTATAGAGACTGTAATTCAGCTGGAGAATTTAACCAGCAACATCATAGACACTAATAGAGTGTCATTTCACAATCTTGTGCAGTTCATGCAGTCACAATACTAAAGCAGTGTAAACTCTTCCTTTAGCCTACTGAACCTCAGTGTCAGTAGGAGCCTCATCTCCACAGTAATGGTGGGAAAGAACTTCTTCCAAGGGGTTACTTAAAATAAGGACCTATGAAGGAATTCAGAACCCTTCTACATTATGTATATGCACATAGGCTCCAAATGTTGAGTAAACGCACTTGACCTTATCTATGTCTTTCCTTCTGGCAAATAAAGGGCAAAGAACATCTGTAGCTGAGATACTGTAGAACTAATTCCTTAACTGGAAATTATTCTAAGGAAAGAGAAAAAAGGTGCAGCTTTTTGTTGTTGGTTTTTTTGGTTTTCTTTTTACTCTAACAAAATAAGATGCATGAATTAGGAGTCTGACCTCATGGATTATATTGGGGTGTAGGAAAATCACTCCATTTCAGACCCCCCCACATGTGTAAATATGAATAAATAGGATCATGAAACATATTGTGCATAACAGGATAAACTAGCTTTCAAGTTACAATAGTAATAATTATAACTCTGAAAGACTTGGGTAAAAACTTCACAAAATCTAAAATTTCTGGTTCAAAATAACAAAAACTGTGAAATCTGTCCTGTTAAAATAAATATTTTCACACAAGCAGAGAAAACATATGGTACAGTGGATTTATATCAGAAATAGTAACAAATGTTGTACAGTGCCTTAGGTACCACGCTGTCTTAGTCTTAGTAATGATATGGGAATGATATTTGCAGCCTCATCACTTTTAGCTGCACTGTTGAGGCAGTGTTTTCAGAGTATCTGTTGTATTATTTTTCCTTTGTTCCTCTCATACTCTTGTTTTCATATTATTGTTCTCACAGCCTCTAAGCTGCAAGCCAGAATAGTAGTGGGCTCTCATGGGAAGCACCTATCACCCCTTAACTCCCCTTGACTCCTTATCTCACTTCATAGATTTTAGTAAGTTAGAGAGAACAAAAAAAATTGTACACAACCACCTAAATAATAGTAATTTATGTTTTCAATAAATATTAACCCATAATAGGATGTATACACAAGCTTAACAAGCAATACACACCACTCTCAGCTAGTTTATGTACCCCAATCACTACTAATGCCACCATTTAATGGGAACACAGTTAGGGGAGGAGTGAAGGGTGGGGGAGTTAGAGGAGGTCATGATAAAAGTGTAAAGCACTAGGGGAAAACAAGTGTTACCTGCTGCACTGGAGAAATGCCCAGAGCTCGTCTAGGGATCCGATCACTGCTTCTCTTGGCTGGCCACTTGGGAGAGTTTTTCCCTTCCCTTTATATTCTCTCTCTCTCTGCTTTGTTGTTTTACCTTTCTCCTAAATCAGCTTTTCAGAGTTAATGTATGCCACTAGTTCTGGGCTCCACTATGAAACTTCTGTGTATGTAAATCGGTCTCAACTTTTTTTGTGCAACACAAACTTCTTACTCATTCTTCACTCTCATCCTCTGCTCTTACCTATGCAGGTTTTTCCAGTCCTTCGTGTTGTTTCTGTTATGCAGCTGACCTCATCAACTAAACCTGTAAAGATGTGCTGTCTTTCTTTCCATAACTGGGGTCAAAGTCCTGCCAGATTAGCAGACTGAACCCTACAGGTAGATGAGAGCAGAACTTCAATGCAAGGGACATGGGGGAGAATAGCATGGAGGAGGACAAAGAGGAGAAGGACATGGAGGATACATGGAATATCTTGCTTTAGAGGTCAGTTCAGAGAAGGACTTCTTTTGACAAACACGTCGGAACCTGAATGCTACCATGCTGTTTTCTGTATTAATACTGACTCCTACGTGGGAGTAACGTCAGTGGAAAACTAAGAAGCCACAGCAGGAGCCAAAAAGAAAATATGTTTCAGGGAAAAATGAAGTCTCTCATCAGGGCAATCATCCAAGCACTAAAAAACAAACCAGCATCTGATGCAGTAATAAATTGGGATTCATTCAGAAAAGGAATAAAAGTCTGACAACCCTCTTTAGAACACTATCAGCCTTTTTATTTCTTTATTTTTTTATTTTTCTCTTTCGTAAGACTTTCAAATAGTTTTCAAATTCAGCTTAGATGGAAATACCCTTCAGACAGATAGTCCATTGCCTTAATTTCCCATTGTCTTAACAAAGCCCTGCATATTAAAGTAGGCAAGATTCACTTATTTTCACTCCATGCGATAAAAGAAATGGAAAGACAGAACTCTGAAACTTGATTCCTTTCCCTTTTTTAATTGTTATTTATTTCATTCCTCACTAGTGGGTGGTGCTGACATACTTCTGTCAGTATTATTAACTACCTGCAACTTTATTAGACTCATGCTCTAGAAGAGTTTATGAGTATATATATTAAAAAATTGGTTCTAAACTGCCTAAATCAGGAACTGAAATTCAACTGAAGAGACAATGAAGATGTGGAGAGAGGCAAAAAAAAAAAAAAAAAGAATTCAGGAAAGACAGTTGCTATCAATATAATTAGTATGACATTTCTACGGGATGCTGTGTGATACAGCTGTCTGTGTGGGTCAAATTATTTATCTCTTTGCTTTGCTTCCTCACTCTGCTTCATTAAAGAAATTCCAAAGGAAAAATTATATAAACAGTGTTTTGTAGGTACTATTAAAATGTTTAGTATCAATGTCATTACAAAAGTTAATTTTTTTCAAGACTACCTTGAACTTTGTTTTTCAATGTATAAAATCTTCAGTTGATTATAATACTTTAAAATTAGTTGGAATACTGTCATAAGACTAAATTTTGGGTTGGCAGATTTGTCCAAGAACAGTGATTCTCCATCTTTATAACCTATCAAATAAGCCACTATAAGTCAAATGATTCTTCAGAAGCAGTATACATTAGTTATTTCTCTGGAAGTACTACTAACTAGCTTTTAATTAACATTTAAATTTGCTTTTAAAAATGCATTGTTCACATAAACCCTGCTTCAGAAGGGCATGTATTAAAAAAAAATTAGTGAAATAATAAAACATGCATAAAATGCAACAATTTAAACTAATGTATCAAAATTTCAAGTAGAAATATTTTCATTAAGTATTTTTGAGGCTTTACAAAAATGGAAAACACAAGTGATAATGATAATGTATTTCTTTTTACCATTTCATATGACATAGTAATGAAAATGTAAAACAGCACATGGAAAAAACCCAGAAAAATTAAAAAGAAAACTTTTTCCCAAAGCTTTTGTTCTTCTCAAGATAAAGCCTCAATAATGGATTAACCAACATTTCTGCATCATGTGAGAAAGTAAGTGCTTGGACCTCTGGAAAGTCATACAGTGGTGATATTTCAGGAAAGGATTTTCAATCTGGCTTTTTCTTTCTCACATTTTTCATACATTAGTAGATTGGTGAAGTATGAAAGAAATGTAGAAGTCCAAAATGCTTTGGACCCTTCTTCTTCAGAGGCAATCTCAGGAATTTCTTTCAGTTAAAGAGGTCATCCAGGTCTTCTCCTTTAAACAACTGATAAGCTTATTTCTCATCCATTTACCCATCTGTTGTGGCCTCCACTACCATTACAGTCCCCAAAACTATAACTATTTCTTTGGGCGATCTGAATCCCCAGGAAAGAAGCTTTCTGTTGATTTTTATGGTAACGGTCTCTAACCAGGCTTAGGAAATGGTAACTAATTAGAGTGGAATAGAAACAGCCTTTGCCTCAAACTCAAATTAAACAAGGATCTGAGATACACATATTCTTGATCTTCAGCCTACTATGCTAAAAGGTCATAGGACACAAAGGTTAGTCACATCGACTCCTGTCTTCAAAGCATTTAACAACTAATCTTCCTGAACAATTTTCTCTTCCATTTAGGCTTTCCCAGAAAATAATAAGTAGCCTTTTTCAAAGTTTGCATTCCTTGAAAGTATCCCATTCTTCAAGAGGTATGAAAAACCCTGTAATCTGTAATATGCTGTCAGCTATATACCCACAGTAGAAAACTGCATAACCTAGCAATGATCTGTCCAAATGTCATCTTCCACAAGAAATGAAGGAAACTATATAGCATATATTTAATATCTTCTTTTGTAAAGAGAGACAACTGTAGAGATTTCACTTTACAATTATATTTACAAATATATTCCTGCACCACATCTTCGATTCAAATCCAGAAACGTTCACATTTTTCAATCTATTTTGTATACAATAATTTGAATGTTTAACTTCTTATAATTAGTTGTTGCTCCATTTCTTACTAGCATGCCAGATATTTTCAGGCACTGCTCTTAGTTATGCTGTTTCACACTTGAAGAAGTGGGAGCTGATGCTAATTGAGCCAGTCCTATTCAGCTGGCAAAAATACTTCATTTTCTGTAAGTAAATCCAAATTATATGATATAAATAAACCAGGTTTGTTTGTTTTTTTCATTTCCAACTCCAGTATGATGTATTTAAAAAAAAATCTTAAAAAACCCCAAATCAATACCTGGCCAAACACTTATGTTGTTACACAGGCATGTACGTGAGATTTGTATTGATCATGACATGATATTTCTGTAACTGAGGTGTTTTCTTTTCCTAAAAGATTTTGTGTCTGTCAAAAGACAAATAAACAGACAACAAGATTAATATGCAATCTATAATCCATTTCAAGAACATTATAATTCACAAGAAGCCTGTTTCTCAGCCGTGAGACAGATGCGTCCCATTGATGTCCTGCTGCGTTCAACACCCCATCTCTCAGAAAGCAGAATTACTGATGGAAAACTGATATTGTTAGCAACGTAATTCCTGGTACTGTCACCCAAACAACATCCAGGACAGCTTTGTTTTTAAAGGAAGGTGAGGGGCATGCATGCATTCTGCTTTGGATTTGCCTTTTCTATATTTGATTTCATAGTTTAGGATATTTGCAACGAATCCTAAGGAGGCTTTTCACAAAGGAGCTATAGTAAGTCTATTACAGAAGCTCCTAAACTATCAGCTGTGAGAAGACGAAAACTTTGGGTTTTGTAGTGGGATATGCTCTCCAGGCCTCTGACATCTTAAGTACAGTTCACTACAACAACAACATTTCATAACTCCTTTTCTTATGCCACAGTACTTAAATTCTCTTCCTTCTCTGCTGCAGTACTCCTTACTCCCTACATACACACCTCAAAATTCCCCCAGTTCCTCCTTGTCTTCTCACTATTTTAGTTTTCTTTCAGTTCTCACATGAAGAGCTAGAGCACATTCTCCTGGCCTGCTGAGGTGTGCGTGATGGTTCGTTTGCTAGGGCAGCAAGAGCAGGACACCTTCCACTCAAAAGACACAGGTAAGCAAAGCAGACCTTCATCTTAGGTGCTGAGAGCCAAGTATTAAAAATGACTTCTAGTTGCTTCTTCTGCAAGCATATTACACAAACTTACTATTTCTTAAATTATCCAGCAAGTTCTAAACGTTATTTTCTGAGGAAAGGGGAAGGGGAATTAGCAGATTACAATACAGCTCAAATCGTGTTTTCTTGGAATTAGGGTAAAAAGAAGTGCTTGCCATGATTATACTAGTTCTAATCCTTCTCAGAATTTTAGGATAATGCAAGGGCATTGAGTAATGAAAATAGTGAACTTTTAAAATCTCTAGAACCCCTTAGTTTTCTTAATACAGGTTTAGATCTGATCCAGAATATGCACGCATTCTTTTGCTGAAATTTAAAAAATATGCTCAGTTTTTACTAAACAGAAGGTTTTTGGTGTAGTAGCTATACCTTTGGAATTTTACTGGCCCAGATCAGACATGGTGCTCCTCAGAGTACTGGTCCACAAGCAGATATTTATTTTGTATATTGTACATGTAAACTATTTCAATCACTGAGCTTTTTAGGGTGATTTTTTTAAGTTAAAAAAATGTGATTTTCGAAAATAATTTTCCTTTGGGATGCCAATCTGCTCAAAATTAAATGCTGCTGTTATTGGTTCAAAGATAGCACATCCATAACTAGAAAGTAAAAGCTAAAATAGAAACTCTTACACTTGCTATTGACTAGAGATGGTAAATCCTGGTTATGTTCCTTCATAGGATTCAGGCAGGCACAGTGAAAGCACTGGTGTTGAAGTACTCCTTTTTTTTCCCATTATTACTGTTTCCCTCTCTCACCCTCCTTTTTTTTTTTTCTTTTACTTTGATTTCAAACTGCTGCAAAAGTTGTCTCTGGACCTACCATCTTATATTGCCTGTCACAATATACAATAAAAAAGGTTATTCTTGTGAGTAGGATAGTAGCAACCTAGGATTAAACTCTACACTTTCCTTTCCCACAATTATCTTCCATGTGTCGATGCTGAGTGTCTCTGAAAGTTGTTATCAAAATGGATTCTTTTTAAATCTTCAAGTGTAACCTGTTTTGCCTTTTACAATAGTTCTTTGGAGTTGAAAACATGCACAATAAAATCATGATTTAAAAAAGAGAATAAAACTCTTCTTTTATTACTCAAATAAACATTATTACTTAATGTAAAGGGAAGAGGCAAGGGGAATAGGGGCAGTGTGGATCAAACCAAAAACCTTTCCTGACATGCATCATCATTTCCTCTCCTTGGTTTCCTAAAGAAAAAAGTTGATAATGAGTAAGAGTCTTGTTTGAATCAATATATGTTTTTTCCACTTCCAAAAATGGGTTTATCATCTTCATCCTTAGCTATATGTATTTAAAATCTCATTTTCCATGCTCTCAGTTACTCTAGTACATCTCCAGGGCAACTCATTTGACAGTACTAAATTTATCTTACTCTAGAAGAGATGGAAATATGGAAACTTAGATTGAGCTTCAGTACTTTTGAGAAGTATTTCGATTGAATCCAGTATTTTTTTTCCCTGGCAGCTCATAGATTAGATTCAGATTTGTATATTATTCATTTCCATCCCATAGAAAACATTTTCTGTGCAGATTCAAGGAGAGACAATAATTTTAGGATCACAATCCAGCAATTAACTAATTTTATTAAATTATAACATTATTATCAAAGGGAAAAAAGAAGCAATAACTAAAGCACTATTATTTTAGGCTGATATTAATTTTAGTGTCAATACACAGAATTTGTTTCTGAAATTCTACTTTCTCTCTTCTATAAACTGTTTTATTGCATTTCAGAACAGATGTTACACTATTTATTCTCTTCCTATTTTGGGGTTTTGTTGTTTAATTTTTAAAATTCCTTCTCCTTGCAAAACAATGGTGCCAAACAACAGTCAGCAGTCAATATAAAAATATATGACAAACTAAGACCATGCATTGATAAGTTTGTCATCTCTGTTGGTTTACAGGAGAAAATACAATAGTATCTAATGCACAAATTCTGTGGTAAACTAATACACTTTGAACATTTATAAACTCTAAAAGAAAAGTTATACCAGTGACATCTCTAAAAGTAGTTTCATACACTGTTCAAAAGTTTTTTAATTGTAAAGATATTTAAAAAGGTAAAAATTTCAACTTTTGCAATTCTGTTTATAATATGATTTTTCAAGTCACTAAGATCTTGAGTGTTACCTAAAATTTAGATTAAAGTGTTAGTATCTTTTGAGACTTCCCCTGAAACTGCATTCTGAATAATTCTCTTGGTTCAATTTCTTAAATATTCTGATTTTTTTCTCTCCAACAACTGTAACTAAACTAACATTCTCCCTGGCATCAGACCAGAAGTTAATTCAACTTCTTCACTCTTACAAGTATGTAACCTATGTAATATTGCATTTATCTGCAAATCACTGACAGCAGAAAAAACAGACACTTTTGGAAAGCAAGTCTATATTCTTCATTATTACTAATGCAGCCTTTTTACAAGAAAAAAGGTAGCAGAAGTTTGAACAGTTTTGTGAAGTGACCCACGTCTGGATGAAACTGGGCTGTCTGAGCTGACTGGCTGACTGTGCTCCGGTATACAAGGTTGGATGAGACTGGTTGTTTAACACTCAGTCCACAGGCATGATCATTAAAGATTATTTTGCAGTAATCTTGCTGCTCTTTCACCAGAAGTAAAATACAACTGATTTACAAAGAACATTCAAACCTAATCAAAATACGGAAACAATTATAGTAGATCCGTGCTTGAAAATCAGTGCTTAGACTGAATTAAATCAAAGTGGGTTTCTGTCTTCCCCCAGAAAATCACTGTATTCCTCTGGTTTATTATGTTGGGGATGGGGGTATCAGCTGGACTTTTTTTTTTTAATGCTTTGTGGGGGTGGGTGGGATTTTTTTTTATTTCATATGGGATGGACTGATACTAATTCTTTCCCTCTCATGTTTTTTTTTATTTCTGATTTCTAGTATCTCCTCTTTGTCCCTCACTTCCTCCCTAGTTTTTCTGATTTATTTTTTCTGATCATTTTCTCCAGCTCCATACTACTAATTCAAGCCATTTTCCATTCCCACATTCCCAGTCAGAAGATTACTGAACAAAGATGTAAAGGCATTGCCTGCAACTGAGCTGAAAACCAGAAGATAAAGACTGAAGTTAGTGTTTGTGGACTGTATTTGAGCTTGAAAATCAGTTGTTTGTGACCTATTTCTGCACCTAGTTATACTGTGAATTGCTAAAGTTTCAGAGAATAAATGGTAGAAAACCTTCTTGACAGCCAACAGTTTTATCCCCTAACAAAACAACGGTTCCGTGCTACGTGTGCAGGACCTGAAGCAGCTTTCCTTACCAATATTTACTCAGTCCTCTGTCTTGCAAGTAGATTGTCATCTTGAAGAGATTCATCAAGACTGGGAAAAGCTGAATGAAGTTAATAGCTTTCTTTAAGCTACAGGAAATGAGACACTGTGTTCAACATCAAGATTAAAAAGAGTAAGTAGAATACCCTTAACTGAAGTTGGGTCAAATGAAAACATGTTCTTACATTTCTCCAAGTGCATAGACAAAATGAGTGCTAACTAAACAGCTATTATGTAACTTACAACAAAGACTTACCAATTATTTGGAAACATTTTCCAAGTCAGCTAATAACAACTTGTACGAATGCAACAATTATCTGTATTATAATGAGTGATTTAAGCAGAGATATCAATAAATTTTCTAACGTTACCATTTATATATGAAGTGAGGTAGCAGACAGGTAGGACATCCCTGCTCTAAAAGTGACATCTGTTTTATTCAAGTTTTAATTCTGTGAATGAATGAAATTAGAGATTCTCAATCAATTAACTATGCATTTATTATATATTCTACCTTGTCTGTTGTGATTTAAAAGCCATGTTTATGGAGAGACTGCTTTTATTGAAGTATAATTTATACCATGTATAATTCAAGTTTTTACACTGTAGAAGTTTAAACCTGAGCAGCAATAAGAGGCATATGTAATGATTGCCAGTTATATCTCTAACAGTGTGTTTGAGACAAAATTTAGACTGGAAACTCACAGACAAAGCCCTATAATCCCAAGGGATGGAGGATCCTGAAAACATGCTGGTATCTGGAAATACAGATTTTGTTCCACATGTGAAGCCTATCTTCACCCCAAAGCAGAAAGTGAGATTTGCGTATGTCTTTGCTCTGGTTGCCTTCCTCCTTTTCCCTGATAATTAGAAGCCGAGAAAACAGGACACTCATCTGGCCTCCAGGATTTGATCCCAAACAGGTGGTATCTCTAAGTACCTGAATTATCAGAGTATATATTCAAGTTCTGTCTCTCTTGTCTGTTCCACATGAAAGATAACATTCACTGAGTCAGAGAGACTGAGCCAATCACAATCCCCAATATCCCCAGCTGTTCTGCATTTTGTGTCTGAGTTATCCCTAACTCTTCTGATTTCTCCAAAAATTTTATGTAGAGGCCAATGAATGGATTAAATTGCTTCTGGAAGTATTCAAGGCCCAATATCCCTTAAGTCATTCCGTACCAACCCCCATCTTTCAACTAGATTGTATTGTGAGTATTGTCCCAGTAGTAACACAGTAATTCGAGATGGTAGGTATGGGCACTTTTCTTTACTGAGGTCTCAAACCAAAAATTATTCCAACCAGCTTCAACCTCCTCTCCAACAGCACCCACCTTTTTCTCATTATTTTTGGTTGAGTATTTTAATTGGAATGAAAGAAGCATCACTTATGCTTCTGTTAATGTATTTTTTCAAAGATTACACAAGACGAAGATATCTTGTGCATACAATAATATTATTTTTAATAACAACAACATTACCATAGCTTCAAATGTTCCAATAATTGGAATAAAATACAATTTTGGGCTATCTGCTTTTTAAATTATGTCCTTATGTTGGCTCCTCTTTGTCCTACACAAGTCTGACTCTTCAGACTTCTGAAGCACAATGGAATAATTATTAGTAGATTCCAAATTAGCTTGTATATATTCACTGTTTTGAAAGAGAAAAACATTACATATATATTGATGTTATAAGTAACTATGAATAAACCACATCTTTGTTAAGATCTGATGTGAATTCCCTGATGGCTGGCATGAAGCATAATTACTTCTACAAAGCTCAAGCTTCTTGAAGCGTGGAAAATAGAAAATTGTACCAAAACCAGATTTGTATAGTACTGTACTATTTACGTCTTTTAGATATATACTTCTAGACAGAGTCACAGATGATAAACACAAGATTTTAGAAAAAATTGAAGGCAACAGTTCATAACATACCATGACTTTTTGCTTGGCCTAGCAATGAAGTTGATCTTACCGGGTGCTTCTATATTTAAAAAAAATATAAAACAGGGACCGTTCTCTGGCCCTGAGGTCAATGACACAGAACATTTCTTATTCAATTAGGTACCATACATTCATTTAGCTTCCACCCCTGCAAAAAAAAAATAAAAAAGCAAATCTACAAACAAAAGAAAGAAACAAACGAAAAACCTAGGCAACATATGTCAAGGTAGCCTCATTCTTACTGCATATTTAAAACAAGATTTTCCCCTGTGTTTTTCTTTGGCACCGTGTGTGAAAACAGCAGCTGGTTTGGGCAAAAACCACATAATGAAGCATAGCTTGCACCTTGGTCCTATTTCAGGACTTTTGAGTAAGTCTATACAAAACAGACCAATGAAAGATACCAATGACAAGCACTAAAGAGCCAACAATAGTCACAAAACCGTCACCAGCCCTCTCAGTTGTTTGAATTAACAACCATTGAATGCAGCTAAATATATGTATTTCCTTGATATTAAGATTAGCTCTATACAGACACTATTTATTCTATGGAATACATTCCATAAACGCTTAATGCCACGCTTCCTTGACCTTGTCTTGTTCTATCACAAAGATTCGCAAGACCTGAATAATGTTAGAGCCACACTGCAAGATTTTAAAAGGGAATTTTACACTGCTTTACATTTATAAAGGTACAATACCAGGAAAATTGTGGAAACTGCAGGAACAGAAAGAGAAAGAGCAGAATTTTTCTGGCAGAATAGACTGAGAAGATACATAGGTTCTGTGTGTGAGAGAGTATAAGCTGAGCGAGTAAGGAAAGACACATTGGAAATTTTATCCTAATTTTCACCAAAAGTCAGTCTCTGGAAGAGCCTCAGTATGATACAAGAGAGAAGTGCTGGGAGTATTGACCCTAGGATGGGAAAACTTCAAGCTACCTGTTTTTAATGAAAATTTCTTTGTTAGGACATTTTCAATAATTATATCCAATATCAATAAAGACTCACATTTTTAAACACTGAGCAGTATTTTTCCATTTCAGATTTCTTGTAATGGCAGAGAAAGGTATTTTTTCTTGTCCCTAGTTGCCATCAAAACTGTCAAGCTTCAAAAATATTCTCTTAGTAACAATTTACATTAGTATTTGCTGATATCTGTTCCATTAGTACCTGTTCTAATATCATTAAAAAAGGACTAAAACATGTATTACAAGCTTGGCATATATAGCCTGTAAAAATACATAGAGTAACAACTTTCACCTGATGAGCCTTATCAACAGCCTTAGCTTTTAAGACCATGAATATTTTATTTCCATCATGTCCACTGTTCCATTTTCATTAATTTCTTACTTACCATGTGTAAGTTGAATCGAGTGTACATTTTCATCTACAATAGCATTAAGAGGTGATCTATAGGAAGTGAAATAGTTCTGTGCTACTTATTCATATGCTAAGAAAACCAATAATAGTTATAATTTCTTATTCTAGATGCAAAAAAAGATTTTACCAACTTAGTCTTCAACGGCTGCATTGTTTTAATATGATAAATTATCTTAATAAAGATATACTAAAGCTAGTTTTGTATGTTATTATGCAAGAATGACAGATAAATTGCAAAGCATACTTGTGTGTAAAAAAAAAATTTCTGGCCTCTTTCAGAAGAAATAAAGAAATAATTTTGAGAACCTGCTAGTAATTTAGGTATGTCAAAACCATTTTGAAACCACAAAAAAAGATAATCCTACCACACAATCTTTTAAAAAGTCAATAGAGATTACGGAAGAAAGACTTCCGCAGTATAACATTTTCAGTTAAGGAGAACAAGAAAGTACAAGATAGTCTGCAAAAATACTTGTGGAGTTTTACTTTAAAGCCTTCAAAGTTGAAATGAACATACTTATTCTGGAGACTTCAATTTCTACAAAACATTTGATAGGAATGTCTCTGGCTATTAACACAGGAGCCTCTTTCTCCTTTTTAAATACCCCTTGAAAAATGTACCTATTGCACACTTAAAAGAAAGAGCAGGAAGCATGGGAAAACTATAGCAAGAACCAAGACAGTAAGAGAAAATACCTAAAGGATAATTGGTTTTGTTACGAGTAGTTTCCAATTCACATCTTACAAAATAAATACTATAAACAGAAACTTCAGGATACCATGTCCTTGCCGCCCACATTGCAGTATGTTCTGAAATAATTTGTATAGCAGAATATTTTAAGCTATTTTTTTTCCCCAAAGTATGCCTGATACAACAGAAACTAAGCCATACACCTGAAAGTAAAGGCAGACTATATACATTTGCTGTACTTTTAAAAATGTCCGTTCCTCAAACCTTGGTTAAATATCATGTAACTAAATGTACTTTCTATCTAAACTAGATATCTGGTCACCCTTTATAGTTGGAAGGTAAGAGAGACTGCATATTTCATATATTTCCAAAAAGTCATGGAAAACCAGAGGTCAGCTGCCATTTATTAATCCACTTCACTGTTCAAGATCTTAAATGGAAGTCTATGAAAGTCTGGATAATGAATTAAAATAGGATTAGAGTTTTGGGGTTTTTTTCTTCCCCTAGGCTATTTTTTCCTGTAGGATCTCACAATGATTATGTCAGGTAAAATGCTATCACGTCATATTTTTAAAGCCAAGTATTAAAATGTAGTACCAATGCCAGTACCCAGGCATATAAATCAATTACCCAGAAATGTTTCAAAATTCTTTTGTCACTGAAAACCAGTGTAAATTCAAGCCTTTAAAAAATTTTGGCCTGCTGGTAAGATTTTTTTTCTTACAGAACATATATGCACAGATTGTTCAGTACTCCTCTATTCCGCTATAGAATCGAAAGGTAGTTGAAACACCTCATGACTTGAGGTCACCCATGACTTTGCCCTGGAACAAGCATTCGAAAAAAGCTTGGGACTGGGCTCCATTGAGAAACCTCAGCTAAGATGCATGGTCATGCTTCCTGGTTCAAAGTAATTGCTTCATGTGGTTAACTGCGAGGAGAACACCTGTCTTCCCTGGACGCCCAATTCCTCTCCTCCAGGGGACTCCACACAGACATAGCACACAGCATTGCATTGACAAAGAAGCACTTGAATAATCTACAAATTATGGCTTATTCATAAGCAAGAACCAGTGATTTAACCATAATCAATACAGTCCCACACTTATACAGTTATTTTCATGAATAATCTTGTATGATACATGCTGTTTATAAATAGAGGCAAAAATCCTGAATGTGGTCTTGTGTAAAAGTATTTGCAGAATAGGCCCTGAATAAAATGTTTTCTTTCAGACCGAATCAGACCTGACAAAATGAAGGCCTCAACTCTATCTATATATGGCCTTGTTTGCTATGTACTGAGACTTATCTTGACAAAGTATTCTGAGAAATTAATTTAAATCATGAACTTGAATGAAGCTAGGACTTGTAATTTATAAATAAAAGGATTTTTCCAAAATGTAAAAAAAATCCAAAACATACACATAAGGAGGATAAGTACAAGAAGCTAGATTGAGAGTCAGGCTGGAGATGGCAAGGAGAAGAATACAGGAGAAGAAACAAAACCTTTCACCCAGTTAGCATCACTTGTTTTACTAATAGCACAAGATCAGGTTTCTACCTTGGCTTCCCACTATCTCCTACAAGATGCAGTAAACTTCAGATTGTGCTATACCTACTTATTAAATAATCAAAATACAATGCAGTTTGAAAGATTTTATACAGTTCTTTTAAATCACCATCTTCTAATTCCAAGGTCTGTTACCTAACCCTGGGTCTCCCACTGCAATCTCCAACATATTAACAGTCACTGGAGACTAAGACACATCATTTTGATAAAAATTTTCAATTCACTTCAATATAGGCTCAACAATATTTTTCCATTGCCTCCGAGTAGCCTATTTTCTCATTTACAGTAACAGAATCTATGGCCACAATTATGTAATGCACTGAAGCAACTTCATATCAGTACAGATTTGTAGAGCTGTACCTAATATGCTTAAGCAGCCATTAGAGGCATTCCCATATCTCTAAAGATGACTCAGAGGTAAACTATAAAATGAACTCTATCTTGCAGTTGGTGCAGAGATCACTTCAGAAAAAAGGAAAAACATTGACAACTCCCTTCTGTCAGGCATAACTCTGCTTCATAGGAACTTGTGTACAATTTATTATAATCTGTAGATACAAACTAGAATAACTTATAAACTATTTGGATCTATATAAGGGGGAAACAACATCTGAAAACAAATGCCATAACGTGAGTACAAGGAGTGTATCTTCTTTCAATCTAATGCATATGAACAGCAGTTATGTATCTAGAAATCTTTTAACCTTGTAACTGTACAATTAAGACAGAAATTAAACATCCATGTGCATATTTGACATAATAATAACATACACTTTATTTTTATAAAATAACTCTTAAACATATGGCATCTATTCACAAATAATGTGAGTCACTTTTGCCTCATAGTCCCTTTCATTTTCAGGTTGTTCTCTCCAAATATTTACTATCTCCTCCCTACCACCAAAAAAACCCAAATAAAAACCAAAAGTAATGTTAAGAAACCCTATGCAATTAAGGAAAAAATGGTAAGCGTGAGACTTTTTATCTCTAGATCAAACCGTGTACACCAACAAGTCAAATAGGGGGGAGAGCTTGGATGAAACATTCTCCAGAAAAGTCCAACTCAGGAGAGTACATACCGTCCTCTGAAAGTACCTCTCCCATTCACTAATGACTGAGTGTTATACCTTTTAGATATTTGTGTGACACAAATGATATCCTACAATCTCAACAATTAATAAAGTTTGCAGTTTGACTAAAATATGAGCAGGTTGTTGTTGTTTTGTTTTTTCATTTTTTTAAATCCAGAACAAAGAAACCAACCCTAAAATAAGTTCTGAATGAATACTTGGAGAGTTCAGGATTCATATACAATTTTATGGAGATAATACTTCAGAGCCATGAAATCCACATTGGACAATTTCAATGCAGTTCCAGTATGTTATGTTATTACAGTTTGAGACTGCAATGAAAAAAAAATCTCAAACTTTGCTTATTATAAGTTAGTCTTGTTTTAATGTCACCATGTGTCTACATTTTTAGGGAGGAAATTAATTCACTGCGAGACCACACTTGCTGACAATTCTTGTTGCAATGTAAGAGTACAATAGTAATAATAATTTCAGTGGAAGTCTATAAAGAAACCTCTATAATGAAGTGAAATGCCCACGTAAGGTGTATTACCATTAAAAATTCAAAGGAAATGAAAGAAAATAAAATCTCTGTAAGACTTATTATTAGGATTCACAGGTAAATCTATAAGTATAATCAATCCTTATTCTTCTGGTGTCTATCACAAAGCACAGATTTACCATAATCTTACATGCTGAATAGGGACCTTCTTTCTCACTCTCCTGATTGGGGGCTGCATCCTTGTACATCCTATGTTTGATATAGCCTTTAAGTTGTTTAACTGTGAGTTTATCAAATCAATGTGATGGGAAAGACTTCAGCGTTAACTGAAAACCATTGAGAAGATGTTTTCTAGTTTATGATTGAATAGAAATGCAAACAGCTTTCAAAAATTAGTTTATCAGCAAAAACATTCACAGAAAATTGTCACCTGTTCGTGTTTGAATAATATTCCTCTCCTGTTTCTTTAACATACAGTCTACAACTATGACAACTATGTTGACTGCTGTTGCCCTAGTTCTCTTGACTCTCAAGTTCAGCAAATACAAACAGGGTTAATAATGATAGTCCACAGGCTCCCATCCCACATAGAAAGGGTGGGTGGAGGGAGCATAAAGAATTGGAAGATGTGATGTTAATTTTCAGCAGGTGTTGAACAGCTAACAAACATCCTTTAAACTGCTCTGATTTACATCAAGGCCACAACAACAGCATTTTAAGAGTCAGGACGTTGCATGTGCCTTTTAAATTGTAATCTCCCCATCTCCAGAAATAAAGGACTCCCTTTGAAATAGATTAAAATGTGATAATTCATCTTCCTTAATTCACTGAAATATACTTTTTCTGAATGTCTGATACTTTCAGTTATGTTTCTGGTGCGTTTATTTTGAATATGTACTTACACTGATATATTCATTTGCTATGAATTCTGCTGACATGAAAGCCCCATGTATTACTTCAAGAAAAAAGCAGATCTTTACAGCTCATTGCAATCTCTTTTTCCCACAAGCACATCACAAATAGATACACTTTAGGAAACATTTTGTGATGTTCAATAAAAAGTATTCTACATTCCACAACCAAAAAGACCGAATCCAAGAATCTACTGGGTCTGCTCTGCCCCGAGTCACCCAACAGAAGCTGAAATAGATAAAGTACAGCAAGCACACCAGCATCCTGATGCAATATCTTGATTCATTAATAGGTCATAACTACCCTGAGCTCCTGCCCTCTCCATTTAGAGTTAATGGAACATCTCTGCTAGCCTAGGTGTGGGAGTTCATGCTCATATGCAGACTTGAATCATTTCTTTAGCACGTACTGTCTGAAAAATAAGGTAATCCACTATAAATGATACTCTTAAAATAAATTCCAGAAATATAATTGCTTTTGGAAATTCAGTAGCATCCTGTAAAATTTTCCAATTTATGGCAACTGTGAAATGCATGTGAAGAGCAAGTATTTCGCATCACAAAGTAAATACCACCAGCAAAATACGGGAAAGTTTAAGGTGAATATTTTGATAACACTTGAATTCTTTTCAGTTCGTTGTGTGGTGCATAAACTCAAAGCGTATTTGATGTGATGGTATATTGGAAGGTATCCTTCTACTTCAATAAGTTTTAAATTTAAAAAAAGTGAAAGGTTTTAAGCAATATTATGTTTTCCTACAATACAGCATATAATAATCAGGAAAGCAGTAAGGGCACATGAGGAGAAAAATAAAAACCTAAAATAATATTTCTTTCAACTCTGCAGAATTACGGTATAATTCATGTAAACACAGACTAAAACAAGATCTTGTTAGCAAGAATCTATAGACCTGTATTTGCTTTCCTTAACACATCATGGTCTGAAAAACAACAAAAAAGTAGCTTCATTGGAATCAGATGCTGAAAACTGAACATGGAAATTAGCAAGTCTCGGGAACCTGGCAGCATCCTGCAGAATTTCCCAGTCTATGGCAAACGGATGCAAAGGGAAGGGTGTTCTTTCCATATAAATAAAATGCAGGAATCTTAGCAGTGAATGTTATAACACTAACATGTAATACCGAATACATAAAAATGCTGAAGAGGATTTCTGTCTGTTTTTAAATGCTTGTTTATTCTCTTCTGGAAGGGAAACTTATTTTTAGAGACAGTGTCAATGAATGCAGACAAATTGGCTAAGCAAGACAAGGACAATCACTGTCCCATCCTGGTCATTATGACCAATTATTTTTGTATTACCACACGTAGATAATTTCATATTTTTATAAAACTGTTTCTTTTCCTTCTTATTGATAAAACTACTAGTTTCTCACAATCTGCCTCTTAAGACATGCTTGGATTGTATGAGCATTTACCACAGTGAGCCTTCTTTCCCACTTTATTGTGTAGCACTACTGCAATATATAGCTGACATATCTGTCCAGGAGACTCATTTGAAGATATAGCAATGTTATAGCTCCCCAAGTCTCCTATTTCAGAATATCTATGTAGTCTTTTTTCCCTTGAGCATTGGGAAAAATGCTCACTATAATTATCCCTTTGGAAATGCCTCTCAAGACACAAATTATCTACTAATAAGCATAATTATTTAAAACCCCAAATAAATTAAATCATTCATTGAAATGTAATCTAATTTCATATTTATGTATTGTTCATGAATGACTTGCTGTGACTGCATACCTGCCACTTACATTAATTTATCTCAGTTCTACGTAATGTCCTTCAGTCATGACATATCCTACTTCCTAATAAGCACACATGAGCATGGAAATATATTGCATACTCAGAGAAAAGAAACAGTTGAAGAGAAGTTTGAGTTAAGAGTGAAAGAAGAAAATTCCAAATTCAAATTCTAAGTTTCCTGATGAAACAAATTCAAAAAATTTTTAAATAAATGGACAAGTTTTAACTATTTAGAAACAGTACAAGAAGTAATTTAACAAACGATAGCAAGGGTGACAGGCAGTATTGTACCTTATTGATGCCTCCTCAAAATTTTTTTGAAACTACTCTTTGGCTTACAGAAGTTTTACATGAAAAACTTATGCCTGTAGACAGAAATGATTTTGTGATCTATGTTAAACATAAGTTTACTTCAAATATTCATATTTTTTAAATCAGACATTGACCTTCATGCCTACAGTTTCATTTTCACTCTCTGGAGATAAGGACAGACACATTCACACACTGGACTTGCAAAAAGCCTACTCATTCCTCTTTATTACAAAATGGAGTGTTTTTCTCTCTCCCTTTGTCTCCAAAATTGCTGCTCTTCAATATGATGCAGAGGTTCATCTTCTCAAGAGCATGCACTGTCATAAGTAAATATTCTGCAGTTACACAGGAGTACCTTACCTTTCACTTACCTGATCACGACCACCAAGAGCTGAAGTAATAAGATGGTATGAGAAGCCTAACTTAGGGAGGTTTCAGTATGAAATGAAGTAAGGAAAAACAATGAGAAAATGGGGAGGGAAAATGTCTCCTCTGCTATGTAGTTTATCAGTGTGTTCATTTCATTTGCAAGTTGTTTTTCTTAAAATAATCACAAAAGATATCTTAAACTTAGGCTATTTAATCTTGCACGCTTCTACAAAGAAGCTGCTAGTAATATGTATGGGGGAAGAAATGTGGGAGTTTGATAGACACCACAATAATCTCCAGTAGATAAAATAAAAATTTTCATTAAAAGGGTAACTTTTTATTCAGTTCTATACATGAGAAAGATGTGGATTGAGAAGAAACCACTTTTATACTTTTATAGGAAGGAACCTCAAAGACATGACTTGAAATCTCTGCCATAAAGCTTATGCCTAAAGCCAGATAAAATTCTATCATGTATTGCATGGAAAAAATCCATTACTGGTAGGTGATAGTGAAGGTTTTTGCCTGGAACTAATAAATTAATTAAAGATGTAATTATGCAGCAATTTCCTGTGGTGTTCTTCCCTCCTGAGCTAGGATGTTTTTTACTGTCTGGAACAGAACTACAACATTCAGCTCATCTGATCCAATCATATTCATGTTTGTTAAACAAATATATCAGGATTGTGTTCACACATTTATCTCCTACGTATTTCCTCAAAGACAGAGGAATAAAAATAAAATCTTCATAGCAAGTTGTTTATTCAATTGGCGGGGCTGGCAGCGTATCTCCTTTGGTTCACAGGCTGACCCAGGGACCTTAACAAGCTGGAGAAATGGGCTGGTGAAAACTCCATGAGGTTCAACAAGGCGAAATGTAAGGTCCTGCACTTAGATTGGGGCAAGCCTCAGGATCAATGCAGGCTGGGGACAAAGAGATTGAGACCATCCTTGTGGAGAAGGATCTGGGGGCCCTGGTGGATGAGAAGCAGGACATTAACCCATAATGTGTGCTTGCAGTCCAAAATGCCAATTGTATCCTGGGCTGTATGAAAAGAAGCCTTAGCAGCAGGCCGAGGGAGGTGATTCTGCCCCTCTGCTCTTCCCTGGTGTGACTACACCCAGAATACTGCAACCAGTTCTGGAGCCCTCGGCACAGAAAAGATATGGACCTGTTGGAGTGGGACCACTGCAGTTGCTACTCCTTTCCTCTACTAATGCCAGGATGCAGGAGCACACAGCTTAATATTTGAAGAGAAGCAGAGACTGATTCCACTGCCAAAAAGAAATTAAATGAAATCTGAACAGGCTAAATCCTGCTGCTAGCAGCAGACATATTTCCAATTTTCTTCAATGGAACTGTGAATATTTTTGCCTTGTCTAGTACTTGCATTCATTATATTTGTAATCATACTGCTTATGCTTTAAATCAAAGAATATTTGTAGAGATGTTTACTGGGAATTCAGACACAAAAACTCTTGTTTGCATGAGTTTAAATGACTATCTTACATGTCAGTTTGCTGTACAAACAAGTTCTACTGAGAAATAATTGCTGTACCAACATAAATTTGACCTGAAAGTTTAATTGAAACACAGTAATTTCTTATGTATTTTTCCATTGTTCCTATTTCATCCATCATTGCTGACAGTTTGCTATTCAGCATAACAGATATGTCAGTGTCCTTTTTTCCACCTTTTTCAATTTGAGAACAGGCAGATCTAGAAGAATCTGTGCCCTAAATTTACATTGTGTACATCTCTGAAAAAAATATATTTGGGATGAAATGGAAAAGCAATGAAAGGAAGTAATGAAGACAACAGAAAAAGTCGTAGTTGCTTTGTGTATCAAACTGACTACATTTAGAGCATATGAAAAATATTTTTTCTTTTAAAACAGAAGTTGGCTCAGTTGAAAATGACACAACTAGCTTTGGTTTTCCATCAAAATAATTTTCAGTAATATTACTCCAATACTGAATATATCTTTAAGTCAAAAAAGAAGTTAAAATTTTTGAATACCATTTAAATTCCTAATAGAAAGAGTTCAGATAGATATATGGCCAGATTCTTCACTGCGATTATACACTCAGATGGTTGAAGGAAAACATAATTATTGCCTCACTTGTTCTTTCTAAAATGAATGTGTTCTTTACTATGTGTTTAACTTCACATTTTTTACTTCCTTCAAAACCTCTTACAGGTTTAGCTCAGCAGGCTAGGACTGTATTTTCCTCAGAAACTCAGTTTCTTAATTACGCTCTTCAGTTATTAGTGATCATACAGACAGGTCACAGATTTATAATCTTTCTGCTCAAAACTGACAAAGCCAGAATGAAACATTTTATGTACCTTCCTGTGACTTACAAGCATGATGTGAAAAAACAATATCAAGTTCATAGATTAATATTTATCCACGTATCACTCATGGGACCACAACACTTAAATTTTAGGCAACATAGTAAGAAAATGAATGCTGTATTCCGTCTATCTTATGATCACTTTACTTATATCTTGACAGATAATCAGGATGATCATTTTAATTTTCACTGAATATGCAAATAGATCTGGCAATAACTACATTTGAAGTGTTCTGCGTTTTAATTAGAACAGGGTGAAAACCACAACAAATTTGCTTTAATTATTTCCCCAAACTCAAAAATAAATGGGCCATATTCTGCATCCCTCCTTCACGCTGATTTGGATTTGCCCCTTGCCATTTACGGTTCTCCTTGGGTAAAGGGCAATAACTACACCAAGCAGGTCAGAGTACTTAATATGTGCCTTCCAAGATATAAAATCTGATTTCCATCATCCCTTGTCTTTGGGATTTAGGAGAGGTTATAGAGGAAAAGAAAGAAAGATGTGCCTGCCCCTTTCCTGTTTTTCCTCACGGTCAGTGATAAATGATAGAGAATGGAGCTGTAGAGGACTCAGTTGCTCCTTACTATTTTCCACCAACTACATGCCTGCCTCTACAGGAGGAAAGAACAGCACCACAAAAGCAACTGCTTTTCTTCTTCCAGTATTGTACTGGGAGTAATGGAGGAGACCATGCTGGGAAGAAAGAGAGCTCCACCACAGAAGTCATTTACCATTGCTCATCCTCATCATTTCTGGCTTAGTATATACGTGGTCTGCAAATGGCTGACTGAAATTAAGGGAATTATTAAGGTGATAAGCTACTAAGCAGAGTCGTTACAAGATGATCAGTACTAAGTTGCTGTCTTCCTCCCCAAATCTGTCTTTGTCTGGTGAAACCATAACCTCTTTTCTCAATCAGCAGAAATAGCACCTGAGTGTTCCTCACCTCTTCATTTCGATATTCGCAGAAGGTAAATTAAGCTATGTTGGCTGATTTTGCACAAAAACATATGAAAAACACTAATAAGATCCATTCTGCTGGCTGTGCTGTGAAGTTACTAATCACCTCCAAGAAAGTACAAACACTGTAAATCGCCGTGGCTGTTTGTGCAATAATCATTAGACCATTGCTTAAGGGAACAGTTGCAGACTCTGGCCCTGTTGTCATTATTTGTGAAATAGATTCATTTAAAACCATTCTCCAGGTTCGCTTGCTGGAATTACACATGAAGTACAGACTCGTAACCTCAAAGAAAAGACTTTGTCCCCTTCTACAGAAATGTCATGTATCTTTCACAGAAACATAGCTTATCTCACCCTACACAGCTGGAACCCTGAACATAATCACTGAGAAGCTGTGAATACCTTAATCACACTGATGAGCAGGTACTTGGCCTCTATACTGGGATCAATAATTGTAGATAAGTTAGGGCCTGATCTTGCTAGTTGCTATGACTGTAAGGAGCCTTCCCAATGTTGCAATCAAGCTCAGGAAGATAAACAAACTAATAGGCCCAAGTGTGGAACTTCTCAAATACTGAATGCACATACACTGTGATCTGATGTCCCATGTGCAGTTAAAAAAGAAAAGATAATAAAAGGTCGTATTTGCCGAACACTGGTTTTGCTGTGAATTTTTCATCCAGACACTTGTCTATGTTGTTCTCACAGTTACCCAGAAAAATAGAATATCTATTCTCTAAACTGTAGTTGATCTGGCATGAAGAAGTACACTGAGATAGTTTCTGTCTCTGCACGTGGCTGGGGAAAGTTCCACGAAGAAGCTTTTAAGAGCTATCTTGAACAGTGAGTTAATTAACTATTGCAGCACCTTCAACCGTATGGAAAGGAAATGAGAAAAACATAATAACTGAAAGCAAACTTTCATAAACAAAGTGGGTTTTTTAATGCATCATGCTCTGAAAAGGGAGAGAGATTTTCACTGAATTTTGAGTATTCAAAAATATAGAAAATCACAACAATATATAGACAGATTAGAAAAGAAAAGCAGGTTAATCTACATCAGCATTTTAAAACTACCTAAATCTATGGATTTATGACCACTATTAATAATTATAGTCCTTAAAGTCTGTTTTCACAGACTTTTTACCAAAAATTATTATATACAAACGCAGAATACTTCTGTGATAAAGTACTTTCTATTAAATTTGTTTTTAAAAGTATATTCATAAAAATGTAATTTAATCGAGGTTACATATTTCATAAATACATGCATTCACTTTCTTAAATATTTTTATCCACATCTAAATGAAACAAAAATAACTATGTAACATGAACCAAAAATAAACATAATACTTTTTCTTGTTCGTGGATTTTTTTGTCATTTAGGACTCTAGTTCTAAATTTATTTGAAGAACCTGAAACATAAAGTGACCGTTATCTATTTATCTTCACTTTGAAATAGATTGTTAAACTTCATATAATTGTATTTATTATCATGTATCAACTGTCTATATACATCTCAGAAATGCTAACATAGTACAGAAGGCTGCTTAGTTTACAGCAGGTTGTCTCTGATTTCTATCTGCTATTCTGTATTAAAACAGATGAGAAAATATTATATACACCAGCAATGCTACTTGGTGTAATTGTTGTGGGGATGTTATTTCATCATTCCAGAGACACATCATAGTGCAGAAGATAACCCTAGAGGACAGCGTATGCCAGGAAACTGGTTTTGACTTATTCTGCAACTGAAACTAAACCTAGCAAAAAGTAAACTACAAACAACAAGAAGAATGGTAAGTAAAAAGAGCCCCCTGAGATCCTTTGCATAAACTTGAACTAATTCCACATACTGGTTAAATTTTATGGTTGGTTTTCTCCCAAAGACTATGACTTTTTGATCTGTAAAAGTGAAATATTCTTCAAAATAAAGGGTGTTTTTTGAAAGGGAAAGGATTTAAAAGTAAACACAGTTCTACTTTTGTTTTTTTTTTTTCATAAAAGCCTTAAACAATGATTTTAGATCTCCAAAATTTTGGTTGGGTTTTGATTTTGTTTTGTGTTTGGAGGTTTTTGGTGTGTTTGGGTTTTTTTTTTTATATTATGATTCTGGTAGAATACCCAAATTAAAGAATGATTTTTTAACAGAGCCTCATTTCAAATGTTTCATGCAAATTCCTTTGTACAAAAAGAAATTGTGAAATGTATATAAATTTTCATACATATGTACAAAATGAAGATCTAACCACCTAATTTTGATCTTGGTCAAACCAATACAAAACCTGAGTAACTCATGAAGAACAAAGATTATTGAATTAAATAGCATAAAAAAAAATTAAAAATGGCAGCTATATTAGAAGGAGTGTCTTTTTTGTGGGGTAAAATGTAGAGATTTCATCAGCACAGAAGTAATATCTAACATTTTCTCATTGAAATAATGAGAAGGAATACCTGTATTACAAATGTTCACATTTCCAAAACCAAAGATAAATAAGTTGAATATTAGTAGAGTATAAGATATAATAGAAGTAGACATAGTCTAATAAACCAGAATCTTGGGCCAGAATCAAGAAAACAAAATATCATCCCTTATTGCAGTGTCTTTCCTCCTCCACTCAAGTAGTAATGAAAACCACGAGATTTTGACATATATTCCCCATCAAGTTTTTGCTTGAGTCCTTTCCTAAATGGGGGGTTGATAAGCAATTTAAGCACAGGAAATGTGATTTATTATCCCAAGACGCCCTCTTTCCCTTGGGATCTGAAATATATACAGAAACCCATGAGAGGGAAGATGCTTGGTATGACAATAAAGAAGAAAAAAAAGAAAAACAACTTTGCAAGAGAAGTCAGTGCTGATAATAAGGTCACTTATCAAAGGAATCAAGTTGCTGACCAGAATTTGAAAACCAGCAATTCAGAGAGAAAATATAGGCAAAGGATGTGTCTTGGACAAAATAACCAGAGCCTCAATTTATTTTTCTAAAAATGCATGGGTTTAGTTTGCTTTTCAATGCAATCAATCCCAGATGATTTTTTTCCTGCATTTACAAAACACAGCACTGTCTGGTAGAGAAATATTGCTACCTTTAATAACCACATGTACATCTGGATATTTTTTTTACTGCAGTAAAAAAACTGCTGGTTCTTGTTACCCTTTTCAGCACTGAAATACTCTTCATAAATAGAATATCTTTGTAATGTTTTTTCTACTCTGTAATGAAGCTAAATGGATTATCTGACTGCACAGGCAAGCAGAAAATTCATGGTGTTGCCTTAATTTCCAAAACCAAGTCTTACTTACCACATACAAATATACATATGATGATACAGAGGAATGATTGTGTAGAGATTGGAGCATTTGGAGCCCTGCATATCATTAAAGTGAAAAGTGTGTCATACTCCTGGTTTTCAGCAGTAGTGTACAATAAATTAGACAGGGCATGATTTGCTGGTAACTCCAATTGATTGAATAAGAACGTAATACAGGCCTCCTTAATGACATGCATACTACAAGATATTTAAACTTTTTTGTTCTGTACTAAAATAAATTTCTTCATGTCTTTTAACAGCACTGAAAAAATCCAAAATATAATCATATGTGATATTTAGGAAAACTTTTCTCAGATTTGTCTGAGAATTTCAGCTATATTTTCTGGGATCTTTCTTGATTGTAGAATAATACGTCTTTCCAACAACCTTATTCCTTGTTAAAACTTTAAAAATAAAATTAAGACATGAAATGGCAGGTCAACAAGGTGGAAGTGCTTTATAAATATGTGACAGCACACATATATTTAACCGCAGTAAACCTCATACCTAGATAGCAACACGCACTAAAAATAGGCATGTGGTTACAGCAAGTCACATACTTCATTATCTCTGCCTTTACTTCTATACTTTTTCCCCTGATTCTACAGTATCTGCTCTTAACCTCATCTTATTTTTCCCTACCTTCATTGATAATTTTTCACACATATTTTTGTCTCTGCCTCTAGATTACATTGGTTCAGAGTATGTATTTTGTAAAACAAAAATGCAAACCAGAAGATAAACTATTGAAACTATCAACATGTTTTCAGGGAAAATACATTACAGTCTACATAATTTCAGAAACAAACAGAACATAATATTACTGTACTAGATAACAAGCAAAAGGGTTATTTTCATTAGTTCTCCATATAAAATATACTTAAGAAATCTATTTACTGACAAAGAAGTACTAAGGATTCATATTTACAAAACAAAATGAAAATTATCTTCTATGATAAATCAAAACCAGGTAAAAACAGTTAAGCTGCATTTTTAGTCAATATTTGAGTAGAATGATTATTTTTAAATGCCACTTTTTAAATTTTGATATGTGTATAAAATAACAGACACCAAAAAATTTGCATAGAATATTGCACAAAGCACTGCTAGCTGCAAGTATGATCTTCAAATGCTGGATACATACCATTTTTTTCCTAAAGCTGATTTACTACTAGTGCAGTTATATTCTGACTCTCATTTGCATATTAAACTTCTATTTTATCTCCTTACTCCATCAGTGTGTATGTGTTGCAAAGGTGGGAATGTTCTTTACAAATTTTTGTTGCATATTTTTATCAACGTTTCAAAAGGTTACCTTGCAAGCTATGCATGCTCATTCATGTCACAGCCATGCATTATTTATGAAATGTCTGTATAATTATAGATTACTTATACTCCTATATTTATGGAATGTCCTGTTCTGAAAGTCTCCAAGAAACTGCAGAACAGCAACATTTAACATAAAAGCTCATTATTAAAAATCGATAGCAAACAAGTCTTATAGCATTAAAAAAAAAGGAGGTATTTTCTCCTACTGCCTTGTAAATAGAAATCTAACTTTAAGGGTTTAAAGTCAGGGTTAACTTATTTTTCAGGCTGCACACAGGCATAGGAGATTTTGAAATATTTCTGTCAACAATAAGCTATTGATGAGCTGCAGCCTCACATGGATGCTTATGCATCTGCAGGAGTTTTAAAGGTTACAATTTAAATAAATGCGCACTTCTGAAATTTATGCCCATGAAATAATTATTTTTTTTACAGGTCAAAAGATATTTTTCTTGGTACGATTACATAAAATCTTACTTTTATGTGTTTTAAAGACCTTTTTGCTAAAATCTGAAAGAACATACCAAGGCAAAGTCTTCCATTGCCACCATTCAAATGATTTATACAAAAACACTTAAAGAATGGGCTTGGACAAACTCGTATACCTGAAAAGAAGTGAAGAGCCCAAGCCCACAATGACTTGGGAGTCAGCAGGACTGAGTATGCTTTTCTATCAGCAAGTGGCAAATTAAGTTCTTCTTAAGCAAGAATAGTGGAGGTCGTAGTTGAAGAACAGCTGAGCATGCAGAAAGCAAAAGTCACAGAAGTTGGAAATTGTGATCCTGCTTTCACTGCCTATGTACATCAAGCCTCTACAGAAAAGTGAAGAAGACATCACACATATGGAAGACTATACTGAATAGTATGAAATAGATGTAAAAAAAGAAAATACTTTCAGAGGTCAAGGAAAAGAAGAAAAAGGAAAACTAGTATTCCAGGGATAGGACTTCTAATAGGTCCATCATAGGAGGATTTCTCTACATCGAGCTCAGGAAAGAGTAGCATATGTTGCATTTTCACCTTAAGCCCAGACAACCTTTAGCAAATAAAAGGCTCTGGTCTTCCATCAGTTTATTTCACTGATTTATGCTATCTATTCATCACTACAAAGGGAGCATGGAACTTTCAACACAAAGGAAGATTGTACCTGGCTATATGAGACAGAAGGAAAGTAAAGATAAGTCCTGCAACTTTGTAAGTTCAGTGAAGTAGGTAGAAGAGAAAAAAAGGAACCCCTCAAGGTGACAAGGGGGGGGGGGGTGTTGTCTGGTTTTTTGTTTGTTGGTTTGGTTTTATGTTTTAAAAAATTACTTCACATTCACAAAGATAGGATAAATCCAATTGGGTAAAAAATGATCAAGAAGACACTAGAAGTATTTGAAGCACAAAATGGTAAGAGGTAACAGTAACACCAAGGAAAAAATTTGAAAAGAATGTGGAAATAAACCCTTTTCTGTTTGAAATAATACAATAACTGGGTAGCATGTAGCTACCACAGAAGCCATAAATCTTCTCAAAACACAACTGACATGATAACTGAGAAATTCAAAATGTCTGTTTAGCTGAAACTGCATAAACAATACAATATCTTAATTATTGCTCTGTGGATGAGATAGCAACAGCTGGAATTGCATAACTTCATAGTCAGTCAGTACTATTTCTGAAGTTACAAGAACTTAGCACAACCTTATTGCCTTGCTAAATAGAGGAATTGAGGCCTATTGATAATTTTCTAATACTGTGTTGGTGACATTGGGTCCTAATGCCAAGACAGAGCTTTGAAAGCTTAGGTTTGACCAGGGTAAAAATTACTTTTTTGTTTGTTTGGGGTTTTTTTTTAAGTTTTGAAAGTTTAATTGAGAACTCTGAAAAATATTCACAACAGTAACCAAAAGCTCAAAAATTTGTCTCACTTATATTTAAATAATAGCAGTGCTAATGGATTTAGCAAGGAATAATTGCTAACATTTTGTAACACATTGTACATCTGCAAAATTTTTTACAAGCATTAAATATTTTTCAGAGCCCTCTTGCAAGTTAGGCATTCATGATGTCTCACTTCAAGGACAGAAGAAAATTTAATCAGGGAGTTCTGTTAATTACTCAGCCTTATAAAAATAGCTGCCCCAAGAGCCAGAATGAAGGTGTAACATAGATCGTCCAACCTTCCAGCCTTCTACTGAAACCTGAAACTACCAGTTATCCAGATTTACCCTCAGATTTGTCTTTTTATCTCACCCAGGCCTCTTACCTGGGAATAATTCAGCATTTCCCATACTGGTCTGCAATATATATCAGATGGACTTCTGAAGGAGCAGATGGCTAGCAAGACCACAGCACATCCAAAAATCACAGAGAAAGTCTTTACTGGTGGGTGGACCGTTAATGCCACATGTGGATTCCCACCTTCAGAAACATGCAGTCTCCTGTGCATGATGCTCTGGACTCACTGGATGTACTCTGATACACTTCTACAGTACGTCATGCACAATCATGACAGTACTTTCTGCCATGCAAGGCCTGGTGAGCACCTGCTGTACCACGTCTCCATGCCAAGTCTTTCTTGCAAACTTTACAGACACGGCAGGTCACCTTGGTTGGTGCAACATATGCAGAGTATGTGAAATACATTACAGACCCATAGAGTACTCACACATACAGGTTTTGTCTAAATTAAAGGACATATAGGAGAACTCTTCAGACCACGCCTCCATCTTTAATAGAAATACATTAACAAGAGACATGAAGTAACTCAATTTGAGTTAAGGTAGCAATGTTACAAAACGCAGACATCAAATACTTCCTATGAACCTAGTGGCCATGTGTTTTCACAATATAAAATGAAATACCTGTGCAGCTGCAAGCAATATCAAGAGAGATGAGGATGACGTTCCTATGGAAAATATTCTATGTGAAAAAGACCTTATCTGTGGAGCTACATTTTCATCTCTCTTACCTTTTAAAAGGCTGGACTTACACATTCCTGAGGAAGAGTGATGGAGAGCATGCAGTTACAAGCAAGCGGTGTTTCAAACCTGACAGGTCTCACTCTGAAAAGGCATATGCTTTGGTAGGTGCTCAGTGCTCCTGTTTTTCTGGCAGAAGAAGTCTCTTTCCTGATTAATACTACATGAAGCATTGTTATAGGACTGCTCTGTTCCACTGTAATCTCCCATCAGCCTGCGAGATTACAAACTAACATGAGGTAAATGGTAAACAACAACCCAATCATTCCTGACCCACTTAAGCTTCCTTGTAACCTACAATGTGCAGCTTCCTATGTTCATCTGTCTCTACATCTATTCTACTTAACTATCTCTGAATCGAAAGACAGGGCAATACAGAGGTTTTAGTTTTCAATTTGGCTTCATTAAAATCTGAATTGAGTTCAGAACTAGTGTAAAATCAGTATAACTCTGTGAAATATTACTCCCAGTTTTTATTTGGCCAATAGCTTTCAATACATTGTTCTGCAGATGTAAATTTCTGGTGACAATAAATACAACCAGCAGATTTAAGTTCAGATATCAATACTGATTTGGTTTGTCTAAAACAGCATGTTGTCTTTTACCTGTGTTCAAATTATATAACTGCAGTAGTTAAAACTTGTAACTTTTGTATATATATAGATAGAGAGATTATTTTTAGAAAAGGATCATCAAAACTAGCCTCTTGTACGGTCATTTACTCACAAGGGAAAAAACCCACCTATACTCCCCTTTATCCCCATCAAACTTGAGACGTTTTTCCTTACTTCCCTGCTCTAATTATTGGAGAGAAGGATGCTTTTCAAATAGTGAAAACACCAGCTGGAGGTGCCTGTCCCTTCCTATGTCTGTCAATCCATTTAGGAAGCGCATTCACAACCACAACATGGAAACATTTGGTCCTTCAGAAACATCAAATTTCAATTCAAAATCAACTTCACTCCTTAGACTCATCTGAAAATTACAGATCAATATTCACAGGAATCAAGCTCTTTATAAAAAATAATGCACTACAAGTTGTAAATTGCATCCTGACTTATCAAAGATGGATGATTAAGTATAAACTAATTTTGTATCTGTGTTTTGAGGACAGTCAGGAGAACTTATTCCTTATTACCCAATTTCCTCATGTGTAAATAGAAATACAAGGCAAGCCAACCGAGCTCTCCTATTTTAGCTCCCTGTTAATAAAGCTTTGTCATTCGATAGTCATTGATTCTGAAGGAACGATTGGAAATACATCCTTACAATATTAAGAAGCTTTTTATGATGCTGACTTTATGTTATAAATATGTGGCATAACTGCATAGCTTTTCCTAACAGTGGATAAAACTATTCTAAAATACTTAATGCTATATTGGGTGGTCCAGTGTATGTGGAAACTACTTTGATAACGTTTTTAACATTGCATGGAACAAAAGAGACTGTAATAAGTATACAATATTCTGACACTGGATGCTAAATAATGTTGCTATTTTAGGAAGAAATGGTTTTCATGGGGAGAACTCACCAAAGTCTGCATGACTGATTAGAAATATCATGCAATATGCAGTTCATAGGCCATTAGACTGATAGTTATTTTAATATTTAAAAAAATGTAAGCAGGATCCAGATTATAATCCCATCACTAAATCAGATAAATTCATACTCCCCAAACGTACTTCTGGGCAAAAAGAAAACACTATTTAGCAATACTAAAGACACTAAATAACTGAATATGTAGTCCAATCATGCTTTAATTTTCAGAAAATACGCGCATATGAAGACTGTTACCTCTATCACACATAAGTAAAAATGCCCTCTTTGTACAAAGATGTACTTTTATGGATACAAATTTATCTCCTTTCTCAAGTGTCACAGCTATCTCCAACTGCTTCATTTTATGTGTTAATAAATGATTTAGCTAACTTGTGCAAAAATAAATGTGGCTAGATAACTCCTTTAAATGTCATTTAGTACCAAATTCTTTCAAGAAAATAAATTATTCCAGTTAATTTAGGCAGCAATTTCTATAAATGAAACTAGCTTAAGTTCCATGTGCTTCTTGTAGATGCATGGAAAAAAAAAACCAACGAAGTGGCCTTGCTTTTGAACACTGTTTCATACTCCGCATCAGTCCTATTAAGAGGTGTAATTCTGACAGTGTTATATGAGATTCTTCCATAAAAGCGGAATAAAGGTAACTCTCAAACATAATTGGTTTCACTGTATCCAAATATGAGAGATTTGACAGGAGCTATTAAGAAATTCTTATCATAAGTTTTAGGCAGTTCTGAAGAGTAGTTACACAGTCTATTTTCATTAAAATGCATACAAGTAGCAGAAAAGATTAGGAATCCAAGATTCCCTCTGCAGTCAAAAGAGTGAAAAGCACTTTCCCCTTCTCCATTCTGTAAATAACTTAAAACAGTTACTGAAAAAAATAGTGCCAAATTCACCATACCTTCCAGAGCTTCTTTCATCAGGAAAGTGAATTAAGTGAATCACTTAAAGCCTACACCCAAACATCCAATTGACAAAAAGCCCATCTTCAGTTCTTCTACTCACACTTGTAAGAGGGGTATTGAAATTTCTTAGTTAAAGGGAGGAATGCAATTCTAAGGAACACCTCTTATCTAAAATAGCAAGAACCACTAATGTATATACTCATATATAACTATTAGACATCTTCTCAGCATTTGAACTGATTCATTTCTTCCCTCACAGTAACAGATACAGAATTACTCTACCAAACATTTTTTTTCAAATATTGAAGCCAAATACATCTGAACTTGGAAAGCATCAATGTAGAGTTGATTAAAGGTCTATTATAGAGTGTTATAAAGGGTGGATTTTACACTGCTGGATTGCCCATGCTTCCTTAATCTCTCAAGGAAGTTTTAATCTGTTTCTACTTTTTGTAATAAGGCAAACAGAACATAAGCCAATGTGTTTCCCATGCAATTTTGATGCCTTCCCCCCGATCTTTTCCCCCTCCCAACACTAAATCATCTGTCTGTTTTCAGCAATATTTAATGGGGGAAGAGGTCTGAAGGGGGCTGAAATGCTATAAGCTTCATAAAACAGACAAGAGAAAAATTACTCATGGCCCATGTTCACAAAGTTTCATTGTCAGCTTAGCTTTATTGTATTTCAGAAAATTTGAATAGAACCTCAACCGCAAGAGGAAATAAGGCTTCATTGGTTCTTTGGCACACAAAGTCTTTGTTCCTCCTTTCACACATTTGCAAGAGCTGAAGAGAGACTTTTGTATCTGATACTTTAATGAATCTTATGTTTTAAAATTTCAGCATCTTATAAAATTAAATAATAAAAATATTATTTTATAAAAAATACACAAAAAAAATTTCTAGATGTCCTTTTGATTTAATATCATAATCATTCGTTTTTAGAATTGACCCATTCAGAGCTAGGATCCAAAGGATCACATTTCTCATCACTGAGTTTATATTCTTATGGAGAAGAACTCAGGTTAGCACTGTAGTTCCCATGAGACACCTATGAAACCTATGTATTATTTGTGGAAATAAAAAGTCTCAGTACTTAAACAGTTAGCCTCGTGGACAAGTAAGCAACTGAATGTCCCCACACTTCAAGGACAGCTCTCCTGTACTTAGCAAAAGGAATTTTCCAACTGATTTGAGCTGAGCCAAGAACTGTCTCAGGAGACAGGCAAGTTGGGCCACTGGTACCTAGTCTGAGTGGAAAGAATTACAAAAGATACTACCTTGGAGAAACAAATTAAATAAGTGCATGTTGCTGAAGAATTTTCTTGATGATTTAGAATACAGACCATGAAAACTTAGACTATTCAGAGTAGTTATATTTTTGTTTTCAGAAGACTGAAAAAATATTGACTGTACCTCAAAAAACGGCTGTTCATTATTCACTGTTCATTACTCGTGCTCTTGATGCTTCACAAAGTATGCTAGAACACAGCACATCAATCCTGAAATATGTTATGAAATTGCAAACATGTATGTGTGATAAAATACAGAAATAAATTATTGCCTCATTTTTATTGATGTTAAGCTTGTTTGGGTTCTTTACTTTTAGTTCTGGGTTTTCTTTTCAAAAATTGATGTCATTTTCTTTTTCCATTTTTTTTTGAAAGCTTCATTATTAGAACATTTTGGACAGTAGAAGATACATTTTGATATGAATATTTTTTTTCTCCTTGACATTTAAAACAACACTTATATGAAAATGTTTTGTTTTGCTGACTGAGCATTAATGTTGTGAAAGACATGCACTGCAAGTACAGATAGAACTCCTCCTTATAGATGTGCTGTCTCATCATAGCGTAGGTTGTCATAAATCCCTTATCATGAACATTCCTCTTCATTTCTTCAAAGTCTGTGATTGAGAACATTCCAAGATTAGAAAAAGAAAGAGATTTTCTTTTTATAATGCAGGATGAATTTCCATGATCTAGACTCAAATGCTCTGTGCTTGCTCTGTGCTTTGTTCCTTCACATTTATCACCAGCATAGTTTAAGCTATGTGTATCATTTTCTACTATCATTTTCTACTGCTCTTCTTAGGATATGTTCTTATGATAGCAATTTTGGAAATACAAAGTAAAGATGGAAACATGGTTCTTGTGTACGATAACACATCCACATAAAGTAACTATCCTACAGAAAGAATTAAGGGTGTGAAATACATCCCTTTCATGGCAAGAATGAAATAGGTATAGATTTTTGGTTGTGGAGGTCTCATAACTAACTCTAGATATAATCATGATTCATCATGATTCCAGCCTCTCTATTTATCTTCTGTTGCAATTATCAAGTCTTTCACTGCTATACTTGAGGAAGTAAATTCGATACTTCTGTGTATACTGATTTAGATACTACTAGAGATCCTGAAAGTATTTGGATCATCATGACCTTTCTAGAGTAAAAAACTATAAAAGGCTTCTGAAAATTACTTTTCAAGCTTAAAACCTGATACAATTGCAGAATTGATCCAAAATTTTAAATAACTAAAAACTAAACAAAAATGTTTTGTTTCAGAACCACAGGAGGTATTTTGTTTTGTTTTCCATTTTAACACCATGTTCATGATTATAAGTGTGAGTACTAATTCATTCAGGAAGTACTGGGAATTTAAAAACAATGATTAATAAGCATAGCCCTTAGCAGTACAGGCAGGAAGAAACAGAATTTCTATGGATATAATTTGTTTTATTTCTGGGGAATATTTTACTTTCTTGGTAATACAGAGAACAGCTCTTGGCTCATCATCCCAGCACACGAGCCTAAATATCACACAGCACAGACCTTTTTCCTGTTAGGTGTCCACATTGTATATTTGGCTGCCAGCTGTGATATTTGATCTGCTAATCACATACCGATCTGGCACAGGGAACACATGAGGCAATGGTGCTTTCCTGCTGCAGGACAGCATGCCATGCAGTTGGACTGAGTCTGGATGGAAGGTATTTTCCATTCTTCATCCTCAGCCAGAGAGATATTCCATGTCATGTGGTCCAAGATAGCATCGTGTTATGTACCAAAGAAAATACTGGTGAGCTCTGCCAAACAGCGAAGATTGCTTTTTGGGTTTTGTTTTTGTTTTTTTGTTGTTTGTGGTTAGTTTGTTTTTTTTTTTCTCCTCACTCAAGCTATCAGAATACATACTGCAATTTTTTACTGCCACAAACTTTACTTGCTGAGCCTGAAAAGCTATCAGGAAAAACCTGCTAATAAGAGCAAACTATTCTATTATTGTACTTAGTTTACTGTGCCATTCACTCCCTATGGAAGCCACAAATTAATAATGACAAAAGAACACCAAAATATTCAAGTGCTACACAAACTGCGACAATATTCTGAGCATTAAAACTGATTAAATAAAATCACTGTGCTCTGCACAGCAGAATGTTAAAGTTTTATAGTTGTTGTTTCTCCAGCTATTAAACTAAGGAACACCACGAGAAAGATTCTTTCTCATTAATGTCACTTCAGAAAAGTATTTTCATTAGAATAATTCATATGTAAATTTTAATTAAATATAAGCAATCAATTTTATGTACCTCAGAGCATCAAATATGTTAGAAGACAATACCTTCATGTTATAAATACAAAAATCTCTTTCTCTCCCTTCATTCTCACTCATTTTACAAAGCCAGACCAACATAAAACAGAACATGTAAGGGTGGTAGAAAACGTCTCATAGCCTTTAGTTTTACCCTGGAAGTATTTTTTTTTCTATGACAGTTCACATCAAATGACATATCAAGCACATCAGGCTGGGGAAAAACCCTAGTGCAATTCCCCCAATTAATTCTAACCTCTTAACTTTCCTTGTAATTATTTCACTCATCTCCCCAAACTCAGCTTATTAAGATCTATCCATCACAGTGTGGGTCATACAGTATTTCTGTTGTTGGGCTTATTGGCCTTTGTCTTTCTTCCTTTCAGTAGGAAGCCCCTGCCTGCAAAGGATTCATAAAAGGGTAATCTGTTTTGAAAGCAGAAGAAGGGTAAAAGGTGAATGAATTACTACAGTTCCCAATTATTTATATATTTAGGTGGTTAATAATTCCCTGAAGTTGATCTCCTGTGTTCCTGGAAGAGGCACTCCTTGTACTATTCACTTGTCATTTGTGAGACTGTCAGTTGGACAGTTTATCTATACTTTGTACCTCACTTAATGATGCATATAGTGGCTGTTTTTCTCCTGGCCTTCAACTGTTACGTGCATTGGAAGAAACCTTTTTCTTGCCTCGTTGAGTGATTATAGCTATTTATAGAAAAGCCTTTACTTCAATAATTTGTTATATTTCAGGTGAGATTTATACCGCATCATGTTATGTTTATTTACAGTTTCTTTTTTAAAAAAAACAACCACATAACCCACACCCACAATAGAAATTAATAATGCTATTAATTAATTAATAATGCTAATAATTCACCACAAAAGACATAAATAGGAGATCTGCAGCTGTTCAAGAAATCATTCACAAACACTGTCTTCAGCAGAAAGATGACTACATCAACTATTTCTCCTAAGCAAAGCATGATTTAATCTAAGCAGGTTATCACCTCCATATATGTTTCCATATTTACAAACATGTCTGAAATATAAAGTGTTGAAAGATCCAGATAAATAATTGCAGTTCTGAAGACAATGTTGCAGCCAAGAGGAAGCTCATATCTGATACATGATTACATTGCTTAGTTAGGACAAAAGGGGAGGGAGAAGAATTCAAATAGCTCCAACTGGCAACACAGTTTCTGTGCACTTCTCCAGGAGTTACTGCTTCCACTGTCTGCTTTGGTTATTAGCACTGAGTTGCACTGGGAACCAAAGCTCCAGGTTCCAATCTGGATCCTGTTCATAGCAGTACGAAAACAGCTCAATGACTACCTGTTATATTTTTATAAGAATGATGACTATTGACTTAAATGTTTGCAATAATTCCCACCTGTCCTTCCTGACTCTTGCTGATCACTGCCTCCACTATGGGCATAAATCAGCTGCTTGGGGAAGCAGCACTGAATTGCTGTAATTCACAGCCCTGTGCATGGAGTTAAACTGGGACCGCTCACTGCAAGATTGCAATCTGTAGCTGCTCAGTAGCTGTTTGGTCAGAACCGATCAACCCCAACTGCAGGACTGGGAACTTCTGGGAGAGGGGCAGGACAGATGGTAAACATGAGAACCACAGCAAACTTTCAAATGTACTTTCAGCAAGTAAAGTCTTGTGCAATCCATTCATCCTCACAAAAAAAAGCTAAAATCAGTTAAAACAAGAAAAGCCTATTTCCCTTTATGAAAGTACTCATTTATAAAGGCAATTCATTATTTTTTAAAAAAAAAAAAATAATAATTAAAAATAAAAGTTGTCCAAGACCATTCTTACTGTACTTTTTCGTCATGTCAGCTACCTAACTTACTTTTAGTTGTTTTCTTCTCCTATATCAGCCAGCTACAAGTTACAATATGACAAAATGAAGACTTTAATTCATTGGTTTTAGTGGCTAAACATTTATGAAAAGAAGGTGAAGACACATTGGCCTGTGAAACCCAAGACTGCCAGATGGCTTTCCACCAAGTGCTAGGTAAGAGTACGGGTCATTTGTTCTCTGAGAAGAGAGAAGACTGTGTTTTTAATTCTCTCATGACTGTACTTATACACAGTAACATTTCCCTGGTCATATTCTGCATTGAAGAGAAGCTTTCCACAGTGCTACTTCCATTTAGTTCATTCCAAAGCACTACCTACTGCTCACTCAGCAATCCTGTGTCTCTGCAGCTGCTCCCCCCTTTTCTCTTTTTTGGCTAACGATGACTTGTACGTGTTACCACTCAAGACTACCACTTTCCTCTGAAATCAATCACCATTCTGCTTCATACTGTAACAAAAACTTTTAAAAAAATTGTCTTTAATATCACTCATAATCTATTTTTTCTTAAGGCTTTTAATACATCTCAAAGGACTATAGCCTGCTTTTTCAAAATCCACTTATGACTACTGGCTGCAGATGTGAAAATGAGTTAACAAATGGTTAACTGTAATTGCTAATGAATTTGAAAACAAAAATCACAGATTCAAAGAGGGAAAAATGACAAGATCTCATAGGGATGTCCAAGCTACTGGAAATAGTTTAGCACACCTGTAAGTGGGGAAAGGATGACTCCTCCATCTTTTGTCTCATACTGCACTACAGTGAATTCACGTCACAGAGGTTCAAAGTAATACAATATAAGAGACATTGTCTACCTAGTTCCAGGCAAGAACTTGTTGCCAACAAATGCATTGTGCTCCAACCACTCTCAGATGTAAGCTCTGCAAGGCCAAATCAGCAGTTATTCTCCTGATGAATTCTAAAAATCTCATAAAATTCTCCTTTAAAGAAAAAAAAGCTTTAGGTAAATATTTCTGTAAAAATACAGAAACACAATAAAGAGACTCAGGATGTCTAATGCAGAAGCAGCTCTTGAGCTAAGAAGTAACACAGTTACTAAGAATTAACTGTGCCATACTGCATTGTAGCACAGCTCTGTTCAAAACAGGGTCATTAAAGCCACAATATGTTTTAAAAGCACAAACAGTACTTTACAGTAAGACTTTAAATAACCCCCAGAACATGGTGCCTAACTGCATTATTCTCTCGCCATTTTCCTTCCATTCTGCCCAATTACTGTAGCACTGAAACATTCATAACCTATTACTATATATTTTCCTCTGAAAATCAGTGATCCTGTTAACTGTCCTTATTCTAAGTAAATGTGTATCTCAACCTCTTCAATTAATATTTATTAACTATAATTTTCTACACTGAATGTTTAATTATTGAAATACTTAACACGTGGTTCAATAAATTCAGGTTTCACAAGGTCTCTGCTTCTTCCCACAGTCCTTGAAGCGAAAAAGTCCAAACTCCTAGCCTCAAAATCTTTCAACTCAATAAAGAAACAATCCAGTTCAGTAAATTCAATGACTCTCTCATCTCACAAACTTATTCTATACATTCAAAAATAAAGACATAGATTAATATATGGCATTTTTCATTTGTATAATTTAAAAAAAAAACCCACTTATTGCTCACATGCTATGATTAGTGTTAATTGCTTGAAGATCTTTTAACCAACAAAGGTGTTTGATCTTCTACAAGAAGTCTGGTTTTCCCACAAACGTATTTTCATCTAAAATAGTATTGTATTTCCATTATTTTTATTCTTATCTTTAATTCCAAATTGTTACAAAAGGCAAAATGTATGCAAAATCATACTTTTCTCATCACAGGAGATATCTGACATTTAGAAAAAAAAAAAAAAGAATTGAGCTATTTGTCTTAGGACAATTTTGTCGTTCTAAAAAAAAAAAAAAATCAAATCAATGACAGGATGACCACCCTAGAGTTCTCTTTCATACATTTGGAATGTGATGTCTAGTCACGTATCATAATGAGTTGATCAGGGATACGGAAGACACAAAGAAAAGCGCAGCAAAAAAGCTGTAGTGATGAATTTCAGGTCCATGCTGTCCAGATGAATCTTTCTGTATAAGTTCAAATTTAAAATCTATTTCTACAGGTTCAAATTGAAGGAAAAGCAAAATAACCCTGGAACTTTTAAGCCTTAAAATTTCTAAGAGTTGCAAATGACTCTTAGCACTCTTAGTAATGCCTAATGAAAAAGTGAAATCAGTGCTGGCACGTTGGAAGCTGTTTTCTCTTCAAAATGGAAAAATTACAGCTTTGTATAATAATACCTTAAAACTGCCTACATCCCTCCAAAGGTAATAGATCTAAAAGATGACAGGTATTTCTTTTTTTTGATCTCTTGCTTTAATTTTTCTTTATGGTAAAATTAAAAAGTAATGGTATACCACATGTCTTTATTGAAGAAAATTAAAGTTAGATTCTCACATTTGTTTTCCTTCCATTTATTCTTTTGACACAGGAAAGGTCTCACCCAGACTCAATGCATCAATGCATTTAAACTTTTATTACTGATCTATTAAAAAAAAAAAGGAATCCTTTTGTGATGACAAATTTTCTTCAGGTTTGTTTTCTTTTTTGTTGGACCTATATGTAATTTTCTCCATTAATAATTGTGTTAATTTCTTTAAACTATATGTCAAATACCATGAATTCTAAAGAAAATTTCCTGACATGTCATGTTTTGGGTTTAAGTATATATACATTTATATTTCCTGAAAGACATATGAAAATTTAAATATTTTTGTTTTGTGCTCAGTACTAAGGAAAATACTTCGCACCCTGTGGATGAAAATTGCTGGAATGCCTTTACTAGAAAAATAGGAAAACTACTTGAAAAAGTCATTTAAGGTCTCAGGCCAGACTTCTCACTCATTTAACTAAATAAGATCCTGATACAATTTCAGTGGGCTCAGTAGGATACAACTATAGTCGCTCTGAGAAAGAGACCAACTTTAGTTGCAAAACCAGTAAAAGCTATCTCACAGGGATTTGCAAAATTCTATAACATCAAGGTAAAAGTTGTGCCTCAATACTTCTCATTGAAGTTAATACTTCGTTCATCACAGGAATAAATTTCATATTGGATGCAAGGAAAGTAGAGCCAAAACCATTTTAGATTAGGTTTATTTTCTTCTAGTTTGATCTTTGCATGTTTGTCAGTTTGTTATTACAGAATTCTGAGAAAAACCTGGGTGGTAACAGCAGTTGTTCTACTCATATTTTAAATACCCTTCTTAATATCTCAAAGATGGACCAGTTCAAATATAGAAACAGTTATGTCCTTCATTCCACTTGAGAGGGAACGTTTTGGAAGTCCTTTAGGACAGTTCTCTTGGCTATCCTCGTTAGTGCGTATTTGCTTTCCTCCTTACACAGAATAAGTGTATACCTATCAGGCTTCACTAATATTCATAAAGAAGCAGTGATACTTTAAGGGTAAAGTACTGCAGAATTCTGAATGCTTTTTACATAATCTGATGAAAGCCATTAATGGAAAATAATTACACTGGTCATGAACTCTCAAAAATATGTTCTGCTAAGAAGCATCTCTTGAAGACACAGGGACAACTGACTCAACCTATGTTTGTTTCAGGGGATCAGAAAGGTCTAGACTGAGTCTTTAGGAACCACTGAAAACAGAATAAGTAATTCATGAGGAGGGGGAAAAAAAACCCTGCCAACCATCCAACCAAAAACCCCAACAACAAACAAACAATTCTTCTTTGAAAAAGGACATATCATTGCATCATCATAAGATAGCAGACCACATTTCTTAAAACAAATCCTACATCTAAGATCAACAGAGAAGGTGAGGTGTTTCTCCATTATGCAACTGTCTTGAGCCGTCCTTGAAATGATTGACAGCCCAGCCTTAATCTTTAGGGATGCTCAGATATTTCATGTCAAGTTCAATGTTGAATATGGCAGCATTTTAAGAACAGCACCTGTTCCAAAGCCTTTGAATAATATCAGTTCCAGAAAAGAGAAGGAAATATAAGGACTTGGCAAGAGAAACTACAAAAGAAGACACTTCTTACTGTTGAGGAAGTCTTTCTCCTGTCTGCAGTTTGAAACTGCTTCGTTTGTTTCTGTATCTCTTCCTCCTTTCTATTTTTCTTTCTTTCTTATTTGTTTATTTTTAGATTGAGTGGGCAGGAAACAACATTACTTTGAGAGTACATTGTCCCGTAATTGCTCTTTATTTCTAGTCACTTTAAGGCAAGGTTAGGTAAGTTACTCATGAAAATGCAGAAATACTGGAGCAATTGCCTGTGTTCACTTTTCCCAGGCTACAGCTGATGTATTACATACAATTTACTTATCTTTCAAAAATATATTACATCAAAATAATACAAACAGTAGTTAATGTTCAGTAAACCCATACCTTTCCTGATTTATTTTAGTATATTCAGGCATATATATTTGCTTATGTTTCTACATGTGCTTGAGACAGTTTCTATCATTCTGTTGCTCTGAACAATACTCTGAACATGTTTTCTTTGCATCCTAAAAGACTGGGAACGTGTATAAAACTGCTACCTGCATAAACAAAATAAAAATAGGATAAAACAAGAAGTTGAATGTATAAATGCATAACAAAAAGATATGTCTATTTTCAGAGCAAATCTATTTACTCACTGAAATTTTATCAAAGAAGAAAATAGTATTATACATTTGGAGAAGAGAAACAGAACAGATTTACAGAACACCTCTAGTGGGAATCCTGATAATCATCTAAGACTTAGAAAACCTCTAAAGAGCATTGTCGGTAGTCCAGTGACGAAGTATACATTCATTCCAATATATGTCACATAAAATATACAAATTCATTTTGATCAATCACTGAATATCAGGTTTCTCAGGTTCATGTATAAAATTCTATACAGAAACAAGAGTGAGGATAACATTCTTGTTATCCTTGTAATCTTGTTATTATTCAGGAAAAAAAAATCCCTTATTGAATGGCTCTTTTCCACTCTTAAATTTCAAATATTCATCTTGAATTCAAATACAGAGTTTACTTCTGAAATAGCAGCATGGGCTACTACTGTCACTTAACAGTTATGAGCATTAACCTGAAACCTTAGATTTAAAAGTGGTGTGCTTAGCGAGTTACGTAGCCTTCTGAATGGGCTGTGGTACAGACTGTGATTCTAACTTCGTTCTGTCCAGCAAAAAACATGAGGATACCAACTGGCAATTTGAATATTCACTATTCACTATTTTGTGCAACAATAATAGGCTCTCTGAGTAAAACACTCGGTAATAACAAATTTACATTATTTTAAAAAAATAATCTGGTGACTGGATATTAAAAATGACACCTGTACACTTTTTCCTTGAACTAGACCCTTAGGACCATAACTCAAGGATTAGTTAAGAAATGTGGTCTTAAGACGCCTCTGAACCCGTCTAGTTCTGTGTCTTTGAGGTCTAACTTCAGCTAAAGAGAGAATCAGAAGTTAATATAGCTGCTGAAAGCAAAGATCATCCAAATGAAATAGCCTTAAATGATGAAGTTGTACAGCCCAACACTTGTGCTGAAAGAGGAAAAGGTTTTTCATGTAGCTGCTTAATGTTGCCTTTTCTGTCAAAGAGAAACAGCACAACACAGATTCCAATATCTGACCTCTGGTTTATATTCAAAATCACATTTGCCTTTTTTTAGTAAAAGAGCTACAGTGAGCTGTAACACAGGCCACAGCTTACAGAAAAAAATACGGAAAGGAAAGCATTTGCTTTCTTTGTTCTCTGAGCTGAAAACAAGCAATGTATACTTCTGCAGCAACAAACACGTGATTCATTCAAAACAACACATTATTTACTTCTCCAAATATACAGAGCCATAGAATAGCTTGAGTTGGAAGAGACCTTAAAGATTCAACCCCCTGCCATGGGCAGGGACACCTCCCACAAGACCGGGCTGCTCAAGACTACATCCAACCTGGCCTTGAAAGCAAAATGAGTCTGCATAACAGAAGAGCAAATATGTATGTACCTTTGGAAATTTTCCTCTGGCTGATTAACTTGATCTCTAATGGAAAGAACAATACCGCCTTTCCTGCACTTCCAGTCTTTCAGAGGGTGAGCTTGACAGGCCACTAGCTTTTCCACTGTCACTGCTTGGAAGCCTGGTTAACATTAATCAGTGCTTGTCATAGTTAGAGTCTTTCAGCCTTCTTTGGTCATAGGCATTTGTTTTTGGGAGACGGACTATTTCAATCCTGGAGTCTGATTCTTACCATCCTCCCCATGGAAAGCTCAGCTGTTGTTTCCCTGCACCTGGCACTATTGCAATTACCTTGAACCCGCTTGGGGAAGAACCACTGAGCAGCATCAATAGGCAAGAAAATATTTGCTGTCTTTGAAATTTTTGTAACAACCACGTTATAATTAAGCAGTACATTGAAACCTATCCTCTATAGACTAGTCAATCAGAAGGAGACAGAGAATTTAACAAAAAAGTTGCAGAAAATGATAGCGTGTTGGCTCAACAGTTTGTTTGTGAGACAGAAAAGCAAATCATGAGGGTGGCTGGGAAGGAATTAAAGCTATCTGCCCCTGCGATCTAGGAAGGTTGCCAGGTACAAAGGCTTTTGGTGCTATACAAACTGCTGACGATTCAAAAGAGACAACCTTGTTCTACTCCTGATGTCAATAGAAGCAGATTGACCATAAATTTTCTATGCTTACATCTGTATGTTCTCACTTGGTACCTTTTGGTCATGCTTCAGGGGTAACAAAAGCAACTGTTCTACAAATAGGGAATTAAACAAATTGGCACCATTGACAGTGAACAAGAAGGAATTAACTCAGCTTGATCTTCAGTTTAGGTTGTCCATACAAGATTGTTAATAAAGATGTGAAAGTACACACTTAATTTAGAAACTCATTGTATTTGATAGACAAAAGAGATAATTATAGAACTTATAGTACAACCATAGACTGAAATTGTCATGCTTTTAAACTATAAATCAATGAGGCTATTTAGTGAATGCCTTGTAGCTTTGCTCTTTGAGAAGTTATCACAAATTTGCAAACAATCACCTCTGATGTGGATTAATCTCTTTGAATCAATAAACAGTACATACAGACTACGTGGGGTTTTTTTAATATATATTTATGAGAAAGCAATAGAACACATTTTCTACCATACAGCCATTTCTGAATGCTTCTCATAATCTAAACAGGGATGAGAAGCAAAAATATACAAGGTTCCCATTCAAAAGCTTGAAGTGAAGTAACTCACTTCAGACATTTAGTTTCATTATTTTTGGGGTGCTTTATTGTAGTCATATCTTTGAAGTATTTTCAAACTTAAAAAGAATATTTTATCTTGAAAATCTAAAAAAAAAAACATTCCCCAAATCTAAAACCCAAACCACAACCTACTCATTTGAAAATATATGCGTTTTCTGAATGAGCAAAAGCCACATAAGCTCCTTACTAATAAAGGTGACAAAAAGCATTTGGATAACCTGATGCTTAGTTATCAGGCAGGTAAAAAGAAGCCATTTGAGGAAGCATTGATGCAAACTATAAAGTCAGGAACACAAAGGACGGTTCAGAGTTGTAAGAAGGTAGAGGTATAATAACGCATAGGCAGATCCAAGGGTTCTGTTACGGAAATCCAGATAGGCAAAACCTTAATGCTGTTCTTCCACATATGTAATGTGAGTAATAGGAACTCCACTGAAGATCAACTATGGTACCTCCTGTACAGCTAAGAGTCACCCGAACATAAATCTAATTCTTTTTGTTTACCATATATTCACTAGTGTCATATGTAAAGAATATATGTAACACACATATAGCAATAAAAAATATCTACAAGAATTAAGAGCAACTGTAGTATCTGTCACACAGTTGCTTTCTGTCCTTTTTTGAGACATACAATTTTTTCATACTGTGGGTTGTAATTGCTAATTAGGCACAAATCACCATAATAGTAAAATTAAAAGGCTTATATGAATGAATTTTTTAAGAATTCCATGCAAAGCAAAACATATTTTTTAATATTATCTGGAATCCTTTCTTGCACTGTTGCCCAGATTTAGAATTATCCCTCTTCTGGATTAAAGATGCATTGGTGGATTAGTCTATCACTGATGACAACATAATATATCCTTCCCAGAGGCTTAAAATGAAAGGAGGTCTGTTAACTACAGACTATGTTAAAACAAAAACCAAAAAAAAAAACAAACCCCACCACCCTTTGACATAAAACCATATTTTAACATTTAAATATCATCATGTATGAGGTCAAAGTAGTTTATGAAACACAGCCTCAGGTTCAGTGTCACGTATCAGTTCTATTCCTTTCAGAGACTGTATCACCTATAAAACTAGGAAAAGGGACTGATTCTTGCAAGGATTAGCTATCAGTATTACTTCTAACTTTAGCCACCTGACTAACCTTAGTAATACCACCTAGACCATTTTAAATGAAAACAGAACATGTTTTAATGTTTCCTCTTGATACCGAGATATGTACACACATTTTTCAAATTTGCATTTCTTTATGTGGAAAAAAATTTGTCAGTTAATCAATACTTTTATATTGAAACCTAGCATTTTTAAAGGAAAGAAAAATGTATTAAACCCACAAAGGAGATGAGCTATTTCTGAAGATTTTAAATTGAGTTACGATGTGGATTGGTAAATTTTGATTCAGAAAAACATTAAGTTTATTCATCATTTCACTCTAACACTCTAGATGAGATGTCATGTTGATATACACGCCACCAGTTTTGCATTGAACCATATCACCTTCCAAGAAGTCTGTTAGTTTTATCACATGAAAGACTACATAGTTCGTAAAAAGTCTTCCCTTGTGAACTCCTGGAAATTATTCATATGCTGATCATTGTACATGGATGACTACTCCGTTAGGCCTGTTTAATATTTATGCCAAATTCTGACACTAAATAAATACAAAAAAAATCACTTCTTGGGATAAAATACAATGTGCTGTATTTTCTTGTAGTGCTTTAATACCTAATTATATTCTTTTCCAGTTGCATTCCAGGAAGAAGCAAATGAGGTGTTAGCATTAGAGATTGCAAAATAAGACACTAGGGTCTGTTTCTTTCTGTTTAAGAAAAAACAGGCACAACTATTTTCATGAAGGTTAGTAGAAATATTTATTTAAAAAAGTAGGTATATTGAGCTATAGAAATCAGCTAAGCAATAAACTTTCTACTACGTTGGTCTGTTGGTGTTACTGAAAACATGCAAATTAGACATTTTTCTAGTGTTTTTTTTTTAATAGATCTGCATGTCATCACTGATGTTACTTGTTAAACTGGATCTCTGAAGAACAGTATAGAATTTGCGAAATGTTTGTGTGCACAGCTCACCGGCTGTGTGCTCCATCCTTTGAGAAGGAAGCCATTGTAAAGGGGAGGGTCCTGAGCACAAAGAAGGGAAAAACTGCTATTCTGGCAAATGACAGTATCAGCAACAAAACTCCTACTAGAGCTGTACACTTCAAGCTGCAGTAAATAGTCATACTCTTCATAGAAATAAAAGGGTAGAGAATGGGAGAAAAGGAATGTGAGTTCAGTACTCAAAGGAATTTAATGGTACATCTAAGTAGTCTGAAGAAGGATTGGTTTATAATGAAAGTATCGATTACATACATCCCTGATTCTTAATTAGCTGTGCATCCTAGAATAGTAGAGCAGTTATAATGCAGTTTTGTTCTTCTTTGCCATAGATCTCAACGACTATATCATTTTCTTGACATTTTACAACTTATTAACACAGTAATCACAGTTCAGTTGTCTTAATCACACACTAACTGTACCATTGAGAAAATATCAATAGATACATAATCAAGAAGATATTGAACCCATTAGATTGCAACATTTTAAGTGAAGAAACAGTTAGCAGGGACTGAAATCTGAGTTTGTTTTCCCCCCCACTTTGGATGTCTGCATTTTTTTCAAAGGGAATTCAAGGGAAGGGTGGTCATTTTGCCCCAAATCTGCTCTCTTCTCCCTCCATTTATTTTCTTTGGTATGCGTGAGTCCCATTAAAGAAATGAAACTCAAGATACATGCAGCTCCTAACCCGGAGCTATAGCGGAGCAAGCCATCTCCCGGTACGGGAGCCAACTGCACGCTTTGAGGCAGCGACTTGCCCGGTGAGCTGCCGAGCTGGGCCAGTGCGGGCGCGGCTGGAGAGGCGGGCGCGGCGGGGAGCGGCGCCCCGCGTCGCGGCGCCCCGCCGGGACCCGCGTAGAGCAGAGCCCTGTCCATGGTGCTGCAACCGGACAACGCTCCCAGTGCGGAACTACAGCTGAAGGGTTCTTTCTTCCTCCCTCTCCCTACTAACACTCTGCAACAGCTGCTGCCACTGCTGAGCCCGATTTACAGGAATTCAGCGTTTAGGGAGATTTTATAGCGGGGCTGGGGGTAAACAGTAAAAAAAAAAAGAAAGGAAAAAATGAAAAAAATAATCCTCGGAACTCCTGCCAAAACCCTGCCTTTCCCTCCCGGTCTCTTGCCTGCCAGAGCGAAGCGGGAGGGGAAACCGAAGCCCCAACCCCAAGCACAACTTTCCTGGCTCCACTGGTAGCCTGATTCTCCTTAGCCTCGACCCTTCCGGAGACCCCATGCAGAGATTCGGGAGGAGAGGGAACTCAGCACCCTCCTCACCTGCAAGGCTGAAGCCAGGCAGGAGACCGGGAGAGGCTGGTAGCTCCCTCACCTCCCCCTCCTCGTTGACGGCTTCTGATACTAAGGAAACCCCCGGAGGGCGGAGGGGAGGGAAAAGGAGGCTCCCACCATATGCACAGCGTCCCCCGTGCATCCCCTTCTCTGGGCGCCCAGAACTGACACTCACTCTCCCAGCCCAGACTCACGTGTGCCGTCAAACCGGGTGGCGATGGTGTCGAGGAAGGTGTTCTGGGGTGCCAGCAATCCCTTCATAACCGGCATTTTTCCAGCGCGGTGCGAGGTTCCCCATCAAAGTTTGCCTACGAGGGTGGTTCGGGAAGAAAGTGAAGAGGGCGCCCGGGGGCAGAGAAGGGAGGAGGCGGAGGGAGAAAGGGAGGGAAGGATGGGGAGGAGGAGAATGGGGATGCCGCCGCGCCGCCTCCGGCGCCGGGAGCCCCCCGCTCGTCAGCGCCGGCTCGGCAGAGGGCTTCCGCCCCCGCGTCTGGCTGCCAGGCGGGGGGACAGTTCAGCGGTGTGCACAGGTGCGGAGCCACCGCCTAGGGGCACAGAGCCCCCACGACAGTGGTGACCGCGAACCCTTACCCTCACCCCCCAGGAAGAAAAGGGGGAGCGGGGTGCCGGCAGAGAGTAGCTGTGAGATTGGAAACAGCAAAATCTAACTACCTGCTCCTGCAGGGAATTGGGAGCAGCGCAAGAAACGGCGGCTGCCCTGGGGTTGGCGGCCCTCATCCCGTCCCGGCCTGTCCCGTCCAGCTCTCAGCTCTAGCATATAAGTAGTTTCCTAGACTTTAAGTATGATAGCTTGCATTAATCCAATTTTGCGGATAACAACACTGCAGAGCTTGGGCTCTTTGCTGAAAGGAGAAACACTACTGACATATATAGCAAGAATCCCTGTGGGAAGTTTATTAGAGCACAGTACTAGAACATGGAGAACGGTTCACCAGGTGTGTGGTCTTGTGAGAGATTTGCATGTCGAGGCTGTTTTGTTTATTTATTTAAGAGATAGGCATTTTCAATTTCATTGTGAATATTTCCTATATCCTTTTTTTAGAAATTCCTCCCTGAAAAAAAATCCTGGAAGAAATAAAAAAAAACAAGAAAAAAAGAAAAAGAGAGAATCAAGACTCAAATCTTTGTCCAGGAGTTCTAAGGTGTAAAGAGTTAAAAAAAAAAAAATAGAAGGAAAACACAGACACACAAGCTGCTCCCACATTGGGAGGAGTAGTTTGCTCATTCCAGTACCATGGCTCTTTAAATACTGCGAGGTAATTCCCTAAGGCATAATCATTTCATTTACTGTAGCAACAATGGAAAATTTTCTGTGTTCTTTCAGGACTAAAAGACACTGGAGAAAAGAAGTGTGAGTACACTCACTAATCTGCAAAGCCACTGCACTTTATGGAATGGAAGCCTGTTGGTCTCTTGCTAGTTTACAGTACTGCTATTTTTATTTTTTCTACTCCCATTTATTTGTGCTTCTTCCTTTCTCCAGATGGACAGATTTTGATGCCCATTTTTCAGGATAAATAACACAGAGGGAGGCTCCATGAGTGACAAATAGAGTCTTTCTTTAAAACAGATAACTAAAAGGGGGGAAAAAAACAAAACAAAAAGTAGAACCTCAGCAAATTCTGATGCATAGGTTTTATAGCACAATATAAAGTCTACCCATGGTAACCCCACCTTGGCTTTGAAGAACACAGCAGTATTTTACTGAGATTGTTAATCTGTCCAGTCCTCCTTGTACTGGAACTTTGTGCAAAGTAGTTGATATAGTGCTGCCAGCTCAGTTTTCAGAAGTGCCATGTAAAAAGGAAGAATGTCTTATCTCACAGAACCATCAGTTTCTTAGCTAGCTCATTAACTTCAAATTCACATCAGGCTTAACTTCATTGGGAAACAGTAGTCTTGTCCTTAAAATGTACAGTTTTTAACACCAAATGCCAGCAATTGTTAATTTTCTTTTTCAAAATCATTCTCAAGTCTTCCAGTTCAATATAAGCAGAGCTCAAAAATTAATTTATCTCGATACCATCCATTTAGTCTCACTGGCAGGTATCGTATTGATAGTTAGGTTTTATATAGGTATTGTGAGCTACGGTGTATCCCTACTAAGGAAGTAAAGTTCTGTTACAGTACTTGCAAACTCCAGCGGAGAGTGATCCTGTTTTCAATTCTGTCAAAGTGCTCAGCACCAGATTTTATTAAGGTAAATCTGAACCTTTGAAATCTGCAGAGAGGCTTGCATGTGTTCTAGCTTGCATTATTTTCCATGACCTGCCCAAAATGCTGTGTAAGTAGGGATACAGTGAAGGAGAAAGGAATACATTTCTTATCCTACTGCAGGCAGTTAGGAGACAGTAACTTGTGCATGCATTTAAAGATAGAAATGTATTTCTCCATTTTCATGTATGAAACATCATCACAAAAGAGGAAAAATATGCTACAGATATCCAGGGGAGTCAAACTCCCACCTAATAACTCTGCCAGCCCATAAGTGGCTAACACTGTACCTAACACACAACACAAAATCCAAGCTGTAAACATTATATTGTTTTGAGGATGCTATGATAAAATGGCTTTAGTAAGTTTAGAGCTTTATTAAGAGTCCACAGAAATTTCTCAACAATCATAACAGAGAAAAATGTTTAAATAAAGCCTTTCCTTGGGGGGAAAAAAAAAATCCAAAACAAACCAACCAACAAAAACTATACAAAAGCATACGCTGAAGATGATAGGTAGTTGCCAGAAAAGTTATGTAGTATGTTTCACTTTGACAATGGTGAACACAAAATACAGTTATTCGACTGTATGCACCACTGGCCAGGAGCAAGTGACGGCAACTTCAGTGAAAGCTCTAACAATGAAAACCTAGTGATGAACAAGAGGGAGGGACAATACCAGAACCTTTATAAGAAGAGTATGCTGAAGGCTTTTTCAAATGCAAGAACTTCAGGAAAGAGGAAGTTTGTTGTAGTTTACAAATACTCAAAATCATGACATACTTGTTATAATTTAAGATTGTTACCAGTTGTTCAAAATATATAGCTATTTATGTTGGTGTTCTACATGCCACAAAACAACTACCCAAGTTTTTCTGAAGTAGAACTATTGAAACATTTTACAAATATTATACACACAACAAAAAGCCTGCATAAGAGAAGCTGAGGTATAGCATCCTATTTTGCACTTGAATTTAGGATATACTACAACCTTTTCCTCACTAGAACAATCCTCCTTAATACGGATTGATACTCAACTTCAGAGAGTTTGTCGAAAGACACTGAAGTGTTAACCCCAGAGTAGTTCAAAGCAGACAAATTTAACAGGTTGAAATTTCAATGATCTTAGAACAAGAAGTTCAGGAAAGCAGTGACAGAACAGCTGAGAGTATTTAAGAGGGAGGAGAAGGAGCAGACGCAAATTTGTAGTCAAATCCTAGAAAAATATATCTTAAGATTTTAACAAAATGCAAACTTGGGACTCTGAACAGTCTGAAAAAGTTTGTCCCCCTCCCCCAACATACTTTTTTTTTAATGTTTAAGAAAACGTAGAATACAAACCCAGATAATTTTAAACTTGTCTGAGGGAATCAGCTTTCAATTATTCTGTGTTAATTTTGAAACTGAATATCTGGGATACCTAGACACTGTCTTTAAAAGGTTACATATTTTTGCTGGAAAGGATAGAAAAACAGGAGTTGAGAGACAAAACTAGAAGTTGGATTTAAGTTTACCTCTCTAGGCAAATTTCCCACTCCCTATATTCCTCTTTTTATTTACTATGGAATATTTTTATGAATTCAAAATACAAAAAAAAAAAGAATTATAGGCAGATGTTACCAGAGCTGAGAGACTAAGGACTGATAGCCCTGGTGCTACACTTCAGGTTGCCATTAACATCTACATTGCAAATGAAATTTAGTCAGAGGCTAGCAGTCTAGACCAGAAGTATGATCTAAGAAGATAAGGTTTGTTGTTTCAAATTACTCAACTGTGTGTAAAATATAATCTCAGCCATAAGTTTCTTCCCACTTATTCACAGTGACTTGAACATTCAGTTTTGAGGCATTATGTAGTCTTTTTAGATCCTGTTAGTTACCCAGAAACAAGGACATTGGCAGAGTTTTGCACAGAACATATGTAAGGAACAGTGTGTTGCAGCATTTTTGGTTGTAATTGCACAACTCCTCTTCTTAATTTGTGATTTAACAAAAACATTTTTCTTGATTAATATTCCACAGAACTTCAAATTACCTCATAACGTAAAAGGTTAGGAGCTGCTTATTTCTTCCCTGGCATAAACAATTGCCCTCAATTTCCCTACTACAATTAAGTAAATGAAAACAGTTAGTGAAAATGAAATTAACAATCAGAGAACACTGCCTTCAACTTACTTTTGTACTTGAAATTGGCACCCAATTATTTGTTTGTTTACCTGGACATTCAATGTTAAAAAAAGGAATTATGAAAGAATCTGAAAATGCTAGGAAAGGGCAAAGAATGGCAACCTGCTGTTCATCTGCCATGAACAGGCTAATATAATTTGATGTAGTGTATTTTAAGAGCATTATCCTAATAAATGACTGTTGTACTTAGAGAAATACTGTCCCCTTTCTTTCTTTGTGCATAAACCAACAACAGAACTTCGAGAATAAAGATGTATAATTGAAGTTCTGTCAAATCATGGACAACCTGGGTTGAAGTGTATGTACAAAGATACAAGGTCTGTCTCATGAGGTGACTAAGACAGTAGAGATTGAGAAAGCTTACAAGAAAAAGTCTTACAATACTCTTCAGTATGCTCTCCCCATACTATCTGCTGCTAATCACAGTGGAGAAATTATATTGGGTTAGATAGACCCTTGGTCTGACCTACTAAATGCTGCTCATATGTTGTATGGGTTATCCAGCCCTAGTTGCAATTACACGTCTGCCAGCAATTCATACTATAAGACCATATTTTCTGTTGTATAAAGTTTTGCAAACGTGGAAATCTACACATATCTCTGGATTATTCCAGGTTTAAAATGTATGTATATAATAATTCAGTTTCAAGATTGGAGCAAGGAGGAAAAGTACAGCTTGAAAAATCTCAGCAGAGGAGTCTCACCAGGGAATGGGCCCAGGACACGAGTAATTGGGATGAAACAGATGAAGGCAAATGAGAAGTAGATGTTGGAGTAAGTTAAAAACAGAACTCTGTGGGGAACCTGGAAATCCTTAAGACCTTAGACAGAAAGTAGAAGTTGGGAGACACACAAACCAAAAACATTATTAGGGAATATATCACAGCTGAATTAGACTCAATGGTAATGAAGTATAAGATGAACAGCAGGAGGTGAAGACCAGCAGCTCTGAAACAGTGAGTTGAACGACCAGGAACAGGGTGAAAAGTGAGAAATGAGACTGGAGCTGGCTAGCTGTAGAGAACGACATGAGGAAAATAAAAGATTGTCTCATGGACAATTTGGGGAGGAAAGAATCAAACCAGTGAAGTACAGAGGACGGAAACAGAAGAATGCACGTATGACAGTACTTGCAATGAAGTTCAAGATTTAAACATCACTTTTCTTCTGCTGCTGGCAAATACCTGTGAAATGTTTTGGCAAAAGACTTGTCTTCTTTTTGTGCTGGTGTAAATAGGCTACAAGCTCATCAATGTTCACAGAGGCCATTCAATAATGTACTGAAAAGTTCTAGTTGTCCTGATATTACCAGCATGTTAGGTTTTTGTATTTGTCTTTCTTTTAAAATATATAGGAAGTAACATGCATCAGGTTTAATTTCATTGTTCACATTGTCCAACAACATAAAAAGGTTATGGTCTACACGATCTTCATTTAGTCTCTGTATGGTTAGAAAGCTCATCATATACTCACAGATCCAGGTCTCAAGTGTGCATCAGACACATAAAGAGGAATTGCTGCCTCATGTCTTCAGGAAAACAGAAGATGAATCAAGACCTAAAGACAACCTTGTTATCAAGCTGAAAATGAGTTATTGGTGAATAGACTACATCAGATCTCAAAATTAATAAAGTTATAAAATGTGTATTTCTTTCCCCACTTGTCTATCCATAAAAGCAGGATCATTAGTTGTCATCTCTAAGGATTGTGTAGATGTTAATGATCATGTAACAACCAAGTTTTACAAAAACATTTGATAAAGCTAGATACAAACTAGCAGTTGTCATTGAAGAGATGTTTAGATAGATCTGATACGTATGGAACGCATTTCAAAAAACAAGCAGTTAACAAGACAGTGAATTGTTCTATCATTGATTGAGCCCCATCGAGTGGGAAAAAATATTTGTTATTTATAGGAAAACTATTGCACAAAAGAAAAAGGCAGCTACATGCACAGAATTAACATCCAAAGCTCAGTTAGCAAAACTAGTTTGAATTAAATTTGTTTTCCATCAGAAAACAAAACCAAAAAAACCCTAAACCCACACCCTTAATAATAATAGTAATAATAAACAAATAAATACACTACAATTCTGCAGATGAAGTTGAAACTTAACTAAATGGGAACAAAAAGTTTTCTTCTCAAAATCCATGCATAAAACCCCAGAAAGATGGATTTAGATGAGACTGAAATACTGTAATGACCTATTTGTGTATTTTCTGGGTATGAAAGACATCACATGCCTGTTCATCTTACTGTAAAAACTGAAGGTAATGTTGATGTTAAAGGGTCTTGTAGGCTATTTTGCCACTTAAAACAATGTTGCTGTCTCAATTCACCTGTTAATGACAAGTATTACTTTTATTTCCAATTCTTTCCTTTGAAGACAGTGAATACAAATATAGCTATTGAGGATGCTCTGTATAGTAATATCACAACTTCACTTATGATCTGGAGTTTAAAATTATTTCATTATGAAAAAAATAATCCATTACCTTTTATCTGCTTGAATTCAAAGCATACAAACCCAGAATTATTTGCAAGGTAAAGTTGTTCTTAGTGAAAGCAAAGAAGAATTCATCCTGAAAGTTTAAGAAGCAGTATTGTTTGTATAGGAGTTCTGAATAAAGTCAAATCACAAGCATGACCTTTTGACATGCACATGTAAAAGAATGTTTCCATCCCACAGAGTCACAGACATTAATTAGAAATTATGCTACCATTCTTCCATACAGATATCCCTTGTACACTGGAAAATAAGCAGCTATGTTTTCTGGTAGTGGAATTTCAGTTTAGTGTGATTGCTTTTCAAAAATCATTATTAAAATACAATTGAGAAGACAGCACATGATCCTTCACAAGTACACCCATTTTTAAATTATTAAACTGGATAAGTGGAAAATAATTCCTTCTGCTTCCTACCCGATAATTTCGGGATACAATTTATATAAGATTTAAGCTTCCTCAATGCCACTAAAATAACTCACATGATTCAATCATATTCTTCATGACTTACACACTTTACTCTCTTCATGAGACCTAACAGCTGTTTTTACCTTAACAGTGTTTCATACTTGCAAAATAATGCAGGTAATGCCGAAACGAACAAGCAATACAGCTATGCTGGTCCCTAGCAGTGTTGTAGTGCTAATTCGAATTAAGATCTTGAATTAAGACATTTCTGAAGTAGGAAGAAAGCAGTAAGTGACAATGTCTTTTTAATAAAACACTGCAAGTCAAAAAAGACTACCAAGACACAGAAAACTCAAAAGGAAACAGATACTCATATTTCACTACATGTCATCTTCAAATTTGTCTTCAGTGCAACCACTTTGACAGATGATTCATTAATAAAGAGCCTGGATGGCATTACAGGATTTTATTGCTGTTTTTCTCTTCGATTTTTATTGCATTTTAAAAAGTGAACAATCTCATATTAAAGTATAAGATTAACAGATAAAACATGTTAGATAGCATTCAGGAGTGCCATACTCATAATGCACAAGTATTTCTATCACTTCTTATCATAAAGACACAGAAATTAGTGCTAGGATGATGAATGCATTTTTAATAGACATTTAAACATTTTTTCCATTTTCTTTACAGACATCATGGTCATTCTTTATTCAGGAGCCTGGGTACAGGTACAGTGGCATGATTACCAGAAAGAGAAATCCACAAAAATTAGTGATCTATCTTAGTGGCTAGGCACGTAAAACTAAGTAATACAAGTATTTCAAGACACAGCACAAAGCTTTAATTAGAGTGTTAGAGGCATACAAACCAGAGCCAACTACACCCCATGCATACAAAAGTGCTCTTTAGTCTTTCAAATTTACAAGCAATGCCACGCATTTTGTTTTACATGTCGTCTCCTTTCTTACACCCAAACCAGAACTATTTACATATGTACAAATCACTGCACACCACAGGTATATGTATGGTCCTAAAAAATATTTATGAATATATACATAGCTTACAAATATATAGGAGGAGAAAGGAAGGAGACATGTATAAACCAACTTACAACCAGAATAGTGTAAATAACTCATTATTGGTTAACTGGTCAACCTGAAAAATTTGAAACGAAGGATAAACAGGGAGAGTATCCCATGATGATCTTTCATGTATTTTGTTTAACTGAGGCAATAGTAAATTTGTCAGCACACTGTGTGAACAACACCTTGTTGTTGGAGAAAGAAAAGAGTGAAGAGGAAAGAATGAGGAAAAGTACTGATTTTAAAACTATTGAAGCAAGTCAGGCTTATTTCAAAAGTCCTTGCATCAACTGGAATATGTAAAATTGGTAAAGATACTGCAATATATATACGTGCTTTCTGAATGATGGAAAAAACAACAGGAACCATTTTCCACAGATATTATATAAATTTTGCTAACTGCAATTCCCATTATATGACTTCTCTATTATACCAATGATCACCAAATTTTCCTTCCACTTCAGTCAAACACATAATAGTCTAGGAAACTCCACAGATTTTGAAGTGCAGTCAATCCTGTTTCTACATTAGAAGTTCTTCAGAAGACAATATGTTGTAAGTAATTAAGGAACAAGAGGGTAACCTGAGCCACCAAGAGTATAACAAATCAGCCTTAATACTGATTGATCTGGTGTTTAATCTTCTGCAGTTCAACTACTTTCCCGTCTTAATGAGTGCACTTTGAGTTATTTTTTTTGTGAAGAGACAGTGCAAAGGGATAGAGATAGAAAAGGAATACTGCAGAAAAAAAGGTGCCATTGTTTGGAGTGAAAAAGAAAAAAATAAACCAAACCACACAGTCAAAGAATAAGGAATTATGGGCAAAAAACAATCCTAAACAGGAAGACAGAAAGGGACAGTTAGAAAGAAACATCTAATAGGTTAATGTTACCATGCTTTAAGCTAATTCTGTAGTGCAACACATGCAACATCAGGCAAAGAGTCTAAGCAGGAGGAGAAGATATCTAGGGAGAGAAGAATAGGCAGCACACAAGGTCTAAGACAGTGAAGAGCAGGAGATTCCGGCAATGCTTAGTTGTGCAGAGGCCCAGGGGAGGACAAAAAAAACCCCAAACAAAACAACCCTAGTACAGTATTTTTGTAACTGAAATGGATATAGATGCAGGAATATGGAATTCAGAACAAAGGTGAGTTTTGTGCTGGAATCACATCCATCTCTGTTTTGTGTGCTCTTCTTCCAGGTAGCTCCCAACAGAGATTAACAAAAAGTTATATTTTGACTTTGTCTAAAGAAATCAATCCTGAGCTCCACTGAGCTCCAGAATAGGTTGTACTAGCACACATGACATTCTGGACTTGGAGAACATCCATTTTTATTCATACTTTGACCTCCTCCAATTATTTTCAATATTTCCAAGAATTTCAGATTTTAGGGGTGTCAGTCCTCTGTTAGCTCACCTTCTGTATTAAATTCTTTATAGATGGAACACATGAAAGCATATAAGTAATGCCTTTGCTCTGATTCTGCAATGAATCCAAGTACCTCAATCCTCATGTATGCACAGCTCTCTGAATAACAAAATTAGCATAGTCTAATCCCTATACCTGGCTGTTATGCTGAGGATCACATTACAGGATTAGGGCAAATATATGTGCAATGGATTTTGTAGGAAGTCACCAGCCTTGCAGTAGATGCTGTCTCAGAGTTCTATTTATAGCATAATCTACTACCTAGTCAGGTTAAATTAATATCCTGATCCTTTTCACATATAGTGGTTGGCATATTCTTGGTACAAATTTTAAGACTAATCTTTTATCTAGGATGGCATTTGCTGTTACAGTGCAGTTTAAAACTTGGTACAGAATTTGTGTCAGCACTTTTTGTCCCACGAGGAGCGGAAATCTAAGTATTAAAACATAGATAATGCAGATATTGCCCTGAGAAGACTCGTATCTTCTTTCAACCTTATAAGAAAGGAGTGCACTAAAACTCACAGACATTTTGTAAGCATTTTTTGGTGGTTTTCTAGCCATAAAAACAGCTTTCTATGTTCTTCTGAAATATGTTTATTTTCCAGGACCTAGCAGGTTACTATTCTGCTTGGAGTAAAAACCTGTTCCAATTATTTCGGACCAAACCTTAATTTGTTTCACACTGACAGAAATCCAAGATCACCTTCACGATCTAGTGTCAAACAGGACAGATAATAACCATTTTATCTTCAGCAGTACTGTGGGATCTAATAACGTGGAATAAAATCCAGGGTCAGCTGCTATATGCAGCTTGAAATTCAAGGTTTGAATTTCTTTTCCCACCTTTAAGTACCATTTTTCTAGTGAGGTTGATCTACCAGGTTATCCATAGGAAACAATCAAAAGTACTACCAAAATAAGAATCACAGCTTCACTCAAGTGAAGCACCAAGAACATTAACATAATGAGCAGATCTTCATATAGAACCCAGATATCTGATCATCTGTCAGAAGAAGCAAACAATCACAATTAAGGACTAGGTATTTTAAATTTCTGTATCTTTGGTCTATTTTGTTTGAAGCTGAATATGTATGTAAACAAGTAGATGTAGTTTATGGCATGTATTTTATCTGAGTGGTATTGCCTTACAATTTCTCTAAGTAAATTTAATATTACTAAAATGTATTTTCCAAATAAACTTTTAGGTTCCTCTCCAAACACTTGTTTTCTGATTAGAAATTGCAGTCAGATATTTACTAGACAGGTTAAAAAATGATTATGTGCACTCTGTAAATGGCTGGGAAAATATTTTATATTGCTAGAACATCATGAAACTTACTGCACTAAGCAGAGAAGAAGCAGTCACAGTAGTCACATTTTGACATTAAAAAAGTTTGTATTTGTTATATTCTTTAAGCATTTGAAAGAAGCACTTCGCTATTTTTCTCTTATATTCAAACTGTTTAGTTTGTAGATTATATTTTATGATAAACTGCATGGATAATGAACATTTAGACAATTTATAAGAAAATGACGTGATCATAATTGTTGTGAGAGCCTTAGGCATTTATTTCACTTACAAGAATAAAGGAATTTTTATAACCAACAATGAGCAATTAGCTCTTAAAAATGCTGGCTATGAAAGTCCAAGGATTTTACTGATATAATACCTGGTAAACAAGTTTTGGTATCAAGAGGATGAAATATGTTATTAGATAAGTAAAATGATAGTCTAAATGGTTTATTCTATCATCATCTTTTAAGCCTCATTAAGGTAGCTGGAGCTCATTTTTTTCCCCCGTGTGAACACAAGTCTCCATAAACAGCCATCATTCCTACACTCCCGAGAGTCACTTCTCCATCAGTGTGAGATTGTCTCCAAATTGTTGTCTTCACAATTCTCTTTACATCTCCACCTGCCCAGTCTTTTCATGCGAACCAAATACACTTTGCAAAAAGACAAAGAAAAGAGCTCAGCTACCTCTGGCACAGCTTAAGAGAGGAAGACACTTTACTCAGTAAAATCTCCAAGGCAGGGGTGCAGAAGTTGCTAGAGCTAACGTTACCCCAGAGTGCCTGCTTGTGATCAACTGCTTACTTGCCTGAAGAACTCAGCAAGAAGCCATGTTTCCTCCTCCCCTCATTCCAACTACAGAATTAGTTCTATCCTCTTTAGTAAGACAACTTGTCAAAGACAAGGTCTTCAATTGATACTGTGATTTTCAGAGCGATTCATTTTAATAAGTTTTGACTAATCCTGTTGTTCTTCATATTTAATTTCAAAACACCAAATGCATTTTCCAAGCTTGGAATATTTGCATATTTGAGTACATTTCCAGGCGCTGCTGTGAATATTCTACATTTGTCATAGCTGCTGAATATTTATATCCTTATCTTGATAGTTCAACTTCCCATGGTAACAAGGTTATTCCAACACCTCTGGTCTCCAGGCCTCTTATCCCAGCTAAAATTGCACAAGACATAAGATTGCACTTGAAATTTAACGTACTTTAAACCAGAGCAGAGACCAACATGACATTTGAGATTAAGTGTTATATTTTTATTCTCTTAGTATAGAGAAGAAATGAAATAATTTTTACAATTTCTTTTTGCTAACCTTTGGACTATTTGTACCTTTATTAAAGCATATTATGGCTAATAGGAGAGAATTATTAAATGGATTTTGATTCCTCCCTGTATCAGTGTTTATTGACTGAAATAAAGCACAAGAATCAGCTTCAACCTGCTCAAATTTCAATTAAGTTCAGGTAAAACATTAAGTTCAAGGTACTAACAGCTAAAGATCAAATTTACAAAGCTTTTTTAGGAGCTTAAAGAGGAAGGTAGGAAAGATAAAGAATTTTCAGCAGTGTTTCATTACGTTGTGTAATTTCACCTGCTGGGGGTCACCTCTTTTTTTCTGTAAAAGCTCATAGGACATTTGAGAACGTGTTCTCACTTTCTCCTCCCCATCCACAAAAAAAAAATATTTACAGCCACCACACCTCTCCTTCTCCTGGATCTTAGTATCTCCTCTGTTTCTCCACACAATCATTCCCTAATCTTTACTTATCTAGCCCATTTTGGCAAATATGAGTGACATGGGCTGATCCCAGGAAGGCCTTTCAGAGCAAGTGTAAAGAAGTCAGCAGGCGGCATGGATGAGAGGTTAGGCACAGTAACTTCTTTGTCCATCCAGCAACGAGAACAGAAGGCAGATACAGTCAGACCCTAACCCCTTTGGAAGTCTGGTCCATGAGTTGTATGTGATCCAGACCCTTATTCTCCAATATAATAATGTCTCTAGAAGAGCAGCCTTACCATAAGTAGCACATGAAGTGTTTTCAATGAGAACGAGTTAATTCTTTGCAGAATATTTCATACATTTCTTTTAAAAAAACAAAATTTCTCTGGAATATTAATTTGGGCAAACTGTTTCCTCAAGTGAAAATGCAAGACACTAACCAGCTAAATAATATAAATTACTTCTTTCATATACTTTTAGATTATGGAACTGAGGTACAAAAGTTTGAAAATTAATTTCACAGGTAACTAACTGTTCCTGCTTTCCCATAGCTTAACTGGACAATATGCTACTATGAATCTTATAACTAGCAGAAAATTTTTCGAATTAGTATTTTCACTGACTGCAGCTTGAACTGCAGGAAAACAGCTTCCATATGCATATTTTGGCCCAGACACTTCAGCACAGTGATATACATGACTCTTGCAAGTATTCAGAGTACAACTTGTGCTTAAGATAAGTGTGTGCTTTTTTAAAAAACACTTACTTTTTCAAAAATGAACTTGGAATCAGTTCTCTAGTCCTGTAAGCACAAGCTTATGCTCTCCAAAGCTGATCCAGCAAAACACTTAAAACAGATACTAATATAAGACTAGTAATATGCTTAACATTAAGCTCTGATTTAATGTAATGCTTTTAGCACTTGCTCAAGTGTATTTTCTAAGATAAGCATACTGAAGTATTAAAATCTCAACATACATTTTTCCAGGACTGTGGTCAATGTTTGCCTCCAGCCGCAGCGTGACCTGGTTACTTATGTGTTTGAAAGCTTCTGAATAGACAGAGTACAACTCCCAGCTGGTCTAATTGCAATGATGGCACTGAAGTTACATCATAGCTCCAGTCTATGGCTTTAAACAGTACACAACATACACATTGTGCAAGTTCACACTGGACCTACATACTATTGCTGTCACGGCAGGTGTCCTGGACACATCAGATAAACGGTTAAAAGCTTAGGATACAGGTTTAGGTGAGCTTTCAGAATAAGAACAAAAACCTCTAAAAAATAAAAGGAGAAAAAAAATTTAAAATTATTAAATTTCTACCCAGAATAATTATGATCCATGCACTTATCTGTAGTTTATCTGGATTCGGAAACTTATAAATTTTAGATGTAGATAGAATTTCTTTTGTTTTTTAGAGAAGGGTATATTTTTTCTTAGCAATTTAATTTATTGGCTCTTAACCCAACAACAATTTCCATTTCCTTAAAATCCTAAGGAAGTTTTTACAGCAACTGTTATGCAGCAGTTGAATTTGGTAAAAGACAAATGCAATTCTTCCAACTATGGTCTTGATGTAAAATTGACACTAATGTAGTTTCTTTCTCCCTTATTTGGTTTGATTTTTGTCTCATGATAATCCATTACATATTTACTTCATTCTTATTCTCACCTCTTACACAGCCTATGTATATTGAAATGCCCACGTCTAATTTCTAACTATATTTTCAATTATTTCCTAATTATATTATGTATGGTAAATTAGTATTACTAAACATAAACAGGATGGCATTATTTGATTTAAGAAGTGCTGTTCAGGTTCACCAAATACTACTTATAATATCAGTCACGCTTCATCTGTAATACTAAACAGTCTGTAATTCAGTGTTATTGTTTATCAAAGGTGTAAATTATACATTTCACAAAACTAACAGTAATGAAGCAGACCAGGAAAACAAGAATACCCGAAGTGCCTTGGCTCTATCATCTTATAGTAGTGCTTTCCTTTTAAAAATACAAGTACTGTGATAAAATTATGTGTCATATAAATTCTTTCATGAAGCTCTCTCCATAGCCCAAATTTATGTAGTTACATAACTATGTGAATCACATTAAGCACACAAGTTCACTGCAATGAAGTTAAACACACAATTTATATCAAACTAGTGCTTTAACACCCTTTATCGTTTTGTATGTTCTCATGAAACATTTAATAAATCTTTAACCACTTATTAAAACAGAGCCACACTCACATGTAAAACTAAACTATCAGCTTAAAGAGAAATTAGACAATAAATAAAATCTTTTGTGTTGAGCCACGTGATGTTTAATATTACAAAAGCTGCTTATTTGCATCACAAGGGCCAGATACACAAAAACATTTAAGAACTGAATGTTCCTCCCTTTCAGCATGATACAATTACCATATTAGAAAGAGAATGAGCAGCTGTTAGGTAAATCCCTCCTGGCACAAATCCATACAAGTGAATAGATAATAAAATAAATAAATAAATATACCTTAGTCCATGTCATCAAGTTCCAAATATCACTTACTCTTAGTTCTCAATCAAACCTGACTGAGCAGTGACATTTCAAAGAAAACTTAGGGATCCCTGAGCAATCATACTTAAATTCTGCTGAAAGTGTATTTCCTCCCCCTCTGCCTCAATGAAAAAAAAAGAAAAAAGTTTAATAAACTCTTTACAGGCTCTTAAATGAGCCTTGAGGACCTTTGTAACTCTAATCAAACTTGGGGGGGGGATGCTAGTGAAGTATATTGATTTTTACAACAGCATCTTCAATTATTGTTCTGATTTCTCTGTCAATTACTCCCGAAGTCTTGTATCATTCACAATTTCCTTCTGCATGATCACTTAGGTTGTTCAGTAGCTTTTCAAAAGTTTATGTTAGATTCTTTCCATTAAGCAGGTCTGAGGGTTTTTTAGACTTGGTTCTGCATAAGCAGGTAACCTGACATCTTTGTGATATTGGATGAGATGACTTAAGGACAGCATATCAATATTGACAATTATTTTCCTTCCTTTTAATGTTTTGAATCATAACTTGAACAGCTTTTCAATCTAATTTTCAGGCTTAATTATTTTGCTTCCCACTGGCACGTAGACAGAACACAATGAGTATTTGAGAGATCCGAAACCAATCCAGCTTCTAAGAATAGTCTTTAATAATTTGATTTTGCTTATCTCTGCTGGTTTATAAAGGTCTGCTTCTAGCCTTGTGAGACAAATTCCAAGCGGAAATTCAACTGAGACTTTCAGTATATAGTATTCACAGGCTTTCAGTATATATACACTGAACTCACATCAGAACTCACACACATTCTTTTTTAATTTAAGAAAAAAAAGTCCTTCCTTGATAATACAGCACATGAATACAAGCAGAAAAGAAATTCCAAGAATGTTCTAGACCAAGTGATAACGCATGCTAGCAAGCCTACAGTCCACTATAATGTTAAAGTAGGATGCCACCTACTGCTTAATACTCTGAATTAAGAGGAACCAGTTTCCTAACGACAAAACAACCTAATAGCATTCATGACATATTTTGCAATACTGTTGCACTAGGTCAATTCTCAATAAATAGATTCACATCTAGTTTATAGAGATAAAAACTGGTACAGTATGACTTCTACTGCTGGAGTAGTGATATTCTTCATAATTAAATGAAAAAACACATGCACACAAAAGGTAAGTTTTTTGTTACTGAAAGTAGCATTACTTTGTAACATAAAATTATTTTTTAACTGCAAGTTTGATCCCCAGTTCATTGAAGTTGGCAGAGGCAGTCATTTGCTTTGGATAAATCCCTGTGAACAGTGAGCAAATCGAAGATACTTGCTTTGATATCTGAAAGTTTGACACAGCTAAAAAAAAAAGCCTAGAGAGTTTACTTTAAGCTTCAAAACCCAGCCAGCAATGTACCTGGCCACACAGAAAAATGTTCGCATTGTATAGTATTCTGTCACTCATTACTTTGCCTCCACTCATATAACCTAAGGAAAAAAAAATAATCCATTACTACTACAGTCAAAGAACAAAGAGAAAACTAACCTAAAGTAAGCAAGACCAGCTTAAGAAGTTCCTGGCTTCAGGCTCCTTCTCAGCTCCCTGGAAAGTTTCAGCCTTCACTGCTTTCCCACTAGAATTTTTTGAGTAGCCCCTTGGTAAATTAGACCAGTAAACTCACCTAAGTTCAGAGCAATCTTGCAAAGCCAGGCTTCTTTCTCCACTTACATAGCTTGTCTGATCCACATTACATTGTAACCCTGTCAATTCTGTGCCAGCACAACACAGCGGGCAAGGATCTCCAGCACAAGATATGGTTGTGTAGGAGTTTCTGAAGACACCTCTGATGCCAGAGCCGCTGCACAGTGTAATATCTCAAAGTTCTCCTTTGCTTATGGATTGAAGTAAAACAGATATTTCTATCATACTTTAACTAGACACATCCTCTTCTACACAGGAAAGAGATACAGTAATTGTGCAAATGCTTTATATCTTTCACACAAGAGGGAAGAGTTGAGCAGAGCACATTAAGAGTGCAGCCTCCCTGCTTCCATTTGTATTTCTGAGTGTAATGCCTCAGCATAGCATTTGCATATTTGCCAGAGATTATTTTTTAGTGTGCTTTATAATTACCCATTAGGAAATGGATAGTTAAGGATTTGCTAAGGTAATCAGCCCATTTTGAAGCTTCCTTCTTGCTGGTGTGTGTGTGCAGGGAAGTACTTTGCCACTGTATGCAACTGGTCTTAAACCAGGTTCATGCCACATCTGTAACTGAGTCAGATAACTTCTTCTATTTGAATCAAAAAGAACCCAAAAAATAACACATACTGAAAGAATGGTTTTAATCTATCCAAAAGTTCCATCACTCATTTAATGAGTTGACTTATTAAGAGATACAGGCTGAAATTTTATTAAACTTCACAACACAAAAACACAGCCAGTTTGTCTTGCGTTATTAATCAAGACCTTATGAAAAGGGTGCAAAGCCTATTTTTGGGGAAACAAGGCATTAAATTACAGCCTTGCTGTAATGACGGATACATTCTAACTCTTCGACATTTTAGTCCAGAGAAGTCAAGTAATGGCTGTTCTTATGTAATATATGATCAGTTTATTAAACATATAAAAATGACCTATCTATCATGTTCTTTAATTAATTCCAAAACCATTAAACCAAATGTATGAGGATCAAGCTGCACTGCAATATCCGAATATATCACATCTTGTAAATTCTCCAACTAATACCATGTCTGTAACTTTGAAATTATTAGCTCTCTAATGAGCTAAAATATTGTCGTCGTTTGTCTAGCATCTAAACACCTACCACTCTGAATCCTCAATCCCCAGGTCATTCAGAGACCTTTCAGTTTCAGTTGCATAATTGCAATAATTAAACTTGATATTCTAGTCCTTCGTAGCGTTGCTTTAGACTGCAATGGTTTCCTTTGGGGATAAAGTGAGAACACGTGCATAACTGCTCACTGAAGAACAAATTTTTGTGGTACTTACTGGTTTAGTGGGATTAATGACTTTTAGGAAAAAACAACTTCCCACGTATTTTTATTATAAGACTACTACGGGATTTCTTGCAGCCAGAATGAAGACTGTCCGCATCTTTTTCCTGCTGCTCGTACATGCTTCATGAATAACGTCGCAGACTGATCAAACCAGGATTTCTCCTGGCACACCGGGGAAACGACGGGACGGTGGCTGACGTGGCACCACCCCCACCTAGCGCAGCCCAGCCGCACTGCAGCTGCCGCGGCTCCCCTGTCTCCTCCCGCCCCGGGACAAAACGCCACGTTTCTCATCTCCTTATTCATACAGGTGTGTATATACACCATGCACAAACACATAAGGTGTATTCACTGCAGCTGCTTTGCGAAAATAGGAAAGAAGTAGTTGAAAATTTAGTCTAATTTGGTCTTTTAAGCATCATTTCTAGCATCTTTATCTAACACGAGGAGCATAGGCATCATTCTCTTCCTTCTCTTTACTATAAGAAGGATGAGGGAGTTGTACAAGAGGATTGATTTGAAGGTAGTAGTAATTGGAAGGATGACAAGAGAATGATGGCTAAACCCTCACTCTACGCATTGCTATTACAGAGGTCACCAGCTAGACACAACAGAGTAAGAACAATGCAAATATATTGAATGAGTGAAGTCTGATAGTTCACAACAGCAAGGATAGATACACTGTACCCACGCAATGAAACTGCTGCCCAAGGGTACTCATGAAGTAGGCTTTTCTTTTGATCTCTACAGGATACCTCATAAAACCAGCCATTCATGTTTCAGAAAGATGAAAACAAGAAAAGACACTGAAATTATCAGGCAAACAAAGATCTTTCCTTTTTAGAGGTATCTTAAAACTTATAGAAAAAGAAGCTTAAACTGTGAGTACTAACGTCAGATAATTGTGTGTAGATCTTTGCAAGTATCAGAGACTAAAGTTTTGAACACTCAGGATTCTCATGTCTCTTAGGATTGCAATCAACAGCAACGTCCAATTGGAGATCAGTCTCTAGTGGCATACTCCAGGGTACTGTGGCCAGTACTCCTTAATCTCTTTGACAATGACTTGGACAATGGGATAAGAATGCACCATCAGAAAGTTTGCAAATGATACATACCAGGAGGAGCGACTGATACATGAGATAGTTGTGATACAAAGCAGAAGGACTTCAACATGCTAGAGGAAAGGGATGACAAATTCAATTAGGAGAAATGCCAAGTCCTACATGCAGGGAGGAATAGCCCCATGCACCCATTATACATTAAGGGGTGAGGAAGGTATGGACCATGGACCAACACCCAGCATCTGGAAAGCAGCTCTGCAGAGAATGAACTTAAGGTACTGGCGGGCAACAAGCTGACCACAAGCCAGCAATGTGCCTTCGTATCCTGGGCTGTGTTAGAAGAGTGGCTAGACACTGGAACTTGTTTCCCAAAGGCGTTGTGGAATCTCCATTTTTGGAGATAATAAAAATCCAGCTTCATGCCATCCTAGGTTAATCTGCTTTTGTTGACATTGCTTGAGCAGGGAGGTTGAACTTGATGATCTCAGGATACCACTTCCCACCTAAATGATTCTACAACTGGTACTGGCTGTTTCTAAGTTTTGATAACAACTGAACTAACAACAACAACAACAAAAAGTAGCATCTCCCATGTTAAGATGCTGACCATGTCTTGCTCTTCTGCACATAGATTATTTATATCGGGAAAACCTAGGTTCTTGGGAACTCTAAGAAAAGGTTAAGAAAGTTCTGACTGGAGGAAAGGTCCTGGAAGTGAGGGAAGATCCTGGAGATCATGAAATGGATGGAGACAGGTGCCAGGGGAACAGTCTTTCAGGTCTTGGTTGTTAATATCCAAGGCTGGTAGCTGTAAACAGTTGCACAGCACAAACCAACAAACCCACCTGGACCTGCAGCCAGCTCCCTGACAGGATGCGGAAGTCAAGACCTAGCAATCATAACTTGGGGTAGGAGGGAAGTCAATGAGTTTCTGAGATATTAAGTAAAAACCTCTAATCTCATTGGTTCTTAATCTCTTTGGATCCTCAGCACTGGTTGTAGTATTCTGCATGGGTGATGAGTAGCTCATGACTACAGATCTCAACCGCTACCGTATGGCAAGCCATATCTGTCTGTGACTTAGGAAGGTCTCTGGTACCTCGTGGTCATCTTTCCAATCTCATGCCTTTACTAAAGTAGCAATTGGCCATACTACAGGTAAATGCATTTGAGGGCAACTCCCTGTAGAAACTGAGTACCTAAACTTTCATTCTCAGAAAAACATGTGATTAACATAGAGTTGGCCTCAGCCAGTCTTGCACAGGCAGAATATATACGTTTAAGCTGTGCGTCTACCCTAGAGTTATTGTGCACAGAACAGGAAACAAAGCAGCTATCATTTTTCTGTCATTTCCCAGTGCCAAAAGGAGGCCAAATACACTATGTATCTTCATTTACTTCTACCTCCATTTTGCCCTTACCTAATATGCTCCCTTAGAAGTGTCTCAGTATCTCTCACTGCCTCTGCTCTGCAGTCCACTTTTTCTGTCTTGTAATACCTCTTGTATAATGCAGAGACACTTGCGCATATTTCCTTCTCCACTAATGATGTCTGTCTTGAAAGTTCCATTGATACCTCCAACATTTCCAAATTTTTCTTCTGTATTTTCTCATGATTGTAAACCACTTTCCAAATTGACCCCTTTCAAGCACTATGGCAAAGGTAGGTAGAGAAGGAGAGTTCAGACAACTACTTAGTGAGTTTGTGCAGCAGTCAGAAATAAGAATTTACTTACGAATTAGTACATCAGCTTCAGAATGAAGCAAAAATATAATAGGAACAGATAGCAGCAGGATCCCTTTTCTGTAATTTAGTCTCCTTTCTGTTTTTTTTTTTTTGTTCCTCTTAATTACTTGTGCTTTGTTCCAAATTAGACTATGCTTTCTTTGGAGAAATAGCCTTATTGATCTGAGCACTTGTGAAACATTGGACGTTCAGATAAGAATCTTTATGTGTGCATATAAAACAAACAGCAGATGATAATGAAAGCAAGAGTTAACAGGTTCCTGATTTTCGGTGATCTAAAATTTGTGACCCATATTTTCAATTTAAGATTAATGAATGTTTTAAGAGATTGTATAAATTTCATAATTGGGGGGAGAGGGGATGGCATATTTTTGCCTCCAGTAAAAGTAATTATTATTCTCTTAATGTAAAGACTCTGTTCTCAAAAAAGTTACCTCAGGATGCATACATACAAGTCTTACCAACTAAGAAAAGGTACTATAAATGGTGCTTAAATTTTAGGGTCACAAAGTAGCTTTTGCAAACTTAGCCCTGCTAGTAGAGTGGTTACTATGGTTACTTCAGGACAGATTTTAAGCATGAGTCCAATCTCATGCTTGAGCTCACACTCATGTCATACAAGTTATTTGGACATAAGCCCAGACTGTGGCGAGGAACAAATCCTGTTTCCATGGTACCCTTTAGCATAGGTCCAAGTATGCATTTGTCCACAGTGAAGAGCAGTGGCACCAGGAATAGTAGTACTTTCTCAGTCCACGTCTCCCTTGCCATCTCCAAAAAGGCCTGTGCACGATAGAGGCGGTAGGAACAAGCTTGCCTTGTCTTCTCACTAGAAGCCAAGGCCATCAGGTCCTTCCAAAATGGTGCCCTGCAATACATACGCTACGAAGATCTGGACAGCTGTGGGTGAAAATCCAAGAGCAAGCCAGACTTGGCCCATTCTTGTGCCCCGCCTTACCAAATGAGAATACTGATTTACCAAAAATGAGTCGCTCAACAGCTGCCTGTAAAGGCTTTGTGGAAGAACTACCAAAGAAGTACTTCTAGAAGGTGTACAAGACAAATGCATGAGGAATAGAAGTATTAACATATATTTGAATCCAAGGGAAGTTTATGCAATATATACAGCATCAGTACTTGTCCTGACACAAGTGGCAATTAGGCACAAGAAGAAAATGACACTTGCGCTGGCACATGTTGAGAAGTGTGAAATGAGGCTTTGGACATCTAAGGCCTAAGGGAAAACTCTGCTGTTGATTCTTCCTATTAAAGGCCCACTATCCTTCAGCTTTCCCTTTGCTGCTAAAGACATAAAGGATAGTTTTGGTACACTTAAAAATATGTACATATATTGGAAAATATCTACGTGTAATTTTCATTCTATGAAGAGAAAACAAACCCACCATTGGTGACATGTGGCCTGATAGGGATCATACTATTCAGACAGGAAGACTCTCAGAAACAGGTGCAGCTGAGATGAAAAGTAAATTTCACTGGTATTTTGAAAATACTGGATTGTTTTTTGATTTCAGCAGCCATGAGGTATTTTTCCCCTCCACTTGTCTCTGCCAAGCACAGAGTCTGATTCACATGGCAGAAATCTAAACCAAAAACTTACATGCCACCTGAAATATTTCTTTGAATGGCAACCTGTAAACCTACAGGAAAAAGTTAACGTCTTTAGCTACCTGAGTAAAATATATATCCTCCTAAATGCTAATTCTTCTATATCTCCGTGGTAGAGTGTGTGGTTTATTTCAGTGACCATTTCTATCCCAAATGATACCAAAAGTACCAGCAGATAAGCTGACTCATTTTGGAGTTTCAGAAAGCAAACATCCTTTATTTCGGCACTGGTCGCATGAAGTAATGATTTCTATCAATCGTGTGCAACGAGACAAGACCTGGTTACAAAATATATATCTAACTTACATGCATATGTATAAATTCTCCAACAATCTCATGTATATTCTACTACTTTCCAATGACTAATCTTAACTTGATTATGAACTTCACAACAGCCAACTCTCTGCTCGTTAGAACTTTTAAGCTAGTTCTCTGTCTAGCCTTGAATTCTTCTGATAAGTAAAGAAATATTGTCAGGATACAAAATATACTATTAGTATTAGAAGAACAGTCTGCCCCTTAGATATCACTTAACTGAAGTTAAAATACCTCAATTCTATAGAAGAAACAACTACTTCAGTCAAAATATTCCACTTTCTGCAATAGCAAGCACTTCTTGTATCACAACAAACTCTTAACATGACATATACATACACAAGTACGTAGTTCCTGCAATGAACATGTCTACATAGGTGTTTTTAAAATAAATTTTACAGAATTATTTATCTGAAGTGGTAGTTTCCAGAACAAGAATATCAAATATTTACCCTGTAATAAGAGTCCCTGTAAAAGCTGTGAATGAACTGGAGTTAGGCCATGTCAATTTGCTATATCTTCTGCTTCCCCTTGATAACTAGCTGAGGAGTTTTTAAGAACTGGTTTGACAACACTGGCACAAAGCAGGAGTAAGAGCACCAGAGGAATCCAAAACAATTAGTTTACAATCCAAATTCAATAGTTCCTGCAGAATATTTCAGCCCAGCTTCTATTAGCACTAAAAAAGGCATCCCTCTGCTTCACAACAATCAAATTAACGATTTATCACAATTGCCTGCTAAACAGGCAAAATTTTATCCACGCTATTATTTGCCATCGTGGTGTTGAAATATTTAAAACTGCTGTCTATTTGCCTCCATAATCTTTTCTCTACACATGCCCAGATAGATCTGAGTCTGGTGAAAGTCAGTCAAGCTATACTAAGGCAATTGAAGACTTATTGATCTGCACCAAGTGAGGACCATTGTGATCAGTGGACGCACGCTGACCCACTGCTGAGAAGCCATTTCTGCCATCTCACTATGACCACAAGCAAGAAACATGCAGAAGCACACTCTCAGTCCTATCGTTGACTCAAAAAACTTCAGTTACTGAAGGTCAATCAGATAATGAAAGTGATGATTTTTCTCTGTCTGAAATTAAGTCTTCTGAAGAGTAGATTTATGATACTTTATGCCATATCAAAACTGAGTTTTACTTTATTCTAAAGACCTTTCTGAATACTGACGTAATAACAGGATGCAAGGTGAAGTAACATAAAATATAGTAAACACAAAAAAAAGATCATTAACAAGTGCAATTCCCAAGTAAAATTCAATCTAGGATTATACTGATATTTTAAATAGTATTTAATATCACTTAACGCATTTTTTAAACATCTCAACACAAAATACAAATGTAGTCTAAAAATCTCATTGAAAAAATAAATCCCTGAATGTTTTCCACAAAGCAGATACTTGCTGCTGCATTTAAATGTCTGTATTTTTTTTTCTTTCATTAAGTGGTAATTCAGCTCTTCATCTTTTCCAATTTTTTTACTCCCTTTCAAGCAATTACCGTTGTGGGATGATGTTAATGAATTATACACAGCATATTTAGAAATGAAATATGCTTTTAGAGTATGAAGTTAAGTTAATGGAAGCATCAACCTGAATAGATGCAAAAGCCAGACAACTTTGATATCAGTGCTTGATTGATTTTATGTCAGGTGTTCATATGAATAAGTAACCCTTACTTAGCTGAAGGAGCATTTTGACAAGATGTTTGCACTGATGAGCTATAAAAGCAGCCTTTTTATAAGACTGCTTTGCACTGTCCCTCATTTTTGATCTTATTTGGTTTCACTCTCTTAATATTGTGGAGGATCTATAGTCTACTATTAAAGTGCTTGTACAGCTACCTGTAAGATATTTACAAATTAAGAAAGCTATGAAATTATTGATATGAAAAAGGTTGACTCTACTTCCAAAAATATTACACTTTATATATGTGTTCTTTATTGTCTTCTCCAAATTGTTACAATGAACCACAGGTAATAACTATCGACCAAGTATTTTCCAGTGAGTTCAATAGTTTACATTTAAAGACATCTCATTTTTAAATACTTTTCGGTTCATTCTATGTTTAAATTGATAATAGACATTAGGAAATACTATTTCAATAATAAGATACAAAAGTTATTTTAAGCAACACAACATAATGTTTAAAAAGCTTAAAAGCTTGATCTGTCTTACTAAACACATAAGCTTTCAGATTTTCAACCACACCAAAACTAAGTTAGATTTAGCAACTCACTCCCTTGTTTTTGAGTGTCATTTTCTTCCTCTCATCAGGCTAAATCCCTAACCTGAAAAGAAATTAGTATTTTAGACTGACGACTCAAAGCGGGCTGGAACTTGTTACTTTATCTCCAATTATTATCTGTCTGTTTGTCACATGGAAGAGACACACGAGGTTGTGTTTTGGGTGTGTAGCCCCAGAGACTGAAAGCGAACACGGAAAAGAGCTGAATTGGATTTTATTGTAAAACCTTTACTCCTACTTTGAACAAGAAGAATTCTAGTCTTCACTGAAAATGTCTAGCAAATTATTTTTCTCTGTCACCACCACCCCTCACAACAATGTGTTTTTGAGGAAGCAACATTATCAAAAAAACCCTCACATGATCACGTCCAGTTCCAGAACCATTAGCCAAAAAGATAAAATTTGTGGAAGAAAAAATAAATAGTTGAGATAAATATATTTGTTAATGACAAAGGTATATAAGTACAAGAACAACTTACCTGTGTCGGTCATAGTCTTTCCACTTCTTGAGGTCTTTAATCCAAGGTTATCTTTAAAAATAAACCACAACAAATTAAAACAAACAAAAAACAATGAGCAGAAGAGTCACCTAGACATAAGGCCACATTAATTCAAGTTATATTCTTTTACAGAAACACTTTAGCCTGTTGAAGACTGCACTGTCTTCCCACTCAATCGGTGGCATCTTTTCATTAAGGGTGTGTTAGATAAGAATCACCTGATAAAATGATAAGGACTGTGCTAATGTGCAGGTGGCTCACATTAGTAGACCCTGGTTTGCAAATCTGTAATCTACCACAATGTGTGTTATCAAGACAATTTTCAATGCAACCATCAGGTGTCACTCTATGTAATCAAAACCAAGAAATGAAAATTAAATCTGTCTGTCTCTCACCTTTCAGCATAAAACTGGTTTGGTTTTTGTGGTTTTTTTTGGTTTTGGTTTTTTGGTTTTTAACATTTTAAAGATTTCCCCAGAGCCAAATGACAACTGTAGTGAACTGAAAATGAAGGTTTTTATGTAACACCAATAATGCTTGAATTCAGCCATAGTTCTAGCAGTGTGAGTTTATACACCCATGACTGTTTTTTTTCCAGAGGCTTTGTCTTTGAGTTTATTTTTTTATTTTAGGTTATGTGATGTAGTAAATCATATTTTAAAACACTTTAAAGCAGAGTAGAAACACCACAGACACAACATAAAACCTTAAACTAGAATACGCTTCTTCTGATTATTCACGTTTGTTCAGAAAACTGTGGAAGTAAATCTATAAGGCAGATTTCATCCCCGGAATAGGTATTACCAATCCACAGTGATCCAGTATTATGCTAAATGTGACAATCTTTTCCCTCAGAACCAGTATTAACATTTATTTACATACTCTAAGCAATTTAAGCCTAGCTTCAGTTAAGTGTATACTGTGAAGTAAGCCCACACTTCACTGACCCAAATCTCTGACCATGCAATTACAGCTATGAAGTATGGACAGAACTGGATAAGGCGAAGTGAAAAATAGTATTTAAACTAATTCAATGGCAGATCATCCAAGATTTTGCAAATTAACACCTAGAATTTCAGCTCTGTCTGCAGCTGTATCGTAAAGATCAGAAAATGGTGCTCATGCTATTTCAGTCCATCCAAGCTCTATCTCATGAAACAAAGAGAGATTAATCTGCAAGGTAGGAGTTGAAATTACTTTGAATATTACTTTGGCAATAATACTAAGTAGTTCATTGAACTGTAATGTTCAGTTCCAAGCTGTTCTTTTACTGTTAATGCATCAACAAATAAATCTTACCCCAGAGTTTCAGAGAAGCCGTTCTCATGCAGTGGTTCTGGTATGGCAACTAGCACACCCAGCAGTTTAGCTGTTATGCGTTTGTAAGAGTTCAGGACAAGAAAAATCATTCTTAGTGGCAGCCACTCTCAACACTCTACTCGACAACAGCCCCATTACACCTCTGTCCTTCTAATCAACTTTGGATGATTAATAATCACAGGATTGTCTTTCTTGGCAGCAAAGCAATTTCCAGAAAGGAGCAAACATTCAGAGCCACAAGAAAGTCTGAATTCATATGTGTCCTCTGATGCTGGAAAGTCTATACAATATTTGTTCTGCAACTGCAACATGGGAGAACAAAAGGATAGCTGAGCATTATAAAGAGAGATTGCTTCTCCATCTGCACTGCCTAGCAGCAGCACCTGATGTAGTCTCCAGAGCAGCAACATTGCCACAATTCACCACTACAAACCAGGGTGAGATGCTGGCACATCTGAGTCTAGTGGAGCTCTGACTTCAGCAAGGCCAGAATTCAACCCAGGTTCTTGTTGCCTCAAGAGACATGGAAGTGTGCTCACAGATATGAAGTACCGACATTTATACTACCACAAGCTGTAGTTTGTATTTTTATTTTGAAGGCAGAGTCTTATGGAAACCTATTGGATGCTCATGCATTATTAATTTTCTTCAGCTATAAAAATATAAAATGGAATGTACAATAACATGTTGTTTATTGCTTATGCCTGTGTGATGCTCAGAAACTCGGATCTCCTGCCAGACACTTACAAGCAGAACTGTTCCACTTCATGCTGATGACACTGCTCCATCAAACAGCACTAATCAAATTGCCCAGGGCCTTCCAAACAAACCGTTAAACTGCATCACCAAAAAATAGTCAAATTGTACTGCCCATCTTAGTCTTATACTGACAGCGTGAATTGGAAAGTCTCCAAATATATTATAAAAATATAATAGGTTCTGCAGATCTGCTTTTGAAATTCCAGCTAAGTTACATCACTGTCCTTAATTGAATGGCAGCTGATAGCTATCACAATATTTAGAGGTTTATAAAGAAAAATGTTCCACTTTAAAGGTAGCAATGTGTTAGCATCAGATTTTAACATGCTTAATGACAAAGATTCCTGCTTATCTAGAGAAGTTGCTAACACCAGTCTGCTGGTTACCCTAAACATTTCACGGTAATTTAAAAAAATTACTTCATTCCAAAGAACAAACACATTCTGGTTATCTCAGTTCTGTACCACAGAAATATTAGGTCTTGTGCTAACAGAAGATCACCTTTGTACAGTTAATTTTCAAGTTTGTTTAGTTTTCTTTCAAGCAAGCATTTCACTTTATACCACTGGTGTAGAGGAGCAAAGCTCTCCTTATACACCTGTTTCTTACATTGAAGAAAAAAGGTAGGCAGGTTTTTTGAGTTAGCGGATCATCTCCCTCTTGGCAGTTGCCAGCCTTATCTATGACTTCTGCTTTGCCTCACCGTTTTAGCAGCGTTTTCAAGCAGAAGAAGGAGCAGTGGGTAAGATGGTACCATCAGAGGCAGGTAGCTTTCAGATGGGAAAAAGGCTCTGGTATCACAAGCTGTACTCCAAGAAACTGGGTAGCGTTCAGACATAGGGGAGATATCACACATGTCATCTTCGTGATTATCACTAATCACCTTGAATAACAGGAGAAAATTAAACACCTTTCTTTAATATAGGTTTCCCATTTGGAGCAAACAGCAAGGTTTTTGTGAAAATGGTATTCTTATTTCATGCAATGAGTGCATCCAGTTGTTTGCAGAATCCCTGTGTTATTCTGTTGGCCAAATTTATATTAGCAAATAGTGTTATATATTAGGAACAGATCTGTGGAACAAAACAGTTCATGCTGGACATTTGACATCAATGCTCTATATGTGTCCTATGTATGAACACCTGTTGAGAGTGCATGAGGTGTGTGCTAGGGAGCACAGCTTTTACTTTACTTCCATCTGAAAAGAATGAACCACTCCAAAATGCAAACAAAAGTGTGGTAATTGGGTGATTTACTGAAAAATCATGCTCCTGATCTGATCAAAAATGGTCTTTGTGAGGCTCTCAGATTCTACAGGCACCGAAGAGTCAAATTGATACAAAACAAACATATTTTATCTTTCTGATTCACCAGCTGTCATACACATTACCAGAGAAGAAATCCCAAATCTGAACTTCCTTGACCCTATCTAATGCTCAGTTCAGAGCTTTGTTTGAATGTGGTCAGTAAAACAAAAAAGACATACCAATATTTAGATGGTAGAGGTTTGTTGTATGCTGTAAAATAGTCGTAGGTGCATCCATATTTTTCATCATTTTATTTTTCCCAGGTGAAGTTCATGAATGTTATATCAGAAGCAACAACAGAGAGGTCTAGATAGGTCCTGGTATACTGTAGGCAGCTGTTGTATACACTTTTTCAGGTAGCTTTGCCAATGCATCTTGATCCCCGTTCGCAGAACTTTAGTTCTTCTAACGTTGGATAACTGAGCAAAGGCTGCCATCTAATCTACCTAAGGAGTGCTGGGAATCATATTGTGGGAACACATACATGCATCATCAGTTTTAATAAATGCAAAGTAGTCTTTTCTTTAAAATATTTTTTTCTATTTAGACATATTGGAAATAAATGAAATTACAAAAAAGCCATGGGTAACAGAATGACAGTCCATGAATAGTTATTTGCCTTCTAAGTCATGAGACATAACTTCTGGGTTAAACGCTAATTTGGAAACTCCTCTAATGCATCTTTTGCACCTCAGACATTTCTAATGAAGCACAAATAATGATCTTCACTACAATTACTGACAGGGTTTTTTTTAAATACACTCTGTGTTTAGACAGCCTTTTATTGCATCAGGTTCAGTACACTTAGAGGTTAAATGGAAAACTTGACTTTTCCTTCAATACCAATGTCAACAGTTGGGCAGAATAATTGGAAAGTGAGGAAGGAAAAGAGTATTAATTAATTGCAATATCTACTAAAGCATGGGTCATTTTGAATTGACTCAACAAGTCTCACCTAGATTTGTTTTGAGTATTTCTACAAAAGCCACATGTTTCCTGTGTACAGGCTGGTATTACCAGACTCCCATAGAATGCAAAGAGGTTCCATGAGTTTTGGCAAATGTTTTAGTGTCCACCAAGATAGAGACTAGTATTATTGTCTGTAAATGTTCTTTCTCAATCTCGGTCTTTAGATATGAAATATGAAAATAAGAAATACAATATGCTTTCCCATTGTGGGATAGTAATTTCCTGTTTGAAGGAAATTTGACCGAAAGCTTTGAAAAATGAAAATGTCTCCTCTTCTCAAAGCATACGTATGTCCCACAGTACTATTGCATGAAAATCCTTTGTTTCCCACGTACATATATCATTTTATAGTTTAGGTGCAAAGATCTGTCACTAGACTTACACATTTCTCTGCACAGCCACAATTTAGCAACACTGTAGAACTACAGTGTTGTTCCAAAGGTAAATATATGGTGCAATTTTATTTTCATACTGATTATTACTTTTTCATCATTCTTTAATCTGCTTCGAGACAAATCACAGTCACTCTCTTCAGCAGCTATGCCACTATGCAATGTGAGTTAGCTAGTTATTAAAAAAGCTAAAGAATCAGAAAAAAAATCTACCAAGAAAATCCAAACCCCTCTATTTAATAAATACTTATACACAGTTATGTATGTAAATCAAGAAATATTTGTAAACAACTAGGAAACAGAAGAAAAGTTGAATTAGCTATTGATACCATTCTCAGTAAATAATTAAACATCCAGTTTAAAGCATAAGTAACAATATGTAACAGGCATAATTTCAGAATAGTCAAACAAAAATAATCCAAAAAAACCTCCTGTATTCATAGTGACAATTCTCTTATGACAACATCACAGGAAAAGGTTGTAATTAGTGCAAAAATAAAGCAGACAATCTATTAACATAATCTGAATAAAATCCTTCCACACTTAAATGCAGACACTAAGTGCTAGTATAGTACTTTATTAATTAACAAAGTATTTATCCACTGGGAAATGAGGATAAAAGACTGTACACTTTGTCAGACTGCATGAAAATGTATTAGCTCTTCATAAGAAATGCATAAAAATCAAACAAAAGAATGATTATCTCTTTAAACCAATTACATTTAATCTCAGAAGAAAGAATTAATAAATCTTTTCCTTCATGTTACTGTGATACATCGCTAAAGTTACAGAGATCACAGTCCTTTATAGATTTCAAGGCTAGTGTCAAGCTGTTCTCTTGAACTCGTAAAAGTATTATACCACATGGAATTTTAATTTAGAGGGTTTTCTTTTTTTTTTTTAGGAGGAGGAACAACCTTGTAAATGCATTACTTTAAATTGAGATGGTTTTTAGGCAAATGATAGACATGTTTCTTTCTAAAGTGTCTGTCTCATACCATTGATACATTTATATAGTATATCCTTGTCTCAATTATACTGTCAGAATGGTTTACTCTTGCCATGTGCTCTGGAAGTCTTGCTTTTTCTTCACTTAAACTTTACAAATATAACATTTTTAGATAATAATATTCTAATTAATTGTAAATAATTTATCTGTTTTCTGTAAAACATCCTCAGGCCTTCCAAACAACAAAGGATGTATAAACTAAAACAAACACAAGTGAACAACCTGCTGAAAAATTCTTAAGAGAAAATATTTTACAGAAAACAAAGGAAATTAGAATTTCAAAGATAGGAAACTATTTAGAGACTATGGTCTTTAAAACCTGATGGGCATATGGACTAAGCCATTCTAAAATCACAAGTGAATGATTAACAAGTTTCTAACATGGCTTCTTCCCAAAGCAACCAATTTCCAAAGTGAGATGTCTTGAATTCCATAAGAGATCACTCAGATATTACATTTTCTGCTCTTGATTCTGATCAAGATTCTTCCTAGAGACTTTAAGAAGTCCCATATCAATTTCCATCCTCTAATCCAAGGGAGAACATTGCAGCCTTGCAACTAAAGGCTTCTCTGTAAAGCTGAAAGTCACCTCCTTGCTCAAGGTCCTGCATTGTCCCAGAAATAAGGAAAGGAATAGATAGAATTTCATTCCTTGTGCAGACAGTCACATCATTACTTCAGTCTTCCTAAAGCCCTTCATTCATATTATGTTATCTTCTATTTCTATATATTACATTTTTTTAATAAGATATGTGTGACAATTACCGTTCAATCATTTTTTGGAAAAGAAGAAAAAAAGGTTTTTGCAAAACTAATCCAAAAGTTTCTACACTTGCCTAAAAACTGACAAATGTTTATTTGGAAAAAGATATTAATATTATTTTTTAGGAGTTCTAGTTTTGATCCTTCACTCTTCCAGACAATTTTTGGACTCATGTCTCAGACAGACTGCATTTTCTTTAATATAATGAAACATCACAAGTTTGCATTGCAACATGCAAAATTCGCTCGCTGTATAAATACTTCAGGGGACAACTTAATCACCAATTTATGAACTTTTAAAAGTAAAAGTATTCTTGGTGTGGAGATCATTCCATCTTGCATGTATATTTTGAGAAAACTTACTCCTTCCTCCAAGGCAGTTCTTTCTACTTGATGGGGCACTTTGAATACCACTTACTGTGACAAGATGCAAAGAGTTCATAATCAAGAAGAGAGTAATCATTTATTTACCATTCATGAAAATGTATCGATTCTATATTTTTATCATTTCCCTTTTATGGGATAAAATTCTAGAAATAAAAGGATGAAAATAAAAGACATTCAGGTAGAAAAGATAAAAATTTCATTACAATGATTAAATGCTGATTTTTCCTTTAATATTCCAGTAAATTAATCAGAACTTATTTTTACAAGGACCCATTGAAAAACTACTGTATAATGCAGTGAACTACTCAAGTAACCTAAAGTTTCTTGTACTGAATGAGTTCTATGAAATTCAAGGTTGTCTGAAGTTTTTTCTGACTTGTGTTTATAAAAATTACATACATTTCAAAAGTTCAATCTAGTACATATTTTTATTTTTTTTACTCTTTTTCATCTCTTCTTAATACTATTGTTCACTTGTCCAGAATAAGAAATAGAAACTTTTCTAAAGTTTCAGAACATCTCTTCCTCAGGACCAGATCTAGAAGTCAGAATGTCTTAACTGGTCTCAGTACTTTAACTGTAAATCTTTCTGTAGCAACATCAACAAATTACAAAAGAGATTCCTGGAAGTTAAGATCCTTATGGAAAGGATGAGGAGATGATTTCAGTTGCCTGAAGCCTTAATATAGAATGACAAGCTCTGCCTACCAATACCTGTTTTGTGTAGAACACAGTTACAAGCATGTATTACTGTCTTTCTCCTAATGTTTTTGCATTTTCAATATCCTTCTGATGCACTTTTGTTACATACTTAATGTTGCTACAGGTGCAAAACTGTAATTTCAATCTTGAATGCTGATGCACATGTGCCTCAAAAACACTGAAGGCCAAAACTGTATGCTGCTAACACAGATTATGGGTCAACAACATCTTTCTTTGCTTGCTAATGCTTTATTGTCTCTTAGTATACATTGAAATAATAATGGTAATTTATGCAGATATTTTGTATGCATAGCAAATAATGAGAAACACCTGCAGAAATTTCCCTCCTTCTCTGAGTTCAGCAACTAATTATATTTTTAAATAATGGCTACCATTGAACACAATTATCCAAATCACTTTAAGTAATGGAATCTTTTAAAGGTGTTTTTGAAAATTTTCACACAGTTTTTAAACAGTCTTTTTATATATTGGATAGGAAACAAAGAACATGGTAAGCAGCTCAGTAACCCAAAAATGTTTTGGCAGCTAAAAATCAGACTATGGTTTTTTTTTTTCAGTCTTCTGTAGGCTAGGATTTCCCCAGTACCTTCTCTTCCTGATTAATATTCATGGCTGCTATGTATGAAAAATAAACTGCAGAAAAAAAAGTAAAATACCAAGCCCCTCCAGTTAAAGGGGCTGACTCCACAAATCTCTCATTTCCAGAGAGAGATTTGAAAGCAAAAATGAGGAAGGAAAATGGCAATGTTTTTAATAAGGAATGAGAGGCTAATTTAAGGAGAAGAGTAGAGCAAAGGTCTCTGAAGACTAAAGTAACATCCATTCACTTGAGAGATACTCATGTCTTAGTACCTTGCACATTGAACATTCTTTCCAACTCTCTAACTAAAAGGCACAGAAATGTGTTTCCTGGTATATTGTTCCTTGTAATTAAATAAATAAATAAAAGTTAAAGAAAATCACTTGACAAATAGTACAATCAGGTCTGCTCCTGTATTTGATTCTCTATATCTGATTGTAAACTAAAGAGATGGGTTAATCTTAATTCAGCACCTCTTCCTCCTATTTTTGCTTCCTAGCTTTCCAGAATGATACAACGAAGAAGAAAAATGGTTTAAATACATCTTAACCCCCCCCCCCGGACATCATCCCATAGGTCCTAATCTAATTCAAAAGAGCTTCAGAAAGCCAGCTGTTTTCTAGAGCATTGACATTGATGATAAGATCATGCTACTGCTGCTGCTATTGGTCTGTACTTAAGTCTTCAAGGAGTAGCAGTCAATCCCTGACTGTATAGAGCACATTTTGATCTACTTGTGTGACTCCAGAGTAAATGGATTTTTGTTTTGTGTTGTAAATACAACTTAACCTCAACAACATTATAAAGCGCATGACAAATCTTGCAAAACACCCACATTTCTGGCAGCTAACATAAAAATATTGAGGAAAACACAGTGACACTCAACATTGAAATGTTTCAGACAAGTTCTGAATTTTAAAACTTGTCAGGGTCACTCCAGCTTGGTCACTTGGGCAAGACGATGCCTACAAAAGGCACGGCTGCCCCAACATTTTCATCTTTTTCATCTCCTGTTGCTAGTGGAAACAGACATGATGCTCCTGGAGGTGGACAAGAATGACAAAAACTACCATTACAGCCTCAAAGAAGCCTATTTATCTCTAGCATTACAGGTGCATAATAGACTGAAATGGGACAATTAGAGTTTAAAAGGAGGGAAATTAGGGTTCGGTTATATGTATGATACTCCTGTGTGAAATTAGTTGTTATTCTAACCCATTTCCCTGAAGCTAGACGTCCATACCATACAAATGTGGGAACAGATACTTATAGTTCACCTTGTGAAAAGAAGCCAAGTATTAACTTCTAATTTTGAGTTAACCAGAACAAGGACAAAGCAGTTTGGAGAAGCATTGACACACATTCTTTCATGCTTTATAGACAAACAGTAGAAATTATTCTTCAAGCTTTTGAACCAGTATCTCGTACCTGCACACAGCTCCTTGGTGTGACTTGCAGAATCATTGTTTTTGCATTGCTGTTTCCTTATTTTGTACACGCAATAACTTTTTATCGCTTTACATGAATTCAGTGATTACATTATATTAAAAATGTCAAAAGCATTACAGTGACTTCTATTAAAGTTGTATTCTTACTTCAATTTTGAAATTGACATTAAAAATAACACCTTTTTTGTGCACATTTATTATAGTTTGGAAAAATAACAAAATATTTCACATTTGTCACAATGGAATCTGCCCGCATAAACACTGTTAAATTCATTTTAATAGCTGCATTGGATCTTTAGTAGTTGAAAGATTTTTGATAAGTGTGGAGGATTTAATTTCTTGAATTTACTAATTTTTCAAGTCTGACCATCGTGCTCCAGATTGAAAGAATATTTAGCACAGGATCTTATCTCTAACAGTAGTCAGTAACAGGAAAACTGCAAGAATATGGCAAGCATGCAACAGTACTTTCAAGGATGCTCTATCAGTTTCCAAGAATCCATAAGCAAAGATCTGTTTTCTATCTCTTAACTCCTAAGCAGGTTTGGGGTTTTTTTGGTTTTATTTGTTTGCTTGTTTTTTGTAATGTAGTAACCTAAACATTTTATTTGTATTTCCATGCTTTTCTATATGCAGAATCCTTATAAAACATTTTAAGATGCTAAACTGTACTAAAGTTATTAGATAAACATTTTTAGTTTCAAACCTAATTCTAGAATTGTCATGTCCTGTGCAATTCTGAAAACAAGAATGTTTTTTTTTGATGTGTGCAACAATGTCTTGTACCATGATAAATTTGGACTGTAAGGGATAGTATATCCCAGTGGTCTTGATATAGATCAAATACTGAAAATCACATCCGGGAAAAATGTAATTTGTTATTGTTTCTCAGTCTTTTGCATAGGCATATGCTAACTGTGTGATTGAACTGTTCTCTAAGAGAGATATAATGCGGCACTTTGAAACATATCTCTCCAAGCGTGTAGTTCCAACCTAGTCTTGATTTCCAAAACAAAACAGGAGACTCTCAGAGTCCAGGCAGATTTTCTGAAGAAGAATTTAATTAGGACAAGTAGATGCAGAAAATACACTGATAAGTTATCTTCTACTTTATGTAGTCCTGTGTGGTGTTGTACTGACTAGAAAGGGAAGAAGCAACATGCTTTTACAGAAGTAGGCAGCCTGAGAACTAAATTACCCCACTTTAAGGAAGACGAAGTGGGTAAGTTTCTCCCAAAATATAGCAGTGGATAGTCAAGACAGAAGGAAAGCGCTTCAGGAATACAGTTGTCACACCCAGTGCAGAGAATAGGATTTACTTTCCACTTTCAAATGGCCAAAAAGGGTGCCAAGTTTTTTCTGTCTTGCAAGATCAAACACAAATTCAAGATGTCAAAGGCAAACGTCAAAATATGTCATCCATTGTATTCTCATTTTACTCATGTTAACTTGCACATTACTGAACATAATGCTAAGTTTTTCAGTTAGTATGAGGACTGAATAAAAAACTCCAACCAACGTATAATATTATTAAAAATATCATATAAATGTCTATTCTCTCAGTTTAAATACTTTAAAGAGAAAGTTTTATCTCCTTGAAAAGCATTACAGAAAAGACTTGTACTCCCAGTTCCATTTGCAACAGATTTTGGTAATGGTGAGTTTTATCACGACCATTGCTTCTCCCTTCTATAAGCATATATATTTTGGTTGTCACCAAATTTGGCGGAAGAAGTAAAACTTATTTTTTAAAAAAAAAAAAGCTCGGAGTTTCCAGATGCATTTCACAAATTGCCGTAGCCCAAATCGTCCACGAGAGGGAACTGTTGTTTAACAGTTGAAGATTAATTTCCCCTGTTCATTCAGTGCAATTTCCCCGGCTTACCTAAACCCTGCCAAATGGGATGTTTAGAAAGTAAAAGAGCAATCTTGATCCTCATTAGAATGCTATTTTTGAAAGCTAAACTGTTTTAACTTTTAACAGGGAGGGTACTAAAGATGGTGCTACTAAGGGGATTTGGTGTGCTGTGCAGATGGAACCAAGTGACAGGCGCCTGATACAAAAGCAGAGACATGATAGCAATAGACACCACAACAAGAACACATCTTCCGTGCTCAGTGCTTTATAAGGAAAAAGAAAACTTTTCCCAGGGATATATTAATTTTAAAATATGTTACTGTAAAATAAAGGAAGAAATAAAAAGGATAGTTCGGTGTTCAACATATCAATTCCTCCTTGAACAGGTAAAAATGATGATCTGTAACTGGTACAATGCAAATATATGCTGTGAAATGTTCATTTTTATAGTCCCTGAGACCACTGTAACTCACCAAATCCAGATTACTTCTGCAGAAGGTATATAGAGAGGACTCTTGGAAATTACACAGTCTCCTGCTGGATCCTGCCCAGACCCTACATAGTCAGAAGTACAAAACAAGTTGGAAAAATATATACTTCTTCAGGGGATTTTTTTTTGAGCAATGGAGAAGATGAATATATTCATTCATCTTGACAGTCTCCTGATTTATTAGAGTGTTAACGTTCATTCCTTTTGTACGATTTGGCAAATGATCAATGGAATTATCCTTTCTGCAGGCAGCCTCAGATTGGCCGTGGCAGCAGGTACAAAAGGCATAATACCAGATTAGGATCTGGGATGAATTAACAGCGTAAAAGGACTTCAATTTTACAGACTAGATCAAAAAGCAGTAAGAAGGTTGATAAAGAGGCTGAAATTCATGGAAATGTTTTTGTGAAATTTGTAGTGTTAAAATTTTTTCATTGAATACTGAGACATATAACGTATAAATATATAAATTTTTTGCTAACATTGATAGGAAAATTTGTAGGAAAAAAAGGAAAGGAGGTTATAGACTTTTGTTTTTGCTGCCTGCCTAACTTTATATATGGGAGTTGTCCTGCTGAATATTATGAGGGTAACTCGTATTATCTTATCTCTAAAGTTAAGAGAAGCATTGCAGGTTCAAATCACAGGTTTTGTGTATTTTGATTTTACAGCTACTTTTCTGGTACTCAAAATTACTCTGAAAAGAAACTCAATACCTCCAGAATTATTTAAATATATGTTGATTTTAAATTCCACACATTTCCTGGCCTTAATTTTGCCCTTTGTCTGAAACTAATAGTCATCAAAATTGCAGTTGCTTAACCGCTGTCTTTAAATAAGAAAACATTCTGCATTTGATTAACAGAGAAACCTCCTCATCAAGAATTTTTTCTTTTAATATTCTATTTTTATTCCTTCATTAAAACCGCAAGAAAATAAGATGCCTTATACATAAGAAAACCTACCAAAATTAAGCCCATTCTCAAATTAATTAAATAGCACCATCCTCCAAACATTTTGTTGAAAAATGTAAAATCTTTTAACCTAAAATGCTGTGAATTAACATTTATTTTTTTTTGTATTAAAAAAGCTCAGCTTCTCTCTGTGCTTCAAAACTGACATATTGTGCAATAAACAGCAATCAGTGTAAAGATGCTATATTAAACAAACGAAGTTTTGTTTTGCTAAACTAAGCAAAATTAGTTGAATGCCCTAAGTAATAGTTGCTGGTATTTTTTTCTAAATTATTTCTCCACTTGTTTTTGTGTCTATGCATAAATTAAAAATCTGCTGAAATTTATTATTCATCTGAGATGTAATTAATATGCAAAATTATGCAAATTAAGATGCAATTAGGCTTCAATTCTCTAGTGGAATTTTCCATTATAATTTAATACAAAGTAATAGAGTAATTGGTGTCACGTGTAATTACGGTTACTCACGTGTACTTGCAGACGTGAAAATGGTGTGGTATATGTTAGTTATCCTATGCAAATGTACTGTACAGGCTCTTAACACTTGGGAACTAGGTAAGCAAAGATTGTCTTAAAAAAGAAGTGAGCAATAGTGACCCTTCTTTCTTGTTGTGTACTGTCATTTTCAAGAACATGAATAATTGTAATTAATTTTTGCTGTGTTTATTCCTTAGAATTTACAAATAGGTAGCATGATGCAATACTAGCCTTTCTGTTTTTAATAGCTTTATAAAATTGACTTTGGTTAAACAAAAAATGATTATGAAACCGATGAAAGTTTGAAGAATCAGTGACACACATAGCACCATTTTGTTCAAGTTTCGAACAGAAAATATATTTCCTGTCTTAATGTGATATACAGTGAGTTTCAATTGCTTCATAATTTGCTACTTCTTAGTATACAGCTTTGCACTACAACCTATAGTGCAAAATCAGATTCACATGATTTGGCTGGAGCTAGAACCTACAGAGAGCTGTGGACAAGAATATATGTACCGGGTGAGCAAATCACACTGAACTCAAGTTCTTTAAGTGTTAACATCTGCAGGATCAGCCTCTGAGTTCATATGAACTGTCAATACAATTGGCTATCTCTGATACCGCAAAATAACTCAACGCTTTTTGAGTCATTTTCTTGTCCCAAAGTTTAATTCTTGCTTTGAAATGACAGGTTTTAAGATACAGCAATAAACTGCTCAAACAAACCTAGCAATCCAAGCGTCATAATTTGCCTGATAACCACACATCCAGCTACATAGATTACTACATAGATTACTAGATAGATCACTAAGAACTTGAATTCAGAAAAATAATAAATAAAACAGGATAGAGGGGAAAAAAACTAAACCCAGAAAAATGCCTTCCAAATTTTATGGTAAAAAAAGAAGAAAACCAAAAGAATAAACTATGAATTGGTTCTTAGCTCTGACAGAAGTCAGTAACATGTGCACAAAATAAAACAAATAATTCCATTTCAGTTTTATTTTGTTTTGATTTGTTTGTTTGTTTGTTTGTGAGTGTGAAGACATTTTCTACAAACCCTTTTTTTGGTTTTAATGCTATCATATTCTCAATCCCATGTTTGTTCCCCCCCAGGCTGGAACTTTTCCATTGTTCATGCTATAAGTTTAATGCGGATGGATCAATAGGTAGGTGGGATGAAGAGAGGGAAACTGGAATGATTTAATATAATGAGTATGTAGCTTCAGTGTGCCAAATCGGTCTCCTTCTCTTTCTTTCATTTTCTTCTACTGCCGCTGGCTAATTATTTAAAGGAAAAGGCATCTATGTGAGAAAATAAAATCTACCATTAGTCTCTTGTGCTGCACCCTTCCCTTGCCACATCCATTCATCCATATGTAGCTCTTCCATTCACTCCCATAATACCACCAATTACTATGCAGTCAGGACCATCCATATTCATATTCACATCTCACTGTGGACATTTAAGCTACACTCTGAGCAACACTCATACCTTAAACTACACCTATTATACAGCTGTTGTACAATTACTGTAAATGAAGTATACAATATGGGGCTTCGCTTGTATAATAATTTCTATAGTGATAGGGGAAGTGATAGGGGAAGAGGGTTTTGTGTACTTCTGCCCAGCATACCTTTTGATCTCCTTCTTGTTTCACAGTATCACAGTATCACAGTATCACAGTATCACAGTATGACAAGGTTGGAAAGGACCTCTGAGATCATCAAGTCCAACCTATAACCCAACACTAACACCAACCATCATCTAAACCATGGCACTCAGTGCCACATCCAATCTCCCCTTAAACACCTCCAGGGTCGGCGACTCCACCACCTCCCTGGGCAACGCATTCCAATGGCCAATCACCCTTTCAGTAAAGAACTTCTTCCTCACATCAAGCCTAAACTTTCCCTGACGTAGCTTGAGTCCATGCCCTCTAGTTCTGTCACTGGTCACCTGAGAGAAGAGACCAACCCCTGACCGACTACAACCTCCTTTCAGGTAGCTGTAGAGAGCAATGAGGTCTCCCCTGAGCCTCCTCTTCTTTAGACTAAACAGCCCCAACTCCCTCAGTCGCTCCTCATAGGGCTTATGCTCCAGCCCCTTTACCATCTTCGTTGCCCTCCTCTGAACACATTCCAGTATCCTGACATCTTTCCCAAACTGGGGGGCCCAGAACTGTACACAGTATTCCAGATGAGGTCTGACTAGTGCCGAGTACAGGGGGACGATAACTTCTCTGGTTCTGCTCACCACACTATTCCTGATGCAGGCCAGAATGTCATTGGCCTTCTTGGCCACCTGGGCACACTGCTGGCTCATGTTGAGCTTCCTGTCAACCAGCACTCCCAGGTCCCTTTCTGCCTCACTACTCTCCAGCCACTCTGTCCCCAGTCTGTAGCTCTGCATGGGATTGTTGTGTCCAAAATGAAGTACCCGACATTTGGACTTATTAAACATCATCCCATTGGAATCGGCCCATCTCTCCAATCTGTCCAGGTCCCTCTGCAGGGCCATCCTACCCTCTAACAGATCAACCCTTCTTCCCAGTTTGGTATCATCAGCAAACTTGCTGATGATGGACTCAATCCCCTCATCCAGATCATCTATAAAGATATTAAACAGGACCGGACCTAACACCGATCCCTGGGGGACACCACTGGTGACCGGCCGCCAACTGGATGAGACACCGTTCACCACCACTCTCTGGGCTCGGCCATCCAGCCAATTCCTAACCCAGCACAGAGTGCTCTCATCTAAGCCACGGGCTGACAGCTTCCCTAGGAGTCTACTGTGGGGGACAGTGTCAAAGGCCTTGCTAAAGTCCAGGTATACCACATCCACAGCCTTCCTCTCATCCACCAGGCGAGTCACATGGTCATAAAAGGAGATCAGGTTGGTCAGGCAGGACCTGCCCCTCCTAAACCCATGCTGGCTGGGCCTGATCTCCTGACCGTTCTGCAGGTGCCGCATGATTTCACCCAGGATTATCTGCTCCATGATTTTACCTGGGACCGAGGTCAGGCTGACAGGTCTGTAATTACCTGGATCATCCTTACGGCCCTTCTTGTGGATGGGCGTCACATTGGCCAACTTCCAGTCTTCTGGGACCTCTCCAGTGAGCCAGGACTGCTGAAAGATGATGGAGAGCGGCTTAGCAAGCTCATCCGCCAGCTCTCTCAACACCCTAGGATGAATCCCATCCGGCCCCATAGACTTATGAGGGTCCAAGTGGCTCAGCAGGTCTCTAACTTCCTCCTCATGGATTGCAGGAGGGCCAACCCTGCCCCCATCAACCACTTCAGAGGGCCAACTGTCAAGCACGCTGACATCCTTACTGTTGAAAACTGAGGCAAAGAAGGCATTAAGTACCTCGGCCTTCTCTGCATCAGTGGTTACTATATTTCCCTCCACATCCAACAAGGAGTGGAGGTCGCTGCTGCCCTTCTTTCTACCATTGATATATTTATAAAAACTCTTCTTATTATCCTTAACAGAAGTGGCCAAGTTCCTTCTTCTCTCCCTTCCTCCCCTTGATCTTGATTCAATAAAAGCTTATTCTGAGACACAAAATATATAGATTCTCATTTGGGGTAAAATATCTTAACCCACCTATAACTACAAGTTTATGCCAGCTGAGACAGTCAGCTCATCTGTCTCAGCACATAGCACTGATCTCTTTTGTCTTCTTCTTTACTGAAATGGATTTATGCTTGATTTACACTAGAGATCAGCACAAAATATGTAGCCTACATATGATAAGATGGTCAGAAGAAAGGTCAGAAGCATTACTAACTAAATTACTGGCCTCTTGTTTAGCTGTTTTTACTGTTTATTGGATAATAGCTGCTCCCTCAGTTAAAAGATTACAGACTTGATGGATCAATCCTCTGATCCAGTGGCGTATCTCCAGTTGATAATAAAGAAGAGGAAACTTGGTAGAATACGATGTGTGTAGGTCATCTCTCTCATTGTTGGGCTAGAGTTTTCACAACCTTTTCTTTGCAATATTTCCATACTTGAAATTTTGTCATTTGAACTTAGGATGGATTCATTGCTTATGAGAGTAAAGCCACAAGTGAAATATTTTGAAACAGTTTTCCACTGTTTCTGCTGCCTGAACTATGCCTGACATGCACTGTAGAGAATGTAAAAAAAGAATTTTTATGGATATTTTAATATAATTTATTCAGTCTCTTTCCTGTGTCTCCTTACAAGTATACTTCCATAAGAACATATTTGACAGTTGTGAAGTCTTGACTGGTTCTAGAAATGTTCTTCAATAACATGGAAAATAATTTCAGTATCAGTAGATAATTTAAAAACACAGAACCAATTTAAGACTTCCTACCGTACTGCCTTACATACAATGTTACACTCAGACTCCATCCAATATTTTCACAAGCACCATATTCTTTATGTGTCCTCTTTCTTCTACACTTACCATCATGTTGTCATGTCCTCCTGCTATGTTGTTTCTGAAATACTACTCTTATGAATGTGTGTAACTTACTCGTGGGTATCTTCACAAAGCTGCAAAATGACTGTATGGGAACTAGTCACATATACTCTCCCTAGTAACTGCTTGCAGCAGCATAGCCTTGAGATATGTGGTCAGTGTAAGTAGTCTTGTAAAAGTCCGGTCATCTAGCATGCTATGCTATTAAATAGAACAGCGATGCTAACAAAATTTAATAACATTTTAATGGACATTACTGTTTAATTAGAGCAAGCTTTCTTCTTTTCTCCCTTAAAGCAGAAGGTCACAGCCAATGTTTCTGGTGCCATTCCATTGGGTAACAATTCACTAAGTACTTGTCATGGGTTTTCAGCTGAATAATTGTTGCTTTCCATGTTACTGTTTCTTTCATAAGTGGATTTACTGATAGAGAGGTACTGTAGGTCTTTCCACCTTCTTGTGTGCTGTGTTTCAGGAAAGAAGCTGCATCACTGCCTTTTCATCAGCAATTTGTTTATATAAAACCTTATCTCCTCTCCCCAACTTCCTCTTTCAAGACTCCTGCTGTTGTCTGTACCAGGAGGGAACAGCTAGTTTCCATCAGAGATGAACCAAAAGGTCAGTCTGTCCATTTGTTCCTGTCACTAAAGATGTTAATTGGTTTCCTTAGGAAGATTGTTTATATCACAAGATAAAGGACCAAATAGAATTATTTGCCTGTTGCTGCTGTGGTACTTCTTCACTGGTGTATTTGAACATGGTGACTGTCATTCTTACATTCATGCACCAATACCAAGCATTTTACTAATTTCTTGCACGTTTTTGCAGTGAAACGGGTTGGTTCAAAGAGTTGTCAGCATGACAGAGAACACTATCACTTATGGTAATAAGTGCACATACCATTCAAGCTGGTAATTGTTCAGATTGGTTGTGTTTTTCAGGTATAGCAAAAACTATAGTAAGAAAATCAAAAAAAAACCCTCATTCTCAAACAACCTTGTAGAAGGCAGGTATTCAAAATATGGTATGTACCACTACTTTTGCTACAGTTTGGCTATCTCTAACTAGAACCTCAAATGCAGGCAGACACCAAACTATCTCCTCTATTCCTGTAGTAGGGTCTCTCTAGCTCAAGTTCCAGAGAGAAAATTTTCTTATTCTGAAGATTAAGAAAGGGCTTCAGAAAAAGCTAATCACTGCTGGTTACGTTAACTCCTTCCACAAGTACCAAGATAAATATTAACACATAATTTGTACTAAGAGCCTTTGATAAGCTTCTGAAGACCTACAGTCAACCTGTAAAATAAATGTTCTTAACTGGAGAGATGTGCGGGACCCAGAATTTTAACCAAGTAACTTATCCAGTCTGAACTGATCCTCTCTCTCTCTCTCTCTGTAGGTACTGGCAAGGAATGTTTTTTAGCTGTTTGATCATAGAAAGGAATGTGGAATGTGTCATGGTACTTATAAGTCATAGTCTGATGATAGTGGTCTTGCTGGCATCATCGTTTTAAACTGCCTGACTCGTCATTTCATTCCCTGGCTTAATGTTCCCACACCATTTCTACCCTCCAGATGTGCACCCAGTAGCAGGGGAATATGATGAATGACAAGGATTAAAAATAATTGTTAAAAGAAATTTGTTTTAATCTGATTGTTAGTCATATTACTGCTAAAAAGAGTGTGTCAGATTACATTTCTGCTTCCTCAGGCTCTGTCCCTTTTCTGCTGTGGCCTAGAGAGTGTAGTCATTTCCACATTGTCCAGAAAGTGATCCAGATCCAGCCCTCCATCTTGCCGATTTTCTCTACTATTCACATTAACAAATGTCAGGTGTCAAAATGTGTTATCTGCAATATTCCAGTTTTAATTTAATGATCTTCTACTCTTATTTTCTGTCTAGAAAGCATTATTGTCTTGTTAGTCATTCATTGCTGTAAAATCCCTTCCTTCATCTTTCTCAGGTTTTGCAACAGTCTACAATAGATCCATAACCTTTGCTTCAGAAGACTGTCCAGTTTCGTATTATTGCCTCACTGACTTGATTTATATTGCCTTATCTTTTACCCTGATCTTCCTATTTTGGCCTCCCATTAGCTGTCTACAGTATAGGATTAGAGTTATGTTGAACTCTAGTGCTGTAAAATCTTGATTTAAATTTTCGCAGAATTTTCTGTGTGTTTTTAGTACGGGAAATACAGATAAAAAGAGAGAGACACACACAAAGAGAGAAGAGTCTTCAGCTACCAACAGAACAGCCCATGTTTGCAATGCTTAAACAGGATGACACACTGAACTTCAAGTACAATTCAAATTGATATTTGTTACTGATATAGAGTGGAATAAGTTTCAAGAGGTAATAGAACAAACATGTGCCCTTTATATCCATCAACTTGATGGAGCTCTCCTGAAGACCAAAATTTGAGCTATGTCTGGAGTCTGGTCCATAGGAGATTTAACTTTGATTGGATGAATATATGCTCTGTTTTGTTATTTTTTGTTGCAGAGCAAGACTGTGGACCAACATCTTTTCTTAGAAGAGAATTCCATCCTTAGCAAAACTGAAACTTGCCTTTCAAGTGAAGGAAGGAGATAAGGAAAGCATGAATCAAACAAACACACCAAAAACAGCAAAAAACCCCACCCAAAACCCTCCAAACACCTTTCTAAATTCATTGAGAAATTTCTAGTCCACTTTACATAAGACCTCTCTTCCTTTTTCCACCCATAACTAAATACTATGTTACTTCTATTTGAGGCCATTTTGTTCATTAATTCTGCTGAAAACCTTTATTTTGCCACATGCTCAAGACTATTACCTCCTTCCTAACTGCTGATCATCACTACTACTCTAACAAAGATGCCATATAACAATTAATTACTTTGCTTTGTATTACAGCTCATCAACTTGTTGGGAGCTAGGAAAAATGAAATAATGGGGGTCACTTCTGGAAAAACGAGTTTATTTTCATGCCAGCTGCAGAAAATGAGCAAGGCTGGCTTCATGCCAGTTAAAGGGATGCTGTAAGAGGTTTCCTTCTGTATGCCTAAAGCAAAAATGCCTATCTGAAGAGTTACACATACACATATGCACATGCATGTACATGCATGTAATCTAAAAAAAATATTATTTTGTAAAATAGTCTGTATTTCATGTCTTGCTATATTTTTCTGTCACTTTATCATCTATTTTTTTAACTTACATTAAAAACCTCCATTTGTCATGTATTTATCCGTTTGAAAAAGGCTTATTAATTTAACATAAATACTGTTGCCTTATCAGACAACAGAGATTTTACAGTTACATGACCTGGAAGATAAGTGTTACTGAACTATTATAGTCTAGAGTTTGCTTAGAGTTTTTAGCTCTTTAAAAGCAAGTATGATCACCTGATTCATCTATTTGTGAAACATTAAATGATTAAAAGTTTGATACAAATGGAAGGAACCACATAGATATTTTCAAGCACTCAGCACCTGTGTACTGTTATTTTGACTAATGTGTCTTAAATTCACCAGAAAGCTGAGCTCTATAGACTTAGCAGATTACTTAATGGCAGTATATGTTAAGGTACTGCCGTAAGTCAGTTTGGAAGTAACTGATGACTGGAATCATCATTGAGGAGAGAGGATATAGCCTCGTTCTAGCAGTAATACATCCTTGAAAATATTTCTTAATTGAGACACAAGTACGTACGTAGCACTTGACTTGGGCACTGCACATGGCAGTGCTCTTAACCTCCAGATTTCTGTCAAGTGTGGAAAGTATGTTTCCCGTTGTTATATCAGGAAATTTGAATGAAGAAAAGAAACTAGGAGAAAAGAAGGAAAACCTTTTTAATATTGAAATGTGTGACCCTTAATAGCAAAGAAAAAATAGAATGTAAGTGATAAATAAAAGAAACAAGGTGTAAAAAACTATTAATGTTTTCATTATTTCATGCTATTTCTATTCTGTTGCAACTGATTTCCATAGTAATATAGTTAGCTCAAAATCTGTCTTTGCATATAAGGTCTCCATAGAAAAAGCAAACGTGAAAATGGCAATATTTTCAACACTTCTTTTCTTTAATAAAACTAAGATTTTCAAATCTGCTTTTATTAAAACACAATAAATACCATCAATTTTTGACAAGAAATCTCATTATACAATGTAAATATTTATCACTTTGCAGAAAGAAGATTATACATTAGTCTTACTCATTCAATTCAAATGTGAGTAAGAATGAATTCATGTTTTATTTTTCTTCATCTGTTTAAAAAGGTCCAGTTGCTGGAGAAAAATGAAAGAAATACTTTTTTGTTGCTGCTATCAGATAGGCACAGAGAAATATCTCAGAGGTAAGTGCTCTGACACACTGTTCCTCGACCCTCAATTACTCCCTGCAAATGCCATTTATGATTCTCACGAAGTCCCATTGATTTCAAAGGAGCCAGTTCATGAACACCTCTTTGGATGAAGAAGATACTAACCTTTCCGTTTCTGGAATTTGGCTTCAAACGTGAACTGAGGTTACAAGGGAGAAAAGAAAATCTGATTATTTTATACTTCTTTTACCTTTGTAACAGAATAGCTATTATATTAACCAGTGGAGTTCAGAACACAGAAAAGCCTCTATTCACAAAGCTCAAAATCGGAATAGAAGTGGTGTAATACAGCAGAACAAGGTGAATAGGCATAAAAATTGTGGAAGCTTATGTTATGCTTTCCTGCACTAACCACCACCAGGACTTATTCTTCTCACTAAATCTAAACTCAAGTATTTGAAGTTAATGTTTCAGGTTCAAATTTCTAACTTATGTAAAGTGGCATGTTTTCTGAGAAAACCATTTTTACTCTTTGAGTTTATGGTTTTACATAGATAACAATACAGACCATATCCTGTTGCACAATCTTTGAAAGATTCTACTAGTATAATCGTTTAGTTGCACGTATGCTGTCAGCGTCACTCAAATCCTTTGAAGGAGGCAATGCTTTTGCTAGCCTACATTCATTTAAGGATAGAGAAAGTGAGCTTCCTCCCCTTTTTTGGGGCACAGTCTTTGCAGAATAGAACAATTTCATTGCATGCAAAGAGCATTTTACACATGGCACAAGCAATTTGAAATTCTGCAAAAGAATAATGCTCTCATAATAAATAAACAAGGAAACAAATAAATAGAATTGAGGAGCTTCCAAACACAAAGTTTGATAATAAAACATCTATAATCAAAAGATGAATGTCAAAAAAGAACATAATTCTGAATGAAGGTTTGAGGTAACAAAAACAGTAGTATGCAGAATTTATTTACTTGATAATCGCGTGAGAATCAAAAAGAACTATGGATTAATTCAGTCAGAAAGTTACAACAATCTTTTAGCCTGCGACTTCATGAGGATTACAGAACTCTAGTGAAACGAGGCCATCTTTTTTATAGGGATAGAGAAGAGTAAAGGACATTTTTTCAGTCATGAACTTCAGTCCTCTGTCTGGCTATTCAGTCTCGTAATTTTGTCAAGATTTGTCTCCAAATTGTTTAGGGCTTCTTTTTCTGTTGCCAAAAGTTGATCCTTGGAAGACACATAAACACTAGAGTTATTCCTGTCTTTTAAGAATAAATTGCAATACCAAAAGAAAGAACAAAAGATAATTTAAAGCTTAATGGAGTGAGGATTGTTATACTCCCAAACTGCACCTTTGGGCTAATGAAAAAGTGAAAAAACTATCATCATAGTTTCACTCCCATTGTCCTTTACCCTTGCAGCCTTAATGTCAACTATACGAAATACGGCTATATTTTCCTAGACTCAAAAAAGCTTAAATGTAAAAAAATCTGTATGAGCAATCTTAATTCATTCCCTAAAGAATGTTCCTCTTGCAATTCTAGTCCACCTAAATGCGCAAAGTCATGTTATTTCTATGATTTCTGTTGCCATCAATAAATCAACAAATACTAGACATGAAACAAAATTTGCAGTTCATGTATCAAAAAGTAAGAGTGCTAAAAAATCATCTTTGATTGATACTGGAAATATGTAAGTTCAGAATTTTTTTTTATGTTCAGATGATTATTCCAAAAGCAGCAGTAATTTAGCTCTATAAATAACCTACAGTTATTTAAAACCTAGTACTCAGTTTTCCACTGTATTTAAAAACCGTAGTCAACTTATGTAGGTAATCAAATCCTCCGTTACTATTTGAGTATTTATTTGAAATGGTGAATTTTTCATGGAATCATGACTTTCATTTCCAAGCAAGCCTTAGCAATGCAGAAATAAATAAACACCAATTAAAAATAATAATTCAGAAAAAAAACAGGCCTAACCAGAAATTAGGCTATTAGAAGCTTCCAATTTAAGTTTCGGTTTTAAAAAATGGATGGATATTTATGTATACATGGGTGAGTTTGAATTTTATCTGAACAAGTCTATCCATCCCTAGTTCTTACAGGCTTGGAGAAAATCCACCTTCATTATTTATCTACCTAAACAACCATGTTAACAAGTACTTCTAATTGCCATATGGAACTAGAGCTCTGAGAGAGATATTTATGTGAAACAGAAACTGTAGAAAAAGATATTCTCTTCTTTATTAATCTGATGCCAACATTTTGCTAATTAAACCACCACATGTCTCATGTCACTTCCTACGTAGGTCGCTGGAAGAGGAGATACATTTGGGCAACCTTAAGGCTGAATCCCAGGGGAGCATCCCACAAATGCATGGTATTTAAGCTTGCAAGTTTATTAAACAAATCACAGAATATATTCCAGTCTAAATCACAGACGTAGCACGACACAATTAGAAGATTTATTGATTCTTTGGGCTAGAGATCTCACAGCTTGCACTAGGGGTTCTACACCCACCAGAATCAACAGATTTGCTTCATCACAAGTAATCTTTCTAAACTAGAACAGAGAAGTTTATAAAGTTAAAACTGCCTGATTTCAACTTTGTTGTTTTCAACTTTGCTTCTATTTTAACCTAACTATAAACTGAACACATTTTGTATTAGTCCCATGTGTCACCACCCTGAATTGTTGGCACGCAGCCTGCAATAGCAGAACCACTATATGAAGCAAAGAAAAAAAATAGAATAAACAATCTTTTCTTCAGACTAGCTACCATCTGCCTGCATTACAATTTCTTACCTCTTTATGCAGTCCTTATTTCCTCAGTAAGCAACGTTGATCACAATGACGATCATGATCTGTCCGCAAATTCAAGGTTCTAAAAAAGTCGGCCATGTCCTCTACATCATATTTTCAATAAAAGATGGTTGATTTTGACTGAACTCTATGATTCCCAAAACACAATTCAGGTATGAAATTGCATTTCCCAATAACTTCTTGGAGTTGACTGCTTTACAGCAAAGTGTATGGACATTTCTTTTGAAAATCTAATTTTTCTTTTCCTTTTGTGTCATGTAAGGTGTCAACATTTGTTTCAATAGAAAATGCATCTTTATTCAATGTTCTATGAAGTTCAAAGAAGAGTCACAAGGAAGATTAAGGAACTGGAGCACCTATTTCTCTTTCTGTTGCTCTTTAAAAGTGAGACAATTTTAAATACCTGACTCCCTGGTGAGGTTACCTCAGGTTTTGACCTCAGTTGCCACAGGATATTAATACAAGGAATAGGATCTCTTTTTTTTAGGCATAAAAGACTATTTTGACTTAATCAGGGATGAGGGGATGCTTCTCTGGGTGGAGCAAGTATTTCTGAGTGTTCTTAACTTTAAACGTACATGTAATTCCATTGCTTTGGTTGGTGTTCAAAATTAAAAACATGCTTGAGTGCTTTGCTAAAATGTATTTTAACATAGAATTTCTGAAGGTTCTCCAAAGTCATAATAATGGAAATTCTGAAAGAAGGACCAAAGATAGAAGATGTACCAGTTTTATTGTACTTTAACCTGCTATTTAGTTTGCTTAAACTGTTCTCTGAAATAATTGTTAAGGCTGTGTTACTTTGTTTTCTTGTTTCAAAACAGAAATAAAGAATATATGCAGCAGAGCATATTTTATTACCATATCAAAAGAAAATGTGTTTGGAAAGAGGGATTTAACAGGTCTTCTTTTTTTCTTTTTGATTTAGTGTTTTTTTTCATGACATTTCTTTTTTTGACAGTCAATCTTCTGAAAATATGAAGTGGCCATCTTCTCAAAACTCATTTGAGCCTTTCCCTTTCAAAGTGTTCAATCTATGCAACAAATATCTTGCTTTCTCCTGGGAAGCTTTTCTTTTTAAGATGTCAAATTACAAGTGAAGGGCTAATTTCCATCTGGAGACCTTATCAGTAAGGATCTTTCTTCACAACCTTGGGAGGGAAATATTTTCCTCTCAAATAACCTTTTTTTATTTTTTTTTTAAATCAGGGCCAGCCTCTAGAGCTGTAAGGAACTGTCTGATCCAGGCTGCAAATCACTTCCACTCATCCTAGATTCCACTTTAAAGAAAATCTGCAAAAGTGGTTTGTTCTTGCTCTCTGAATATTTGAGAATTCCCTCAGGGCCTTTCTGAGTTTTCACAACACATTTTTATGTGGGAAAATTATCAGCCAGTTTTTTATGGTATATGGTATATATGGTTAAGCTACTTTTGTCACAAAACATTAGTTAAGCCATATGGTAGAAGTCATGTCATGTTGCTTCTCTACCCTCAAATACTTAAGACAACTTGATATATAAGCTCAAATCAGAAACAATGTGGTTGGTTAGAAACAGAAACTGCATTTTAGAGAAATTCTCTAATCTGAGCTTGTATAAACAATGAAACACAATATCTTTTAGCCGCTATGTCTAGTATGTTAAACTGTGTTACAAAACTGTCTTTACTTTTAAAGATTTTGCTAATTGCTAATTGTATCGAGAACTAAGTTATGTTGCTTTCTAGGAGACATCTGTTCACCTAATAGATTTTTAAATTTTTAACTTTTAGATTTTTGAAATCAGCACCTCTTGTACTCCGTTTGCTGTACAACCTATACAATCTCACCCTCTTCCTTCTCTCATACCTCTTTATATTCCTGGAAAAATATCTCCCAGCTTTGTTTCATGGTTTACAATCAAACTAAGCCAAATTCATTCACAGCAAGCTCTCTTTCTAGCTCCCCACTAAAATGAATTCACTACATTCAGGAACAAACATAAGACAGAGCATCATTGAGAGTTTAAGTGCTGGTCAGAATACTAATTTCTATAAGGCTTTCAGAGTACATTTAAAGATACAGTTTGAAAATCATAGTTTTTGACAACTTAACTGTATTTCTACAAATGTTATGCTGAGTGAGAGGGGGAAAAAAAAACCCAAGGAATTTCTGTTCAGCTGGTTGCTTTCAGTATAGTGTTCCAATTTGAGTTTTTCACTTTGGTCCATTTATATAATTTCTGTTACAATGTGTCTACATAAAATTTCTGCAATATATGCTTTTCAATTGCCAGCTACTGCCTATGGTGTTTCAAATAAATACGTGACAGAAGAAACTGTAAGGTGACTTTTCTTAGCTTCTTTCAGGACAGGACTCACAAACTCATGAAGAAAATGACAAAAATATGTATTCGTTTTTCCATTTTGGTAGCATGAACACAGAAAGTTTTGAGGTAATTTTATGACCACCATATGTTAAGACATTATTTTAATTGTTTCTTATTTAAATCTTTTCAAAATATCTTAAATGAGGACATAAACTATCAAAGGATATTCTGTAACACAGTCACCATCTTTGAGCTTCTAAAACTAGCTAATCGAAAAATGACCTTAGTTTCTAATAGAAGGGGCAATTGAAAATCATTGAACAGACCTACCCCCTAATGATTTTTTTCTCAGACATAATTATAATAATTAGCATTATAAAGTGCTAATTATCTTTGGACACGGAGGATTTACACACCAGAGACAGAGGTCCACATTAAGTAAAGAGGATTTTTCTTTTTTCTGTCACCATTTTTTTTCCTTTTGTAAAGAGGTAGAGGACACTTAGCCCACCAGGCCTCTGTTCCACATGTTCACATTTTGTTATTGCTAGATGACTAAGCCCAGTAAAGCAACAAATCTCTTTTTTAAAACAATGTGGACTGATCCAGCATATCTCCCGATTTTATTGTACTTCATATTGTCCAATAGTATTGCAAATAACTTGAATATACATCATTATTTTAAAGGGCTACTTCAGTCCTTCTCAGTCCTAAAGGGACTGGATTAATTTTGTTAGCAAGCAGTATCATTTTCTCATAAGTTCTTCCTTATCAATGCAGCAGAAGGATGGTTTCAGTCCCCTCAAGAAATACCAGACTGATGTATTTAAGGACTCTATTGCCAACCTCAAATGTTTGAAAATCAAGAATGAGAACATTATAAGCATGACATAAAAAATAAAATATTGGAAGTTATTTTTCTTTACTTCCTGTACTGAATCTTACATCTGTCCCTGGCTAAATAATCCTTCTCCTATCCCTCACACTGTAAATCATTGCCTAAAGCATGAATCATTTATCTTTTGCCAAAATTCTCACTCTCCTTTGCTCCAACATGCTATAAATATTGTTTTATCTGGATTTCATCCTGCATGTTGGCAGTCCTTTTGCAGTAAGCACCACTGTTTCATTCAGGTGTTGTGCCCAGTCCTTCATCTATTGTTCCCAGATTTCTTTTCAGTGCCTGAAGAAAGACTTTGAGACATACTTTGGTATCTCTCATTCTCCCTTAGAATCTAAAACTCACAAGTACCGCACTAAAAGTGGATATTCATACATGTGTATTTTGGTGTCTTGCTTAATTACCACAGAAGTATATAAAAGGTTATTCTTGCTTATGTTCATTGGAGCTGTCTTTACTGGTGACTTTCTGCATGACATATATATAGAGAGAATATCTTCTCTTTAAACATAAGCAGGTTATGTGTCACAAAGAAATTTGCAACTGCTCATAGCATATGTGGTTCACATAGACTGTTTTGTATATTCAAATAGAATGACTCTAAGAGTTTGCTTTTGAAAAATTTGTTTTGTTTCTACTTAAGACTACTACTTAAGCCTACTACTCTCATAATATTATCTGGGATACCAGCAAAGTAGTTTTCTTCTAGCTAGGCTGTTATGAAACTAACCTCCAAACACTAGTTGAAACAAACCCCAACAGTATTCCTCCTAGGGAAAACTGGCTAAATTCTTTCAGAAAAGACTACTTATTCTGCAGATTGTTATGTTGTTTCCCTGTCTCTGAACCAATGAACTCAAATTTTGTTTGAGTGTTCTGAGTCCTATCTAGACTCAGATGAGAATCTATATCTCTCTGGGGCTCTGGCTTTTCTTACAATTTTTTATCACAAGTCATTGATCAACAGTGATCACTTTTGAGGGTAAACCTGATGAGGAGTATAATTAGGAGTTCCTCTAAAATTGTTATAAAAAGTATTCTCATAATCTCCCACAATAGGACTGACAGACCAGTTTTCCATGCTCTTCTGATTATATTGTCTTTGAAGTTTATAATGTAATCAATCAGCTATGCCAGCGATATAAAATGATTTATATTATTATAGCTTTTGTTTGAATGACTATGTAAGTATATTTGGTATGTATATTTGGTATATATATTTGTATTTTGAACTTTAAAATTCAGGTTTTTTACTTGCTAGATTTAGTTTATACACAATCTTTCCCTGACTTTTCTCTGTGAGAAACAGCTTTGGGGAAAATCAGTGGAACAGTGAATGGAGTACAGACAAATGAAATTTGTTAAAGAGGTCTACAAAATCTCTGCTTAAAATGTATTGCAGTATCCTCAGGTTCTCTTTAGCGTATACATCCACCTTTAAGTTCCTTATTCTGGATGTATTCTGAGTTTGCAAAGGAACTGTACAGCAGTTATTAGGAATTTGGAGTACTGATTGTGTTTTGCATCAAGGCTTAATATTACCCAGTAGAACAGAAAAGGCATCTTCTAATAGCTAAAACTCCCTTTCTTATATGTCTTACTTTTCGCCTTGTTGGGAAAGTTTCTTCCTTTTAATAAAAATACACAAGTACAAACTTAGGGATAAGAGGGAATTAGAGTAATATGATATGAATAGAATACATCACACCGAGCATCTCAAAATGTATACACTCACAGGAATAATGAAAATTAAATATAACGTCATCATCTGCTTCCCATATAAACAATCAAGGGAGTCAAAATCTAGCTAAACCAACAAGAGTAAATAGTTTAGTGTTGAAAAATTGATATAAAAAGTTCACTGAAAATATGAATATCCTCTGGGCTGTCAAAATCAATCGGTTCATCTCAACCTGGTAAATCTACTTTTAATGATAATGGCAAAAACTTTTCCTTTTTATTACACTTTACATAAATTTATGAGCTTTATCACTTCAAACCAAAGAGAATGTATTTGTCTCTGCATCAGAGCTTAAAGTTACATTGTGTCTTGGAAACTACCTAAAAATACAAGAATATATATGTCGTTGAAACCTGTTTCTGCTAGATTGGAATTATACTTCTCGTATCATACCACATCTGTCAATTAGAAGGAAGGAAATGATTGTATAAGGACCGCAGCACTTTAAGTGGTATTATATTTTACTTAAATAGTTAAAAAACCTCATTCATCGAGGTTTATAATTATGGAAAAATTGCAGTTTAGAATTGCAATTTTTTTTTAATTAATGCCTTTTATGCTAGATTTTATATTTACAAATGACCCCTGGTGAGTTGGCTTGAACCGCATCAGTTCAATTCTATAAGCAGTCAGACTTCTGAGGCCTCTGCAGAAGATGCTGAAATGTTATTTGTGGTAATTACCTTCCAAGTATCTTATATTTTGTATACCAATAATACTACACAGGTCAGTGGTATGTATCCTAATTGATCTCTAACCACCTATACTAATATCGGGAACACTACTAAGATACTTGGTTTTATTAAAACACGAAGAAAAATGTTATATACAAATAACAAGCCAATGTTTTCTAATAACCAAGTGTAGTAATAAATTCAAACCGGTTCACGTCATTTTTGTGGTTATTTATCTTTTAACAGTTTCATTTTGTCAGGACTTGAATTAAAAGCTTATTTCTCTATGAGCTCATCAATTATCACACCAATATATTATAGCAAGCATCAGCTACATGTGAGGTTGCTGATATTTCAGCATAAATTGCACCACATCCAGCCTGAAAATTTACTCTAATTTTTTTTTTTTTGCGTCACCTTTGAACTGTCAAACTTTACAGACTGACATTTCAAAAATATTGCTCTTTTGTTCTTCATATTGTTTCTAATCACAAACCAAGGTTATGTTTGATTATTTACCATCTGGAAGAATGACAGCATGCATTCCTATTACATTTCTGTCTCTATTTCTGGAAATTATAGGTATATCATACGAGTATTATTTTTCATATAGTCTTAGTTTAGTTTATGAGAACAAGCTTAATGCTTTCCTGCTTCTGTCTTGTTTCCAACCATTAAATCAAATCCAAATGTATATAATCAAAAACCTACTTTGCAGTACTGTGCATAATCTGTCATCTCCATTAATTTCGCACATCCTAATTTGACCAGTCAGTAAGTTTTCTTTTGTTTGTTCTGCTTTTATCCAGAAATCTATTTTATAATACCCTCCCTTCTATTCAGCTACATATTGTACACCTTCTCTCTGAATAGTCTTCTGACTTTACATCTTTATCCAGAATATTTACAGTTAATTTCCACTCTTGAGATAGGACTCTATTTTTTTTCCTTGCCAGTTGTAAAAATCTTTGCTCGGTTTTTAGATACCTGAAATTAATTATACTTGCCCAAGGTATTTTGTATTTCTTTGTTTTAATAGCTATGACTTATGAACTACTTCTGCTTCAAAATTATATAAACAAAAATCCCTTTTCAGTGAACAGAAAACCCTACAAAGTTTCAGTTCTGACACAACCAGTAAGGACAGATGTGTTGCAAGAATACAAAAAAGGTGTAGCTCTGGTAGCACCAAGCATAATGAAGGTGGTAAATTTATGTTCCAGGTAGATGTATGAGGGAGAATCATCATTCAGGATGGAATGGGTGAACATTTCACGCACTGAAACTTCTCTAAATCTCACCCCTGAGTGCAGGCTTGTTTCAACAGTTTGACACACAGTCAGTGTGTTTAGATTGATATTGAGTTTCCGTTACCTCAACAGCACCCCAGGAGAACAGCAGCATTCGTTGTATGAGAAGGGGCTTGCTGTTATAAGTAACTTGAGTTTGATGCTCCATACTATTTACCAGTGACACACATAACTTTGTAGAACAAAAAATAAAAAAGAAAAAAACATTGTCAAAGAACTTTCTTTAAACACAGTCAGGTTGCAATGACAGTCTGGGAAAAAAAATGGAGTTTTGTTAGAAGAGGTCAAGTGTTGTTAGAAGAGGTCAAGTGTGCATTCAAACATCTTGGCTTTAGGTAATAATTCTGCCTCCACACCTTGCAATGTTGAGACTGCAGGGTATTTTTTTTTATTTATCCGTAAACAAATTTTAAATATTCTACTCCAGTTTAATTTTATGTTAAGTAAAAAAGGAAATAAAGACTCCAAGAGATTATAGACTTCTCAGGCAGAAATCTGATAATAAACAAACACACACCTGTTGCCTGTACAGAGTCTTTATTTTTAGAATATACAAAACATCCTACATAAAACTTGCAAGTTTCAGTTTTATATATAACACGGAAAACAGTTCCAGAACCTGTAGGACTTTCACTGCAGCTGATCAATACTCTGCCTTTCCCCATTTGCTTTAACTTCTTTATAGTGGGATTACAAAAACAGCTCTAAAAATACCAAGGATAGGACATTTCAGTATTTGTGGAAGAGTAGAGAAGTAGGCAACTGAAAATGAATATTTCTATTTTTTTTTTCTGGAATTGGTATTATTTGACCTCAGCTATTTTCCTGGTAGACTGAATATAAATTTTCTTATTATAAATCTCATATGTGCAAAGACAGCCTGAATAGTTATTTCAACATAGCATGGCAAAATGCCTCAAATTCTAATAGAATTTAAAGACTATATTTGCCAATTAAGGATTTAGGAAGCAAAACCCAAGTAGGAAGAACCCAATCGACTTATTTTACATAGTGTAGCAACCATTACGCAACATGGTCAGCCTAGCATTGCTCATGATTCTTTGTGAGAAAAGAAGGTGGTTTTCTAAATATAGATAAAAATGTGTTGCACTTCCTAGCCAGTAACGCATAAGAGAGAGGTAACATGCTATTATAATACAGTGGGATTTGCACGACGTAAAGAAGAGATGAGCAATACCACCTTCTAGAATTTCCCTTGTTGCCATGATAAAACATCTTTATTGGAAGGCAAAATCCAATATTTTGGATTTTAAGAGATTAAGTACTAGGGCAAGTGAAATTTTTCATGGACGACATTCAAATTTACAATTGAAAAATACCTTTCCAAGAAATAGCTGTGCTCATGGTCCATCAGAAGACAGCTGTCTGAGATTATCCTACTTGATGTACATGGCAATGTTGGAGTGAAATTTTAAACCTCAAAGCAGAGCAAGGGTTTTAAACAAGCAAATACTTCAGTGCACAAGCACTGCAATTCCTATTCTCATCTCATCTCTCCCTTCCCTTGAAAGAATTTTGTTTTACAAATGTTTAGTCAGGGAGGATAATTTTGCTGTCTGTCACATTTCATTTCAAATCATGTAAACTGCTAAAATAGACTCTAGGGCCCAAACTCCCATAGATTTAAAGGGAGATGAATTAGGCCCAAGCTGTTATTCTTTTGTTTGTGGAGCAGGAAGCTGAAAAACCCTGCTTGACAATGTTCTTTCAAAACAACATACACTTTCACTTTTAAGATTTTTGGTTATTATGTGACTCAAGGCAACTGTACTCTTGCTCTCAGCTCCACTAAAGCCCATGATAAAAATCAGTTTTATAATAAGAACCTGAGTACAGTACCCAAATTCATTGGTATTCAACATCAGCCTCAGGGAAGGGCACCAATGTATGCTGGATTTTTACTTTTAACTGGCACACCTGAAAGAATGCTAGCTGAAAAAAATTTGCATGTTATTAGGAGGGTGGTTTTTGTATTTCCTATACAGTTTCACACCCTATTGCCTAGTGTCCAAGGCTAACTCCTGTTTCTGAGATCTTCTGTAGCCCAATTAAGCTATGCAAATCAAAGACGGATCCAGAGCCAACACTTGCACAGGCTCTAAAGAACACTTCTGTATACAGAGGTTTCTAAAAGTTTAAACCAATCAATGCATTGTCTGCCATTTTAAGAATTAACTACATAAAATAAATTCTTTTAAAACATCCTAAAATTTAATAAACACATTGTGCTGTGATGTAGAATTGTTGTTACAAAAGCACCAACACTGATCTTCTCAGATTTGAACTTTAAATTATTAAGAGAAGCAGTACTAGAAAATCAATTTTGGTATAAACAACCTGTCCCCTATTTTGCTTAAAAATAATTAAGGCATGCCATTACACCATCAGGAGCCAGAACATTCTCAGGTTTCAGGAAACAACAGTAGATCACAAAACTTTATTTCTACAAAATCGTAATAACTTTTTTCATCAAGGTTTCTAAACTGAAGGAATCAGGAAAAAAACAAACTTTGTTGAAATAACAATCTTTATTGACTAGTGCAAAAACACCTGCAGCTTGACACATATAATTTAAAAGCAGCTTATGTGAGAATTTATGTAGGTCATTGCTGGTTATGTAGGTGTGTGTGTGAGATACTAGCTCTGATACACATGATAAACATATCTCACTGGTTTATGCATACATTGGTCAATGAACGCATAGCATGGCAAAAAAAAGTGTAGGAACAGAGTTAAAAGGACCTGAGAAAACACGCAAAACTCCAGGTGCTACATATTTAGGTTACCGTGCCACACACTTAGGTTTCTATGATCTCTCTAAGTATGGGTAAGTTGTAGGTGTGCGTAGGCTGCAGTCTTCGTAAATCACGGATATGACTCCAAGCCTCCTCACAGACTTGGTGTGAACCAGCATTCAGCACTCTGAGATACATAATCTCAGAAAGCAAGTACTGAATTCTCTGCAAAACTCTTGTTACCACATATGAACGGTAGGATAAATGAATGTTTTACCACAGATGTGAGATAATACACATAGTGTGCAGTCAATAGAGACAATATATTTAGAAAGCAATGCAGGATGAGTGGTGGGGCAGACATATGATAATTCAGTGTAACGTTCGAGATAAGGTGGTGTGCCATCTTCCCTTTTACCACTAAACAAAATCAAATAACAATTTATATTATCTTTCCTATCTGCAACATGAAGGAAATGCTTGGTAAAGTCTCCTTTTTTAGAAACATCTTATACTATATATTATATATAGGCATCTTCTCATAGAAGCATGCTCTGTCTCATATTAAACAGAGTTAGTACAGCTACCCTTGCGGTAGATTTCTTTTTGCCAGTTGTGGTATTCTCACATTCAGAAGTTTTCCTTGTGCTCTTAGTTCCCAGATAGCTCAGTGGGAACTCCAGATACTCATGAACTTAAAGATTCATTCTTGTATAAACTAGCTAACATAGATTTTGCTTCTTTAATAAATATTGTTACTATTGTTACACAGAATAAGCCAAATACAGCAGACTTCATTTGTTTTCTAGTTCTTACTATTGGAAGATAATACAGTAAGAACATTATTACTTCTACACTAATTGACAGTAGATAGCTTTTCATAATACTATAGGCAGTTTGGGGATATAATACTGTTTTATGCAGATAAGTATTACAAATTATTTTTATGTATGTATATCGTATTTTATTTTGCTTCATTTAAAATATCTCAGTATAACCTGCATGAGAATGTTGATTACAATATAAGTCCAAAAGTCCTTATGTCCTAATCTTTATTTAGAAACACTCTTTATGCCAGTTAGCACATACAAAACAAATGTAGTGTTTTATAGAAAGCTATAGATAAAGGGTTGATTTGTTTTGTTCTGTTTTGTTTCTGACAGGAAAGAGAAGCATTAGAAAGAAAAGCAGATCCTTGTTAAAAAAAAAAAAAGGTTTTCTCCTCAGCCCTTATAACAATGAAATAATGAACCTGAAAGCTTTTTTTTTAGCAAGAAAACCACAGAAACATAGAATGGTTTGGGTTGGAAGGGACCTTAAAGTCCATCCAGTTCCAACCCTCCTGCCACGGGCAGGGACACCTCCCACTAGACCAGGATGCTCAAGACCCCATCCAACCTCACCTTGAACACTTCCAGGGAGGGGGTATTTACAACTTCCCTGGGCAACCTGTTCCAGTGCCTCACCATCCTCATTGTAACGAATTTTTTCCTACTGTCTAATCTAAATCTTCCCCATTCCAATTTAAAACCATTCCCCCTCATCCTATCACGCTCGTAAAAATTCCCTCCCCAGCTTTCTTGTAGGCCACCTTCAGGTTCTGGAAGGCCACTATTAGGTCTCCCCAGACCTTTCTCTTCCCAGGCTGAACAAACCCAACTCTCTCAGCCTGTCTTCATAGCACAGGTGCTCCAGCCCTTTGATCATCTTTGCAGACCACCTCTTGTCCTATTCCAACAGTTCCATATGCTTCTTAAGTTGGGGATTCCAGAACTGGACACAGTACTCCAGGTGGGGTCTCACAACAGCAAAGTAGTAGGACAGCATCACCTCCCTTGAGCTGCTGGTCACACTTCTTTTAATGCAGCCCAGGACTTGGTTTGCTTTTGCAAGCACACGCTGCCCGCTCATGTTGAGCTTCTTGTCAATCATCACCCCCAATTCCTTCTCCACAGGGCTGCTCTCAATCACATCATCCCCCGTCCTCTACTGATACCAAGTGGGATGCCCTGACCCAAGTATAGAACCTTGTACTTGGCCTTGTTGAACCTCATGAAGTTCCCACAGGTCCACTTCTTCAGCTTGTTGAGGTCCCTCTGGATGTCATCCCATTCTTCTGGTGTGACCACTTCCCCACCCAGCTTGGCGTCATCTGCAGACTTGCTGAGGGTGCACTCATCCCGCTTTCTGTATCATCAGTGAAAATATTAAACAGCACTGCTCCCTGTACAGACCCCTAAGGGACCCCACTTGTCACAGATCTCCATCTGGACATTGAGCCGCTGACCACTACTCTCTGCATGTGACCATCCAACCAATTACTTATCCACCAAACAGTTCACTCATCAAATCCATATTCCTCTAATTTAGAGAGAAGGATGTTGTGGGGGACTGTGTCAAAGGCTTTACAGAAGTCCAGATAGATTACATCCATTGCTTTTCCCACGTCCACTGATGTGGTCACTCCATCACAGAAAGCCACTAGGTTAGTCAGGCAGTTCTTACCCTTGGAAAAGCCATGTTGGCTGTCTCGAATCACCTCCCTGTCCACCATGTGCTTTAGCATAGTTTCTAGGAGGATCTGTTCCATGATCTTTCCAGGCATAGAGATGAGGCTGACAGGTCAGTAGTTTCCAGGTTCCTCCTTTCTACCCTTTTTAAAAATGTGCACAATGTTGCCCTTCTTCCAGTCACAAGGGACTTCCTCTGAGTGCCATGACTTTTCAAATATCATGGAGAGTGGGCTGGGAACCACATCAGCCAATTCCCTCAGCACTCTGGAATGCACCTCATCAGGTCCCATAGACTTGAGTGAGAAGGACAAATATACAAGAAATATAGTGGCTACAGATCATTCTGGTAGGACTCATCATAATGGCATAATGGCTATCAGCTGTAAATGTCAGATGGGATCTTTAAATGGCAATTGGTTCATGGACACAGCTGTCAGCAAAGAACTAACAGATCAGTTCTATGTGTTGCTAGACTGACCTTATTAATGTCCTTAAACTGCAGTGATATCACAATTAGCTCTCCAGTTTAGTGCTACCTAATATAAAAATGCTCTGCAGATACAAGATTACAATGGCTTAGGCTAATATGAAAAAGTACTGGTCAAGAGAAAAAGCACAATGATACTTCATGCATGGAACATTCCAGTAAGTAAACTTAGGAATCATGATGGGATTTATTGCTCTTACAGGTTCAGCCTGGAAAACTAATGATGTACTGCTATTATGGGGAAAAGAGATGATATAAGTGCCTGATAGAAAACAGTGAACTATTTTGCAAACAGACAGACCTGATGGACTTCCCCCTCCGGAGGTAACACTTGATGTACAGACATCATTTCCTCCACTAGAGATCTTGGTCCAAATTCCATTCTCATCCACACAATCCTTGGTCTGTAGTGAAGTCGATAAGACAGGTACTCTTGGATGAGAACACAGTCCTTCATTCTCAAATAAAGTTCTCAGTTCATACAAAAGGGCTGAATAAACTATCTCTCTGCTAAAGATTCAGGAAAATAACTGACATTTTCTTTTCTTACCTAAGAAAGTGACAATTTATATGTACATTAAGAAGGAAAGGTTTGTCTTTTGTCAAAGTTATAAGGATTTTTGCTTAAGTAAGAGATTAAAGCAGTGTTTTGAAAATTCTCATGTGCCAATTCACTCTTCTTTCACTCAAAGGATGTAAGAAAAGGAGTAAAGGGTGATATTGGACAAACCTGATGATCTTCAGTTCTTTATTCCTTTACATATTTTGCTAGACTATAACAAGGTTTTCAATAGCAGACTTTTTCATTTTCACATACTGTTCAAAATATGTAATATTAATGAAGACTGAGGGTGAAAACAAAGACCACAGATATCATTCATTTTTAAATCAAAATTTACTGACAGTCCTACCGAAATAGATAAGATGATCCTTTTTATCCAGGGCTAATTTAGTAGGAGAAACTGATAATGAGCAGTTAAACACTAAACAAAAGGGTCAGCTGCGTGCAAGAAAAAACGCTAACTGATTTTTATTTTTCTCCTGGGCCTCCACAAAGGAAATTTACAGCAATGCTTTAGAATTAGGTGCCTTTAAAACTCTGGGCCAAATTCGTTTTACATGTTACTCCATTGACTTAATGAGGCTGTATCAGGAATAAATTTGGCCCAAAGGGTTTTTAATATGACCTGAACAACCAACTACAAATAATACAGTGCCACTTAGTGGCAAGGAAAAAAAGTTTTCAGTATATGAGATACAAAGACATTCAGGCATTCAGATGATTTTTCTGGTGCTATTTGTACTTGAAATTTTGATACAATCTTATCTGATAGCTTCCAGTCACATTAAGCTCATTATTGCCACAATATTACATGCATCTTCTCATATAAAAATACGAAAATGTCTCCAAAGAGGGAATGAAAGTGAGCCCTTGTAATTAATGTAGCATTAAGAACACTCCCTTCACATTATGTCTTCAAATTGTAGCCATTTTCTAAAAAGGTTAGAATGCCTGTAAAAGGCATAAATATCTTACTGCTATTTGTATTTCTCATGCTTGAGTAATGTATGTGTCCCAAAAACTCATCCCTCAAAAAGGTCTACAGTATTTATTTTGTTTAAGTACTTATAGAATTACAGTTATGGGGGCTTTGATGTATACTTAATAACATTTTAAATGGTGATATGTAACTCATTATCCAGTGTAATAATTTTCTGTTTCCAGGAAAGAATGAGGTAAAGATAAGACGATGTTTCTATAGAAATACTAAAATAAATCCAAAAGGATCCATAGTAGATCATGTGGTACATCAACCAATTGCAAAGAGGATGATCCTTACATTTCTACAGGAAAAAAACACTGCAAAGGACTGTACATTGTAACAATTTATTTAAAGCCAAAGATGAGATGCATTGATACCAACAACAATCATAAAACCCCTATGTGTAAAATGGGAGAAAAATTGGTCTTTGTCTTCACAATAAGAAGAAAAGTCGAGCATGACTTTTGTGACTAATACTTAGTTGTTCATAAGCACTTTTAAATCCACTAAGGCTCATTATCTCTGATTAGGTTAAACAATCCTTTGGCAAGAATTTAGCTGCCATTCATACTTTAATCCTTTCTTTTATATTACCATTGAAATTTGCTATAAGAAGACTTTGCTAATAATTCTACAATTATATTGTTGATGCGATTTGTACTTTGAACTCATGTATGTACACAATTTGTATATTCATCTATGAAAATTTTAATGTGACCAATGCCTACCATACGCGGATAAATAAATAAAATCTACTGTGTAAAAAGAATTTTGTAGAATTAAGATTATATCTAGTAACTTTCACATTCATATATACCCAGAATTTTTAAATCTGAAGCATGTTACAGAAACTGTGACACTGAATCACTTGTCTTGCAGTGACATCAACCAAGCAGTAGCTAATCAGAACCTTTCTTTAAAAGAAAATAAAAACTTCTACACCACCTACAGCAAATCTAGTGTTTCTATTTACTTAATGAGTGAAAAAGTCTTTTAGAAATACTGAGCTACAGTTAGTAATAATCAATAAATTGCAAACTATAAATTTACCTAAAGTAATTTTTTATGTTTTCCTGAGCTGATTCATCTACAAACTATTTAAAGAATTCATTATAGCATTATAACACTGTAATGTTAGAGTGGATCAAAGATGATTCACTAGAAGGTATTGCATAAGTTGGGAAGCATCTGCATTAATATTTTACCTCACTCCAGGAACAGACTTTTAAAGCATCATCCCAACTGTCCCCGACTTACTTATCAAAAGTCACAGAATTGTAGAATAATTAAGATTTGAAGTTTTCTTTTGAGTTTTAGTGCCTTCCTCAGAACAGGTCCATTTAGATCAGGTTGGTCATGGTTTTGACAAATTGAGTTTTAAAAGAACCTCAAAAAATGGACCTCCCATAATCTTTCTAGGAAACCTGATCCAGTGACTGGGATCCTGCACGGTAGGAAAAGTTTTTATTATTATTAAATTGAAATTTACAGCTTTCCAACTCCTGTCTGTTGTCTTTTCTCCCAACATTCTGTAGAAGAGAACAGTTCTATCTTCTCTACAACCTCCCAGCAACCAGTCAGACAGCAATAAGATTCCTCCTGAGCATCCTCTCCTCATACCCTACATGTTCCATCTTCCTCCATCACATTTACTCCAGCGCATCAAAGCTTTCCTTGTACTGAAGAGACCAAAATGGACATAGTAATTCAGAAGTGATGTCAGAAACGTTGAACAGAGAGGAGTTACTTGTTTGACCTGTTTACTACACTCTTGCTAATAAAGCCTTTTTTGATGGCAATGTGCGCATCTAACTTGCTCAACTTGTTGTCCACTAGGACCCTCAGGCCCTTGCCTGCAAAGCTACTTTCTAGCCAGCTGGCCCACTACCTGCCTGCACTGCACTGGAAGGGAAGGAGGGATACTTGCTTTTCTCTTTGTTGAGCCTCATAAATTTCTCATCAGTCCATTTCTCCAGCTTGTTGCAGTTCCCCTGAACAGCAGCCCTACCCTCCAGCATATCAACTGCTCCCTCAAATTTGATACCACTCATCATAAACTTTCTGAAAATGCACTCTGTCCCCTTGTTTAGGTCATTTAAAAAGACTTTAAACAGTATTGGTCCTAGCATTGAGGTTTAAGGGACACTGCTAGTTGACCTTTCTCCCTCTGATCAACATTCTTTGAGCTATTCAGTCCACACAATTTTCTACCATACCATTTTCACCTATCCAGTCCTTATCTCATCAGTCTGGCTAAAAGAATACTATGGGAGACCATACCAAAGACCTGGCTAACGTGAGAGCATACCCTACTCACCACTCTTCCCTTAAAAACAAAGCCAGTCATCTCATCATAGAAAGCATGTTAGTTAGGCATGGCTTATCCTTGGCAAATTCGTGGTGGCTGTTCCCAATCACCTTCTTGGCTTTGACATGCTTGGAAATAGCTTCTATTAATTCTATAACCTTTCAGAGAACTGAAATTTGGCTAGCTGGTCTATAGATCCTTGGTTTCTCTATCTTGTCCTCTTTGTAGATGGGTAAAACATTTGTTTTTCTCCAGTCTGTACTTTGCTTGCCTCATGAAATAGCCTTAGAACATATGATATGGATTACTTCTGGTGAAACCAGTTGTTGTGCTTCAGGAGTGCACCTAATAGACTCCAGCTGCTAATGGGTCTTCAGTTCACAGGACACAACAGAGTTATTTCAGATAAAAACTTCCAAAATGTGCATAGTGTTGCATCTCCAGGCCCCAGCATCAGATATTCTTCAAGCAGCTTGTAATTAATTATTTGATGATATTAATCTGCTGTACAATTTTAATTTATCTGGACACAATTTTAATTTATCTTCTGCTTCAAAAACATTTTAGTCAGGAAATTCTGAATGAATGAAATTTTGTGATAAAAGAAATAAACGTAACATCTTAAGTTAATATTTTATTCCATACATGTAATGTGCTGTATGTGGGTAAGTGCATTTATTAATAAAGTTTCAGGTGTGTGAGTTAGAAGCATATAACCTCAAGGAGATGATCAATTGTGAGCACTGTCGTTTTTTTGAGGATGACCAAGTACATTCATTACATTGTACAAGGTCACCGCAAATTCATTCTAACATTAATATTTTATTATTTAAATCATTATTGTCAATACCATCAATTCTTCTTATTGCAGAACTGAATTTTCCATTTAGGACAACAAAGGCTATTTTTCCTCACAATCAGTTTTAATGATAATTAATTATTTTTTTGTAATTTATTTCTTTCAAACAAGGTTTTTGCTGTTTATTTCTTCTTCAGATTATTTTTATCAATAAATAAGTGGAAAACGAAATAAAATTTACACATGTTGAAGCACCCCTGAATGTTTTTTTCACACTGTGTGTCTGGACCTGCAGAGCGGCAAGAATTATTCTACAATCGATAATAATTACTTATCTTCAGTTAGAAGTCTGAGGTCTGTAAACTTTAATTGCAAACCTCAAATACTAATTAAAACAGTTCTAAAATTCCTTTTCTGTGTTCGGACACCACGTCTGCATGCAAAGTGAAAGACTCATTTGTTCTTATAGCCTAAGTTTTCCTGCTTATAAGTTAATCATGTAGGATTGAGTAAATCTCCCTCACCTACAATAATCTTGTAGAACTCAATTTTATTTAGTCCTATGCCAATCTGTCAAAAAGATTAGTTCTTAATTTCATAGATAACTTCTGTTATACTTAAAAAAGAATCATGACAATATACTATGTATTCAATCAGAGCCAGGGGAGTGCGCTAATTGATTTGCTGTTTCAGGTCATAAAACATGAAGTCCTGGGGTTTATTAGGACATGAAAAATCTTGTAGTATTATTTTCACTTAGAAAATTCTTGGTGTTTTAGGCTGGTTTAGCTGTATTCTATAAACATTAGGCTTGAGAAATTTTCCACTGTTAATAGGTTTTCTGACCTGGCTTTAAGTTACAAGGCATATTGATTGATTTAAATAGATTTTAAGTTTTTCACCTCTATACAATACATCCATATCACCTTAAAACAACTGTATTTCAATTAAAAGAAAACCTATTCTTGATGATTTACAAGAAACAACACTATGAAAAAAAATAAATAAGTTTAAAAGTCTTTATTAGTCTGACTGTGTACATCTGTGCCATTTGAAATATATTATCTCTTAAGGAAAGGTAAAATTTAGAGACATGTTGGCTGTGATATGGAGAAAAGATTTCCTACCATTGGTGTTAAGCGTATATATATTTAAACCTTGATGCCAGCATATCTCTTTCAAAAGAACAGGAAACAAGACTACATTGAAAACTCTCCAAAGTTATTTGAGAAATAGATATGCAGGATTAGTAGTTAAAATGTTCCCTTAGATCTTGAGTTCATGTAACCCAACCCTTCATACTCTGCTTCCCCACTAAACTAAGCCATTTCCAGCCTTCAATCATTTTCAACGTTATAGGCTGCCCAAGTCCAAACACTTAAGCTTTGTCCCCTGTACCTCCCCAGCACTATGGAAAATGCTGAAAACTGTTGCAGAACAACATTCATTATTTGATTCTTAAATTGGTTTCCAACTCAGAAAAGATGATAGGGCTTAAAATCACCTCAGAAACATTTTATACCATAAGCTAAGAAGCTGGTTTACAGCACGGCACTCAAAACATAGGCTAAAATTAGAAGTAGATTGTGTACCCACTAGAACAGCCATCTCTGGAGACAGAAAAAAGCACACCAGTGATAGTGGGATGATAAAAAATCTTCAGAACTCTTTTAACTCAACTGCGACTAAAGCCATTGTTTGTGATGTAAATGAAGCAGACCCAACACCATGTATTTTCAAGTCTTACCCTGGTGCCTAAATGTATCATCACTCTTTGAAATCTTGAGATACTGAACACGTAGTACCAAAACCCAGAGATGTTCTACCACACTTCAGTCAGAAAACCTGACTCACACATAGCCTTTAATTTGAAGGGTCTCTTTGTCTGGAGACACTGGTAAATCAGACAGAAAAAAAAAAGGTAAGATTTTTACCTCACATTTCAGTAAACAGAACATGTAATTTTAGCATCATAATTATAGAGATGTTAAACAGGTGTCATGGTACTAGGCCAGGTCATCTGAAATGTCTTTAAATACTAAGCAAAGCAAAGCAGAGAGAAGATCAAGGCTTAGCTTTCAAGTTACAATTATAAACACAAAATGAGTTATTCTTAATTTTCTAGATACCAGGTCTGCATACAGCATTAGCCATTTTCCAGTACATTTCCATTAGTAATGTCTTTGCTGATTAGTTTTTTTCTAATTTAGCATGTTTATCCATTAGCATATCAATATTGCTGCCAACCATCCCCTTAATTTTTAGTTTTCTTGTTGCAACAAAAAAATTGCCAATAAAAGCAAGCTTTACTTGAAGCCTTAATTAAGACTAGTACAATTCTTTTTTTATTTCTTTTTTTTAAGCTTTTTTTAATAATACTGTGCAAAATTTACTCAGATTACAGATTTGCTTTGCTCAATAACACCACTCACTTGAATAATCAAAATTTAATATTTTGTTTTGGCACCAACACAATGTATAGCATTTTCCATGCTTTGGAGATGTTTCATTGAAAGCCTTTCTTAAAAATCAGAAAGTTAATATCATCACAGTCAAATTGTTTTACATCAGTTTTGAAGTGCATCTTAAAAGGCAGTAATGAGTAAAGAGACTGTAACACATAAACACAAGACCTATTTTGATCTCCTTTACATTGTCCTAAAATACTGCTCTCACATTAAGCTGTAGAGATGTTTCTGATCAATGTCTTGCATGGGAGAGAAGGGCCAAGCCCATTTCTTACAAGAGGTTATTTTTGCTCATATTCCTCTCTTTTTTTGTATCATACATAATTCTTTTCATTTCTTTGATGTGTTCAATTATGTTAATTTAAAGTCAGTCACAGCAGAATAGCTAACACTATGTTTAACAGAAGTATACAGAGAGCTTGAATGTACAGCAATGCCAGCTCCTACTATCAACACTGTTATTCAGGACAGATACACTTGTCTGACATAATTAAATCTTGATGGTAATTATTTCTGCTGATTCCTGGTAGGCTGCTGTTAAAGATATGCTCATCCACTTTCAAACACACTATCTTATTAAACTAAAAGCATGTGAGTAATTACAAAGCTTCACCTTTTACATTTGAGGTTTTCTAAAAGTCTTTTTAAAAATGAGAAGATAAAGCTTTCCATAAAATTGTCCCCTGTGTTTCAAAACCAGAAGAGCTTAGACAGTGCCTGAAACTCCAACATCCAACAAGAGAAATAGAGAGAGGGCATGCTTGTGTGTGCTGTGTAAACTGAGAAGTTTTTGTTCTATAACTCAGCAGGCCAATTTGTGTTAGTTATATGAAAATGTTAATTCTCACAGTTCATTGCCACCTTCTTCAAATAAAAGGATCCCTATAGGCATTACCTATTTTATTTTGCTGTTTGACAGTGCTTAGACTTCAGGTAATTGTCATGCTCAATCATTAATATTTCTTTTTACCTCATAAGACTATCAAAACATGATAAAAAATAAGGAAAAAGGTTGAGAAGAAACACAGAAAACAAATACCTTGACAGTTACTTCTGAGACTCCTAAGTTGGATGAGAAAAGTGAGATCAGATCTGCCTGAAATGTCTGAATATTATTATTAAAGATTACCTTTTAACTTTTCCAGTATTCATATCTAAGAACATAAAATATTTTCACAATACAAGTACATTTACCATGAGCAAATGTTTAAACAAAAGAACTAGGAATTTTAATGAAGCACCCTCAGGAAAATGTTTAAACTTTGCCCTTAAGTTTACTTTGCTCACTAATAGGCTTCTATTTCTAGTTCTGAGTAGGAAGGATAGGTTCAATGTGTTAATAAGAAAAAAGTAATAATATTTAATTAATTCTGGCTGAACACACATGGTTTAATATACTTGGCAATATCATTCTATCACATGATATGATAATTTAATGGAACTTTTTTATTTAAATTGCTGGCAAGTTTATGAAATTATAAAGCAAATAGGCCATGCACTTGGGTGTAATTGACTGTATAAATGTGTTTTATACTATACTGTTGGCAAATTAGCCAATCTCTGTCACAGAATCAATTATTATCTAGCTGTATTCTGCAAACACAATAGCAGAAATACTGCATTTATAGAAAAAACCACTGCAATTGTTAATCTTACATTGTGCATCTTAAAGTCAGGCAATAAACATTCATACTCTATATAATCATCTTACAATAATGCTGCTGCCAAATGAGTACACATTTAAAGATTCCTTGTTGTTGAAGGAATTCCTTAACTGGAGGTGGTGGTTCTATTTGTCTTTTCCGCTTCAGATCAGTGAAATGAATAATATACATGTCAGTGACTCAAAAGATATAAAGCTTGACTGCATGACTGAAATTTCCAAAGCTACTTAAGGGACTTGGGCACAATGTCTCTTGGTGTTGCATCCACTCTAACCCCCACCTAATGACAACTTTGATATTCTGAGTACTGCAGAAAAAATCGCAGGATATGTTCTCCACGTTGTTAGTGTATGCTCTTGTTAAAGAGGTCAGTGAGTGATTCTGAATGAACTGGACAGTTAAAGTATTCCTTTCTAGTTTTCATAATAACATTACTGAAGTTATTTTTTTACTCTTTTACATGCCTCTCTACATGTAGGCCACATCTAAATTATAAGCAGTGTTTAACATAACAACTTCTTGATGGTTTAAAAATAGAAATTAACGTGAACCCACTATGCTAAGGACCTCAAAATCTGCTGTTCTTGAAGATTTTATCAAAAGCATAGTGGTTCTAAGCAAATAAGAGTCACGAAGTCTGGACTGCTGTGTCACCAGCATTTCTCCCTGTTTCTACACCCCAGCTGTGCAATGACTGGGATCAGAAGTTGCATGAAACGTAAGAATTGAGCAGCTACAAGCAGTTACACAAAGCAGATGCAACGGTACTTTCTGTTCACTGGAAAGAAACTGAGTGCAATCTGTAGGCAGATGGTATAGTTCTACTTATGAATGTTTCCATGTACCCATATGTGGGTTTTTACACTACGATCTGCACTGTAGCTACAAAGTGAAGGATGTTCACTGTCATCCAGGTGCACAGAACTGCAGCTCACGTAAACATCCTTCAACAAGCTCATGTACCAAAACAGTTCAGGTTATTATAGCAAACAGCGCAAGCCCACCAGAACATTGACAGGTTCTTGGCAGCTGAAACCCACGCTGCTACAACTTCAAGACTGCAGAATCCCAGGCTATATGATTTAAAGCTTTCTCAGGGATGCCTGTTCATACCTTTGAACAGATGCATTGTAGATATCCCCAGCACTCTTAATGACATGCAGAAAGCAAGTTGTTTAGAGCTTTGAAAGGCTCTGCACTTCTTTAACGTATCTTTACAGCACTTATGTGGGAAAATACCACCATCCAGCTGAGAGTCATCAGAAATACTCTGTTGTTGTAGGGCTCCAAACTCAGCACTCTCAGTCTCAGCTCCATTATTTACCTAGACATTATTTTTTCCATGGAACCAAATTACTGACACCAATTTGAAAACAAATTTGCCAAAAGGGAAGGTATCAACCATGTGTTTCTGTCTTCAAATCAGCCCCACGGAGGACACTCATGAGTATAATGTATATATTTCTTATGAAAACAAACCATGATCTAGCTAGTAGTCCTCTTAGAATAGTACTCTTTCCTGTAGTTTGTAAGCAAAGTACTCATCTACAAGTGTCCACTCTTGCATTCCTCATATTAAAGGCTTACATGAAGAACTTCCCTGACTTCAAGCGCTCTTGCACATGATATTCCCACTTGAACTGTGCTGGGTTCTAAGATTCAGGCTCTATCTGAACTCAGATCTGCAGTTTGGACAGTGCTTTGTTCCTACCCTCCTATAGATGTTAAAGTTACAAGTTTGAGGTGAAATTCTGTCCAGAGCTTCCAAAAAAACACCTATGAAAAAGTAGGGTTGGGTTTTTTTTACTGAAATAAAACTTTGAAAAAAAAAAGGATGAGACTAATTAAGCAGAAAGGGGAGAAAAAGAAAGAAGATTTCTGTCAAAAACAGGATTTGTCAAATTTTGTCTCAGTCTTCTTCTACTTCCTTACCCTATTTAGTTCCCTCTGATTCCTCCTGGTAAAAAGTTATTATATATATATATTTTATTCTGCTTTATTTTTCTTACTTGTTGGTGAGGTGATTTTGAATTCTCATGCCCAAAAATATAACATTAATTGTATGTAAAGGAAGAAATATATAAAGTTTTGGGACCAGAAACTTTTACTCATGATAAATGTACAACCAAAAGTTTTAGAAAGAGATTTGCAAGTCAAAATACTGAAATTTAAACCTTTGGCTGTGTGATTCATTCTGTACTAGGAATCTTGGGAATAATGGTAGTAAGCTGGACTATATTTTTTAATTACCATGTGATTGTGATATCTTACAGAATAACTTGAACCTTAAAAAAACATTATGTGAGAGTATCGTTCAGAAATATAAGAGAGTGAAATTAGGGTACAATAGATGCTTGCAAATGTAAGATATATGTTTCAGATTTTTATTCTGGGACACATAATTTTGGTGGATTAATTAAAAAAATCCTATTCTTCAGTGTCACAGCACAGGTTAAACCAGTGGGAAAAACCCCCACAAAAACGAAAATCCCTTCCCCCTCAAAAAAACCCAGACCCCAAACCACAAAATGATCACTGTCTCATTGGATAGACTTTAATGTAAGGTCTCAATTGCAATTATAGAGTTTGGACAAGATGTGTTTCAAAGAAAAGAAATGGAAATACAAAGAAATCAGTAATCTCTTCAAACCATGTTTTGAGCTGTTTTATAATGACATAATACTGCTGCCTCATTAGCCAAGTGGTAGCCAGTGCTTGGGGTTGTGTGGGTTTGTGTCCTCTAGGAGCAGAAACTAATAGGTCAGGTGTATTCATCAGAGAAATCTTGCTTATTTCTAAAAAACATAATTATAAAATCCTGTTTCTCTGAATGCAGTGAGGTAAAAAAGCACAATAGACATATCTTCTTTAACCACACGTAAGGCTGCTCCATCAGCAATATTTATGTTTAAGAAGCTGCCTGTGACCCATCTCAAGGCCGCTCATGTAATTCAGAAATGGAAAGACTCATACACATACAGTCGATCTCTGTAATACTTTATTTAATAAACTGCATATTCTAATTGGAAAATAAATGAGACACTATCATTTATTCCTTATTTCTATTTTTTATCAACTGCATTACCTTGATATAGTCCTAAGCAAGGACTTCGATCACGACCATTTACATAGAATTATGCTGCTTATCTATAGAAAAATGTTTTTCTCTTGAAAAGGACAGCATGTGATGATAATCCAGAAGGAAGACTGTAAGGTGTGTTCAAGCAGAGAATTGAAATCTTAGACTTCATAAAATATTTTTATAACTCTTGGTTTCAGGTACAGTGGAGAAATAATTTTCAGTAAGACGATGGTGAAAAATTTTTAAAAAATAAGGGAATATAGGTAATTTCGGGGTTAAGTTTCTGAATATGGTGCATTGTTGAAAGATTTCTACCAGGAATGAAACTTTCATAGAAGTGTTTCTATTAGATACTGAAATAAAAAGATGTCTTCCTTTGAAAGCTGGAAAAGAAAAAGCACATAACACAATGCAACCATGATATATATGGGAATGTTAAAGTTAAATGTTTATGTTTCAATGATAAATAGACCATCTATGAAATTCTGCTTTACTTTTTCTTGTCTTTGAATGAGTAGGAGAGTTATAAATAAAATGTTCTTCAAGGAGGTATATAAATAAATCGACATAATTAGGTGTCATAATTAAGGTGCCCATTGCTGTTCCAGACACATTTACATAATTGTCAGTGCTAAAATGAAAATAATTGTTTGTCAGAATTACTTCTGTTAAGGCTGATAGTTCCTTACTTTGTACAGTTTAAGTATTTGTTTATAAAATATTTTAAACTCTGAACACAAAACTGATTACACACAAGCCAAATTCTTCACAAGTGAACCAATGAACAAAATTTACACTTTGGAATTCAGACAAAATGTCTTGCCTGGTATCTTGTAATACCTCTTTTTGCATAGTGGCCAAACTCTATGCTTTCCATATCCTGTATGAGATTTGTGCATGATATGAAAGTAACTACTTTGTAAATCAGAAAAGAATAAGAATAGTTTTTTTAATAGCAAATTACAACTAAAGAAAAGGCCCTTTAGACTGTTTGTTTTTTTTCTTTCACAATTTGCTTTTATGAGTTGAATTAGTTGTGGTACTCGTGAACACTTATAAAGTATCAAGAAGTAGAGAATTGAGTCTTGTGTCAGGTCATGTAATGAAGCTTTTAGACTACTGCCTTAGAGAAGTAACTCAGATTTAGACTTTACCAGTATATGAAAATAAGTATTGTGCGTATTGTGCAGATTTGTTTTATTAAGAGACTAACCAGATGTTAAGTGCAAATTTTTTTATTCAAAGAAGATAAGTATTAGCAAAGTTATATTATTTATACTTAAATGATTTTGTATTAGTACAAAGCAGTATTTGAGCAAAACTGCAGTAATCTAATATACTTGAACACGTGTGTAAGAATAACAGATTTTATAAACCCTCCAAGATCTGGTAGAAACAATGAAAGAAATTATTGTTATGACTTTTATTGCCCTTAAGGCTCCTCCTTTCTCCCTACTCTTACTCCCCAAAACTTCTCCTTTCCTCACATTAGAATCTAAAATATTCCAGTCATGAAAAAAAAAATCAGTAGTGACAAAAGTAATGTAATATTGTGCATTTAAATAGACAATGCTTCCAGTGTTAAGTTATTAAGATATTAGCCACGGGTCCAAAGTTACATTCAAATTACAATAAAAAATAGTTGTATAGCAAATGTAGTTTTATTGAGAGAGCAGTGACAAGTCAGGTACAGCGTGTTCTGTTCCCTTTACTATTAATATCATCTTCACTTCATATAATAGAAGAAACTCTTGATCAATATCACAGCTAGATCCACACTTCTGTGCATAACCAAAGATTTATAAGTAGTCAGAGGATACAATGAAAGAAATGAAAGAATTGGGTTGGAAGATTCACATTTGCCTTTTATATACATTATATATGTATATATGCATGTGTCTTTATTTTTTGTAAATATTTAAAGAGATGAAGGTATAATTCTTTGGACAAGTTTGCTCCTAAGAAAATTGTTCTACCTCTTCGTTCATAATGCAAGAACAGGTTTACCATGGGCAGTAACAAAAGAGAAAATCAGTATAGTCTTTATTTCTCGCATTACAGTGAGAAGGAAGGCTTTACTGAAGAAATTTGCATCCATTCTTTTAATTTTTGTTTCTGTAAGAATATCATTACATTTTCTTCATTGAGTCTTGAGAATAAACAATAAAAAACCTTTGATTAAGTTCAGCAAACTCCTTTTCTCACATGAGTATAACAGTAATTAACCTTCTAAAATATAAACTACCTATCTGACCAGAAAAATATCTACATATATATACACTTGACCAGACTGCTTTGTGGTTTGATTTTTCAATTAAACAATATAATTTCAACATATGAACATAATATTTATATTCTTTCCCGCATTTTACAGCTGATCTACTTACAATGATGTCAGCAGTGTTATGAAAAGCCTTCAAAGCTAATCTTGATTGACTAAGTATAGGGCTGACATCAAGTTCTTGAATATCCTTCTTCCAAGTACAGTCCCTCTAGCTTTAATAGCATTAAGCTTTTGTGGACTAGAAGATTATCATAATTTACACACTCAAATTAAACCAACTTGAAATTCTCTCAAGTACTAAGAATCTTGAGGAAAAAAAAAGAGACAACATAGAGAAAAAATAAATTCCAGGCACTCTAAAGAACTGTACTTGTCCTTTTCTACCAGCCCTTCCAAATTACTTCTGCTATCACTTTAAGCCTAGCTGGATCTACAGATTTTATTGTGAAGATATGCAAGGTCTCCAAATTTGCAATAAAACATGTTTTCAGAAAAACACATCCTCCAATACCCTTCAAGAGAACTATTTACCTGAGAGCCTTCTAGAGAAGATGTTGCTTCCAGTCCTTTCATGCTCAAAATGGGCTTTCATCACCAATCAAAACCAATCTTTTCCCACTAGGAAAGATAAAGATGAGAGAGAGGAAGTGTTTGTAACACAAATAGATTTTATTTTGTAGGTTTTGAAGGCAAGGAACATTTTTGTGAATTTAATTGGAACTTGGACAGCTAGACATAGTATTGCCACTTTGACACAGTAAATAATTTCAGAATGAAAAAGACAATCTCTAGGGAAATGTCACAACAAAAAAAAAAATATCCAGTCGAAAACTAGAGGATTATATTTCATAGATCACAGAGATGCTGTCTGAAAGCATCTGGATGTAAGGTAGTTCAAGGTCTCACTCAGAGCAGGATTATTGTCAACACTTGTTCAAGTCAACAATGGCTTTGCTTAGATGAATCTTGAAAAACTCTAAGGATGGAGATCCCATGGTCTTTGAGAAACCATTCCAATTCCATGCCACTCACCTAGAGATTTTCCTAATGTCCAGTCAGAACCTTCAAAGCTGAAACACGACTCGATGGACAAGTGGATAAGAAATTGGCTGGATGGTCAATGGCTCAATGGTCAACTCAAAAAGTTGTGGTCAATGACTCAATGTTCCATTGGAGAAGAGTGACAAATGGCATTCCACAGTGGCTGGTAGTGTGACTGGTGTTGTTCAACATCTTTGTTAGAGACATGGGCAGTGAGATTGAGGGCACCTTCAGCAGTTTGCCAATGACACCCAGCTGAGTGATGCAGTTGACACACTGGAGGGAAAGGAACCCAACCAGAGGTACCTTGACAGGCTTGAGAGCTGGGCCTGTACAAACCTCATGAAGTTCAACAAGGCCAAGTGCAGGGTCCTGCACATAGGTCAGGGCAATCTCAAGCACAGTTACAGGCTGGGCGGAGAATGAATTGAGTGTAGTCCTGAAGAGAAGCACCTGGCGGGGGCTGGTGAATGAGAGTTCAACATGAGCCAGCCAAGTGCACTTGGAGCCCAGAAAATCAACCGTATCCTGGGCTGTATGAAAAAAGAAACATGACCAGCAGGTCAATGGAGGTGATTTTCCCCCTCTACTCTGCTCTCAGAAGACCTCAGCTGGAGTACTGCACTCAATTCTAGAATCCTCAGCACATGAAGGATTTTAAGGTTCTGTTATAGCAAATCCAGAGGGGGGTCACAAAGATAACCAGAGGGCTGGAGCGCCTCCCATACATAGACAGGCTTAGTCAGTAGTCAGCCTGGAGAAGAGAAGGCTCCAGGGAGACCTTAGCACAGCTTTCCAGTTCTTAGAGGCAGCCTACAGGAAAATCTAGGAGGGACTCTATCAGAAAGTGTAGTGATAGGATTAGAGGTAACGATTTTAAGTTGAAAGAGGGTAATTTTAGATTAGATACCAGGAAGAAATATTTTACTGTGAGGATGGTAAGGCATTAGAACCAGTTTCCCAGAGAAAGTGCGGATGTCCCATCCCTGGAGGTATTCAAGGCTAGGCTGGATGAGGTTTTGAGCAAACTGTTCTAGTGGAATTTGTCCCTGCCCATGGCAGGAGGAGTGGGACTAGATGACCTTTAAGGTCCCTTCCAATGCAAACCATTCTACAATTCTATGACACTTTCCCCTTGACATATCATTTTTCAATACCAAGAGTGGCTTTATCATCACCTTTATAATTCCTATTCAAGCAGCTGTAGGCTGCAGTTGGATTTCCCTTTGGTAACCACTCTAACAGATTAAATAAAATCATCTCCCTCCTACTATCACATTAGATTGTGTACACAAGAATCCTAACCACATTAAGAGGCCTCTGCAAAGAGACCCTCTCCAACTTCTCAACATCCTTCCAGAACCAGCAGAACTGTATGCAGCCACTCCAAAATCAGAACCTGTAAATTATTTTTTTTTAATCCAAATCCAGGTAGGGTATCTTGACAACAGATTCCAAAGCTATCTGTTTCTTTCTATAGACTTTGAACTTTTATTTCTCTTCCAAATGACTACTTTAATGTAGGAAAGGAAAAGGACTGCACTTTCTGAGTTAGACATGCAAGGAACTACAGTAGATCGTAACTACATCACACCTATATCTTTATTTCATAATAGCAGAAACCGTGTTGTGGTCTTTATCCATTGTTCCCATGTGTGCCCAAGGAACTCAGCTCAGATTTTCTTCCCATAAAGTAATTTAGCAGCTTCCTAGTGTTTATAGCCTTTCAGATAGCAAGAAATACAGGCACTTTGAAGCAAACCATTCATTTTACCTGAGCCTGAAGGATTGCTGTAAGAGTACAGAATGCTACCAACATGAACAATAAAAACAGAGTAGCTCCCACATGGAAGTGAGAACAAAACTTGCATTGACAACATAGCCACTCACAACAGTCATTGCTATTAACAAAGAAACAAAAAAAGAAGAGATGTTCTTATAACTTACATAACTTTAAGACTGGTAATAGCAGTGACCTTGATAAATTCACTTGATTATCAGCTTTCCTGATAATTTGAATAGATGAACATCCCCAGCTGCTATTGCAGTAAGGTCTACCCCACCTGGGCCAGTGATGCCTCTGCCCTGTTGGCCTTGTGGCAGCTCAGCTCTTAGCTTGTGACTCATCATCACTCGGGCAGAAACTGGTCTTCACAGCATCCTGGCTCCCCATATCCATAGTAAAGCCTCTGAATTTTTACACAAGATTAAAAGCAGTTCTGAGAAGTCTTCCAGATAAGCCAGTGGTACAAGCGGGGATCTGCAGTCTTTCCTTCAGGGGAAGGTCGTACAAGTTTTTCTGTTGAAAATTAAAAAATCATATCAGTATGAAGACGGTAACATAAATTTTGTTCCAAAGCCTTTTTCTTACCTCTGCCACAATATGTGAAATCACTGTTTCTTAAAGTGGGAACCACTGAAAACTAAAGACACAGTACACATCTCCACAAAAATGAAGTTCTAACTTCCTCGTCCTTGTTTACAGAAAAATATAACGCTTTCAATTCTTTCTAAATATGTGACAGTAAGACTGTAAGTTCCCTGGGGCAGAAACACTCTTTTATTATGCTTTTGTATAGTACCTTGTAAAATGGGATCACAGTCCTGTGTGGTCTACAGGGAGTATTGTAGCAAAATGAATAAGTAATGCTTCCAAAAAACACATCATTCACAGACTACACTACATCACCTACCTCACAGAACGTCAAAACTGCTGAAAGTGTAAACCTGAAGGATGCTCTGGCAGAAGGTAACATAGAAGCAAGTGATACACCTTCCTGAAAATTGCTGGAAATGTGTACTAAACCACTAAACTGACATTTTTTTTATGTGTGATAAAAAGTAAGGTGCAGTTAGTTGGTATTTGATAGGAGAATATTAAAAAAATAGGAGAATATTAAAAAAAAATTCCTATGTATGTGTAATTACTACAGGTCTTGATTGAAATGTAAAGCTTGTAAATGTAGTCCTATAAAAGAAATTTGTATGAACAAGTTATCTTTTTGTAGGCACTTAGGAATGTTCTCTAATCTATCTCAATATTTCTTTAGTTATGTTTAAGAAAGATGTTAATACCAAAAGAATTTTTCTGAAGTGCCATGTAGTTCATCTTGGTCAATTTTTCCCATGTGAGTAATAAATCTTCCCTATTTGCCAACTCAGCCAACAGATATGCTTGATTGAGTTGGGAGAAATGATAGCCTCTTTGTAAAAATCTATTACAGACCATATCAACATGTCCATAATCTCAGAGTTCTGCATGAACTCTTTTTCTTCTTCTGAAATGACCTCACTTGTAAATGAATTGGGCATTTTACGAGATTGGTAAACAGAACTTACATTTATATTTGTTGAACTTTTTTCTCCAAATTATTGACTAATATCTAGCGGAAGAAAACAGCAGGAGAATCTTCCACCCCACAAAAGACCAAACTGTGATGATTTCTAAATTGCCATCAATTTCCTTTACAAAAGTACTAAAAAGTAGTAATTCAAATCTAGACTATCTAGAACAGAAATACATCATCAGCACAATGCATATAACAAGCAAAATGTTGCCTGAAACACTCAGCAGTATCATAAATTATGCACAACTCATCTATTGCCACCCAAAAGTCCTCTCTGGGTGGGGCCTTCCACTTCAGTTCTTCTCTCTTAAATATTGCCTTCCCTGTCTATTTTATGTATAGATGAGGTTGCATCCCAAAGGAAGTGGTGAATGTTATAAGGGGAAACTGATTTTTAAGATAAGCAAGCCGAGATACCAGAAAAGAACAGAAAAAAACCCCATTAAATTAGTAGAGTCTACTATTTATATTATAACATCCTTAAACTAGGAAAGCATAAAGTCCTATACTATCCTGAAAGGGCAACCTTTGATGACGGGAAGTTATTGACATTTTCAGCTGCGTTGGCTTTATCACATCTACTCTACTTAGTAAGTGTGACGGACACTTCATGTCAGGGATTTCGATGTCATTCAGACTGACAGGGTTTAGAGATGATGTATATTTCTTGCTTCAGTTAGGAACAAAGAGTGCAAAGAAATTGTGTGGTCACATTCTTCAAAGTTAAATGCAGACCAGAGGAAAAAAGTTAATGTGCCTGACTGCAGTGTTTGCTCTTAGCATGCAGTTGCAAGCTTTGAAAGTCCCGTTTAAGTATCTCTTTTTTAAGATAAATACCTATTAAGTAATGTATATGCACAAGCTGAAGTGTTAAATGGTTTGTTGAAACCTATTAGAGTACACAAGATGATAAACATAAATTATAGCTAATATACTGCACCAGTGATTTTTAAACATAAAAATTACTGACACTGTAAAAACACACTTGAGTCATCGTAGCAGCATAATAGCACTAATCCATGTTTATCCAACCGTGCACTTTTCAAAAACAACACAAACCTCTAATAAATGCTTTGGCTTCACCTTGACAACTTATATGGGTTATTGCCTCGTTCATGCCTGGATAACCATGTGTTATGACTTAAATGTTCTTTAATATCAATTTATGCCTTGAAGAAAAAGGATTGAATAACATAGTGTACATATGGTTCAATTTATTACAGCAAAACAATCATTTTAGTTTGAAGATATTTTCTCATGGTGCATATCATAGAAATCTTATTCAATAGAGCTCTCAATAAACCAGATTTTTTATGTCACAATAAATGAAACTAAGGCAGCTAATTGTTGCTAAGACTCTAAATAGATGAATCTATTTGGCTTTCTTGTCAATCAAAAAATAAATTCCTTAACACTTGTATTTCTGGATTCTAATGTCTTCAATTGGATTTTCCACTATCTGATTAATGATGTAGTTTATTGACTACCGTAAAATAAACCTGATACTTAAAAAGTGGAAGAGGAAATTGTGGGCTGTCAGCATTTATGGAAAAGGCCAAGACAACATTGAGTAATTTAGTGTTTTTGCAAAATGACATCGAAAGGTATAAAATGTGGTCAACGATGCCACATTTGTGGTAGTCCTGTTGTGTGTCTGTGACACAAAAAAAGACCCTGGAGTGTTATTCTGAATAATATTAAAATACGTAATAGTCTGTACTGAAAATGGATTGCAGTTTTAGGAAATTATGAAGCCAAAAAGAAATCCAAATTTCAATTTAGAACCAAAAGCAATGTGAAAGCTTAAAAGTCAACCAATAGACTGGTAATAAATACAGCTCCTAAAGAAACAGGCAGAAGCACAAGACGGTAAGAATGCAGTAAAATATCCTTGTTCCTTCTGCAGCAATCATTTTTACTGCAGTCTCATTTTCATGAAACTTCCATATTTTCAAAAGATGTTTATGTTAACTTTTCATAAAAAAAAAATCTTGTCATATATGAAGAAATGGCAGTCCTAAAAGAGTTGTGGTTGCAGATAGACAAATATGTCTATTGTCATGTAATCTCTATTATAAGGTGAAAGAGATTGGCTATAAAACTCATTCAAAACCATTATTACAATGCAAGCAGCAATGGCTTTGAGCACTATATCTCTTGATATGATGAAGAGTTTCACAATAGTCAGGTCTTAGACAACCAATACACTGTGAAATATTCACCTTTAGGTCACAAGTTCTTGCATGCTATCTGTGCATACATGGATTTAGAGAGTTTGGGAAAAAGGCACTTCAGCTATTCAGGGGAATCAAAACCATCCATCTTTCTCACTTCACAAAGAATCTTGGCACTCAAATTTGAATAGGCCAATAAAATAGGCAAGATTATAAAGCTGCAATTTAGAGATGGAGAGTGTCAAAAGAAGTAATGCCTCAGCTTATTTGGCAAGGAACATGTTTGATTTCCAAGAGTTTTGATCATTGGAGAATCATATAAAAAATTAAAATACCGGACCATGCAGCTCTCGGTAAGAGGAAATCCACCTATTGCAATAGAGCCAGACTAGATGTAAAATTATTTAACTGTAGTATCATTATTGCTATTAATATTGGTGTATTGGACTGTCAAGCTGGAAGGAACAGGTTTTTCGGAAAGTGAGCAGTGGGAGTTGCCTGGTATGTGAGAGAGTGATGGGAACATACGGAGTTTTCCCTAGGATGGATGATGAGCCAACCTCATTTTATGGGTTAGGATTAATGAATAGAATAGAATAGAATAGAATAGAATAGAATAGAATAGAATAGAATAGAATAGAATAGAATAGAATAGAATAGAATAGAATAGAATAGAATAGAATAGAATAGAATAGAATAGAATAATTTCAGCTTGAAGGGACCTACAATGATTAAATTCCCACTGTCTGACAACTTTAGGCCTGACTAAAATTTAAATAATGTTACGGAGGGCATTGTCTAAATGCCTCTTAAACACTGACAGGCTTGGAGGATGGACCACCTCTCTAGGAAGTCTGGTCCACTGTTTGGCCACCCTCTTGGTAAAGAAATGCTTCCTTAACTGAAGTCTAAAGCTCACCCGACACAGCTTTGACCCATTCCAATCTGTCCTGTCACTGAATACCAAGGTGAAGAGATCAGTGCCTCTCTCTCCACCTCCCCTCCTCAGGAAACTGTAGAGAACAATGAGGTCACCCCTTAAACTCTTTTCTCCCCAAACGAGACAACTCAGTGTCTTCAGCCATTCCTTACAGGAAGTGCCTTTCAACCTTTTCACCAGCTTTGCTGCCTTCCTTGGGATGCATTCAAGTACTTTAAAACTCTTTTTAAATAGTTGGAACAAATTTAGGGGCTTGCATTGCTGTACTGCATTTTCCCCTTTAGTACTCCTTGCTGTATGGTTTTGTGGACATTAGCTCTAGAGCAGAGAGGAGATTTCTAACAAGGGTGCTCTCTGGGCTGTAGGGTTGGCTTCTGCCATGGTACGAGAGAAGAGTAACAGCAATAGATTTGCCCTTGGAAGCCAAATGGCAGAACACACATCAGGAGTGCTCAGCAGCTGTGCCCAGGGAATGGTCATCATGGCCTCCTGAGCTCAGGGTCTGCCTCCGGGCCAGCACCCCAAAGGTTCTGAGTGATGTTGGGTGGGGGTGCAACAGGCAGGGCTGCAGCGAGGTCCCATCACCCTGACACCACAGTGCCCCTGTGGCATTAAGAACAGCTCATTGCCAGGGCTCCTTTGGGCCATTTTGACTAGGTGTCTGCTGCTTGTGCTCCATGAATGTGGCCCTTGTGCCCCACGTCTCAGGAGAGGAAACATTTTGTATCCCTGTTGCAGGCAGACAGTGACCTCCAGGGATTTCGTCTTTTCTTCTGAAGCTCCCTTTCTTAGTGGCAGAAGAATACAGGAAACACTGGGGTCACTGTCAACTACAAACCACCTGGTCAGGAAGAAGTAGATGAGACTTTCTTAAGACAACTGGAAGAAATCTCATTTTCACAGATCTTGATCCTCGTGTCGAAATTTAACCAACCTGACATTTGCTGCAAGAGCAATACAGCAGGGCACGAGCAATCTGGCGGTGGGATGGGGGGAGGTGGTGGTTCTGGAGTACATTGATGGTAGCTTCCTAACAGAGGTGGCTGAGGAACTGGCTGCAGGAGGTGTCTACTGGACCCTGATTCATATAAACAAGAAGAACTCATTAGGGTTGTGAAGGTCTAGGGCAGCCTTTACTGCAGTGACAATGAGATGGTAGAGTTCAGCATCCTGAGAGGAAAGTGAAAGACAAACAGGATCACAGCCCTGGATTTCAGAATTGCAGATTTTGGCCTATTTACAGAGTGTCTTGGAAGAATCCCATGAAATATGGTCTTGGAGATAAGAGGGATACAAGAGAGCTAGTTGCTTTTCAACCTTCTTCTCTGAGCTCAAGGAGGGCACATGTCTGTATGCAGTAAGCCAAACAAAGGGGACAGGAGACCTGCATGGATGAACAAACTGCTACAAAATAAAATGAAAGCTTTTAAAGGTGGAAACAGGGTCAGGTGACCCAGAGGGAACATAGAGACAGTGCATACACAGCAACGGGGTTAGGAAAGCCACAGTCTTACTGGAGTTGAGTTTAGAGAAGGCTGTGTAGGGCAACAAGAACATTTTCTACAAGGGTATCAGCAGCAAAATGGAAGACTAGGAAAAATACAAGCCTGTTCCTAAATGAGGCAGGGAATCTGGTGACAAGTATATGGAAAAGCCTGATAATACTTTACCAGTAAGATGCATCTTCAGAAATCCTAGGTCCTCATGACTAGGAAGGAAGGTAGAGGAAGATCAGGTTAGGGAACATATAAACCGATTGAATGTATACAAGTTCATGGGACATGATATGATGTGTCTATTAGCACTGAGGGAGCTGGTAGATATCCTTCCAAATGCACTCCTGATTAGCTTTGAAAGGTCAAGGCAACTGAGGGAGATTCCTGAGGACTGGAAGAAAGCAAATGTCTCTCCTATCAACGAGTGAAAGGAGGGTTATTGAGGGAACTATGGGCCAGTCAGCCTCATCCAGATCCTTGGGAAGTTGATGGAACAAAACCTCCTGGAATCCCAAAAATATTAAATACAAGAAGATGACTGGGAGTATTCAACTTGGATTTATGAAGGGGAAATCACATCTGACTAATCAGACTTCTACAATGAGATGACATGGTAGAGAAGGGGAAAGTAGTTACATTTATCTTCACTTTCACAAAGCATTCAGCACTGTCTCCTATGAAAGCAACATCATAGATAAGCTAATGTAACGTGAACTAGATAAGAGGGCAATGAAGTAAGCTGAGAACTGGCTGAACTCAGAGGGTTGTGATCATCTGGCACAAATGCAGCCAGAGACTAAGCAGTAGTGGCCTGGATCATGAAGCAGAGCGCACCGTCATGAGGTTTGCAGTTGTTAGAAAATTGTGAGGAGAGGTTGATAGACCAAGTGGCTGTGCTGCCATTCTGAGGGACTGTGACAGGCTGGAGAAATGAACAAACAGGATTCTCATTAATTTCAGCTGAAGGAAATGAAAAGTCCTGCACCTAGGGAGGAATAACTCCATGCAATATGTGCTGAGGGCCAACTGGTAAGAAGCTTTGCAAGGGAGGACTGGTGGGTTGTGGTGGACAACGAGCTGAACCTGAGCCAGCAATATGTCCTGTGGCAACTGTGGCCAACAGCATCTTAGGTGATATGAGAAAGGATATTTCCAGCAGGTTAAGGGAGGTGATCCATCCATTCAGCACTGGTGAGGCCACAACTGCAGTGCTGAATACAGCCCTGGAATCCTCAGTATAAGGATCTGAAATGTGATGCACAAGCAGAGGATGAGACAGCTGGAAATGTTTAGAGTGAAGAGGCTCAAGAGGATCTTGTCAATGTATACAAATACCTGATAGGAGGGAGTAAAGAAGATGAAGGCACGTCAGTGGCCTTCTCAGTAATGTCACATGAAAGGACAGAAGCAACAGGCATAAACTGAAATATAGGAAACCTCATTTAAAAATAACTTTTTCTACTGTGATTGGGATCAAGCACAGGAATAGGTTACCCAGAGGATATATGGAGCTTTGTCATTGGAGATATTCAAACCCAACCAGACACGGTCCTAACCAGCCTGCTGTAGCTGACCATGCTTTGAGCAGAAGCTTGTACTAGAGGATATCCAGATGTGCTTCACAACCTCTGTGATTCTTTGTTTCTGTAATTCCATTTTCAATTAGTCAATTACGATGCTTACACTTGCTTACTTAAAGAATTTGCACCTTCACAGAGGGATTTAGAGTGTGTCTAATCTTTATGTAAGCCTTCTATGCTAACATAGGTGCCTAAGAGTAAAGTCCCACATTTTAGAGTTTTCTCCAAAAGGTCTTTATTTCTAGCCAAATCAGATTTTGTAATAGTACCTTGTGGCATTACCAAAGAGACCCAGATCTAATCTGTATTCTTGAATGACTGAATGAATGATGACTGAAAAGCAAAGTAATGAAAAACTGTCATCTTGCAAGGCAAGATATAATCCCCTAATAAGGGGAGCATACTCTGGTCAAAATGTGGTTTCAGAAGTACTGGTGGGCTCATACACAAGTATCAGTACAGAAAGAAATCAGGTGTATTTGTGGAAAGTGTTGTTTACTGACACTGTTTGAGAAGTGGTTTACCTTTAATAAGGTATTCAGGTTATTTTAGCCAAAAACTCAGGAAGATTTTCTTTCCTGCAAACTGAATAACACTTCTAGGAGTGTTAGCCCTTCATGAGTGTGGACGATTAAACATGCCTTTGACAAAAACTGGGTAATACAAGCTAAGTTTTTGGGACTTTGAAAATACTAAAGCTGAGAATGAACACGTGGCTCAAACTTTTACTTACAGGCAAGGCAAAGGCCTTGCGTGTTGATGAACCCATTCAGTCATTCACATTTCTTATTCACTAGCTGAGTAGACGTAAGTGCCTAAGAATGAGTTTTACAGCAACTAACACAGTGAATGAGGAATCAGCTAAGCCAGGCTGTAAGAATCTTGACAGCTGAAGACCGTCTACAACTTTTCTGTTCCTGAAGCCATGACTCAGGCAGGTGCCTACAGTTCTTGAATGAGAATTCATTCACCTGAAAATTATCATTAGAGACAGAACTACATAACAGCAGTCTCTAAAAGTAATATAATTTATGAGTGAATTCCATTCTTTTTCTCTCTCTTTGTCAGAAATTCATCCAGCTTCTCTTATGGGAGATAGTATCAGAATACTTTACAATCTTCAGTCCATTTATGTTCACAGTATCCTTGAGCTACAAAAGAAGAATAATTACCCACACCAGACAGAGAAATTAGGGGGGACTTCCACAGTCATTCAAGAGCACTGTGACAATGTAAGAAATGGATTGGCTCTCTGAGTCTTGGCAAGTTTCTGAACAAAACAACTGCACTTCTTCTGCCTCCTTTTCCACATTCCATGTCTCAGCTGGTTTGTCTGTTCTTTTTGGGAAGAGAAAGAAAGGCAGCCGGGAGTTCAATCAGATCAGTAAGAATGTGTGGAAGAAAACAACATATAGAAACAAGAAATTGAAAGGAGCTTAAGTAAAAGGAAAAAGATATTTCCTTGTTTTAAGGAGAAAGTCAAATGCATCGTTGGGCAGGAAAGGTTACAAAACAAGACAGAGTGCTTAAGGCAGTAGCTTTGTTTACTGAGAAGCTACTTGCTACAGTCTGTCTTGGCTTGCGACATAAATGAGGAAAGGGAAATGACAACAAAGAGCCTCATTTGCTTAGTGATGACCCAGATGCATCAGCTACTGTGGGGCAGTGCAATTATCAAACAGGATTTGTCTTCTCTCTCTTGATCATGGGCTTCTAAGAACTACGATAACTTCAATGACAGCTATTGATTCATATATTTGCCTTGGTACGTAAAGTTTGCTTAAAGGCATTATTTAAAGATAGTTTATCAGTCATAGTTTCATGTTCCCTGAAGTTTCTGACATATTTTCTGTTAGTCTCACATTTTGCTGAACTCATAGATTTCTGTCTCCACAAAAGAACATTTTGTTGCCAGTCATTTTATACTTTACAGTACCCAGAAATGCTGGTGAATTTACAAGCTAAAGAGTAATATTAAAACAATACAAAGAAAGTCATAAGGAAAATAGAAATTTTTTTTTAAATGAAGGTTTTAACAGAATAGTGAAAAGTTGCTCTGTCACTGTCCCCTTTGAACTGACACATCTGTTTAGTCATCTTTTTTCTCTTTAGACAGATCTGTAAACTAATTTGAATTTTGAGTGGAAGTTAACATATTAATAAGAATGTTAACAACACCTGTTTTGAAGTCTGCATTGCATGTTTAATAAAATTGTTTCAAAACATTAATAAATTATTGTATTAATATGATTTTTATCCATGTATTCATATAAAAGTATTTATGTGCTAGCATTTCTTCGTATTTTATTTTTTTAAAAAAAATCATTCCTTTTCTATGGGTAACTTTGGGAGGAATTTTCAATACAAGGGCTGTTTATTATTTATTTTGCATTACAAAATTTCTCTCCAAAAATAGTTCCTGAATACAAACGCCACCCTTTCTTCAAAACAACCATTCCAAATCTAACAGCTAATACTCACGTGTGTGATAGTATAAAATCGATTAATATTGAAAGAGTAAACAACCCATGACAGCTATGACCATATACATGATGAAGGAGGGAAGAAGTATATCTGATATTACTGGCTATTTTTCATTCTAGGAAATATAGATTCCAATCTTTATTTAGAGCTTTTGTTGAGAATGGTATTTTTTCTGCTTTCCTTGACCAAAATGGGCCAACAGCAGAAACACAGAAGTATAGTGCAACCTCATTTCAACAAACATGGTTCTGTTATATAAATCTTCACACTCATCATTTCTGCTTTTACTCTTTTAACTCCACTGCAAATGCGTACCCGTCTAGACAGACATGAATCGAAAGCACTTTAGGTTTATGTGGGCTGAAACAGGTGTGTTACTCTAGATATCTACAGCTGTTGTTTATGACAGAAGGCATAAATAAAAAAAAAAAGATTGTTTGAATTCTTCTGCAGCTGCAGAGGATACGGGACCAGATTCTGACAAGGGAAAAAAAGTAAAAGCCAAAATTCAAGATACACCAAGTTAGGAGAGATTTTTCTGCTGATTTAGAGAGGCTACATTACCTTTATATTTCTATGCCTTTCAGGTCTCTCTTTCTAGGACCCTAGCTATATAAAAGGCATTTTGAATATTCTGTTGGAATAAGTTCAACAGAAGTATGTCTCATATTTTGGCTCCTCGACTAGTGGTTTTATTCAGCAAAATTATTAATTCATTACACCAGGTAGACTCATTCAGATCCAAATCTCTAACTCCTCTTTGTGAGTGGTCTGCCAGAGGGGGTCTTCTCAAAGCACTCCAGGGAAAAGCTATATTGCTTGAAGCCTGCTAATATGTGAAAAGCTATGCCTTACAGCATGCAGTTTTGTCAGATCTGTGAAGGAGCTACCCGGTTTCGCTGAACAGCCACACTGATAATAAGGAGATCTAGCGCAGTAAAACGCCACAAGAATGACATCCAGCCTAGGAACATGGATCATTTGCTGGTAAAATTTACTGGTATGGAACAGACAGCTACAGTTTTATACCACCTTGTGGTAAATAGAAGTTATTACAGTATTGAAGAGTAAATCTTCTTTAAATTGTTCACAGTATCCATGTTTTGAGGCTGCTTATCCTCAGAACAGGTCCTTAAAACTTCAGATGATTGAGGAAAAATCTCAAATGTGAAAACAATTTAATATGGTTCCTCAGCTTTGTTCTTCACTCTACCTTCTGCATCCAGTGATGTACACAAACGTACCATTAATAACAACACTTGAAAGGTCTAGTAAGCTTACCCATGCAAAGAAACCCCACCCTATGGATCTTCCTCAGAGGCAATTTGAACTTTTAACATCAGTTCTGAAATATACGCATATTTTACTATCACCAAGGTAATCCTGTGAACTTTCCTTTCTCTGTTTTTTTCTTCTCTTTGAGAATCAAAGTAAAAATGCAGAAGTGTCTTTTCCATTGTTTGTATTCGTTTATTTACTCTAAACTCTATAGAATACTTCTAAGCAAGAAATATTCTAAGTTGCCACATAGGACTACAATATGTTTATTCAGAAATCAAGTGTTTAAAAGAACATTTAAAATCAGGGAATATTCCCTGAAAGGGCAAGGGAACAAAGAGAGCTGTCAGTCAGGGTTTTGCTGGTTCGAAGTTCAGAGCAGTGGTGGGAACTGAGCCAACAAGGAATTTTGAAGACTGGGCAGGAAGATTAACTGTCCATTGTTATACTGTGTTAGCATTTGTTACTCTAAGTAGTAATTTTGTTTCATGTTATAAAGAATAGGAAGTACACTTAAAATGGTTAATTTGTTGTCTTGCTGTCTGGCGTAAATTTTAAGTCAACAACAGTGCTATTGAATGTGGAAGGTTGTAACAGAAAGATTGAGACAAGTTTAACTATAAAACTGCAGAACTATAAAGGAAATAATATAACACCGTCTAGTAAAAAAAAGTCTTAACATTTCTAGGATGGATATGATTTAGATTGATGAGGGACTCCTCAATGTTTGCTTATTCTTTTTCTGGAAATGGTGAGTTGTGGAATAGTCTAAGAAATATGGGAAGTTAGGAATAGACAGTATCAGAAGATCACTGACATTTAGACCACATTTTGCAGATGTGTAAATTGTTATAGGTTACCAAAACATAACGGGCCAAAATTTTTAGTAATCTCTAAACCACTTTAGTAATAATATACTGCCTTTTCTGATTGTGAGGAAAACATCTTGTGGTTTTCTTAGAATGAAACTTAGTTATACAGGAATAAGGATTAACTTTGCCAAGGCAACATTTTTTATTTTCTTTATAAGTTTGATTTTCTCAGTGCTATACTAACATGCCAGGTACATTCTGATCACACAGGGAAAAAAAATTTTAAAAAACCCCAGATCTCTTGAGTAGCATACAAACTAAACACAAACAACTGTGTGTCATGTGACGTTTCCATTAATAGCTACCAACATGCAACAGCACTAATTTCATTTCTAAAAATTCACAGTAGATTTCTGTAGAATCTGGTGAATGCAGACAAAAATCTGCTAAATGCCTTAGGCAGATGATCTGGCCATGACAGGTCAGGGCATAAGTCCCATTTAGCCCAGTGCTCAGGCGTAGATTCTTTGAAGAACAATTTAAGAAACAGGACCAGTAAGAAACTCTTTTCTTTAAAACCATCATCTGATACATTTTGACAATCGGCAGGTTAAGGGTTCTGAACTTTGCAGTATGTCATTGTGTTTAATAGTCTAAGACTTATCTACCTTCCTTTAAGTTGTAAAGTAGCTTTTGGAAACAGTTTTATTTTGGGCATCTAGAAAATGTCTAAAGAAGTATTTCTAAGGCTTCATTTAAACTTGCCAGATGAAAATTTCATTAAACACTCCGAAGTTCCTGTGTTAAAAAAATAATGACTATCATTTCAATGTTGAATTTCCTTGATGCCGCCTATATTATTGTCACTCTCCGTTTGTCACATTTCCAAGATGAAAAGGCCCAACTCACCAAACAAAAGCTGCATCATACCTGTAGCTATTCTTTTGCACCTCTGTACCTCTTTACCTCAACTTATGAGTTTGGACATTTGTTGTATTGTTTGGACTGTTTGAAGTGTATATACAATATGAATTTACATAATAAAAAATAGTGTTTCTTTTTTCCCCCATTTCTTTTAGAATACTTTCTAATACTTTATTAATTTTTTGACCCAAACAAGGAGATATTATTTTCACTGAGTCACATGAAGTTTTCTGAAGATACTTGTATATAAATGTAAATGCATTTGAAAACATCTAAAAATTTTGTATGTTCCTGTGGTTTACTGTTAATAATCTGGATTATAGTAGGTCCTAGGAATCTTTGCAGTGTATTTCAAACCCTGACTAGTGGCTTTATATTTGGTAACTTTTGTGGTGTTTGTTCTACTACAAATTTGAGCATTAAATATTGCATCTAATGAAGATGATCTTTTTGCCTATCTAATAAGTACTCAAGCTTGTAAGAGCTGGAAAATATCTAGAATATAATAGTCACAGGTCTTGATACAGTCAGTGTAATATAGGTAGCTATTAAATTTCACTGTATCACAGTATCACAGTATCATAAGGTTGGAAAGGACCTCCGAGATCATCGAGTCCAACCTATATCCCAACACTAACACCATCATCTAAACCATGGCACTCAATGCCTCATCCAGTCTCCTCTTAAACACCTCCAGGGTCAGCGACTCCACCATCTCCCTGGGCAGCGCATTCCAATGGCCAATCAAATTTGAAAAGAACCTTGCTTGATAAGCAAACAGATATAATTTTATAGTCTGAGTTTACACAGGAATTGTTGCAGCTGAGATGCATGTTGCATGTTTTCTTCTATTTTAATTATTTTATTTTTTTCCACAGTAAGGTTTCCTCTAGTGATTCTTGTAAGGAAAGAGGCTACCTGATCCCTTAATCCAGCTAAAATTTTATGAAAGAAGACCCAAATTAGTTTTGCTTATACCAGATGCTTTATGTGCAATTGGGTATCAGACAATGGTGGTTGAAATATGAAACAGGTAAATTCAATGATCTCCTTTGAAAGACTCTCTTACCTGGGGGATCTAACATGAAATGAGTTTGCATACTTGTTGTCTCTAATACTCTGCAGTCCTGTCTCCTCCCCTTATGCAAATCTATGAATGTGTAAATTGATTGCCAGATATCCCCAGTGTCAGAATCCATAGCAAGAGCCACAATGAGTATTTGATGAAAGAGAAGAAAAATCAGATCTAAGAGACTGTTAGAAAATGAATGTTATTATGTCTACAAGCTTGAATGCACTATGGTAAGGGAGAAGTTTGTATGGGTAGCAGCTAATAGAAACAGCAGTTAGAAAAATAGTCCAATAATTAGCTATGCCACTAACTTGTTACGTGGTCTCCTGCAAGTTATGCAGCTTCTTACTGTGTTTCAGTTTAAAATTCTGTAATATTTGCCTGCAGTACACTACAATTAAGTCTCATAGTTTACAAAAAATCATGTACTTCCATATTTAAAGCAAAAACACATAAACATATCCTGTGAATCAGGATTAGTCAAATGATTAGTCAAACTACAGTAATCTGATCCTAGCTTAAAGAAAATATAACCGCTGAATATGTTGCTAATTCTCAGGATGATTTTCTTATATATCTATACATGTTTCAAGAAAAAGTACCTAAAATCTGAAATAAGTCTTTTCTTCATCTGACCATTTTTTGTTATTTCACATCTTACAGAAATTTTGTGTCATGGATGTGGCAGACACAGGTTTGCACAGCTTGGCTGATGCAGAGAGCACTCTCCTCTAAAGACACCATGTGCTTTGATCCAGCTAGAATTCCCTAATGTGTTTGAAAAAGTTGGCAAAAGCCAGGTACCATTCCCAGGTAGAAGTTTTCATACAACAGAAGAACTTCCATGCCAGTCACCCTCAGTACCAGAGAACAGTCACTGATGTATCCAAGTTACTATTATGCAGTCAGAGCCTATAGAAAAAACAATGAGAGTAACAAGAAGACAGACTCGAATTGAAATTTCAGCAAACATTTCCAAGGCATCCACAGACAGCCCTGATCTAACTACTCAAGAAACATTCTTTCCCCTACATAATCAGTAAAGTAAACCCTAGATATCTAGGTCCATATCCCAAGTGATGTAGTACATCTCAGTGTCCTTCTCCAACTATCAAAATTTCAGAGGGTGATGCACACTGAGCACATTTTGGCATTCAATTAGTTATGAGACATAGTGAGTTTCATACTCCCAAGCCTGTCACTACAGCTCCAACCAGAGCTCTCCTATTATTTTGCTTCCCATGCTGCAGTGTTCCTGAACACCAGAGGCAGTCATAAGTCCTGAGAGGCAGGAAGGAGGTAGATTTAATTATTCCCCTGACTTTATGTTTTTATTATTATAAACTTCCTACAAAGTGCTGTTCTTGTTACTGTTTTACTCCAGAGTATCAGTTTCCTGCTGGTCAAATCACTTCGCTAGAATCTGTATATCATATAACTCCACCCATCAGCGGGCCTCCTGCCTTCGTAGCCTGTCATTTCTTTACTCTGCTCAACAAGCTTCCCACTGCTAAGTTGACCTATAAATGTGGACCCAATCTTCCACCCAGAGGTGCACCTGATCTTCAAAACCTTCCTTCAGGCCTTTCTTCATCAGTTACAGCTGTCCTCCGCATCTCAAAACATTTCAAGTAGTAGCAGAGCCAAGCGAAAATGATGAAAACACCCAGAACCTATGGCTTTGAGATGCCATAGGTCTGCTCTGTTACGAATCAGGACCAGCACTGGTTTTAACTATGAGTTCCTCATCAGATGTATAGGCACAGGGGAGGAGTCATGATTCTTGTGGAGAAAAGGAAAATAGAAGAGGGAAATTAAAGGAGTGCTTTATTTTTTTTCTTTGTAAACTCATAAGTATTCAGAAATAGGAGAGAAGTTGCACTTACCCCTAATGCTGAGGGGCAGGTAGGAAAAAAGTTTGTTCACCAAAAGTCAGCTTTACTGAACATGCTTGCTGTGTGAGCAGCCAACTACAAGGACTTACCACAGATACAAGGACAACCACAGATTCACAGACCAGAGATTCACATCCCAGACTGAGCTGTGGAAGGTGGCACCTCATTCACAGACCAGATGCTGAGGTGTGCACACTATTGTCACAGAGATGTCATTTGGAATTTGGATTGCATTCTGTTCACAGTGCCTTGCATTTTGCTGGGAAACTAATGAAGATTTTGATGTATACACAAAGAGCAATGTTCCCAGGATCCTGCAGTCTATCAAACTGCTAATGACAGGCAATAAGCTGCCCATGTGCTGAAAGAAAGTGTGACAAGGGTGTCTTTATGCACTTTGAGTGAAACTGTATGTTAACAGTATTCTGAGAAGCACATAGACAACTGCAAAACAGAATTTGCACTACGTGAAAGCTGGGCCCACGTTACACGTTTAAAATCTCAGGGATGGGTATAATGGTGATGCAAGAGGAATACCTTAGAAATTTTAGGTGTCTGGATGTAGCCACCAGGTATAATATAGCTATTAAGCGAGTGGCAGAAGCAAAGGAGGAGAGAGAAAATGGAATGCAAATAGCTGCAGCCTTACAGTTCAAGATTCCTAACTAAAGAGATGAAACTCAGTTTAATTGATCTAAGTGGTGAACTAGTAACACAGTATGGCACACTGAGCAATACAGTACAGGAGTTACCATCATTAACAAAAAACTCCACTTTGAGGACTACTGCTTTCATAGTTAGTCAATGTTTTCCAAGCATTTTCATAGGATTTGTTGTTGCATCTTTTATGTCTGTCCATCGAATTCGCTGACAAGTATGGTTTGGATATATGTATTATTATTGCATTTCTGCTGTAGGCTGTTCATTTTCTTTTATGGTGTTGAACTGCTGTCATTGTCCTTTATAAAAATGAATCAGTTCTTCTTAAGGGTAAAGTGAGATCAGTTCAATATGTACATGTCATAGATTTTGTGAGGCTTAATTTTAAGTTTGTAAAGTACTTCAAGAACCTCAGATGAAAGGAATTCTATACATAAACCATTATGTTAATAATGATCTTAACATACAAAAGCAATGCTACTCTTTTGTAGCATAGTAGAATCTAAGGGCTCCAAGAAAAATCATAGTTCCATTAAATGTGGAACTTCAACAAGACACGGTGAGATCTTGCCCAGATACCTTAAGCACTTACAGTCTAAATAGTGTAAACAGACAAAGAGCGGATGAACAGATAGTGCAACAAGCGCATTGCTTAAGGTAAGCATGTAGGTCAGCAGAAAAACTGAATACAGAACCCAGCCTTCAGAGTCCACATCCACAAATCTCCTCAGAGTAAAAATTCAATTATCATTGTTTGACATTGTTTGACAGGAGAAACCAATCAGTTCTTGACGAGATCACTGAGCATTGCCATGAAACCTGTGGAAGTCCTGGTGCATTTTTTTGTACTGATCAAATATCTCTTCAGGTGACACGAAGTGCTTGGATTTCACTCGTCCCCATGGGAATCAGTAATGGAAGACCTTATTTTGCTCAATTCAGAGAATTTTTATGTAAAGCAATTGTTTCTTATTGACTTTTCCTCCATCTTATCTTTATCCTTAGATAAATCCTTAACACTTACACCTTGCTATGACTACACAAGGTGGAATGCCCTTGCCGTTTTTTTTGTAGAAGATTTCAAAATAGGCAGCAGAGAACAGCACTAGGGCTGCAAATACAATTATCCATCCTGAGGGACCAAGCGTCAATAGACAGAGGGCTTGACAAACACGAGAGTGATCAGAGCAGAGATCACTTAAGGTGATGCCCTCTTTGTCACTTGGACTGTCTCCTCCAAAGATATTTTGAGTACTTTAGCTGAATTCATTTCTATCATAATCACTGCCATGGGGGCCAAACATATATGTTCAGAGTGTTCAGTAGTTATAGTTTCATTTGAAAACCCCTTCACTTCTGATTTCTAACAAAAAGGAGTTGCATACAGAGCTCCTAATTGTTGTGTGTCCCTCCCAAGCAAATTTTTATGTTACGTCTCTTTTTATTGGTTAATTTGTTGATGGCAAAAAAAAGGAATAATGGCAAAAAAAAGGAATAATGGCAAAAAAAAGCAATATTCTATGATTATCAGGCAGTGATGGGTTCAGTTCCTTTCTTTGTTGTAGAAGTTGACGATTATTTCTTATTTGTTTTCTTTGAGAAAAAGAATAGAAAAAAAAACAAAGAAGACGGAGCATTTTGAACAAGAATAGTGAAGGCAAGCGTTCTTTATCAGAAAATATGAAAAATGGTCACTTAGGATTTCTAAAGAGAACTGAGGTTCACCCTTGCATAAAAACACAGAGAAGCAGAAGATGAGCACACAGCCCTAACAACCAATGTCCTTCCACTGCATCAAGCACAGGACACAGATGTATGGATCCTAGCACCGGGATATACTGTGCCAAGAAGAAATAAGGTTTTCGTACTTTTGCGCTTGTTGGCACAAGGCCAAGTTGCACTCCTAGTTTAACCCACCAAAACCTCACCTGGATAAGTCATAATATCTGTATTCTAGTTCCCATAATAATTTTTCTTTATAATTAATTATTTAACACATCTGCCTTTTTAAAGAGGTTCTGTGGCCTCCACTCATTTGTGCAGAGGAAAAAAACGTCGTACTGAGATCTCAAGTGTTGCAGCAATTAGTAAAATGAGAAAGATGCTGTTCTAGGATTTTCAGGGACATTTTACTTCACTATCTTCAATTTTACAATTAGGATAACTTCAAATGTGTTTATAACCTTAAGAATGTCAACATGTTTCCATTATCTACTGTGTACATATTATTTTGAACCTACTTCACACAGCAGAATATATTATTTATTTAGATTCTGATAAAGTGGTCCTTCAGACACTGTTAAGGACTTAAAGTCCTTATAAAACTCTTCTACTGACAAGTATTTTAAAATACTGAAAAATCATTAAATGTTCAATAAGAACTTGCATATATTTTCATTGGTTCATTAACACTTTTTTAATAAAAACACTGAAAGGCCTAAAAACACTTAGAGAACACTAAAAGGCCAATGTTCTCTGACACTAGGGCATAATTTTGTGTATTTTAAAAAAACTTTTAAAAGAATAAAAGGAAAATAAAACAGCTTAAAAGAAAAAGTAAGAATGAAACTATTTCATCCTACTTTGAACATAAGGGGCAGACATGACAGATAACAACTTTTGTGCATAGACCCTTTCTGTCTGCTAAAAGGGTCAGCCTCAAAAAGTGACCTACCATGTAGGGATCTGGAAAATGACTCTCATGGCAGTCGTGCCCTTTTACATTGTTCTGAGAGTGTCCAATGGATACTACGCAGTCTCTCTCCCCTCAGCTTTCAGAGTCTTCAAAGTTGGTTTGCCTGGCCCCAGGAAGGCACTCATTAAACCATGCCTCTAAAACTACTTGAAGTATAACAGTCTTCTGAAAAGGAAGTATATAGAAATAGCATCTTACTTACTCCTCATCTGCTCTCTTTTTTGCACCTAGAACCACACTGTGGTTTTTTATTTCTTAATGATTAGCAAGTGAAAAATAGGATTATCTTGTGTAGTAGCAGTGGTATTACGGCAGACAGTTACATGTGGTCATTAATTCCATTGCCATCATAATGCAGAGACCAGGTATGCTGTAATATCTGATACGAACTTTATAATTGTTTTAGTCATATGTTTTGTCTGCCTTCAAAATTCAAATACCCCAATCCTGCCTACTTCCAGGTATATAGTTCCCGGTGCTACAAGGGAATTTAATCACATTGTGATCCCATATTTCCAAAGGAGGGGAAGGAAATCATGGACTCATTGGGCCAATCCCTTTGCATCTCCTGAAACAGACAGGAAAGAGGGAAAACTACAAGCAATCAATCACAAGAAAATAAAACCAAAATCAATCATCTTCTTGTTTTCAAGCTGAGGACATTTGATACGAGAATGAGAAAACATGTCACTATACAATAGCAAGATTTTAAGTCTTGCATCACAATATAGCTACAATATGACTTATATGTATGATTTTAGATTCAAAAATTCCAAACATTTTCACAATTTTCTATAATAAAGCTCTATAAATGTAAAGCCAGGTGAATGACCTAGTAGCAATAAGTTATTAAATACATTTCTTTTTTTGTTTTTAAAAAAAAAATCTTTTAAGCCTTTCTTTTATCTGAAATTATTATCCAGATTATTTTTGCAAAGAATTTTTCCTCTGCAGAGAGTGAAAATTGCACATTCTTGTACATTTAGACAGAAATTTGTCAGATCCATGTAAATAATAACACTTGTCAATATTTGTCTATGCAGTAAGTAGCACAGTGGGAGGTGAAGACAAACACAGTGAGAAATGAGGGTACTCACCTGATTCTTTTGGTATTAGCTTTTGCTTGACAGAACCAACACCAGTTGGGAGCTCTTAGAGAATAAAGTTATTTTTGGAAAAGCAAGGCTTCCATAAGTTCAGTAGAAAATGTCTTTATCCAATTAATACAAGCACCATATATTTTAAAACTTCATTTCAAATACATAAAAGTACCTGTGAAAACCCACAACTTGATATTTTGAAGGGTTTTTTTTTCTGTTTCTTATTAATTTGAAATGAATTCCCAGCTTTCAAAGAATCACTTTTACACTGAGAAAGCTGAAGTATCTCCTGAAAACCTTTAGCAAAAAAAAAAAACCATAATATCTTATGACTGTTTCAAATATCTCCTTAAGTAGGCTACTAAGCAGGATGATACTCGATTCATGCAAAACCTAAAGCCCATGACTAATTCCATTCATTGTATGGTATTACTCATACCCTTTAATGAAAATGCACACTTCAGTATCTTGATGGTTGTTTAGAATATACAGGGTCAATTACAGAATTAGGGACTTTTCATGGGGGCTGATCACCAAATTGCCCTGTGCTTCCCCTCCCCCCAAAGTCCATTTTTGGGTCATTGAAGTTTCTTAGAATTTTAAACAACTCATAAGGAGGAAAAAAAAAGTAGTAAAAGACAACAAAGGGTTTGAGTTTTAAAACCAAACCTGCCATATGTTGGTAGACTACATGGCAGATGATGTAGGATAATGTAACAGGATAAGGAAGCAGACTTACTTACATTTTCCTAAAAAATCTATTCTGTCCTGCGTCTGCGTGCCCATGTCCCTCTGGAGCTTTAAGAGTGCGAGGCATAACTGCTTTCAGAACTAAGCAAAATTATCATGTCTTTCTCTGAATGTAATTTGAGTGCGCACTTGTGTAAGTTTGAGGCTGCTTATTTTAAATGGCGAATGGAAGAGGAACCCATACTGACACCAAGAAACACCAAAGAATTCCCCCAGGAAAGGCCCAACATAGGTCATTACGTCCACTGTCCCTCCATCTGGCTAAACAGAAGCAAGGAAGTTTTCTAGTCTGCCACCTAATTAATAAGAACACAATTCCAGAATTCATTTGCAACTCAGTACTAATGAGTATATATTAACAGAAAGAGTTTCTATTTTAGACATATTAGTGAATATAATTGTATTCCATTCTCAGTGATTGGCATTTTGGATCACACATCATAAAAGAGGGTGGAGGTAAAGTTTTCTGCTCTCAAGAAATTCAGTGTTGGATACCAGGGTTCCACAATAACAGCCAAATCAAATTGTTGCAACTTAACACTGTGAAGGACTTTTCTTTCAAATCACTCAATGATTATGAAAACCTGAATCCACTCTTACTATTTGTTTTTTAATCCATATGGAGCACCATTCCAAACTAAGATCTAGAATTAAAACTACTAAAGCACATTGGAAAGTCTTTGTATAAAAAGAATGGACAAAACCTAAAATTAATTCTTTCTTAAAAAATAGCATCAATTTCCCTCTTTGTATTTACAGGAATCAAGATGTATAACCTGCATTCTCCCATAGGTCTGTTATTTTTTCCATTTTTTATTAACCTGGGATAAATTTAGAAAGCTTAAGTTGCTTTTAAATATAAAATTATAGACAGGGCTTAACAATAATTACATGCATTTTATATGAATAAATAAAGAAAAATGCAAAAATTCTGGTACTTTCAAATAAAGGGTCTTTATCCATTCCTGTATTACGATAGTCCTCTACTTCTGCGTCTTCAGACATACCAACACGGAAGGACAGTGAAACTGCAGCTTTTGTGATGTTCATCAACAAGAATTTAAAATCCATTACTAAAGGTGTTATTCTAGAGGTAAACAGGAATATCAACAGAACATCCAGAGGCCTGTATAAACATCACTGAGGGCAATACCAGGCATTTTGAAGGTAACGATTCCTTTCATACAAGTTTTCAGACTGCCTTAAAACCCTAAGTGCTCTGATAAGATGCAACTAGTATCTGTGATGATGCATATCTGTGTATCACTTCACAAGCAACAAAGTTGGACAAATTGACATACAAAACAGCTGAATATTTTAAAGTGTATTCATAAGGAAGATTAGTTAAGAAATCAGAATATGTATGAATTAATAGCAATAACATCTCTCTCCCTGACAATTTGCAAATTTACTTGTCAGTATACGGTGTCGGTCATTAAAGTCTTTAAACATCTCACTTATAAATATGGTAATTAAATATCAAAACTACTACTATGCCATTTTCTGTACTTTTCTAAGGTTAATTACATATAAACAGCAAATAAGAAGTTATACAGATGTGACCACTGTAACAGTACAATTCACAGAAATACAACTTTTTGAGAAAATTGTACATTATTTAAAATAATTTGTTCTTATAGAGTATCCAGAGTCTATGACTGAGATATGAGTGTTTCACCCTCGACTGCACATATAAGCAACAAGGAGGTTTCCAATGAATTTCCAGTTCATACACAAAGTGTATGAGAAAAATGTCCTTATCACTTATCATGCTGGCATAGGCAGATAAATCAGCTTGCCCTAAGCACGAGCAAAATGAGTTGATTAGAGCAGCAGACTTCCATGGGACATCCCAGCAAATGCAGTGCCATAATCTACACTGCCTGCAACAGAGCCTGACAGGCATCAGCAGTAGTCTCCAGATGATGATAAGGAGGTTGGTATGCTTAGCACAGGGTCTAAATTTTACTTTCAGCTACTAAATCAATGTATGGAGTGTTACTTTGTAACATGCCAAATTAGCTTGATCCGCTCTCCTAAAGCTGGGATTTCCTGAAGCCAGTTCTTGTGGCATACAGTATATTACCATATGTGAAATCACAGTAGTCACAAATAGATTTTTCATGTTTATGTCCTGACTATGTCTTCTTGCTTACCTGTGTCCATACGGTACACAGACATCCACAGTCTCAACAAAACACTACAACCAAACATAATATTATAGCCTCTAAACTAAGTTTTTTTCATAATCCTCTAATATATCATATCAAAACACCAATACTTGCATATTTAAGTATGAGCATATTGTGATATTTGATGATTTCATGACTCGTATGCTAGCATGAAAATACACTAATTTACATGCTAGGAGACATTATGGTAAAGATAATCAAGGGTATAGACATATGGATTCAACTAGAAATCCCCCTCCAATGCAGGTATCTTTTATAAATATGAAGGAACATTAGTAGGTTAGAACTCATATTCAGTATGCTGAAGAGAATTTTAATCTACATGGCTAAAGAACAAACCTAATTTAGGTTCGTTAGGTCCAAGATTTACTACCAAAGGAAAAAGTCAAATTTGTTTGATGCAGCACAGCCCTTTTATCTTTAAAGTAAAGAAAGAAATCTTGACAGTCATTAAAACCCCCATATTCTTTCTTTTGTAAGTTATAAAATAAATGCACATATTCTTATTTAACTGAAATCTTTAAAATAAAATATTCAAATTATATTTGTGTAGGAAAAATGGATCCCGATGAACTCAGCATTTTTAAAAAGCATTTTATCTCACTGTAAAAATAGTAGAACATTTAGAAGAGAATACTGAAAGAAACAGCATTGGTGAAAGCTGCGGTTTGTAATTGCAAAGTTAATTATCTTTCCTAAACCATCAGTTGTCACTTAGATAGACCAGATTCTAGAAGGCTCTCAGGAGACTGGCTTTATTTCATTCCTAATGGCTTGGGACCTACCATTTTGCTGTCTCTGAACATTTGGTCACTGAATGCACCATTTATGGAGTATTGTTTAATTAAGGACAAATTAAGAGAACTGTGCACAGAATTTAATTTCATATCCTGTGTAAATTCTTTTAAAGAGGGTACTAACTATAGGCATTATAACTTTTCATTATCCACTGCTTCTACAAGGTATTGACAATTTATTGTTTGCAACAGTTAAGAGTTTTGTTTACTCTTTGGGGAATTCTGCTGGCACTGCAGTTTTTTGCCTCATCATTCTCTTAACCCCCTATATGCCACTTTCTCTATTTTGAGATGAGCCACATATTTAAAAATGCACTTTTTTCATGTATGTTCAAATATACTTCCATAATAAAACAAGGATAGAAGATTAGATGTACTATAAACGTGCGCGATCAATGGGAATTCCTATGGGACTAACATTGTAGGTAGCCAAAAATTCATTGAAACTCCTTATGCAAATGGCTCTGAACAGAAAGTGAGAATATGCATAGAGCTATAGTATTCAATGTTGTGCAGAACCTCCTAGTCTCCTCTTGACACAGACACTTGGCAAAGTTTCGATGTAACTGGTTCTTTCGCTACTACATGTGGCTTAAAGAAGGTTGGTTTTCCTTCTCCCTCACGCTCACCCAGTCCTTCTGCTTGAGGTTTGTAATCAGTTTGGACTTTAATGCAGCACAGTGGCTGGAATTTCATCAATGTGAAGAAATTCACACTTTTTGAAATCAAATATATGTTTCCTAGCTATATTTATATTTTCCAACTGTAAAATTACTGCATCTGGAGTGAAGAACCAATACTACTTTATAAACATGAAAGCATATAGCTTGAAAGCCAATATTGATAGTCTTTGAAAGCAAAATCTGTCTCCAAAAAAATCAAAAACATATTTCTAAAATACTTTAAAAATCACAGAAATGCACACTCTGGACCAAAGGCATACCAAGCAGCACAATGCATAGCTTATGCCTTGCAAAGCTAGTTCTAAATTCTATCTAGAGTACAAGCATGGAGCACCACTAACTGTCAAGAACACTTGGTACATTTTACAGAATGAGAAGAATCAAATACTACTGAAGGCTCCTATGAACACAGAGTTCTTTTATGTGTGGTAGAAACATTTGTCAAAGCTCTGACATCCACTGTCCTTATACCAAACCAGTGGCAATACTAATTCATCTAGGAAGATTATATAAATGTAACCAGAGAGGTTAATTCAAAGAATCATAGAATCATAGAAAGGTTTGGATTGGAAGGAACCTCAAAGATGATCGAATTCCAACTGCCTTGTCATGGGCAGAGTCAAATTCCACTAGAATGAGTTGATCAAAACTCATCCAACCTGGCCTTGAAAGTCTCCAGGGATGAAGTTTCCTTGACTTCTCTAGGTTACTTGTTTCAGCGTCTCACCACCCTCATATTAAAAATTTTCCTCCTAATATGTAATCTAAATCTACTGTCTTTCAGCTTAAAACTGTTATCCCTCATCCTATCACTACACTCCTTGATAAACAGTCCTTGCCAGGCTTTCCTGTAGCCCCCTTTAAGTACTGGAAGGCTGTGCTAAGGTCTGTCCAGAGCCTTCTCTTCTCCAGGTTGAACAACCCCAACTCTCTCAGCCTGTCCATGTATGGGAGGTTCTCCAGCCCTCTGATCATTTTTGCTGCCCTCCTCTGGACTCGCAGTAACAGATCCATGTCCTTTGTGTGCTGAGGATTCCAGAACTGAATGCAGTACTTCAGGTGAGGTCTCACAAGAGCAGAGAAGAGGGAGAGAATCAGCTCCCACAACCTGTTAGTCACACTTCTTTTGATGCAGCCCAGAATACAGTTGGCAAAGATAGTTACAGCTCTGTAGACAGAAAGGCTGTTTTCATTTCACAGTAAGAAATCTTTGCTGTACTTCAAGTTACCTGGTCTCACCTCAGGGTATGGCTGCTTTGGTTGAAGAACTTTGATATTTACCCCATCTCTTTCCTTACAGTTCTGGTACTTTCAAGATGAGAATATTAAATTGTGAGGACTGCAAAGTGGCAAAAACTGCAGTACATACCAACCAGACTCACTAGTAGACAAGTGTTCCAGGTTAAATTCCTATCATTTCCATATTCAAAGGAAATGCCTTATACACTGGTCTAGGGTATGTATGTGTCAGAGGAGTCTGTTCTCTATCTGATATCATTAAACCTGCCCTTAAGCATATAAGATCCTTGATGTATACCAATATTGCAAGTAAATCAATATAATAAAATTAATGTGGTTCACACATCTTTACTTTCTAACTTACTTTTTATAGCGGTGTCAAAGCTGATACTGTAACTCATTAGTATATATTTCTGTTCTTTTTCTCTTCAGATATAGATGCCTGTTTCTGAGGAAACCATATCTGCAAAACATGTCTTGGTGGAGAATTAAACTTTTAATTTTTTTTTAAGGAAGCTTACTTGTCTGCTTAGAAAAAGCATATGGAATTTCACTGCAAAAGCAATTATAAGACAAAATTAGTACTAAGAATGAAAGGACTATCGTAATGATGACTGTAGCATCACTGGGATGACATTATAGTACTGTAAGAGTTATACAGCATCCAAAACCTGTCAAATGAGATTTAGGAATATAGTTCAGAAGTTATCCCCCATTGAGTTACTGTCCATAATCCCAATACAAATCCTGTAAAATGTTCATATGTGGCCGTCCATATGCTAAGGGTAACATATCATTTCAAAGCTGTCAGTTTTAATTTCTGTTTTATTAATTTTCCCATAAGTCTACAGACATACATTTCAAAGGATATATAACAAGTATGTTGCCTCCACACAAAGAAGCAATAACAGCTATGTCTTATTCTGACATGCTTCATCATGAAGCGTTCACATACTGGAAGGAATAAGTGTAAATGTTATGTTTTGAGCAACAGGTTGAAAGATTTTGAAAACCTGGAGGACCAGAGATGAAGGACGAAGGCATGATTCGAAAGGAAATCACGGATTTTTGTGAGCATGCAGAGGGAGAATAGAGGATAGTGTATCTGAGTAACAGGTCCACCTCTGCTCCAGTTTTATTAGTTCTACCATTACCTTCTCCCCATTAAAAAAGAGTTAGTTTAGCCCTCAGCTATGACCACACAATCTGGAAAAGAGAATCCCTAGATATTTCAGTAAAAACCTGTCTGTGACTGACTGTAATTTGTTGACAGAGGAATGATGTAGGAAAAGATAAATGAAGAACTGCCCTAAACATTGTCTTACAAACCTTGTTGTGCCAAGGGAGGTTTAGACTGGATATGAGGAAATATTACTTCACCAAAAAGGTTGTAAAGAATTAGAACAGGCTGCTTGAGGAAGTGGTTGAGTCACCATCCCTGGAGATAATTCACAGGTGTGTAGACGTGGTATTTAGGGGCATGGTTTAGTGGTGAACTTGGCTGTGTTAAGTTTACAGAATCACAGAATCATTTAGGTTGGCAAAGATCTTTAAGGTCATTGAGTCTACCATAAATGTAAGGATTGGACTCTTAAAGGTCTTTTCGAACCTAAATGCTTCTGTGATTCTGTGATACAGTTCCAAGCAATCCAGTAAACATAAAAGCTTGCAGGAACCCATTGTCAGCTGTTTTATTTTCCAGTATGATGGTTTGCAGAGGGTTGTCATTTCCTACAGCAAAGCTGTGAGTACTTGAACTAACCCGTCTAAAGCAAAATCCATTATGTTTCCACTAAACTACAATTTGCCCTGTAAACATATCCCTAAGCCTTGTACATAAGGGGCATGATTTTCAGACTGTCTGAACCCTGAATTTCCATATGTTCTTAGAGAAATAGTATGATAGAAAAGCTGGGGCAGTGGCTGATCCCATATACACCGTCTTTATTTTTATCATACCTTTCCTGTCTGTAATTCCCATGCCAAAGACAGGGGAACTCAGACCTAGGGTCGCTAGGTACGTTTACACTGTCCCATAAAATAGGATGAGATATTGAAAATTGGAATCTTGATCGTTCACACTACTTAACTGAACTTTCACCTTTGGCTCTGATGGACTTCTTCACCTAGCTCCAGATATCATCCTGGACATAGTTCATTCTCGGGACAGTTTCCAAAAGGGGTATGATGACACTACCAAGAGTGCTTCTCTCTACTGTACTTTGTAAGCCACTTTTCCAAGTGTACTTTTTTCAGCAAGTCCAATCTCCCCAACTCCCCTCAAGAAAAAAAAAGGGTCATACATAAGGCCTAATAACAGTGTAGGATATTATAAATGACAAAATTATAGGACTAGCCTCTGCTTTCACTTTCACTTTCTATTTGAACTAACGGTAACACAAAAAACTGAGAAAAGGATTTTTTTGCAGTAACATCACTTGGCTTCTATGGAGTATTTCTCATACGAGTCACTGAAATAGCTTAATGGTAGAATCAAACTCATTTTTAGATATCAGTCAATATAACAGAGACGATTAGATCTCGTCTAATGCAAGACTGGTTTTAAAATTTGCTGGCATCGTGGATTCAATTAACATAAATGTTTATATTTAGTTTTGTACTGTATGAACAGTGCAGTATGCATAATGGCACTGTAAAATAAATTAATGTATTGAAGATAATTATGTTACGATGAAAACGGATCTTGATAATTTACTAAAAATAACGGAGATTAAATCTTTCTATTTTTTCAAGAGGATTCAAAGTCCAATGTTCTTTAATCTTTACTGTCTTTAATTATTTCTCTGATAATTATTCTTTAGAATAATTAAATAGTAGCTATGTCGATATGTCAGCTCTCAGATCCTGATGTGCCTTAGACCATCTTGTGACCACAAACATAAATCTCAAAACTTTCATTCAGTGGTTTAGCTTTAGATTTCTAGAAACACTGAGTCAGTGCTTAAGATCAAAGGGCTGGCTCTCCATAAGGTACCATCTGGGCTCTGTAGCTGCGATTCACACCTTGTACATGGCACAAACCATGTGAAAGCCTGTCACACAAATAGCTGCTGTCTTTTTGGTTCCCCCACGTATTGAGTTTGACTACTTGCGTGCAGCACTACCCTCTCACTGTCTTTGCATCTACTGAGGCAGACAATGAATGAGAGCAATTGCAATTATCGCAATTTTCTTTCAAGAGAATAAACACTTTCTGTTAATGATCTTGCAAACTACTTTCTCTAAAACTCTATTATTTCCAAATAATATGTACACATTTAATTTTCCCCTCGTCTAAAAACTGATCATGAAGATGTTTCAGCAATTTACTACAGGCATAGAGAACCAGATTCTTAACATCAAAAATCATCTGCCACCAAAATGTGGATGTTTGATCTTACAGTTCCGACCCCACCACGTTCAAAAAATATCTAAAATGATACAGTCATTGTGAACATTTACAAAACAGTGATAAGGGTACTTCACAAGGATGATGAAGATCTTTCTCCTAGATTCTACAACCCATCTTCTCCAAGGTAAGTGCTAGAACACCAGACCTGTGAGGAGAAGAAAAGGACTGCTCTCTCACAACCTCCACGAAGATGACTTATGGCCTAGGCTTAACATTCACAACTGAGAATCCCACGTAAAAGAGGTGCCATTATGCTTCTGAGATATAACTCAGTTGAGCCTTCAAATATTTAGGTCTTGAAATTTCATTCTTTTCTTAACACTTCTTGCTTACAAACTGAGCAGGTCTTTCATTCAGCACAGATGCCTGTACAGGTTCCTCTCTAGACCCCAGTCTCCTCCTTCAACAGAAGAACTACATTCTCAAGGTATCTCAGTTTGGACATAGTGGCAAGACTTTTTCTGAGGCTGAAGTTTTTCAATGGTATCTCAACCTAAATCTTGTTGATAAAAATAATAACACAAAAAAAATCCCAACAACAACCCAGCAAACTGATTTCTAATGGATTTTTACACGAATAAAGTCTATTTTGCTACAGAAACAGTTACAGTACTGCACTCTTTGTAATAAGTGGAGATATGGAAGATTTTTAATCCAACTAAAACAACAGTTTACCTGACTGTGTTCTCAGCCACAAACTGTAAGAATGCTTCCCTACAGCTTGGCAGGTGTGATTTGGAGATAATTGCAGCAAAGGGAGGGGGCCATCACAGGCTTGTAATTCTCCTAGAGAGACTGCAGGTTTTTTATCCTGTGTAACCTTGTATGACAATTAGTCCAGTCCCACCTGTCTGCTAAAGTAGCTCTTACAGTTGGGTGTCTGTGGTTAATTGGTATTGTTCTGGATTAGTGCAGGTTCTGTACTAGTCACAGGAAACAAGCAGAAATAATTTTTAATGTTGGAAACTAAATCTGGATTCACCACAATATCAGAATTTTACTTCATATATTTGCTAAATGATCAATCTGATTGCTATCCTTTTCCAAGAGTTGAGATGTGTTGGAAGTCTTAAAGTAAAAACCTTTCTCATGAAGAAATATAGATTCACATACTGCAAAATTTAAAGCAAAACTGAAAAATGGGCTGAAAAAAAATAAATAGATAAGTAGAGATATGATTAAATAGTCAGGGTGACCTTGGCAGTTTAGTGCAAAAACTTGCTCTCAGCATTCATTACATGGATCTGGAAGCAATGATCTATCATCAGTAGCCCTAAATATGTCCACAGATTGAGAATGAAGTTGAATCTTTGATACAGATCCTTTAACTAACCATCTGGATATTAGTTTCCCAGTTTTGCAAGGAACGTTAGCAGGTGCCTGAATTTATATTTAAAGCATTCATAGACAAGAAGTTAAGCATGTTCACAGGAACCTTGGCTGAACTGCTGGCTGCCTATCCAGACAATAAATCTGTTTATAGACACATACATATATAGGCCATATTACACCAACAATCCATATTGTATATGCTAAGTCAGCTGAAGGCTTCTCAACAGTATAGGCAGAATAAATTTTATGGAAGCAGCAATATGGGTCACAGCAGATGGGAAAAAGAGGCTAAAAAGATTCAGTGGAGGCTTCAGCGGACAGAACAGATGGGTTGTGGGGGGAGAGAATGGGGTTTCTGGAGTAATACTGGAGCTAGCAACTAAGAGGTCAATGAAGGTCCATGATATTCTGGGTGCAAAGTGACCGAGAAAGCTAAAAAGTCTGGAGAAGCTAAGTGATGCTTTAATGGGGCTGTGGATCAGGATAGTGACAGTTCTTCTTCTCTCCGACTGTTCTGAGAGCTTTGGTACTCTTCAAGGGCAAGCTTCTACCTCATCTTCCTGAAGCACAGAACTTCTACCTGCCACGCTTTGCTTTTTCCCCATGGACCTGTCTTCATCTTAGGCTTGATATTAGCCTATCTCCATCTTAGGCTTGATACTAGGAAAAACTTTTTCACTGAAAGGGTGATTGGCCATTGGAATGCGCTGCCCAGGGAGGTGGAGGAGTCATCGTCCCTGGAGGTGTTTAGAAACAGATTGGATGAGGCACTTAGTGCCATGGTTTAAACAACGAGTAGATGTTGGTGTTGGGTCATAGGTTGGACTCAATGATCTCAAAGGTCTTTTCAAATCCTTGTGGTACTGTACTGTGCTATCTATTATGCTTTCCATGATAAGAAGTCCTGCAGTATCCTGTCCTCTTCTACTGGTATAAGGAGCAGCAGAACATTGAAAAGGTTTGGTGTCTGATAGGATCTCTCTCCTACACCTTCCTAAAGACTGACAGAGAAATGACTATAATTTATTTAAGAAGTTGCACGTGCTTAAGTTACATCCTAATTATTCACTCCATGTTAGCAAAAGCAGGACAGGAAGATGGCTGTATAAAGCAGGAAACAAAGACCTGCTGTTCAGTTCAGAAAGCGAGGCCCCATCTTTGGCATAGATGAAGCATACAGTCTGCTACCATAAGCTGCTTTCTACCTTGTCTTTTGGCTTAATACAACTCCGTATGTGAGTGTGAGTGCTGTGTACATCTACATATGTGTGTACGTATATAGTTTAATCCAAGAAATAATGATAAAAACACAATAATGAGCTTCCAAGTATTATCAAGCCTATTAAGCTCCAAATAGTTCATTGAGGACCAATTTCTAAGTGCTAAATAGTACAGCTAGATTTTGCTTTTATGCAAAAATCAATGCAAACACATGAATCATTGAGAAACATGCAGCAGCCTTCCAAAGTCAGTTTCTAATTAGCAATTCATTGATCCAAATAGTTAGTACTACAAACAACACAGTAAAAAAAAAAGGGTTCTACTAAGTATCTAGAAAAGACAGTTAATTTTTTTGCCCTTTACAATCAATTTCAGTTCTTTCCAGAATCAAGGGAAGTGCCAAAGGTTTGCATTCTTAGCGCTATTTTCTATGTTCAGCAATATTCCTGCTTCCATTCTGTCCTACCAGTTGGAAAACTTACTCAAATTGTGCATGAGAACAAATGCAAAACCAAGATTGATGAGACAAAACTAGATTTTGCAGGAATGATTTTCTTACTACAAGAACTCTCTCCCTCTTGGAAAATGGGAATTAACCTAGCCTGTATTATCCCACTACAATAATATATATTTGTCCTATTATTTTGATAGATATTTAGGATGGTGAAAAACTGACATCAGACTGGAATTAAGACTAACAGAATCTTAGACTTTAAAAGGTTTTATTCATTGTATTTCGTACTCAGTATAAACCATATTAATATGTGTGAATCCTTCAGATATAACTGCCAGGGACTTGCAGAAATGTTTAGCTAACTCCTATAGGAAGCTGGAGTCCTTTGCAGTTAAAAGTCATAGGAATGTCTTCCAGAAATAAAGGAAATTGCAGATTTTACTATGAATATTGTTTTAAGATGAGAAGGGAAATTCTAAGAACTTATCTGGTTGTAATCCTCTTTTTAGATTTTCTGCCCTTTCTGAGGAAACAAGACGGTATTATAAGACTGAACTGAATCCTATAAAATGACTGAATACAGTCAACATAAAGTTAAATATTGCACAGCAGTAGCTCTGTAAGTCTTCAACTTTTTCTATTTGAAGAACGACTGGTTCTTTATCGAGATCTGCTGCAAAAGATCCATTATTTAGTCTGTCTTCAGTGAGCTATGGGGTCTCCATAAGCCTTCATTTGGCACTGTATATTTGGTACTGTACAACCCATGACCTTTATTCCCCTTCACCTTTCAAATCATGTAAAGGCTTAGAAGTAATTGTTATGTTTCAAGGTAAATTGAACTATTTAAAGAATGTGTTATAACTGTAGTTTGGATTCTGTCAGTCTTATCTTCAGTATTCACAGAAGAAGCATATAATGGCATTATCTGACAGCTGCATTAATAACAAAACTCAGTGAAACATACCATATAAATGAAAGTTTGAGATATCTTTTTAATTCATAGCTTTAATACAGGCAGAAAAAGCTGGAATTTCCCTCTTTATTAATATCTGCACATTCAGCAACTTGTTTAGAAAGAAATGGCTTATTTGAGAATCTTGGTTGAGTACTACGTTTTCATCAAAGATCTGAGCTTATCAGAACCAAAATCTTCATCATCAAACAACCTTTTCACCACCTCAAAATTACACAGTTTCTCAAGGAATTTGGAAAATTATTTTTTAAATAATTATTTTTAAAATAATTTTTGCTGATAATTTTAAATGTTAGTTCCTCTCATTTTTACCATGGCTCCATGGTATCTGGTCAGAACCAAATTCGAAATCTAGCTGAACAGAATCTTGCAGGAAAGTGATTGTAAATCTAAGGAAAGTCATGAGTCAGTTACCTAACAAGAAGGTATATCTGAAACTATGAAGCAGTCCTGGAGCTTAGCACAAAATACTAGAAGTAATCCTGTGCCTGAAACTTTATTACTGTTTGTCCAGTGTAGATATAGTGCAGTTTTATGCTGAAGCTAAGTATAATTGTATAGGTCTCAAAAGGAGTCAAAGTTTGATAGAAGAAGGTACAACATGACATAGGGAATCTCAGTTGTGCTGTAGCTTTTTTGTTGTTAAGATGCCTTGCAGTAAATTAAGTCAGACTGATCAAAAGCCATTGCTTTCTTTCTGTGCTACATCTTGTAACACAGCTTTTAGACTCAATATTCAGTAAATAAGGTCCACAAACTACATTTCTGTGTTGAAATTTGATGAAACTCACAGAAATCCTTGGAAAAACATAATTTTCTATTAAATTCCAAGATATTTAACAAAATTATTGTACACTCTGGCATGACTCTTTTGCTTTGTGTAGCTTTTCTGATGATGAAGCTAATAACTGTATGAAGAAAATTTTTATTTGCTGTGGTAAATATCATGGTTTTAAACATTTTGTAACACGTTTATTAAATTATGTTGGTCTAAAAAAATAACATTTATATAGCAGGCAATAAAGGAAAAAGAAATTTATCTTTCTATTTTCGCTTCAACTTATACAGCCTCAAAACAGAAAAGTGACGTGCAATGGAAGAAGAAAAGAGTGGCATCACCAGCTCAGGAACAGGTAGGACACTAGAGAGATAATTAATATATAGTCACTCAAATGTTCCAGCAGTCTGATCTCAGCAGTGGTGAAAACACAGCCTGTTTCTGTATTTGGGGATCATCAGAAAAATCATCACATCTATTAATGTGAATAATTCAAAATAATACTGGCGTATTTCCCCTGTATTGTTGTAACACAGGTATGTATGTAATATTTCTTCTGTATTCACCTTCCAGTCGATGACAATATAGAAAAATGTTCTGTGTCTCCTTGTTTTCTATAAAATCTACCAAGGAAATATGTTTTTCAGTTTATTCCCCTCAGTTATTTTGATACAACATCATCTAAGCTCTGATGTGCCTGCAGGATTCGTATATATTTTCTAGTACTCAGGGCAAAGATGGAACCGTGTCAGGAAGCATTCTGTCGGTCTGATGAGATATTTTGTATCAGGATGCTTCCCAGCCAAACACTGAATGGATATTTCTAATGGAACACATCATTTTCATTTGGTTTCCTCAACTATGAACTGTAAAACTAAGGCACAAATGCAATTAACTCTGAAAGTCTGCCCAGCAAGTAACATTCCTATGAATTGTCTGGGAGCCAGCAGCTGTCTTCTAATAGTAGAATTGCTGTGGTCATCTTTCAAACCTCAGCATTTGCCCGGAATTGTCAAGCAACTATCTACAATCAAGTGATGAAAGCAACAGGAATCAGAAGGTTTTAATTTCTGAAAATGTGAAGACATTTCAAATCTCTAAACAAATCACTATTCCTTGTTTTAAAAACACAGAGAATTGTGAGATTCTCAGTTACTAACAAATTGTCGGTGTAATCATATTCAACAGTGTGTGGATAATTGGGGTTTTTTTATATAATATATATACCTATTTCTCCCTTTAAGTGTTATACCTGTCTCTTCTAAGTTCCAAAACCACTGGTACTGAGCAAGACTGTAAACTGAGCTTTAGAGGCAGCAGCTGGAAGCCAGTGGTAGTTGACACACGTGAAGTTGTTTGCTGTGTGTCCTAAATGTTATTGAGCAGTAATCCACAAAAGCAATTTGTAGATTCTTCAGCTACATCTAAAATCTATGTCACCTAGTTCCCAGGCAACTATTCTAGTCCTGAGATTACTGTACAAAATGTGACTGACTATTAGTGCCATTGTTTGAAACAATATGGAGTCAGAGTGAAATCACAGAGCACATCATCAGCATTGAAGTCCATGAGAGAGTGCTGCAAACTTTGAACTTACATAGCTACACACCACAGCAGAGCAGGGAGAGGTTTCTCCAAGTATGATGTTGTTCCAGGCATGTTTCTTCACTAAACATTCTTTCTGCATTGGCTTGCCTGACTGCACTTTGGCATGCAGGGTATAGTAATCCCACTGCTGAGTCAACTAAAGCTTCATTTGCAGTTAAAAGTTACACAGAATTCTGCTCCTAGATGCCTCAATTGTATTCTGTTTTCTACATTTCTTTGTGGATTGGGTTTTAATATTTACAAAACCAACAACTGAATTTAGGTGATTTGATGCTTACATATGCAGCTGTCCCCCTAATAAACATAAGCAATGAACATTATTAATCCACTTGGAGAATGTGTCTCACAGGAAAAAAGACTTTTTTTTCTTGTTTAGAAGACAAAAAATAAATAATCTTAACAAATAATGCAAGACCCAATAGTCATACATGTGTCTGATCCAAAACACATTAATTTCCTATTGAACATTTAACAGGAAAACAAAGACAATGACTTCAAGTGTAAATGAAAGAAAAGTGTAAATGAAACTAAACAAAGTTTTCTTTAGAGACATTAAAACATAAATATCAAACAAACTGCCTGGTACCCTCACCCTTACAGAGAGCCAAGACTCTTTTGCAAGCACAATATTCGCAATGGAATTTCCAACATTTTTTGCCCTGATTCAATGCTCTAAGCAGCTCGTTATTTCAAAGAAGTTGTCCGGGAGTTAGGCTGGCATTGATGATACGTTAAAAAGCATAGAAGAATATTGCTACAGCAACTATTTATAGTACAATATTTGTAACATGAAACAAATAAAATTCTTAAAAGTATTCCTGCCTTTGACATCTTTAGCCAACCAAACCTAAGAGGAAAAGAAAAAAAAAATCTTGTCATAAAAATAACATTTTAAAAAGTTGCATGAAGGAGAGACAGCATTAAGCTATCTTCCCTTCTGCCGCTGCAGTGACACAATAGGTAGAAGCAGTCATCTCAGAAATGGGGAAATACAAATTGTAGTGTATAATTTTCTTCCCAAACCTAAGGAAGTATCGTAGCAATTGCAGAGGAAGTCAGTATTCCCTCTTCAGCTCAGGTAGTGAATGAAGAAATAGTGCTATGCTTTAATAGAGACATTAGCCTGAAATCTTCAAAGAGTCAAAGTGATTTTAACGATCACGTGCTCTATGTACTACAATCTTTTTTAAATGCATATTGTTGATATATCCAGACAAACCACTTTTGTGCTTCTCATAAATATATACATATTCTAATGTATTCTTTTGAGATTATAGATTTGATTGAATAGCAAAAATATTGGGAGTACATAGAAGAGAGATTCAAGATTTTTCCATAATTCAGTTCAACCCAAATAAAACTAAGCTTTCCAAAAGCTTTAATTGTCATCATAAAAAGGCTTGAAGCCATTATGTACGAACCCCTTTCCCCAAAATACTAATATTTGACCAGTGAAACCAGGAGCAGAGGCAACATTTTCTTCTGTTTTCCTAAAATTTCAATGGATGAAACTAGAGCTCTGTAAAAGGCAGGCGTTTCCTGGTCTCATTTATTTTATGGTTTGACTATGCAATTATAAATGCATATTACACGAGCCCGTCAAGACATTTGAACTTTGCCTTCACAGCTAATAAAAATTAAAAGAGGGCTGGAACATCCACAGCTCTACACTCATGTCTACATTATGCTCGGCCTTACGCGGGTCTAGACTAAACTGTCATTTGGAAGATTTTCTTTACAGCCATAAGAGCTAGAAATTTTTACCTGAAAATTCATTTTCTGTAGAGTTTTATAACAGAGTAGAAACCCTTGTCCTCAGATGTCCTATTAGCATTATTTTCACTGTTTCACCTAAACTGTACTCTGTCTGGGTAGTTGGTCAGAATTACATGGAAGTGAGGACCACCACGTGGTGTGTCACAGGGGACAAGTGTCTTGGAGTTTACATATGGCTTTTGTAATGCAGTGAAGAAAAGCTAAATGTAAAGTGGAGTACAGCAGCAATGGGGAAAATATATTTGATAGATCTTGATCCTTTTACATTACATGATGTGCTCTCTCTGATGGCAGGGAAGTGGTCCCTGCGCCTCTACTTGTCTTCCTATCTCCCTCTGCTTTGCCTTATCAATTCTGTTCAGCTGAAATGTACACCAAGAGCTCAAGTAACAGCTGAACAGCTGCATTTGCTGCCGCTACTGCCTCCTCAGCGATGTCTTGTGTATAAAGCAAAACAGAAATAATGGAGACAGTTATTACAACACAGAATTTAAAATAAATGTAAAGTTGTTCTGTTGTTAACAAAGCTAACCAAGGAAACACTATAGTAAACAACAGCCAGGAGGTAGATGAACTTTATGTAGTTATACTATATACGCACACAAGATTTTAGTAAGCATCAGTTGGCAAATCTATTTAGCTATTCAAATAGATTTTATTTCACAATGTTGATTTCTCACATTTATTTCTACTCACTATGCATAGAATTGATTGCCATGTTAACTATTTCTAAAGGTTACAAACTATGTAACCATATATGACATTAAAAAGTACTTGCACTTCACCCCCCAAGAAACTGAGTTCTGAGTCATTGGTACCTCCTTCTGCTGTAAACTATAAGTAAAAAACATTCTTCCAAATGTATATGTTAGAGAAAAAAAGAATCAACTAGATCTGCCATTCTTTGTCATTTGTACATCAAAAAACCTGCGAAGATGTTACTCCCTTTTGGTTGCAAGATGATGCTCATACACCCTTCTGCAAAAACTTCACAGAAACACCCTGACCTCTTCAGATGATTTTTGTTTAAATGTTTTCGGTTGAATAATGAAAGCCAAAGACTTATGATGCATCTCCTAATTAAGACAAACAAAATTCATTTCCATTTTTAAATGTTGTGTATTATTTTGCCTCCATCTTTCTTCTTTTTTTCTTTTTAGTGTATACCGACCATCAAATGTAAGACTTCTGATTCTCCTGCAAACAAAGGCCTGCACAGCTGTTACTTTGCAACAAGCACATTGTGGGCCCCATCCAAAGCTCATTGAAGTCACAGTCTTTCAATTGACTTCAAAAGGCTTTGGATAGGCTCCTTTTTTAGGCTATATCTTAATCTGTGATGCTTTTTTAAAGCTGAAAACCCTTTAATGCACTGACATTTCTGTAGTTTATTATAACAGAAGATACACAATAGATGTGCAAAAAAAAAAGAACGAAGCTAAGTTAGCATGAAGTGTTTATACAAAATGTGCTCTTATGATACTGCTGCCAACTATTTTTAATATACTAATAATGTATTGTTACTCTATGACAATACAGAATAATTTTAAAACTCCATTCATAAGGACTCCAATTATAATCTAATTCAGCTCAGATTAGCTATGCTTTTATGACAATTTCCTTATACAAAAAAAATAGCCTAAGACAATGTGCTGCAAGTATAGTTTCAATGCTAATAAGAGGCAGTTTAACAGCCTAGAGATGTCCATTCTGACTAAGTTTTCATTGCACTGATAAACAGTACATGAAGAACCACAATTGCATATTTACTATAAAAAAAAAGAAGTTATACCATACAATTTAGTCAAAGTAGTGTTGATTCCACTTTAGGTATCCTATTCTTTCAATAAGCAAAATTTTATTTGCTATTTCTACACAACTGTGACAGAGTTGAAATTGGTGTTAGCAGTGTCACTACAAATACCATAATTTCATTGCTCTGAAAAATTACAGTAGCTTTCACTGGTTTAAAGCTGCAGCAGCTGTAAGTGAGACATTTTAGTTCATTACTGCTTTATCCAGGATTTGCACTGAGAATTATTCAGTAAACTTTCGTGACAGCTTTTGCTTTTTACTGTATCTTGCAACACTCTTTTGTTGCCATAAGTTGTTTTCTTGCAATAACTGTAAAATGATATGGAGCTACATTGCTTATGCCAGCTGAAGATTTGTTCCAAAAGCTGATTCTGACATCAAGGCCCTGGCACAAGGGCAAACCATAAATTTAAATGAAAAATCAGAATCAAGACATCTGCTGAAGATTTTAATGTCAGTGAAAACTCTAAGTCATTCCCTTTCTATAGACCACAAGGATTATAAGGCCTATAATATTTAATATTAAGTTCTACTTAACACATTTTTCTTAATTATATGAATCATAAATATATAGAGTATATTATATTCTAAACATTCTCTGGGGGTTTTTTAACTATTATTCAAGAGGAAACTCATGAATGAGTGAAATCTTCTTACTGATACATAGCAGTGACAATCAGAATTTCATTTCATGAAAAATTCTGTTAGTTTGGATTTCATATTCCAGAACAAATAAAAGAGGGGTAAATGGGAATTCCTCTAAAATTCTTCTATGCAAACAGGTGTAATCAGTAAATAGCCTGGTTATGACTGATTGTTGTGATAAAAGGGACATACGTGGAATTTTGATCTCTTTTGTACCAGAGACTAGTACCTTTTTTATTCCCAAGTAGCCTGGACAACTAACTGCATGGACAAAATCTCCTCTAAGAAGATATTCTGTTGGTTTTCAAAGAGAAATATTGATTAAATCATATTAACTCTATAACGCAAGGAAAGAAGGTCTGAAAATTCTCCAAGATATAGAAGAACTATATCTGAATTCCCATTCAGAATCAGAGACATGAAGTTGGATTTTCAACTTTTGTCTTCTTCTCTGAAAAGCACCTTAACCATTCCAGTAAATATGAATGGGTTCTTTCTGAGACAGAAAATTCTGCCATTAAGAGAAGAAATCTATTTAAACATGCTTTTTACTTTTGATGACCCAAACCAACCGAAACACAACTCTGTTTCAGGAGAAAGTCTCTCACTTATTCTCAGAATGAGATATATTTATAGATCTTTTCTTATTAATCATTCTACCTAACCCCTTAATCTGAACAAATCACTCTATTGAAATTATCACATTTTGAATAAAGATTGAATTTGCTTAATCTTTTAGAATCGTTATCCCTCTTAGTTTTCGAACACTTGTCTTAATGAATTTACTGAAATTAAATTTTGCCATTTCCTCCAAATTTGAATCGAAACTTTGACTTTCATTGTTTTTTCCCAATGGTATAAATCTAATTCATTTTGAAAGGAAACTGAGGATGATAATGAATCAGACAGTTTATTTATGCTCCAAACTACACAGTATATCGCTTTGGTTACAACCATTTTTAGTATCAGGAATAAGATTTTTCAGATGAATTAACCACTGACGACAAAAGAGAGAACAAAAGCCTTTTGGGCTTTCATTACTACACCTCAGATCCTGGAAAGCTGCTGACCAGCAGGTGGAGACACAGTATTCTTCTTGGAAGATGCTGTTTGAGGTCCAGGTAGTCTTGATGTTCTACTGACCGTGACTTTGCAATTCATTAATTTAAGAGGTTAACTCAATACAAACCCAAATCCATCTTCCATTTTTTACATTTTTCTGGACTGTAGCTATTACTGCTCTAAATACTCCTGTTAATTGAGAGTGGGAGATTTGATTTTAAGCATAAATTTGTAGATTTATTTGTAGAACAGTGAACTAGAAAAAGTTTAACCTCTTTAGTATCTTTCTATAATTAACGATTTTTCAAAAATGAAAAATATGTTGTTAAATCAATTCACCTACGCAAGTTCTATCACACATTTCCTAGATGTTTACTTGCTCATGTTTTTGAATGTAAGTTTTATACTTTCAAATAGTTGAGGTTTCTTTTCCTCAGCTATTGAACAGATGCATTTGTATATTCCTAATATTAATACTTAGTATTGCATTCAATGTGAGAAAACCCATTCATTCCAGTTCAAAATTCAACTTCTCTCAATACTCTTTAACTTCTAAACTTTCTTCAACAAATATTTCCATTCATAAAATCAATAAATGTAATGTTCATTGAAAACATGTGTTTAAAAAATGACTAATTGATACTATTTTTTAAAATGAATAGTGAAGAAATAGATTTTCCATGGGGTACAACCACGAAGAATCTTGAAACCATTCATTGACAAGATCTGAACGGTGTGCCTCTAGATATTCTCTAACAGAGTTTTGTCAGTTTTGTCAAATAGCATCAGAATTATCTCTGATACTCTGCTTCGCTCCAGGGAAATACACAGGTTAGTCATTCTCTCAAAAGAGAGAAACTAACTAAAGACTCGCATATTCATTCTAAAGATCAGTTGTAAGTGGTGCATCAATTGTTGTGGAAACTTGGGTTTTTAGTATCTGGAACACTAGAATATCATGCCCCTTTATGTTAGAGTTGTCATATGGAAATTCTGAGTTAACTTAAATGCTAAATTCTGAAGAATAGCAAGAATATTTTACCAAGCACTATACTAAGCCAGAGTAAATAAGCAAGACTGAAGAGAAGAGAAATAAAAGCATAGTTTACCATTATGTAACGAATTTGCCAACTCTTATGGCTGGAGCCAAATGGTTAAGCCATGAGAAGGTTTCACAGAAGTCAGAAGACAGCTAGAAACCTGCAAGATCAATAACAAGAAGGGCTTTTCAAGGTGACTGAACCGAAATTCCAGAGGTCTATGTTCATAGAGGCTCAATTCATCTTTATGGTACCAGAACTCAAACCATCCATCACCAAATAGGTTATACTGGTAGGAAGCAGCAAGTATAAGAGACTAAGGCTTGTGATTAGAGACATAAGGTAGGGAGGAGGAAGAAAAGAAAAAGCAATGTTTTTCCAAAACTGGCAAAATCAAGCTCTCATCAAGAAATGCTCTGTGAGATCTGGTTGGGGATGACATTCCTAAAGCAGCACATATCATCCATCATGATTCCTTGAGTTAGTATAATAACAAACACAAATTCACAAGGTATTTAACGTTGTTTGCCCTTGCAGAATTCTCCTTGCACACTGCCCAGAAACACAAAATGTAGTCACTGAGAGCCCATGAGCTCTGGAGTCGACAGCAAGCCTAGAAGCTATGAAATACCTTGCAACATTGAAATCTCAGTTAACTTTGATTCTCATGACTCTTCACAAAGGTGTCTCCCCTATACTAATAGGAGTATTGGAAGAAAACTAAAACGCACAACACAGGTGAACATGTTGATTGCATTGCCAGAGGCCCGTGAACAAAATTCCTCTCTCCTCTTGCTTCTCAAAAGACACGTTTTCTTATGAAAGGGAATATTGTATTTTGGTCAACTCTGTTCTTGAAATCCATGGTTTAATGTCCAATTTGTTAGAGCTTGGTGGCAGTTTAGAAATCTACTGGCTGTATGAACGATATTAAGTGGTATGACACAATAGGAAAAAAGATGCTTATGCAAGTACAGTTGGTGCTGAGGACCTGGCATCCAAACCATATTAATTCCAGAAGGGCTTTTGGAATAGTTCTAATCTGGTCCAATACGTTGAACAGTTTTACTCAAAAGGAATCCTGTTTATGTGCTCTGAGGCACTTAGCAGTGTGAAACAAAGCATGTTGGACAATTGGGAGATTAATTTCAGCAGCGGTCTCCCAATCTGAACTAGAATATTAACATAGTTGTAGCTACTGTAACTTGCCATGCTGTCAAAAGAGGGATTGTCGTTATTCTTAAAAGTCTAAAGATCATATGGAAAGTTTTCAACTAAATTAATGTAGCCATTTCAGAGGGAGAGCAAAGAAATTTGTATAGGTGTGCAGATGTATAATCTAGCAAAGTCTCAACTGAGCAGGTCTAGCACATCCTTGATTCAAGGCAGAATAGAGAGCAAATATTTTTTGCTGCTGTTACCAAAATCAATTGCATTTTAGCCAAGTTGGAAGTTATGTACATGTGTTCAGAAAAGTCTTAGCAGAATTTCATAGTTTATTTTCTCAAGGACTTTCACTCAGTATAGTCTGTCATGAAGGACAATATGGACCAGGGGTGTGGAAATGGATTGCATAAAGACTGCTAGGAAACATGCAGAAAATAGAGCGGAATGCTAGTGGGAATGTAAGAGTGAGAAAGAAATGGAAGTAGGAGTTAAGGAAGGAATACTGAGATTCCAAGCAAATCAACTCTTACTAGAAACCGTGATAAACCAAGGGAAAATAAAAGACAAGGCTGGTAAAGGGCAGGATGTTAGGAATGAGGTAGGCTACAAAACACTCTTCGCCTCACTCTTTTTTACCTGAGCATATAATCTATCTTTCCGAAGTTCCTGTGGGGTGTTTCAGTGACACACAGCTATAGTCTTTTTGGATGACAAATGATCCCCTGCACCTACACCTAAAATCACCAGAGACTATTTTACATAGAATCTTAGTGTATGGCTTGCAGTTGCTGCAATTTTTTTGTCAAAACTTCCCAGAGATTGAAGACAAAGAATAAAATAATCTTCATCTTACTTGTATAGTTCTGTCTGAAAAAAATCAAAATATATTTCTTCAAAATTATTGGTAACTTTGTGTAGCCCAAACTGTTCTAGTTTCTTTGGGGGAATGGCACGTGCATAGCACTTGCTTTATATTGCATAATGGATTCAAAGTCATATTGTTAATTTATAGAAACTTTGCTAATAAAAACTATCTAAACATCCTTTCTAAGTGCAAAAATAATGTTCATTATTAGATACATTTGTTCAGAAAATGAACAAAGGAAGAATTATTCTATTAATATTCAAACATTATTTTATCTATGTCATTATCAGTCACTGAATGACTTTGGTTCATAAACCTGATAGATCATAACAACAGGCATTCCACTTCTACTACTATCATATTCTTAGATAATATTATCATTATTGCCATTATCATCATCATCCTAATTGAAAAAATTAGGACCATTGACAGCTACAACAGTTTCTGGCTCCTCAGAAGATCCTGAGGAATACTGAAATCTAATAGGAACTAAGATTTTTTATTTTTGCGTACTGCATATTTTCATTCTAGCTCCATTCCTAAAAGTTCATCTGCTTTCTGAATTTAAATATCTATGCCAGTGATTGCTTTTACATTAATTTCTCTACATATAAGAAGAGAGAAAAGGAGGTATAAGTGCTATGAATGTGTTCATCTTATCCATGAATTCTCTAATAGTAGGGAAACCTCAAAAAATGAGCTGTTGTTGGGGTGGAACAAATCAAACTTAAAGAGCTGGTGAATCTGGGTTTATATTTGCTGCATTTTGCCTTCAGTAAATACTACTGAACAAATCCTTTTCCCCCCAAAGGAATGGCTAGAGCTGGTTTTGGTTTAAATCTATGTCAATATTTTTACTTCAGACAAATAAAAGTGATTAAGCTCTGGTTTGAATAAATTTGTCAAATCAGTCTTAAATAACAAAATGAATTCTGAGCTATTCAAGCAAATGCATGAAAATACAGATCACAATAACTTCTCAATTTCCAAACATTTAAAGCATCATTTTATTTTTTTAAAAAATATACGGAAAATGAGCTTTGCTGCAGCACCTTGAGCATGGAGTACCTATGTACTTTTGTCTACATTTTAACTCTTTAGAAAGGATTAATGGTGAACCTTATGAGCAGTGGTGTTTAAGAAAGTGGCATAAGTTAACCTTTATGACTGTCCACACAGAAGCATTCCTTGTTCTGTGGTCACACTCTAGTCACAATAAAACACACTTATGGAACACATAGTCAAAACTTGTTGTCAATTATTTAGTATTCCCATAAACCATTAGATGGTCAAAAATATCTTTAATTGATTCCATCTCTACCTACACTACTTATTATTTATTAGTATAACAAACTTCTCCATGGGAACAGCTAATTGTACCTCCCTAGTGGCTACTTCAAGTGGAATAAGCATTGCACAGTGCTGCCTAAGATACTGCTGAATGGTCTTCAGCATCTGGGATTTGATTAAAACTGTATTGCATGTACACACCAGCAACCATTGCTAAAACAAAATACTGATTTTAAAAATCCTTCTGGTATACTGTTTAACAAAATTGAAAAGCCTTGCATGCACAGAAAGAGGAGGGTGAGAGAGTCTGCTATCTCTTTTTTTTCCCTCTCAGACAATCATTTTGTAATAGAAATAATATTGCATTCTCTTATACAATGAGAAGGAAAAATGTGAACCATACCAGCTGCACTGTGGGAGAGACCTTTTCCTCTGACATACATGTATACAGCCAGCTACTGCTGTCTAAGCTGCATGTTTTTGTTTCCCTTTTTTTTTAAAGACATAATTGTTAATCTGTTCTATAGCAGAAAAGACAGATGTTATGGAAATAGTAAGCCACACTGTGTTTTGATTGTTCTGTGACAAGACATTCCATAAGCAAAGTTTCACAAAGGAAGATTTGGACAATGAAGTATCCATTTTGAGATATGCAGGTGAGTTGTAAATACTACTGAACAATATCAACATAATAGCATTGCAAGCATATTATAACAGTTAATGAAAGTGTTCAAAACACTACATAAAAGGTAGAAAGCCACTTCTACCGTGACCAATATAAAGCAAGGTTTTACAAATATATATTAGGTTAATTATTGGGTTAAAATTTTGCCAAAAAAATGGGCAAGTATTTTTTTCACTTTAAATAATTTGAATTCTTTTGCCATGCTCATAGATTCTTCCTTGAAATGATGAATCTCTGGAAATCTCTGAAGACGAAATTCAAATTATAGCTGGCTGATTCAGATTATTCTTACCCAGTTCTTTTCTTTTTCTTTCATTTGCTTTCAACTAAGTGTCATATCTGGAAGTGATCTTCAGTCAGTTGCTAAAAGACACATTTCCAGAAGTGGGTTCTAACCGTGCAGGAAGGAGACACACATTCCTTTATGACACCCATACTATATATCTGAAAGTAGATTTACACTACAAGTGCAGCACTGACTTTAGGTCATAGGAAGAACAAAACAAGGAAATGACTTTATCCAGAATAGCATCATGAATTTCTTCAGATAGTCATGGAACACGGTCAGTTCAAATGACCTCAAAGGCGTTACCCAGAGTGTCAATAGTCTTAAAAGCAAAAAATAAACTGACAAAATATTGATGAACCTGCAAGCAAAAACAATACCATTGTTTACAAATGAAGGTGCCGTGCCTCAAGCAAGATGTTCACCAACTACCAGGGTACAATACTATGTGTACAGTCCTTTAATTCCAATCACTTTCCATTTGAAATTTCCTACTTAACAAAACAGGAATGACTTTTTAATTTTGTTTCCTTGTCTTTTCTTTTTCCAATGTTTAGATGGAAAGAATGAAATACTGATACATATTATAAATATCTAAAACTAAAAGTATTTATGAAAAAGCAAAGTTTTGATAAATACTTCTCTTCTTAAATTGAAGATTTTTTTTAAAAAAAAAAATCTATTTCCCTTAAGTAGTAACTGCCAGAGTCTATTAGACAGTAAAACTAAGTGATGTGGAACAAAAATTAAAAACAAAAAAGATGAAGTTAGAGGCACAAGCAAAGTAGCTGAGTTACCAGATGCGGTGGACAAATATTACTGACGCAGAAGTAAAAGAAGAATATTGAGTTTTAGACAGAGAAAAGAGGGAAACAAAAGCTATTTAACAGTGTGAAATGATAGGAATAATGAGGTATTATTTGTCAGAAAGAAATGTCTTACTTTCTGCACCTGCACTTAAATGGAGTGTTTTGGTGCAAATATTTGTTCTATACATTAGGTGAATGGCCTGTATTTCAAATATATAGTCAAGATGTGCAATTGAAGAGTTCGTTTCTCAGGTCTTATAAGCTGACAGAGCTTCACTGGAGCTGGTGGTGCTCCCCTGTTGGAGACTGTGGGTTTTAATATTCATGGCACAATATCGCCCACAGAGACTGCAGTGCAACACTTGCCACTCAGCTGTGATTGCATAACTGACTCTCTCCTAAGTGCAGGAAGGATCATGGAGTGCTAAATGCTGAGACTGTAATAGCACAGTAAGAGAGTTAGAATGAAATGTAGTGTTATGGATTCTCCTTGTAGCTCCTCTCCCTGACAGGTAAAGCTGACATACCTAGGCGGTGATGTCTGATATTTTACACTACCTACAAATTCAGGTAGAGTTCCTGCTTACGTGCAACTCAGCCTCACTGGACTGTTGATCTGCACATGGTTAAGGATACCCCACAGAACATTCGCAGTAGGGCTGTCCATACATAGTATCAGACTTTCTGCATTGGTTGTGGAGTATCCTTTATATCGGGTGCCACAGCCACATCGAATCACATCATAAAGTGGCAGAGAGGCCAATTCCCACTGTAGCAAATGGTTCTCCATGGACACTACAAATGGAAAAAGGTTCTTCTCTAAGTATTGCTAACATTTTTTTTAAAAATATAATTTTAAGACTAATATTCCCTTTTATGCCTTTTAAAAGAATATTGAACATTTAGATAGTTCCCTTAGCTTATTTTCTGAGAAATCTTCCAGCCTAAAGTTGATCCAACTTATTTTCCTGTGTCTAAGAGACAGTAGACTATAACACATACCTCCATGCCCTAGTCCCCATACCTGTCACTGTTCTCCTGATTTCTAATCAGCAACAGTAAATGAATGATGTATAAGACACATCCTATTTATTTATATCCACTATAATGAATGGGTAGCTTGCATCAACATAAATCTGAAATAACTTTTGGATGCCTTAGTATTCACTAAGGATTAATAAACTAAGATAAGCTTGGAACCACCCCTGCTTCTTCGTTCTTACTCTTTGTGGGTTTTATCTACAGTAACTAACCTTTCTAGTAGTTTTTAAAAAATGAGTGAGATATGTAAAAACCTTTAAAGAGAATGTTTTTTGAATGGCAGTCAGTGGTTTTCAATATTTTTAATAAACACTCACTTTTATTTCAAAATCTGTTAAAATCTACTGGTCTATTTCAATCATTTTTCTCTTAAGGAGGAGCTAAAACACCAGTTTGTAATTGATCCCACCGTTACTGCTAAGAATGTTGTTTTGACAAAGCAGGCTGACTCCACCAATGCTTACTGGGTGTTTTTTGTCATATTTTTTAGTTGTCATATGACTAAGGTAATAAAAATAAGATATTAATATATGCCTCCACCATAGATATTTTATGAGGTATAATTTTATTAGCTCACTGTAAAAGTAAAACTAATAAAAAATATCAAAATGTTCATCCTAGAAACTCCTGCATCTCAATGTATATTTTAACTCAGACAATATGACAACAAACTACAAAGACACCAACATTTTATGAAAACAGACAATTTGTCAAATTCAAATGCTCATAAACCAACGTGCTTTCCAGTGAAAATGGAACAAAAGAATCGCTGAGAACATATCAGTGAAAGACATGAGCTATAGAACTAGGGAAAAAATGTTGTCTTTTGTCTTGACAAGAAACTTAAAACCAGAAATTCCTCTAGATTGTTGCTTCACCAAACAAACTGGTTTTCTTGACCTATCAACTTAATTAAAAACTTTCCCATGTAGCCTGGAAAAATACAAATTTGTGTGTTCTAAATACCTAATAACAGGGGAAAACCTCTATAAAACCCAAGCAAACAACTTGATTTTGTACAGATTAACATATCTGGCTCAATCATAATGGTAGAAATATGGAAACCCAGAGGGAATTGTTCTGCTGTTATTAGGACTCACTATAAATAAAATATGAAGCACATATTCCAAGAACAAATTTCCATTATGATTACAAAGAGATATCTAAATGAAGAGAGAATTTTCTTGCTTATGGAGTATAGTGCAGTAGAAAATCATTGTAAACAAAAAGCTTTATCAATATAAGATTTTCCTGAATATGTTAATGAATTTTAGATAGAATATTGTTTTCATCTTGAAAGACTGACCGCCTATCGATGCCCCAGATAGATTATATATTAATTTACCCTAATATATATTTTAATAAGGATCATAATACATAAAGAATAAAAGAAAAACTGCTAAAAAAAATAAAAAGACGAAGGAGAAAAAAACACCTAAAAAACACCTGGCCCAGAAGCTAACAAGACTAACTGGCAGAATAGCAAGGAATTGTGGATTTTAAAAAGACACAAAGTCTGCTTAAAAGCCGTAGCTGAAATTCTTCCTTAGGTTTTAGGTTTAAAAGACTAGTTACTAACATAAAATACTGAAAAAGTACAAGAGGTAAGCAGCATGTTCACTAACAGAAACAAACCAAAACCAGAATGTTATAAATTTTAATAACCAATCTCAAATACATGAATCAATGTCAGCATTGTTATTTAGTAAAGAATCTGTAATTTTTTAAAACTAAAGACTGATTTTTTTTAAACATAGGAATACCTCTATCTCTATTTCTTTTAGTGTATTAGACCTAGTTATGACTAAGACAAATCAGATATCCCTGTATAGGAAGCCCCTTGAAACGAGAGCACTTGTTTCTTCTATCAATGCCTCTCAGTGGCATCAATGTCTATAAGGATCTCCAACTCCCTACCAACACCCTTTGTCTTCTCTGGGCAACTTCAGAACAGCAAAGACATTCTTCTTCATTTTCTGAGAAGCATGAGAAAGTGTAACATTTCCATTTTTTCCTAATTCAAAATCGTTCATTTAATTCTTTTTTTTACTTCCCAGCCTAGCCTGGGATCAGATTATGCATCCATTTAAGCCCTAAACCAGTTTTCATCTGCCAATCATTTGTTTGTCACTTTTTCCTCATCACGCCAGTGCATCTCCAAAGCTTATTTTACCACCTGGAAACTAGATACAGCAGGGCTTAAAATCTCATTCACATGACAGGAGAAATGTACACGGGTTTTTTTTGCGCAACAGTCATTTCCTTAAGAACACCTCAAAAATCCTCCACAGAGAGAGAGAAAACAGAGATGAAGTGACCTTAGATGAAGAGTCCCATGACGTAGACATGAGGTAGACAGAAGCTGTCTATCTTTTTACTCTGTACATGGTACAACACAGAGCCTTATTCATCCTAATAAGTATGTTGAAATACTGTATTTCCAAACACAGGAAAACAGTAATAATTACAAATAGTAACTAAATTAAGCAAGATAAATTGTAGGCCAAGTTGTTAAGTGTTCAGAAAAAAAAAACAGTGCTAGCATATTTCTTGTATATATGTTAAATATACAAATAAGTCTATAAAGATGTAACAATGACTTTCATATTAAACTAGGTTTTTTAATGACTGTAGAGTTCCATTATCATGTGCTGATGTTTAATGGAGATTTTATTGCTGCTCAATTCTTAATCACTTTAAAATATCACTATCCTTTTCTTTGGGGGGAAAAATGTATGCGAGATGACTATCCTTCTGATGTAATTGTGTAAGAAGTTCCCTAAAATACCTTACATTTAGGCTTTCATACTGTTCTTTAAATGAAAAATCAATCAGTGAAATTTTTCTTTTGTCTGTGTTTTGGTTATTTTGGGAAGAAGTCTTTCCTGAATGATAAGCCGATCCTGTAACATCCATCGCAGTTTTGATATGACAAAGTTACAAAACACTGGTCGACAGAAAGCACTTCCCATTTTTTCACCTTTATTTCTAAAACATAATATCTAAAAGGATTTTACAGATATGTCTGATATTTACCCTTAGGCATGAGTTCATATTTCAGAAATTATCCACTTTAGAGAATTCAATTATCCCACTATTCTGGTGCAGAATGCAAAAAGAAATATCCAGAAATTTCCATTTTGGGAAATCTGACCCTTTTAAAACAATGTCTTTAAAAGAACATTAAAAATGTACTGATGTAAAAGTGTTCATACATGTGTAGTTACATACATAGTTGTATATATGCATAAACACATACATATATCTCTCAAAGACTAAAGTTTACAGTCCAGGTCCTCTCCTTAATAGTGATCTACAATGAAAATGTTTTCATTCTGGAGATTATCATGACTGTCACATTTCATTGACTTACAGGCACTTCAGTTGGCTCAATAGCTGCAGAGAAGCAAAGGGAGTGTGAACATTTCAGCATCCATTATTTCTTTGCAACTCAGCTTGGGGAATTAGAAAGAAGAAATTTTCTCCGATTGAAAGAAAGCTACATATGTGGGCAACTCACCTAACTGATTGCTTCTAGAGGACTTAAATAAATAAAGAAGATTGAACTAAACTACAGAGAGCACTGGGGTTGCTGGGTACATATCTACTTCTTGGCTGCAACAAATTTTATCTCCCATCCATCCATCCATCCATCCATCCATCCATCCATCCATCCATCCACAGCCACAGGATGACATAGCTCACACATATTTTAATTGATTATGGTAGACAGTACTGTCAGTCAGACTTGGAGCCATAAGGACCAAACGTCTTCTCCATTTAAAGGCATGCTAGCCAAACAACGTTGTTTAACAACGTTAACCAAATCATGCACAGTAATAATAAGAGTTCAAAAACTACCCTTTCATCTATTTCTGAACAAATACTACCTCTGTTTTTAGATGCCCAAAATGTATCCAGGAATATGCCTGTGAAGACTTCCACACTAATCATGAAAGAAAAAACTCTGTTATAAAACAATACTTGTAACATTCCCATGCCTGCCATGGGAAGGAGAAAAAATAAACCAAAAATTTAGAGGAGAAAACGCAGAAAGGTAAAATATATTACTAACAACAACTTCCTACCTGCTTCCTTCAGAGCATTTGTTGACTGCTAGAATCTACCCATACTGGAAGAGGGAATGATTATTATTCTTTTACACATAAAGTAATGACCATATTCTCTTTTAAAGAGTCTAAGACAAACGGTTAGTCAGCTAAGAATGTTTATGCTGAGATGAGTTTCTCTTTTTTCAAGCATCAATGGGGTCCAGCTAGAGAAAGTCTGACAGAGTCAATTATTGACCAACAGTATTCACTAGTTACAGTTACTTGCCAACAGACACTCTGCTTATACTTTCTTCTGCTATATTTGAGAGTATTTTCTAAAAACTGTGGTTTGATTACAGGTTCACCATTTGTTACCCATCCACCACCTTGATTGCAATGACAGGGACAGATCCAGCCATGCTATGAATGGGAGGAGTGACACAGAAAAGCAGTTGCAATTGAGTCAGGTGACACAGTGCATGAACCATAGCAGTGGTGTTCATGGGAGGGACTGTGACTGGCTTGTATACCCTAAGTCTACCCTTGAGTAATCCTTTATTCTGTGTCTAGCAAACAGCATACTGTGCAATAACTTTTTATAGAATCCTGGGAGTGTAAGGTAGGTTAGTTTTATTATCATTGAACAGCACTTGCTCTCCTGGCCCCACAGGCTTTAGGAAAGACTTTTTATTGAGCAAGGTTCTACGTACTGTGAGTGGAGGTGGCAGAACTTGATTCAAAGGATTAAAGAAAACCTGTGGGTTTTCTTATTGTTCGAGTCATGTTTTTACTGCTTTCTCTTTTAACACTAGGTTTAAATTCAAGTGTCATTTCCAAAGAAACAGCTATGATAATCTGTGGTAAGCTGATTAATAGCACTTATGAAAATTTTGATGACCACAAAAGTTGTGAATGTGTCTGTGTGAGTGATCTACTTCTTATAAAGTAAATGAGTCTTCTTTCACTTGTGTAATAATACTCAGAAGTCTGTTCTCCTCATCCTCCCCTCTGCATTAAATCTGAAGTCTTCTCCTTCTCTCATTTGTTGTTGTTGTGGCAAAGTTTTTTTTTTCTTCACTATTTCCACTCACCCACAGTTAATCATTTATGGCCTTTTCCACTGCAAACATGTAGAAAACACGTAAAAAGGAAGCCTATTATCACACAATCAGCAGCTCCGATTATAGCTTGATCAGAACTGACATCATTGTGGTTTCATTAGTGATATTAGATAAGTGCAATCTATTTTCAATCTTTTTTTATCTTCTTTTTGCACTGTCAAAAAAAAGACACTTACCCTGCCCCAACTAGTTCTGTTTGACAGTGACAGGACCGCATAAAGAATTCCTTTCACTTATCATCTCAAGACCGTTTTACATGCCAAACAAATCAAATGTACACATCTCTCACCATCTTTATCAACCTGCCCAGGCAAAGGGTCGGAAGCATTACAACCTTTGACTTGTTAACTTGTTTTTTTCTCATTACAGCCTAAAGCAACTCTTAAAATGTAGAGGATGTACGTGCAAACAAGTAAGTTTTGCAATATAGGTACTGGGGCAGAGAAATTCTCCCACTGACAAGATCTGCCAGTGCAGATAATGTTCTCCCCCTTGTGTTTCATGTTACACATTCTATCCTAGGTTTGGCAGATACTATACCTAAAGCAATCTTCGCAGAAAAAATAAAATAAGTATTATCCCATGAGGTTTTTGTTTTGTTCTTATTATTTTAACTTTGTTATCTCTATAATTGCAATAAGTGAATAAGTTAAAGTATTCTCAAATGGGGAATCTGAGATCCCTTAAGAAAATAGCTTTTTACTTTGTGAAAATAGCATTATTAATTTTAAGTTATCTATTCTTCATTATATACTGCTTCTACAGCACGCTTTAAAAGAAATGGACTGGACCTTGGCTAAAAATATGATTCTTCAAATTTGTCTTTTTTTGTAAAAATTTTTTCTCCTATTACATTTAAGAAAACTAATGTCATCCTGGTTTTCAGTAAGGGTAGGTTTTTTCATCAGATGTTTCCATCTAGATTGAATCAGGAACACACTTTCACAGAAGTACAAAAAGAAAGGCATTCTTCTTCACAGGAACCTGAGAAAATCTAGAGAACCTGCTAAAGCCAAAGGTGGTGAAACTTCATGATCTTCTTAAGGTAAGACCTGCAGAATGTTTTTTTAAAGCTGTATGGATGCTTAAGAGTGCACCTACCAGAATGTTTTGGGTAGTGAATGTAACAATTCAATATTTGATGGTTAAATTAAGGTTTTGCTTGCCATGAGCAGGGAATATGCATCAGGAGAATAAATATTCTGTGTCTTGATTGGTCTCTCATCTCTGTCCCTGGGAAATTTCTAGTGGTCCATGTCAGAGAAAGGATAAGCAATTACATGGAGCAGGTATAAACTAGCATAGTAGCTCTTCTGGACAAGGAAGGATATTTGTAGCTGCTGCAAGATTGTACCCTGAAGTTACACCTTGAAGACTTAGAATTAAGAGGAGTAATGGTTGTTCTACCACGCTGGCTGGGAGTGAGTAGGATCTCAAGAGAGGTCCATCTTAAACATACAAGGAGTCGTGCTAGGCAGTCAGCCTCATCTGTATTACTTACATCAACAGTAATTATTCTGTTAAGGAAAAGTACTTTGGAAAAGAAGACAGACTGAATTTAAAGTAACACTAAGTTTTCATATGTATTATTTGGCATGATATGCACAGTGAATAGTATGCTAAATCTTTCATAGAAGTTATATTTGTTCTACAGAGAGGAGAGGGAGGGGAAGATTGTTCTTTCCATAAAAGCAAGGAAAGGAAGCTAGAGAAGATAAAAGATTGATTCAGGATGAATATAGAATTCAGTCACATATGTAAATGATTTAGAGATAGAGGAATAGTCAGTCTGGATAGGTAACTGCATGCAGAAAAGTAGCCCTCCTCCACAATAGCTCTAAAGCAAAACAATAAAACACAGTTCAGCTCCTCCTGCCATGACAAGGAAAAAGGCCATCTGGAGATTTACCATGACTACAACTTTTTCTTCAAATTAAGGGGCCTAAGAGGAGAGGCAAAAAAAAGAAAGTATAGAATTCAAAAAGGCAGAGAGAAATCTAGTAATGGCAAATACTGTAACCCCAATAAGCACTGGCCAAAGTAAAAATGTCGACACTGAGTTCTCTGCATGGAGACAAAATAGAGTCCCTTCGTAGTCCCATTAACTTTAAAATCTCAGCTGGATGCATCACCTGTGCAGACATTGCATCTCGCCATTACTCATATATGTAACTTTCCCTAATCACCTCCTGTCATTTACCTATAACCTCTATCCTCATACAGACACACCTATCCTTTGATCTTCATTCAGGTCTTTCCCCCACTCACATACACTTCTCATTAGCACAAAAAAGATGCATCTGACTGGAGGAAGGCTTTCAGTCTGAAATGAGAGTTCAGCTATGTGAAGGAAGAGGCTGGGTCTTTGACAGAGGAGAAGATTAACATTTTTTTAACAATACAGTAGCTTTGGGAAACAGATACATGTCGGAGCTGGGGAGGAGTTGGGAACAGTTAAGTGGGGAGAGTTTCAAAGATATTTTCATACAGGTGAAGATAAACACGGTAAAACCATTCAAGTCTAATTTTGGAAAAACTTCTTAGAAGCCATTCCCGGCTAATTATTCTCCAGTAATACATTAATAGAATAGTAAATGTTATTAGAATAATTTACTATTCATCAAAAATAATAAATTAACAGGATAATTCATTATTCCCACATCCTTGTTTTTTGCAAGCTCTGGCAAGCTAACTAGGGAACCAGGAGAAGTGTCTCAGGAAGAAAGGGGAAACAATGCACACCACACCTGGAATAAAGGTTTTAATTTTAGGTGAAAAGTTCATACATCCAACAGCGTTTTGTAACAGTACTGCTGACACGAACTACCATTTGAGCTATGAGCATTTTATCATAATCTGTAAAACCTATTTGGCTTGTTATTGCATAGAGGTCCAAAATTATGGAATAAGACTGATCTTTTCCTACAGGTAGTATTTTTTTCAAAATTATTTCAAAAATTCCTGGTCATACATTTGTTAGCATAAACAAGTTACGCAAACTGTTAAGGCACTGGCACGAGTAACAGAAATCAACACGAATATAGCCTACATCCAATTTTCCTGCCCAGTTTCCTGGCTCCCCATATTTAATACAGATATGTAGGTATATATTTTGTATTTTCATATATATGATACACCAAGAATTTCTTCCACCAAACAATGTGCAAATCCTTTGTTCTTTCACATGCTCCCCAGATAGCTTTCTGTGCATCACAGGCACAGTTATCTCCATAGACTTACCATGTGCTGTCTCACAGAGTTCTATTAGCTTCATGCTCCATTTGCTAAGCATGCTACTTTCCATCAGCAGCCAAAGGTCACATCACAACCATATCAACTGAAGTTTTCTAGAACATCTATGGACATAACGGGGATTTGTAAGTGTAAGTGTCTAGATCTTTCCATTCAGACATCATTTACTGGTAAAAGTCATGAAAGTGCTCTTATTAAGGCCTGTATTCTGCTTTTGACAGGTTTTAAGGCTGATGCCTTTTCTGCCAGAGCCAGTTTATTAGATGAGATCTCAGCTTCTAGGTTTCTCAAGGTGTCATACTAAGTCTATTAAAAAAAAAAAATAGTCCAGAAATATACAGTGAAAGGATTTTTTTTTTTCAGATGTTGGAAAAAAGTCTTCTTTCTTGCTAGAGTAATATTGTATATTACACAAAGGTAAAAAAATAAACTGAGGGTTGATCACCTTAGGATAGGAAGCTAAGCATCCTTATAACCTTTGGCAAGGTATTTAATCTTTCTATGACTCAGCTTCTAAGATGTAAAATAGAAAAAATGTTCATTTGTTTTATTTCCTATCTTCCCTTTTCTTTACCCTTGGTTTAAACTTCAAGTTTAGTGGGTTCAGGACTATCTCTTAACATGCATCTTGTAAATGGGCAGTTTTATAGGGTTCTCTTTTGTCCTGGGATGTTCCTCTGTTTCGCAATCTGGTTTACATATGATGCAGTATCAGCCTTACTCCATTCTCAGAACTCACTAGGCTATGGGAAGAGATTAAAAACCAGCCTAAAATAATTCATATGCACGGATGATTTTATAAGAAGATTATTAACTCATGTTTATGATATACATTGATCACTAAAAAAAAAGTTTTGACTCAGAGAACAGAGCAAGCTTCCATCATAGTTCTGCTGTAGCCATATACATTGGGTGACGTTGCAGTGTTCTAAGGACCTATCTCACTTTTTGTTGTGCATGTTTTTGTAACTCTACTGAATATTTAAACTTAGGGAAAATCACGTCCTCTATGAAAATTTGGTACAAAATAGCAATTCAAACAAAATCTTTGTGATAAATGATTTTTGATAAAAACAAATATTTTTGGATTGCATTGGCCAAGCCAGACATCTGGCTATTGTGATTGGAAAAGGAAAGACAATAGAAAGATGTGAAGAAGAGGCTGACCTTATCATAGAGAATTTCTAAAGTAATATTTGAAATGCATGTAAGAGGAAAAAATGTGATCATGAGATGAGAACCTCTTCAAGTGCTTTAGGTACATAGAGCTCTGAAGGGCTGTTTCCTGTAAATGTTATACAAAAATTCTGATATCTAGAAAGATGTTCACAAGATTTCTTAACACATGAGCTCATTTTTCCTCAACTATAAAAATGGGGTCTTTTTAGAGTAGAGTGTGTATTTTTTACCGGGTTTTGCAAAGAAGTTGGTTTGTTAACATTTTATTGACCTGTGATACCAAAACCATTTCATATTACTCAAAATATTTTATTTAGCCCTCTTTTTTTTAAAAAAAAATAAGATTTTTTACTCAGAAATGTTATTTTCTCTTGGACTCCTTAATAATCTCATGTTTTTAAAATGTAAATATGAGATGTTTCAGTATTTTAGTCTTTAAAAATTTTGAATCAGTAAAGTATCTAAGCAGACTGGTTTGTAGTTTGTTTTCATGAATCATCACCTTTTTGTAAAAAAAAAGTTGGTAAGAATATTTCCTACGAATTGAACTGTTTAGCTAACTTCCCTTATCTTTTCTGCACTATCTGATCTGTATTTTTATTCTGTGCTTCACAGAACTTTCTACTTAAGGGTAAACTGATAATCTATTTGATGCTATCCCTAATTTTCTCACTACAGGGATCTAAAATTTGATGATGTTTCCTCTTACTTGAATAGTACTCACATACCTTCCGAAATAAATGGAGGGGGCAGGGTATCTGAGAAGAACCTTCTTGTACCATCCCTCTTAGCATATTCAAGAAATTTCACATTAATTTTTTTACACTCCGAAATAATTGAAAATACTAGGAAATATAAAATAAGGGCAAAAACCTAAGGAACATTGCACGCATATAAGATCTCATCCAGTTCAAGATTCTCCCAACTAAAAAAAAGAAAAGAACTGCTGATATGAACATAATAAATAATCAACACCAGAAAGTATGAGAAAATGAAAGTCTCTCACGCTGTCCCTGGAGGGAAGCAAACTTAGAGAAGGTAGACAAAAAGAGGTATGAATTATGCCATAGGTGTGGAATGCTTGCATGTGCACTTCTTACAGCCATTACAGCTGGAAAGCTAATTCTCATAATTTTCTTATTTGAATTAGTCTCAACAAATTAATGACTAACAATACTCATAGCTTGTCTGGGAGAGAGTAGGAAGTTCCAGCTTTGGTAGTTGATGGTCATTCACTACAGACTCAGAAAGTTGGACGTAAGTATTTTTGCATATTAAGTGTTTGAAGTCTGAATCCCAAAACTGAGGATTTGGAGCTGGTTTTGTTAACTAAAGTTCCAGTACCGAGTCTGATACCACTTACTATTTTATGAGATTGGTTCTGAACATGCAGAGATGAACTGCACTTTTTTTGTTGTCATCAAAGCAAAACATGCCATCCCTAATTCTTTTTCTTCTCTTTTTCATTTTGATAGATGTATATATTGCAGTCATCAAGTCTGCAAGCAGTAGAAAAATAAGTACTACACCAACTTGTTTATCACAGTTATCAGTGTGCTTGTTTGTGTGAGATTTCCTGTGCTAACAGAAAGGAAACATACTAATAATAGATGGCAAATACATGTTTTTGAATTTGTGCAACTGGGTGTACTATTTATATTTTGTACAAATTAAGTTACTGTGTGCTTGGAAAGAGAAGACTGAGATATCCGAATCTAAAGCGAAACAATGTAAGGCAAACTTTTCACGAATAACTAAATTTCATTAAACACAAGGAGAACACATTTAGAAAACTACAAGATAAAAATCCATTAGTTTAGTTTTGAGTAAAGGTCAAATAAATGTTTCCATAACTTCACAGGAAAATGCCTTAAAATAAATTTTCAGTTTAACAGCAACAACAAAATAATCAGGTAAAATAACTTCAGAAATTATTTTGAGCTGCTGTTTAGCAATGTTTCTTCCTTAATATCTTCGCACATTCACCAACAAAACCAGCTTATTTCCCAAATACATGCATCACTCTCCCTACCAAATGGTCCTAATATATGTTTATTTCTTAAGTGCAGTAATTTAGCTTATTTTTAAGTGACTATAAACATTTTTCAAGTACATGTTTGGTAAACATCCTCAAGTCTAATAATTTGTATGAGGTTAACTTTTGCCATTTAAATTGGGCCACACAAAAGGTTTATCATCATACCTATATTGGTTTCAGTACATAGTAGAAGGACACTTTCCACTTGAAAATCACCTTGGTCCAAACTTTAGCAACTTTCTGCTCCACACTTAAGGTATTATTTAATAATGCCTCCACAATCTTTTGTCACTTAGCTTTTTGCTTCCAAGTTCTCTCATGACTACTTCTCTTCCCTTTAGGCTTAGCTGGATATGTTTACTCTTCCACGCGTAGAAGAACCCATACCAATACAGGCTGGCAAATTACTGTTATGCACCTGCAGTTGGCCATCCAAGGATTATATTACCTTCAAGGGAGCATTTGGGAGTAAAGCACCCTTCTAAACTGATCTCTTCTAACCAAATACTTTCTAAGCTAAATCAATGATTTTATGCTAATTATCTGAGAAATAAATAAATAAATAAATAAAATGAATTTTCTCAGACTGGAAAAATACCTTGAGCTAGATTTCCTATTTTAGACATGAATGCCTCATACATTCTTGCAAATATATGATATATGCATGCAAATCAGATCTTTACATCTACCTACTTCAGGGTGTAGATATTTGTCTATATATGTGCAAATCAGCAAGTATCCATGACTAACAGTAAAAATGAGTAAATTAAAAAGACATCCATGTCCTTAAGTCTGAAATGAATTATTTTATGTATTTATCTCCTGTATTTTGGGCAAAATCAAAAGCTGAATTGCAGATTCTAACCTGAAATTGAGGATGGATTGAGGATAAGAAAGTAAATAAGCAACCTGGCTTTGTTGTTGAGACTCTAGACCACGTGACCAAGGTAAATCTTGACTGCCTTGTGCAAGACAGAATTCAAATCTGTGGAACCAGATTAAAAAACAAATGCACAAAGAAGCAAATAAATAAAAGTAGACTCTCTCTGTGTGAATTGTGTCAAAATGAATTAAATCAAATTCTTTCTGGCTGGAAGGATTAGCTGGAAAGCCTGAGAATATACAAATCACCATTACAAAAATGGTCAATAAGGCTAATCAGGAAACAAAGTTTAACTTTTCATAAATATTCAAGGTTTCAGAATTTTGTATCTTTTCACAAAATCTTAATGAAAATAGTGAGAAAAAATAATCCCAAAACATGCATAAAACAGGAACAGAAAAGGCATCCTATACATGATATGTGAACGGACAGACCTGCACACAAGTTTATAAAATCAATCTTTCATTTTCCCCAGTAGTTGTTTATACCAAGTATTTCATCTCCTAATTCCAGTTAATTACTGCCCAGGAAAATTTACTTGTAGGGTATTTTTGAAGGACCACTTCATCTTTCTTTAAAGTTTCCCAGCCAGACAAAACATCAACAAAGGAGCCTGAGTTCTCCCATTCAATTCCTCAGGAAAAGGAAGACCCCCTTTCCCCTTTAAAACCAGAGCCTGAACAATGGAAAGAGCAGAGATTATTTCTGAAGAAATCAGTAGGTTCTCATGCCAAGAAATCAGTAGCCTCTGATGCCAAGACAGTCTTCTCCTATTACTGTCTGATTCTATTCTCCTCTCAGTAGTCCCTTAGCCTGGAAAAAAATACAACAAACAGGTAAGTAAATTAAAATCAATTCTCAAAACATTTGAATAGTAAAAATGGCATTTGAACAGCAATACAGATAGAACGAATGCTTCTGAGATATATTTAATTGTGGCAAAGGCTTTTTAATGAGAAATGGTATGTCTCTGCACTGCTTCATAATTCATTGTGCCATTCTAGATACCTCTATAACTTAAGTACAATAAAATTTTAGTAGGATTTTGAACACTCCCTAAGTTAACAGGTAAGTCAATTTAATGCCATAAAAGACGTAACTCTAGAGATTTTAAATAATTTAATCAGGTGTAACCATTTCTTCTAAAGTTCTGTGATATTTTCTATCATGTTAAAAAGCGCTACAGCATACCCAAACACGCTGCTACAGGCTGCAGCAATGACTGATTTCATTTTATGTGCCTGTTGCTGAGCAGTAAAGTCACTCTACACAAGTCAACACAGGCTTAAAACACTACAAAAACCTCTGCAATGACCAAAATCTGCTCAGGTTTGGCTTTTGTGAATTTACTATAGCAAAATCACATAATTTTGATGGGAAAGGGAATATGACTTATTTATTCATGTAAGATTTTAGACTTCTTCTAGGGTAAACCAATAATTTACTTACACTTTCATGCCTACAGCTAACAGTTTGTCATTGATTTTAACTAGAGATCACAGATTTTTCATAGTCTTTTATGGGTACCTAGAGATCAACTTGAATGTCCAGAAAAAAAACCCAAACATACTCATTAATCCTTTGATTTAGAGGGGAAAAAACTTTGATCAGATTCACCATACTTCCCTTTGACAGAACTACCATAAGATTCTTTAGCAGTTTCTTATCTTTGGTGATAGACAACAAATAAATATGACTCTGAGACTATTCTTCCATTTCCCCTGCAATATGTTTTGCAGTAGGCAAGAGTTATCAACAGTGCTGCTCTAGTCCCTAGACCACACTCATTGTTCAAGTCTCACTAAATACAGATCAGTTCAGGGTTTTTTAATTCTCAAATGAAATTAGTTAGTGTTTATTTTGTACTCTATTGTGCACCCTCCTACATGTCCACCCACTGTTTACCTTATGTGGTAACACAGCAGAAAAATAAGGTTTGCTATTGTCCTGGGAGTTTATTTTATGTTTGCATTTTATTAACTGGGGCTCAGGGGTGACATGACATTGCCAATATTTATGCTTTTATGGCAAGTTTTACAATATTTAATGTTCTTATTTTGTGAAGAAAAAAAAGAAAAAGTAAAAAGAGGAAAAAGCTTGGGAATCATAAAAATCTCAAATACTGGAAGGTTTGTCTAAAAGTATGCACATGTATACTTATACACAAACAGATGTATTCCTTTTAAAAATCATGCCATCTTTTAAACTAACCTCATTATTTAAAAGCCCGGTCAGTGATTTTGAATGCTAGTGGTTGGCAATATCAGGGAGATTAGTAGAAATTGCCTGGGTTTTATTTATTTCCAGTGTGGATAAAATAGAGTAGAAGGATTCATCATTTGCATAAAATGGAAACACGCAGTAAAGTTATCCTGAGTCCTTTTAGAAATCTATTTTTTTTCATTTTTTCCTTATTATTCAGTGTTTACCTCTGTACTAATAGATTCTTGCTTTTTATTTGCAGCTTAATTGAAGGCAGGATGTTAAAGTAAACTTCCCAGAAACCAAACCATTGAAAAAAATTTACTGCTTGCTTTGAGTTGCTCCAACTTTCCTATTCTTATTCAAAACTGGAAAACTCCAAAGTCATCTAGGTTTACTGAGCACTAACAGCTCATTATTTATACTAAATTATAGTTAACCTTATGATTTGAAAGGTTACTATACATCGAATAGAATGGTGGTTAGCCATATTTTCCTCATATTGTTATCTTTTCATTTTCATATTTAGAGTTTTCTACTTTTTCTCAACATGTTACCTTAATTACTTTTGATGAAACAATTTTCCAGCTGAAGTTGTTTTGCTTCTTTAGAGAAAGGGATTTTGATTGGCATTTATAAAGGAAGGTAGATTTCAAACAATATTTAAAGAGAGAAAGTGTCTGTTATGTAACTAAAAAGTCTAAAAATGGAAACAGTTTTTAGTTATTAATATGGAATTTTTAGAGCATGAAACAAATGGATCCTATCATGCATGAATCAGTGTGAACTACTGAACATACCTTTTTATTCATTGCTGCATAAATATTCTGTGACTTATTATGATTTGCGGTGAATTAAAGGAAAAAACCAAATGTCTATAGAGCTAGAAAAGGATACCTGGACCTACTAGTAAGGTTTATGTATATTTTCACTACATGCCTTGATAGCAGTGACATGGGAAGCAGGGACATTGATACTAACTTAGAGATACTGTGGCTTGGTGAAAAATTGCAAATCTAGCAACACCCAGAAAGCACCATTCGTACCTTCTAAAAGACTTTCCTGTGTCTGTTTGGATGCTGTTTACTCATATCTACACTTTAAAGATTTGTCCTGGTCAATGAAGTAATGAGAAAGTATAAACCTACAAGGACAAGCCCAACGCACTCAATGCTGTCTGCACAGAGCGAAAGTGTAACACATCCCCTGACTGCATTTATGAGACCTGTCTACACTGCTCTGCCAGTTTTCTCTTGACAGCCATGATCATCCATAGACATAAGAAAAGTGAAAGTGCCCCAAGGTGCAGGCACCCTGTCTGTATCTATGCTGCTTGACCTAGGCACGAGTTGCTTCAGACATGCTGATTATTCACAAGCCTTGCTAGTACCCCTGAGAAATTTCAGGTAGCCCTTGAGTTGTGCCCCACTTGCGATCCCTCAGGCTGTTTGCTGTAAGGAGTTCTGTCTGCCTCTCACCATTATCTACCAGGTCTCCTGATTATCAGGAAAATGTGGGAAGGAGGGAGAGAACATGAATCCAGACCTCTAGGCTATTAGCCTTCCCCAGTTTCCAAAGAGCTGTCTATACCTGTACCTGGCAGCATACAATAAAAGAGCACAACAAGTACCTGCCTCACAGGCTTAGCCTGCCTGAATCGTTAATGGAACACAATGACCTTTCCCACTGGAGATGGAACAACCAATACATCCCACAGTCACTCTCCATCCTTCTCTACCTGAACATCTTCTTAAAGAAAGCTTTGCACCTTGGCCTTAGAGCCCGCAAGAGCCCTTAGCAGGGCTGGGGCAGACATAAAATCCTCAAATTGCTTTTCTGTGGATGACAAAAATTTTAATTTGGAGGCAGGGTACATGCAAGAGCATCAAATCAGGAACTACATTGTGGGTTGTGGGAAGTTGTGTCAGCATGGCAACTCAGAGCTCTACAAGAGTGAGGAGAAGTGGGTTGGATGACACTGGACACAATGACAAGCAGGGACCATGAGGCACTGTATCCCAACTATAAATAACTGTTCACTTTCAACACATCCCTGGTTTTGGATGCAAGATGTAGGCAGGCATCTCAGAAGTGGTGCACCTCAGGACGCCTCTGCTGAGTTTTGGAAAAGATTGGGTGTCTGGCCCAGGCTGATCCTGCACATCACAGGCCCATGTTTAGCCACCACCAACAGACACAACAGCCACCAGCTCAGGAGGGGTGTGGTGCTGCTGAGCACAGGTTTGTTGTCAGCTAGTGGCAGACTATGGCCAGGGAAGGTGTTGCCAGGCAGAACAGGGTCATCTGACTATGTAGGGCAAGGTGGCAGGGGAGGGTAAGGGGGCAGAGGGAGAGGTAAACCCACTACTGCTTGAGGTCGAAGGAAAAGGTAAGGGAGACATCAAAACTATGTGGTTCTCTCTGCACAGAGGTCCCCTACTGGCTCTGGCTGCAGTCAGTCACACTCATAGACTGTCCCCATAGTCTCACAGGAGAGAATCCTGGCACTGTGGGTAGAGGCCATCATGGCCAGCACAGAGGGGGGGCAACACCAACAGCTGAATGAATTTCCAATGTAGGCATTTTTATACAGCACTATGTGCTTTCAGGGGTACTCGGCCATGCACGAACCTACATCACTCTTTGGGGCTAGCGGTGGCAGCCTCAGGCGGTGGTCTGTCCAGGGAAAGAGTGCAGATTATGCTTCCCCATAGCACTCCTCTCAAAACATGTCTCAGCATCACCAGAGACTGAGGGGGAAAAGGACACTCGAGGCCAAGGGGAGGTGGGCAGCTAGGCAGCTTGGCATCAACAGGCTGGCCATGGGGTGATCTTACAAGATAATACAAAGGCAGCCACAGAAACCAACATGCTAAGACTAGCAATCAGGAGGCGTTCATGTTTTCCGTGTGTACGCGAGGACATTGTGCATACATAACAAAAAAATATCTTCTCTTTCCAGTGTGTAAAAGGCAAAGTAGGAAGTATCTAGAAGAGTATACAAAGTTTCCATATTCCTCTACCCACTGAAAACTTTACATATGTAACATGACATGGTGTATAAGCTTGCAAAACATACAGTTACATCATTAGCCATTCAAAGAATAATGAATTTATTAAAATCAGAACATTTCTGATTTCAAGATGAAGAAGTCCTGTTTGTGGTTTTTGTTTAAAAGGAAATGCATGGGTCATGCATTATATCTGAGATTAACCTTAGTCTCTCCGTTTCACACATAGATTAAAATCTTAATATTTTTTGGCTAAATCTCCCTAACTCAAGTAAAAAAAAAAAAAAAAGAGGGGAGGTAGAAATCCTCTTCATCCAGTCTTATTTGTCCTTAACTGCTTTTGATGAATATCCTACAATCATCTGCAGAGTACCTAGCACCACCACCAAAACTCAAACCTGGGTCCTTCTATTGTTTTAACTTTTATATTAAAAAATATAAAAGGGGAAGCAGAAGGAAAAAAAAAAGTGCTGAAGAGCAACAAAGTGCAGCTTTCCACTGCTAGTTCTATGAAACACTCCAATGAAAAGTTATGCCAGGCTTAAAAACAGATGTCGATACTTTTCTGCCATACAAGTGAATGGAAGCACCCATCTTCTATATCCTCTTACAGTAAGGAAAGTGTGTTATATGGACAACTCCACACTGTTCCATGCAAAAATTCATACTGTCAAACACTCCAGCCGTGACAGCATGCCACTGTTTTTTCCAAACTTACTATAGACAAAGACAGTTTTCTCTAGGGTAGCATATTAACATGGATACGGTAGCCATCAGTTCTTCTGTACAGGCTGAACTCCTGCAAATGAGCAACTCATGCAACATAAAACCCTGCCAAATAAAGAAATCTGGCAGCATTCTAAAAAAAATGTAGTAGAGCTTTTTTGCAAATCAAAGAAATGCAATTCCTAATAGAATCCTAAAACGAAGGCTTTCCTAGCAGTAGGCAAATCAAGCTTAAGGAAGGAAAAAGACAGATAGGAAATGAGCAGAAGAGTTGGTTTCGCTTGGCTCATGATCAGGGTATTTAAGGAGATGTTTTCTTTCCTGAAAGTCAAGATGAAGAAAAAAGATGAAGATAAACTATAGCCAGTTAGATCAAGGATTTTTCAGCTCTTTTCTCTGTAAGCACATAAGATATTAGGCTGTTGCTTTCTTGAAACGAAAAGAAGAACCCAACATTTTTCCCTCTGCATAGTGGTTAACTTATCTGGTTCATCTAGAATAAAATATATTCTTTGTTCTAGAATTTTGCTGAAAGGTTACAAATTCATTGTTGAAAAATCTTCTTTGGTAAAAGTAACATAGTCCATTATTTTATGTGTGAATTGTATGAGTCTTCATATCAGTGTCTAGGTGGATGTAGAGCATTAGTGGCAAGTTAAGCATCAAGTTAGGAAAAATAAAGCGAATTTTGTTTCCAATATACATGTCTAATCACCTATTTCTGAAACAAACATTATTTTATTAAGTAATTTAAATAAAATCAACATTTTAAAATCTCATTGGGGGCTAATTGTTAATGACTTTCCAAAGCTGAATTATGTTGAGTGTTAATAGGCAGAATTAGTTGAAAAACTTCAGAAGAGTTGTATTATCATAGAATCATAGAATGGTTTGGGTTGGAAGGGACCTTAAAGCCCATCCAGTTCCAACCCCCTGCCATGGGCAGGGACACCTCCCACTAGACCAGGCTGCTCAAGACCTCATTCAATCTGGCCTTGAACATTTTCAGGGAGGAGGCATCCACAGCTTCCCTGGGCAGCCTGTTCCAGTGCCTCACCACTCTTATTGTGAAGCATTTCTTCATAACATCTAATCTAAATTTTCCCCCTTCCAGTTTAAAGCCATTCCTCCTCATCCTATCACTGCTTGCACTTGTAAAAATTTCCTCCCCAGCTTCCTTGTAAGCCCCCTTAAGGTTCAGGAAGGCCACTCTTAGGTCTTCCCAGAGCCTTCTCTTCTCCAGGCTGAACAAGCCCAACTTTCTCAGCCTGTCTTCATAGCAGAGGTGCTCCAGTCATTTGATCATCTTTGTAGCCCTCCTCTGGTCCCATTCCAACAGTCCAATATCCTTCTTAAGCTGGGGATTCCAGAACTGGACACCACACCCCAGGTGGGGTCTCACAAGAGCGAAGTAGAGGGACAGAATCACCTCCCTTGAGCGGCTGGTCACTCTTCTTTCAATGCAGCCCAGGAGCTGCCAGCTCATGTTGGGCTTCTCGTCAATCATCCCCAACTCCTTCTCCACAGGGCTGCTCTCAATCACATCATCCCCCGTCCTGTACTGATACTGTAGGATGCCCTGACCCAGGTATAGAACCTTGCATTTGGCCTTGCTGAATCTCATGATGTTCCCACAGGCCCACTTCTTCAGCTTGTCAAGGTCCCTCTGGATGTCTGGTGTGACCACTGCCCCACACAGCTTGGTGTCATCTGCAGGTTTGCTGAGGGTGCACTCATTCCGCTTTATGTATCATCAACGAAAACATTAAACAGCACTGGTCCCAGTACAGACGCCGAGGGACCCCACTTGTCACAGGTCTCCATCTGGACATTGAGCTGCTGACCACTACTCTCTGCATGTGACCATGCAACCAAATACTTATCCACCAAATAGTCCACCCATCAAATCCATATCCCTCTAATTTAGAGAGAAGAATGTTGTGGGGGACTGTGTCAAAGGCTTTATGGAAGTCCAGATAGATTACATCCATTGCTTTTCCTATGTCCACTGATGCAGTCACTCCATCCTCCATCACAGAAAGCCACTAGGTTGATCAGGCAGGACTTGCCCATGGAAAAGCCATGTTGGCTGTCTCAAATCACCTCTCTGTCCTCCATGTGCTTTAGCATAGTTTCTAGGAGGACCTGTTCCATGATCTTCCCAAGCACAGAGGTGAGGTTGACAGGTCAGTAGTTTCCAGGGTCCTCCTTTCTACCTTTTTTCAAAATGTGCACAATGTTGCCCTTCTTCCAGTCACAAGGGACTTCCCCTGAGTGCCATGACTTTTCAAATATCATGGAGAGTGATTTGGCAACCACATCAGACAGTTCCTTCTGGACTCTGGAATGCATTGCATCAGGTCCCATAGACCTGCAAATGTTCAGATTCCTCAGGTGGTCGTATTATGCCACATCTTCTTGTTAGAAGCCTGTCACCCAATAAAAACCAGATGTTCTTATCCAGTATGAAAGAGGATCATGCTTTATGTTATATTTTCCTTTTTCTTCCATATATTTATGTTCTTCTTCAAACTCTAATCTGAATTAATTAATACTATTAAGGAGAAAATTACAGATTTATTTGTTTTCCTGGACCAGCTTTTTCACCATGCTTAAGCATTGTGGTTTTCATCCTTTCAACCTGTTACCACGAGCTTTGTATTATTTACTAAGTGTCTTTGTTACCACACCTACAGTCGAATGTACTTTTTCTTCAGAATCAAGGGATAGGCATTATATGCTTCTCTCAACTGGAGTTCCGCAGTCTCCTAGAGTTCTCATTTCTGATTTCTCTGACTTTATTCTAATCTTAGCTTTAGTCCTGATGGTTAAAGCTATCATCCTAACTTAAACCAAAGCATTACAGGAGCCAAATCTAGATGATATGTTGCTGTCTTTAATACAAGCTCCTGACATTGCAGCCCAACTTTCCTTTCCCTGCTCTCATCTGCTTTGTTTAAACTGAAGAACTTTTTTTGCCTAAAGATTCTGCCTTTGAGGCAGATGAAGATCCAAACCACCACAGAAAGCTTTGTAATGAATGCCAACACCTTGAACTACACTCAGGAACTAATTAGCAGTTGATGTAGTAACAAGTCAAGAAGCTGTTAATTCACACTAAAAAAGGGCAAGTCTTCCTGAGTAATTCATTGTCAACACACTAATTTAGACAGATATTTACGACTGGCATGCACATATAGTACATATGTACACACACTTCTGTCATGGACAGTGCATATACACACACTTAAGTTTACAGGTGATAAAATCTCAGTAAAGTACAACAAAGTATAATTTCTTGAATAGAACTTTCCCTGGTTTAAGAAAATAGTACTTCTTTTACTGGGAAAGGTGTACAGATTATGGTCCTAATCATCGTTAGGATCCTTCAGAGATGACTGCTTACATTTATTTCATTGAAGAACACATTAACTACTGTAGGTCACAGATTCAGTTTACATCTTTATTTCCAGCATCCAAAAGGAGTCAGTCTTCCCTCATGTCTCTTTGGGAAGAGATCATCTCCATGAGCAATGCATGCCAAATAATATGGAGATAATTCATAACAGGATTTGCTGCATTAGTATAAAAAATTGAGATTGCTCATGTCTTCTCATGGCAATCCCAGTAGGTTATGCGAGTTCACTGTCCTGTTGTGTTTCTCTTATAGCCATGTTACTACTTAAAATTCCAAATAGAGCATTTTAATAGATCCCGTGCACTGCAGTTGGACACCCCAAGGTGCACTGCTCTGTTGCCATGGTCCCTGGTGCTCCATGGACCCTGTGATTTTCTGCGTACTGTACTCGGAATTCCCTTCAGAATGTAGTGCGGTGCTGTGACTTAGGATCAAGACAGATATTTTCTATGATTCTTTTCACTTCATCTGTGTTAGCAGCATTTTCAAAGAACTTCTAAGAATCATAGAGAGAACACCAGTGAATGACACAGTGTCCCTGAACAAATATAAACCAATTGCCACCAGCAAATCTGTAGTCATATGATGGCCTGTATCTCAGGGCACCGAAGTTTTACAAGATCACTGAAAACACATCATTCCTCCTCTTACAGATTTTCTTAAAGTAAATGTACTGCATTGTGTATTGCTTTCAGACTTAGCCAGCAAAATCTGACTAGTGATGCAGGTAATCAGTATCAGGTCTTCTGGATGTCAAAAGACAAATTCTTAGAACTGTGCTGAGTTTCTCTTGGAGTGGCACCGACAGAGATCTGCATGTAAGTTCCCCTCATCATGAAGAATAACATGGAAACCTCTCAAAAACTGTTTTGCTGCTTATCAGTATGTAGTTTGGTGCGTAGTTTGGTGCAGGCGGACAAATCATCACCTTTTTTTAGTGACAATGAGCACAGTTCTGAAGAAGATACTATCCTCCTACATCAGAAAATGTGGCAGAGAGACAGATGTAGGTCCACATATAGGTAATTATGAAAGTGTTTGTGTAGTTAGGATTATATAATCATGCTGTAATCACTGATGCAAAACAGACTTTTTAACTGTCATCCCCTGTAATTCACAGATACATAAAGGTGACAATCCACAGTACTGCAAGGCCTGATTAATCAGTACTAGGTCATTGTTCATATAGAGTTCTAAAAAGGTTTTAGAGCATCTCTACAGAGTCATAACTTTTTTTATTTGAGAAATGGAATTTCTGCTGTGATGGCAGTACTACTAAGGCATTATTTTTCCCCTAGTCATCCTGAAGATCCAAATTGTCTTTTATAATCTTGTTTCATTATGTTTCAGGACACTCACACAGTTAAGAATATAAGAACAACTGTATCAGGGTAAACACCCTGTTTCTGAAAAGTCTGAGTGCAAATATTCAGCAAAGAGTATAAGAACAAGACAAAACCTGCAAAACTACTTCCTCTCACAGTTCAGGGATATCTTCATGCTAGAAAAACCTCAGTAGAATCTTATTCCATGCATTTGTCCAGTTGCCTTTTGAATTCATACAATATTTTAACAACCACAATGTTCTGTGCCAAGTTAGTTTCACAACTTAAATATGCACCATGTGAAAAAGAATCTCCTCTTGATTTGGTTTCAATTGGTTATCTGCATAGAAATAAAGAAGGTCTTTATACACTGAGCGGCTGTGGAATAAAACCAATGTTTCAATGGTTTAGGAATAGAAGGAAGAGAACAAAGCTAGAAGTAGAAAAGAAATATTTCTCTGTTCTGATATGAATTTGCTTTTCTTTTAATTACTGCAAAAGGACCAAAGAAGGAACGTTTTTGCATAGATTGAAGCAATAAATAAGCATTTCTAAGCATTTGTTAAACATTTCCAAGAGAAGTTTTACTTAGCATACTATAGTTGACCTGGAATTATTCTGCCTTCCAGACAATGACTCAATAGGATACAATTCCAGAGATGGCCATTGTAGAAACAAATGTAGTACAGCTGGGTGAATACCCTATGTTAGAATTGCATAAGGAGCTCATGGCTCAGCTCTAGCATTTAAACAAGATGACTTGTTAGATGGGTTAGAACTTTCTTCCAGCAGTATAGGGTAAGCAAAGAGCTGACCCCAGTACCGGAAGAAGTTATATGAAATAACCTGGGAGGACTTAGACATCTACTAATTTTTCAATGATAAGTATATATCCCTTTGTATTTTGCAGAGTCAGTCTAGCCCATACCTCACTAAACATATTTGCAAACTTATTTTAGTATCTTGCATTAAAATGCCATCAAATTTGCAACAAATAAGAATTCAATGTGAAGAGAAAGCTCTTTAACATGAGTGGACTCAAGCTAACTTGCCACAAATATGGAGCATACAGTGGACCTTGCAAATCAGGACTTAATTATTCTGGTTTTTTCACATTGAAATTATATTACATAGATTTTCTCTAAAAACAAGTAGGAAACTCTGTGGTTTTCATCCTTGATAGTTAGAAATTCCCTGTTTCACTTAAAAAAATTTAAACAAAAAGGTGAATATGTAGAAGAAGATAATCATCTATATGGCTACCGGTATACCGGGTCAATACAATATTCCCATTGTATGTGTTAGCGTCATTTGTTTCCTTTGTTGATACAATGATTTTGTTATTGTTGCTGTCAGTAGCAAGGGTGGTAATGGATTGATTATTCATGGAAATATCTATCTACGACTGGGAAGCAGATCTGATTGTAGCACTCATATTTCTATAATACATCTGTAATTATGCATTCAGGAAATTTGACAGTAAAATGTCAAAACAGAAGCAGATTTTCTCTGTTGAAGGTACTTGAAGACAAGCAGTGTTACATCAGAACCTTGGTTCAAACAGACTATTTACTGCAACAAAAAATAGTCTTTTGAATTACTTTCAGCCTTCCATCCCTCATGTTAAAAGACTATCGTGATGCTCTGTCACTTACCAGCAGAGCAGGGGGCAAAGATGAATAGAAGTCACCAAAGAAGTTAAAGGAAATGATCACTTCAAAAGACTGATTTCCTGTAGCTTTGAAAAGTGAGGGTTTCCTTCAGGAGCAGCTAATAGTTACAGCTGAGCTCATCTCCTGCTAACACCCATGTGAGACATTATTGATTTTCACTAAAGTAAATGTCTGCTTGTTTGTTGAAGCTATAACACTGCTCACAGGAGGCTGTGCCAAGCTCCGAAAAGAAGCAGTGATAAACTCCTTCATTCTATATGAGAGACAGTATATGCCTTTCTCATGTCCTCCAGTACCTACAGTCTGGCAGCTTTAGACATCGAAGTTTATGAATCACCAAACAGGCAGTGGGAGTTAATTCTACAAAAAATAAAAAAGAAGGTGATACATTTCAGACTGGAGTTGAAAGTGCATTTTAATTGTTTACTTAAGACGAAGTTAACACTAAAAAAGTTTTGATCACCAAAATACCTTAGGTCTAATGCATTATTTTTTCTTTTTTCAAAAAGATGCCATTTCAATACTGTTATTTGCAATGAGTATAACAAAATTGTGATTAGCCCTAACAGCAGGCTGAATCTTTTGCCAGAATCTTTTACATTGGTGGTAAGAAAAGACTGACGGGGAGCTCAAGGTTTCTTGCTACGGACACAGGTGTGACTTCAGTACCAGCATTGACGGTTTCCAGCAGACCCATATGACAAGAGACATCTGAACATTCAGTACAGAAAATCTATGGTGGCTGTCTCACAGCATTCTCTCTCTTCACCTTCTTAGTTCTTATTTTGCTTTTGACAGTTGGTAAAATCATCTTTTTAATGGCTAACCACAGTTTTAATGCACAACTTCAGACCAAATTGTTTGAAACCATGACTTAATTCATGGAATCTATTAAAAAATGTGTTGACAGCCTTCATTCCAGGAAGAAAATGTTAATTACTTGTATCACAGTAGCACTCAAGATTCAGGCCATATTGCCCTAGATTATAGATATGCATAGTTCTTGTATCTGACTGGTTTTTTTTTTTCAAAATGGAATTGACTGATGTGAAGTACTGACACACTTATTTTGCACACTACAGAGCTAGCTATTATTGTTCTATGGGTGAGAAATGGTGCCAAAGGCATCTTAAGTGAACTATTTAAGTCGCAGAGAGGTCTGTGGCAGAGCAAACAATCACTTATGGCCATGTCTCCTGAGTCTTTCTCTGGAACAATGAGAAAAAAATACCTTTCCTGAGGATATAGTGCCCATATGATAGTAGAAAAAGCTTATGATGGAGAAAAATAACTTAAAAATTTGTTGTTCCTACTTGATGTTTTGTATTCTGAAGCTCAATTTTGAGACATTTTGGGGTTTTGGGTCTCAGAAAAAAAATATTCTGCAAATTGACCAAACCCAAAATGTTTCCAACTGGGCACTTAAAATCTGGGACACCCAGATTAGTGGCTGTTTGTGAACATTTGCTCTTACAACTGTGATTTGACCTATATAAGAGAGTAATTCAGAAAAAGTCTGGAGTCTTATTTTGTTCAACAGATCTGTAACTGATATGGGCTAATGAAATATCATTCACCATAGTTCCTAGCCAGATTCACAACTTCTTGGTCCATCTGTTCACTGAAGATACAGCATTTTACATATCTCTTTGTACCCATATTTGTAAAGTCTGTATTTAACTTCCTCCACTATATTTACGGTCCTTTCTCAGTCAGAAATACAGAAAGGAGTGGATTCAAGAAATAGAAAGTAATATAGGTTGGGTACAATAAGAACATAACCCCCCCTCAGAAAAACACAAAATAAAACAAAAGAAATCCCACGCTTGAATCTTTACTGAATAATCTTTTGCTATTCAAACCCACATATCTATGTGGATTCACTTCAGAATTCTTACTCTCCTACCAGTAACAAATCGAATATAGCTAAAGTGAACAGCACATAACTAACGAATAAGCTAAATATTAATCACTCAAAATATTTACCAAGTACTAAGAATTTTTAAATACCTTAAAGAATAATAACTTTCTCTGCTAATGATTTCTTAAGAAAAAATGAAACAAAAATAATTCATAAGGATACTATTTTGTGAAACTTCTGTAGATGCTTATTACTAAGGTTTTACATGTATTCTTATCTTACAGGTTACTTGTTGAAATAATAATAATAATATTTTTTAAACACACTGCTTGTTTATTCATTAGAATTTCTGATGAATAACTTGTACTTGTGTTTCTCTGTTTATAATACATAGGTAATGGCAAGGACTCTTTAAATAACTAGTTTTTTATAACACTAGCATTTAGTGTGTATGTAAATGAAGTTATAACATTTAAGAAAATGTGCCAAAGTTTTTATTGATTGAAGTTTTTATTGATTGAAAGGATCTGCATGAAAGAGTTGTTTGTCTTCAGTACTGTGACTGTTTTCTTTTTATTGTCTTAACTTCCAGGAAATGAAGCCTGATTATAAAAGACTGATGGAAAAAATAAGTTAAAGGAGCCCATGTTTCATTTATAAATTTTTAAATAGAGAAGTGCACAGGTAATTCTGTTGTTTACACCTAGCCAGTCTTTATAGAAAGTGTATAAATGCATTTACTTGCAATAAACCGAAATTTGAATCCTTAAAGTGGTAGTGTCCCACTAATGTACTTTTCTTTCTTTTTTTCAGTAATAGGCTGTTGGTGAAAAGGGGTTAAATACAGTCACTAAATGAAAAAGTGTTTCATGGTGTCAAGTGTCAGGAAGTGAGTAGAGGTGCAAAGGAAAGAGCGATTGAGAGAATAAGATCGTTAGAGCTGATAACACGAAGTGTAACATAAATTCAGAGATGACAGAGCAGGTGAGGTCTTTGAAATGCAGCCATCACAATAATGTCACCGACAGCTGAGAATCCACAGAAGAAGAAAAGAAAGAAGAAGAAGGAAAAAATGTAGGGAGGGAGAAAGAAAAGAAAGAGAAATAAAGGGAGGGGGAGGGGAAGAGAAGAAAAACAAGGAAAAAGTATAACCACACTGCAAATGCGATCTAAATACAGAGCAACAGACTTTACGATATGAAACCTACTGAAACAATTTAAAAAAAAAAATCCTTTCTAGTAAGCATTGAGTAAAATAGTGAGGATATCATGCAGACTTTCCAGAGGAAGTATGTAATTTCTCTTCAGCAAATAACTTCCTTGCAGTGCCAGATTCTGCATTATAGAATTAAATTAGAAACATAAATTGCATGAACATTTGGCTCTACACATATAGTTACTTTGACTGTTCCTTTTATCTTGTCATATACCACAAACTTTGACAAGTTTATTTGTGCTCACTGTGATAAATTCTTCAGCAGCACACATAAATGTACATATTTGTCCCAATAGAGAATTTTATCTTATACCAGACACAATTTTGTTTTCCTGTAAAGCTTCTTCATGGCTATCCAAGGAAATGATCGCATGAAATTTTTCTTCTTTTCTTTTCTCCTAGTGCCACAGTACTTCACCTCACGGGGAACGGTTACTCCATTTCTTAACTGTCTCCACTACAAACATCCCATTGTTTTTTCTGTCTGAGGACAAAATCCTGCAGTCAGGATTATTCAGACAAAGCTTACCCTGAAATGAATAGGAGTGCTACTCATATAAGGCTAAAAGCCCCTAGTCTCTTCATGCAAAGAACAGATATACAAGGCCACTTTTTCAGCCATCATAAATCAGCATAGCCCCACTACAATGGAACAGAATTAACTTGCTTCAGCCAAGGAAGTGGTGCTACATGTGCTACACTTTTATGCTATAAAGGAGATATATTTTACATCAGGAAACTAGGTTGATGCTACAGCAGCCTTGTCAATTAAAAAAATAAAGAAACTTAAAAAAACCTACTCCAAAATGTTTGGACTCCTTCGGTCCAAATGTTGTATCTACTTATGATGAGAGAACATATAACAAATCATATTTCATCAAAGAGCAAATTTGCAGGACTCATACAAGATTCACTCCTGTTTACATTACATGTCAGATTGCTAGCAATTTCTTTTGCTGTTAACGTACTAAGAATTGTGTTGCATGTTATGAAATCTATTTAAGTTTCAGAGTTGGGAAGAGGAGGACTACAAACTTTTCAAGAAAAAGTATTAGAAAGAAAGGCACTAGAAGTCAGTGTGAAAATGAGCACTATCTAGAATAACAGAGCATGTCAGGCTGGTAAGGAAAAGATGCACAGCATGTTGACAGAATCAAAAGGGAAAAAAAAGATTTTTCAAATTCAAACATCTATGTGCTATCAAGTATTGTGAAACTAAAGCAGTTTTAAAATTTTGCCAAAATAGGAATCTATTTGTCAGGCTTCAGTAATTTATATGCCATTTGCTTACATGAGAAAGTCAACACGGGACAATCCTCTGATAATTAAAATGTAACCTGTCATGCATACGCAATTATTTTAGGATCACCTTTTTTTATGCTACAATCATAGTTTTATGCTTACCTGTAACAGAAGATAAGGAGAAAGTGCTAAAGAAAAGTTTATAAATTACAGGCATATTCTAGAGTAGAGAATTTCTACCCAACTGACTGTTTTTAAGCAGAAATGATGAAAGCAAGATATGTTTAATTATTCTGGAAGACCAAATTGAAGCTGACCAGTGCAGAAGATATTGCTGTAAGAAGAGTAAAACGTTAAGTTCTAGTTTGTTTTCATTGATGGCTACTATAGACAAAATATTCTAATTTGGGAAAGTCATTTTGGGAATGAATTCTATGTACCCCGATAAACCAGTTGACCATATAAAATATTTTCAAAGAGATTTTTAAAGTAGATATGCCAATTGATGATATTTTAGATATTCTCTCTAAACACTACTCACTCAATATTTAAGATACAGTATTTTCATAGTTTTTAACAGATAAATTTTAGTACTTTGAGAAGGAAGGGCTAGACTAAACTATCTGTAGATGTTTCTTTCAACGTCAACTGTTCTGTAGCTCTGTGACCTTTTCAAAGGAATAGCTTTGTACTTTTTAGTATGATTTGTTTCAGGAAAAGGTTCAGCTTAGATCTAAATAGTCTAAACTCCACCTTTGCTCTTACATACACTGTTTATTAATAGTGAGATGTCTTTGACAGCATGCAAGTTACCATGTGAAATTTTTATTTCTGTAGTACATGTACTCAGCAGTGGAAAACACTAGAATAACTAGGGGGGATTCTTGAACTTGAAATCTGTGCCCTAATCCTTTTATTTTCATTGTTATAAATTTTATTTCTCTCGTATTCTATTTCTACCTCTACTCTTACTTTTATCTTGCTACCTTTTAGTCTATGTGTAAAGTACACTACATCCGTGCTGGATTTTCTTCTCCTTGGCCATGAGTATGTTCATGTATGCAAGTATGCAAGCAACTTTTCAATTTCTGGTAGAACAAATGGCAAAAAATGTTCCCAGTCCTCTTTAATTACCCTGCCAAATCTGTACCTAGCATAACATCAGGCTGCATATTTTCCACTGCTCTCATCTGTGACATTTTTTTCTAATATACAGCTTTTAGATCTGGTGTATGGCAGGAGTGGCCGTATTGGTTCTCTAGTGGCAAGGCACTACCTATTGATAATAGAGTACAGTAGATAAGAACACAGAGAAAGCAAATGCTTGATTGCAGATTAAAAGGATAACAAGACCGCTGAGTTTAAGAAGTTTTATTTCATAGACAGAGTGCTGAACTTTATGCAGGATATAAAGCATGTTTCACAGCAAGGAAGAACTCTTCTCCATAATGCATTTGTCCTCAGTACCTGGGTCTCTGAGTATAGCTACAACTAAATTCTATGTGAAAAGAAGCTCAGCAGGAAGACAATACAGCTCTTGCTCTTTCATGATTTCTCACCACAATTGGAGCAATGAATGCTTATTTCCTGATGTCCACCTAACTGCCCCTGTCTGTGACCTCATCTGCAGCAAATCTCAGGTAAATCAGAGAGCATTCTTCTGCAGCGCAGGAAGCATCGTGGAGCAGGATCTTATATGGGCAATAGTCATTCTAGGCTATCTACAAGCACAAGGAATTGGATGCTGCAATACCAAGTACCGCTGGCAGGCTTCAGCTTGAATCACACAAATTAAAACAAGGGATATTCACAAAATTAGTCAAATTTTTTCAGTAATGACAGAAATTGATAAAATAGTGAGCAAGAAGGAAATACATACAGTCCTCTAGAGTGTTTTATAACTTGACTAAAGGTATCATGGATAGCAGGGACTTTACAGGCTGTCAGCATTAACATTAGCAGTTTTTAACCATGACCTGAGCTCTGACAAGCTGTTTCCACACTGTCAGTCTCTCTGCTTGAGCTGGCAAATCATATATAGTAAAACTGTCCAGACTTTATCTGTGCAGTTACTTAAAAAGCCTATCTGGTGCATGTGCCTGTCCCACCAGTATGAGGAGAGCCTGGAAAAGTCTGAGTGACCTGTTAATCTGAGCAATCTTATTGGGTAGTTAAAAACAAAACATCAAGATGCATCGCCAGGTTGGCCTGAGAATCCTCACTGCCTTTCTATTTCAGCAGATTTTTTAGAAAATTCCTCACTGCTGCTTAGTACAGGATTGATTAAAATATTATTTATTAAAGAGTGAAAGAAAAGGAATTTTACCACCTCACCACCAAAATGCTCATTAAAAAAAAAAAAAAGGTGGATTAGAAGGCAAAAATCATTTAGGGGTATGTGTGCTCTTGATTTTCAATATCGTCTGGACTTTTTGCTATGTCTGTGAATGCAGTAACACTTTTCAAATCTTATCAGCGGGCACGCATGCTGGCCAGAAAAAGGTAACAGCTACCGTGCACTTGTAATTGCACAAAAAGGAGATATGAGTGTTTAGGACTGCAAGAGACTTGCAGCATGGCAATTCTGTCATGTCCTCAATCTGGACAGCAGACTAGACAGCTCTTCAATCTAAATACAGAAAATAATGCTTAAATACTTTTGCAAATCCTGAACTCACTCTGTTGACCAGTTGAGTAAACTTCTTCCTTCCTTCTTTAATCAAAAGAGATATGGCATTTCCTAGAAAATCCCATATTTTCATTAAGAATAAAAATACATTTAGAATTTCTAGCAGTACAAACCTCTGTCTGAACACTGTGAACAAATGTTACAATTTCATATAGAAATCCTGGTAAGGTCAGAATTCAAGGCGAAGATTCTAGGTTATGACTAAAAAATGCCTGCTTAAAAAAATGTCAAAATAATCAACATTACATATTTATATTTCCTTCTCAATAGCTCGGCCTTAGAGGACTCAAGCTGGAAACATCACATTTTCTTTCATCATTTCTCACATGCTAGCATTATTCTCAAGCATAGTGCTTACTATTGTGCATACAAACATTTCCCTACACATAAAATTACCCATCCCTTTATCCAGCCACTCTTTAACCTCTCGGCATGCAGCTTCTCTCTCCGCTTGAAGAACTGATACCTTAAGCCACCTAAAAAGTCCTTATTCGCTCTGACAGGTTAGTGGTGAAGAAGAACCACAAGGCATTGAGACAGGGATGCCTTTATAGCCTTCTCTGTTTAAATAAACAAACGCAATGTATACAATTAAGTAGGTAGACTGTGCCTCTTGGTAGAGCACTGAAAGCAAACTTGAAGCCCTCGGATCTATAGACAACAGTAATGAGAGGCTTACTTTCTTGAAATCTGCAAACTAAAGAAATGTATGAGTGTAAACCTGATGCTAAGAACCACGTATATAAACTTACATAAATGCATAGATTAGTAGAGAGTATTTTCGAGCACACAATTTTAAAATCAGAAATAGTAATTCATGTACATAATGCTATTTTTAATTAAATAACTTGCTTCTTACGAGATTTTCTAAATAGAAAACTGTTGCTCTCTCATGCAGCAGCTTTACCTTAAGTAAAGCTTAAAAGAAAAAGAAAATGAGAAATAAGAAGCAGAAACCTATAGAAGGGAAAACTTATGCAAGTATGGGTGGGAGATCAGTAAAATTCTATCATCTGCAACACCAGTTTAGCAGTACTGGAGACCTTCATCTGCACAAATACCCTTATAAGAAGGAAATGCCAGATAATCCTCAGTGTTGGTAAAATTTTGAATATTAGGAAGTTCCTTCCTTTATGATCTTGGTGTGGGAATGTGAGGTAACAGCTGTGGTGGCAGTGCATATTTTCATGCTTTTCTGTAAGGGGGAAAAATTTTTTCCTTTGTATAACTTCTCAATACAATTCCTGTTGCATCTCACAATGGAAAATTTGGAAGTTTTCATTTTTTGTAGCCTGGATGAAACAAAATAATCTTGGTAATAACACTTTCTAAGTTGTAATTTTTTTTTGCTACTATCCTTAATCATTCCAAAGGAGTCTAAAATAAAAACTAAATGAGTTCGTAGAATCATAGAATGGTTTGATTTGAAAGGGACCTTAAAGATCATCTAGTTCAAACCTTCCTGCCATGGACAGGGACATATTCCACTAGATTAGGTTGTTCAAAGCCTCGTGTAACCCGACCTTCAACACTTCAGGGGATGAGGCATCAACAACTTCCCTGGGCAATGTGATCCAGTGTCTCACCACCCTCATCATGAAAAATTTCTTCCTAATATCTAATCTAAATCTACCCTCTTTCCTTGTCCTATTGCAAAAGTCCCTGATAGAAAGTTTATCCCCATCATTCTTATGGGTCTCCTCTAAGTGCTGAAAGGATCCAAGAAGGTGTCCCCAGAGCCTGCTCTTCTCTCGGCTGAACAACCCCAACTCTCTCAGCCTTTCTTCATAGAAAGACCTCTGATCATCTTTGTGGCCCTCCTCTGGACTCGCTCCAGTAGGTCCATGATCTTCTTATGGTGAGGGTTCGGAGCTGGACACAATACTCCAGGTGGGGTCTCACCAGAGCAGAGTAGAAGGGTAGAATCACCTCCCTCAACCCGCTGGTCACACTTCTTTTGATGCAGTTCAGGATACATTTGGGCTGCAAATGCACATAGCCAGGTCATGAGCTTCTCCTGAAACAATATCCTGAAGTCCTCTTCACAGCTACTCTCAATCCACTCTCTGCCCAGCCTGTATTGGTGTTTGGAATTTCCCTGACTCGTGTGCAGGACCTGGCACTTAGCCTTTTTGAACTTCATGAGGTTCACGAAGGCCCACCTCTCAAGCCTGTCAGGGTCCCTCTGGATGGCATCCCTTCCCTCCAGTGAGTCAATCGTACCACACAAGTTGGTGTCGGAAAACTTGCTGAGGGTGCACTCAATCCCATAGTCTGTGTCGCTGACAAAGATGCTAAACAGCACCGGTCTCAAGACAGGTCCCAATCCCAAACCCTGTGGAACAGGACTTGTCATTGGTCTCTACTTGGACATTGAGCTGTTGACCACAACTCTTTGAGTGTGACCATCTAGCCAATCCTTATCCATCGAGCAATCCATCCATCAAATTCATGTTTTTCCAACTTAGAGACAAGGTTGTCTTGTGGGATAGTGTCAAATGTTTTGTGCAAGTCCAGGCAGGTGACTGTGAGTTACTTTTCCCTTATCCACTAATGCTGTAGAACACTGTAGTGCTGTTGTAGAAAGCCACCACATTCATCATGTGTGATTTGTCCTTAGTGAATCGATGTTGGCTGTCACCAATCACCTTCTAAATTTCCACATGTCTTAGCATAGTTTCCAGGAGGATTTACTCCATGATATTGCCATGTACAGAAGTGACAGACTGGCCTGTAATTTCCCTGGTATTCCCATTTTAAAAACGAGGGTTGTTTCCTCTTTTCCCGTCAGTGGGAACTCCACTGGACTGCCACGAATTCTCAAGTAAGTTGGATAGTGGCTTAGAAAATTCATCTGCCAGTTCCCTCAGGACCTGCAGATGCATGTCATCAGGTACAACTGATTCCTGCACCTTCAGGTTCCTTAGATGGTCTTGCACATGATCTTCTCTTACAGTGGGCCATTCTTGATTCTCCCAGTCCTTGTCTTTGCCTTCAGCGGCTTGGGCAGTATGGCTAGAGAACTTTCTGGTGAAGACTGAGGCAAAAAAAATCACTGAGTACCTCAGCCTTCTCCATTTCCTGGGTAACCAGGTCTCCTATTCCCTTTCAGAGTGGGCCTGCATTCTCCCTAGTCTTTCTTTTATCACTAATACACCTACAGAAGCTTTTTTTGTTGCCCTTAATGTCTCTGGTGAGATGTAATTCTGTCAGGGCTTTAGCTTTCCTAACCTGATCCCTGACTGCTTGAACAATTTAGCCGTATTACTCCCAGGCTACCCATCCTTTCTTCCACCCTCTGTAGGTTTTCTTTTTCTGTTTGAGTTGGTCCAGGAGCAACTTGTTCAGCCATGCAGTTCTCCTGCTGTTTTTGCTTGCCTTCCTCTTTGTTGGGATGCATCACTTCTGAGTTTGGAGAAGGTGATCCTTGAATATTAACCAGCTTTCTTCATCTCCTCATCTCTCCAGAAGTATCCAAAGGTACTCTACCTAGCAGATCCCTAAATTCTGTTCTGCTGAAATCCAAGGCAGTGAGCTTGTTGCATGTCCTCCTCATTGCCCTAAGTATCTTGAACTCCATCATTTCATGGTCACTGTGACCAAGGCTTCCTTGAGCTTCACATGCCCCATCAGCCCATGCTTGTTGGTGAGAACAAGGTTTAGCATAGCATGTCAGTTTGTTGGAGAAGGAAGTTATCACCAACACATTCCAGGAACTTCCTGGATTGCTTATGCCCTACTGTGTTTTCCCCTCAACAGATACTGGAGAGGTTGAAGTCCCCGTGAGGCCTAAGGCTTTTGATCATGAGGTTGTGCCTATCTGTCTATAGAGGGCCTCATCCGCTTGGTCTTCCTGGTCAGGTAGCCTGTAGCATACCCCCACTATAATGTCACCTGTCTCTGCCTTCCCTTTAAACCTGACCCATAAGATCTTTGTTAGTTTCTCATCCATCCTCAGGTCGAACTCTGTGTACTCCAGCTAGGTCACCGGCACAGAGGGCAACACTAGCTCTTTGTCCCCAACCCTGTCCTTCCTATAGAGCCTATACCCTTCCATTCTAACACTGCAGTCATAGGAACCATCCCACAATCTCCCTGTGATGTCAATAAGATCATAGCCTTGCAGTTGTGCACACATCTTCTATTTATTCTCCACGCTGTGTGCATTTACATAGAGGCATTTAAGTTGGGCCCCCAATGAAGCTGACTTACTGGCTGGAATTCCTCTGTGTTGCTCTTCAGATGCTCTCCTCCTGACCTGTGTTCCTTCTCCAGGCTTTAGGCATCAAACTGGAAGGAGTGGGATGGTTCCTCTTCGCACACAATTTTAGTTTAAATCTGTAGTTGCCGATGGCTCTTCAGTTGCAGATATAAGAAGGCAGGATCTGATCCTCCACCTACTAATACATGATGGACCTTACTAAATTTAATTGAAGTGATGGATTCAATGCAAATTTTTAAATTAGAAAAGGTTTCTCTCATTCTTGTTTCAATAAAGTTATTGAGCTGGAAATCTGAAAGTGGTTTATTTTCTCTCATATCTAGAAGGTTTATGATATTGCTTGGTAATTTGTTTGTTTTGTTTTATCCAAATGAACAATAAACACTATCAGATCATAAGCTCAGATCTTCCAGTGGGGTTCATATGCAGAGACACAAGTTGTCAGCTGTTCTCGTGTCTGAATTTCCTATGTAAAACAGGTAAATTTTGATTATATTTGAACAACATTATCTGAAATGTAATGCTTTGAAAGTCATTTTAGATGTATAAAGGGAAAGTATTATAGAATCGCCATATTACAAATCACTAATTATTTATCTAATAGTGAAATGGCACAACAACATCACCGGATCTAAAAGCACTAGCCCAAAATATTGGAGTTTGATTTTCAGTTTCTAAATCAAAACAGAAATTAACAGTTAGGAATTATTTGTATTTACCTGTGGACTGGAAGACTAAATCGAATCATCCATGAAACAAAACCTACTGAAATGCAATTCCATCTTCAAACTTCAGAGTTCCCTCTTAATTTGAAAATCTAATGTTGAACTCTGTATGTACGTACAAGGGGAATGCAACAAGACAAGAAATGACAAATGAACCATTTAAAGCAACCACACAGAAACTGGCTTGAGGAGATATTCAGACTTGTATTGAAGTATGTTCTTAGGTAAGTGTGCTGTTATCTCTGAAAGGTAAGCTACTAACTATCATAAAGATCTTTGTGTCCTCACCCACCCACTAAAGAGCAGAGCAAGCAACTGATAAATCAACTAAGCCCATATCTCTTCACATGGAGAAATATTGACACGAGAACACAAGACATGCAAGGTTTATTTTTTCTTTTTACATTTTATATGGTTCGTGTGTAAATCTAGTCAGATTCAAGAAAATTTTTTTATTAGTTTTACTCTGCTTCTAATTAATCTCATTTTTATTCACTAGGATTACTCTTGCATAAGTTTTTACTGTGCACCCCCAAGGAAAAGAAAAGCCAATGACTTTGAAAGAAAAGTAGTGGAGGGTAAAGGTTTTTGTATCCTAAGGTTCTTTCTCAGTGTCATTCCTGAGTTAGGACAAAGGTCATTTTTTTTTGGAGCCAGCTGTTCAGTCATCAGACCACTGTGAGACAGTGAAGCCAGAAGATCACAAACAAAACAACAGCTGACACTGTAGCTGGTCACAGCAAACTTTATGCAGGGGAGGTCATTCTTCTGAAGAGTGTCAACTGGCAAACTCTTTGAAATCTGTAATGGCTGCTTTGCAAGAAAGTTCTTCACAAAACATCCTTTGTCAGAGGTTAGGGAAAGGGGACAAACAAAATTCTTATTAGAGGTGAACTTTCTCAAATTGTAAACAGAATGGCAGCAACAGGTCAGCAAAGTTCTGTACCCTGAATAGTGAAGGACAATAATTAGCTGAAAAAATGCAAGGTTGCTGAGCTGTTCTTTTACATTTCTGAATTTATTTATAGTAAAGAAGAACATGTTCTAGATATCAGTGGTGCCTTTTATTAATGAGGATTCCTCTAATCTTTTCCATGCTGGATATAAGGTGTTAACAGTTCTAAAACGAAATAGTACCTAAAACACAACACAGTCATTTTCTTCATAGTTCAAAGTTATTTGCATAAGATATATTACCCTTTACAAATATTTACTTTGCTATAGCCAAAGACACTGCAAATTATATGTGATGGGTTTGAACTCGTGTCTTTCACACTTGTCTTTGAGTCTGTGTCTTTCACTCTTGCTGGATTTTGAAAAGACAAAGAGAGAAAAATAATTCCTTTCTCGAATGAGATCCAATATGGGCTTCAAAGTGAAAGATCTGAATTCTACCTATAAAATTTGATTACAGCTTGATTAAAAAGATGAGGGGGAAAAAGGAGCTGTATTCATGGGCTCATTACAGGAACAAAAAGGGGATGCTCATACAGACCATAGAGAATTTAAAAGATTTATTTATGATGTATTACTGTAATTTTTAATTTAGACATGCAAATTTTTTAATTTGCACTGACTGCTTTGCCTTAATGGTTTTGATTAATACTTGGAGGTAGAGTTTGTGAAAGAGATTTATACTGTGATTCATCTGCAAAATAATCAAATCATTACCAGCTAATGACAAAGCTGTGAAAAATGATATAGATTTTGTGTAACTCTCCACTATGGCAGTGCATGTGAAGGTACCCAGTACTTCCAGCAGATATGGACTTGTGTTAATAACTGCTCAGAAGTTTGCTCTAGGTCCTTTCTAATTTGATAACAAAAAACATTGATCTTGATAAAGTAGTTTGATAAAAGTAGCGTTGATTAACATCCCTGAACCCTACATTCTAGTGAATATGCCAAGGTTGGAAACACCTCTTCTCTTGACCCAGAAAGTAAACCCCATAGAAATTTTTACCTGCAACTTCCTTTAGTACTCACAAAGCATAAGGTCGTGAGATAGGTAGGAGAGTCCTCAACAATAACAACAAGAGCTGATAATGTCTGTGGGTTTCATTAGTAAAAAAATAAAGTATAGCCTGTAGCTTCCCAGGCGTCTTGCAATTATACCTTTCTCAGCTTCTGTCATGGATTTCACCCTTCATTTTATTCTCTGGGAAATATTTTACTGTAAAACTAATGAAAGAATCACTGGACTTCTAATAAACAAATTTTTTTCGCAGCACAAGTGCCTATACACAGATATACATGGACACATGGTCCAGAGTCTTAGAACTGTCTTTGTCTGGAGTTAAATTCAAAATAACAGCATAAAATTAGCTACCCAGACATTCTTTTGCTCGAGTTTAAGCTGCTTTTTATGGGTTTATTGTAGATTTTCCTATTTTTTTTTAAAAAAGATGATTTTTTTAAAGGGTAGATGAAGTAGAACTTTCTGCTGGAAAACAGAAAGAAAACAGGAAGAGAAACTAGTTGCTTATGAGGTTGTAAATTTACACCTATAAACCAATCTAGATCAACAGATGTAGACTAGAATAGATCTATTAAAACAAATAACACTATATGGCTTTAAACTAGCTCCTAATCTGGTCCCATTGGTTCCAAGGATGTAGTTTCACCTCTTCACTGAAATCCAATTTATCATCACGTTGTTGGCTCTGTCCCTCCCCTTGATAAACCATACCTTACTGATATTTCACTTATATTCAGTGCTGATTCAGTTCAGTTCGCTAATCTGACAGAAAACTAACATGTAAAAAAAATTTACAATTAGTTTACTGAAGTGATTCACTCTTCATCTGCATGAATGCTATGGCTGCAGAAAGGGAAGTAATGGGAGGATGTGGGTGGGGAGGGCAGCAGACTGCCCTTTGGACAGCAAGCTTGTTGTTAAAATCAGGTCAAGCAATAAAGTTCCCTTTATTACTCCAGGGTGCATAGTGGGATCTCAAGCCAAATGCAAGTCCCACAGAATGCATCCAGATTTCTAAGGTCCCATTTTCTAAGCAGTGTCACTGTCAAACCTCTTCATAATCATAAATCTATCCTCTGAAATTTCTTACTGCATGATTCACGCTTTCTATGTCTCTCCACAACAGCCTTTAAAACTTAAAACAGTCGTCTTATGGATTAAAAGTAACATATTCTTTTCTGCCAAACTCTCCTATAAAAATGCTTAGTTGAGTGATACAGTGATTCAGATATTATCACTTGACTATAAAAACCCACCCAACTCCCTATGTTGGAGGAAGGCCAGTCTGTTGTGCCTACACTCTGCTTTGGATCCCATGAGTCTATACAACCTATGTACCCTTTTCTGAGCACAAGCTTGAAGTGTCTGAGTTCACATATCAACTTAGATAATTGACAGGTGAGCAAACAAAAGCCTGACCTACTACCAGTCGAATAAATTCTTCCTTCCCAGGCAAAGTTCAAACCAAAGTCAGTCCTACACCACAGCTGACTTTCCCCATCTGGATAAGTAGTCTAGAGAGTGAGTCAAATTCTAACTATGAGTATCCAGGAAAGTTGAGCTTAAATGTGAGCTTGAATCTAAATTAATGCAATGGAATAGAAGTGTTTACTGAGTTCCTAAATCCCTTGTGTTGAACTAGAACCATGCCATACTGAAGAGGACTTCTCTCTAGAGCAGAACAGCAAGTCCAATCACTTTACGACTGAGCTAACTCTACAGTTCTGCTTTCCTCAATACCCGTTGCCGTCCCTCAGATGTTTATTCATTCTGCCTCAGCTTTAGCATTACTGTGGTTGCTCCTACTCTGTCACTGTTCTGGGTAAGAATAATTCCACAGAAACAGAGACTTGCATGTGAAGTGGGGTAAATGAAAGCAGGAGACAACCTGAGGTTTGAAAAACATCTACACAAACATGCCAAGGAAACGTGTTTGTTCTACATAAACATGCTGTGACACAATGTGAGTTGCCTTAGGAACTGCCTAGATGGTGCTGTGTGGTGGCAATCTGGCTGCGTGTTGCTGTATCTGTTCAACTCTTGTTCCTGATAGTGTCTTTGGGTTAGCAGAACTGTGCCACCTCTCATTCTGCATTACTTATCTGTGCCACCAAACAATTCATCAAGTGTAATTTTAAGTATCAATCACATTGAGGAATAAAACTTCCACTGAAGTCAGTTTAATGTCTTGAAATGACTAAAAAAAACCATTCATTTTCTCTCATGAAAAAAAAGGCTAGCCTAACATCACAGTTTCAGTACCTGAATATTCCATATATCAGGAAATCTTAAAAGGAATTAAATTTTTATCTTTACCACAGTGGTCTCTACCACATACCCACCATTAAAAATAAAGAAAAGATAATTCATCCCATTAATATATTGTTCGGGTATAGCCTCAGGTTAAGACACTTGTAAAGTTTTGAAGAGGGTGTAAGATTAATGATCTAAGGTGGTAAAATGTAGTGAATCTTAGGGCTTTTTCTGGAAAAAATACTTTTTGTATTCTCACATGAGAATTTGACTTGGTTTTACTGATTTCTTCTTTAGAAAATTAAGGTCTTTTTTCCTTACCTCTAGTCATGCCCACAGCTGGACACACACATTTATGTGAAATACTATGCTATTATCCTTGATAAAGTTTAATTTGACATATTAAATGGAGTTTCTAGGGTTTTAAAAATATTTTATGTAATGTGCTTTATATGTTGAAAAAACCCCAGCAATTAAGAAACACAATCTTCAATATTCAGAACCAGTAAAATATTTAAATTATGCAAGACTTGAAGTCACCTGTACTGGAACACTTAAGCTACTAAAGCCAAGTAAGAGTTGCAAGTATCTAATGGGCTTCATTAAGCAAGGCACTTACAAGACATGGCTATAGCCTTTATGAGGCAGGGTGGTAGTGTCAAGGAACCAGAAATTGTGTCTTCTTTAACATAATTGTTATGAACAATTCATTTCACATTGTTGCAACTGGATGGAGCTTCAGTCCATCTAAAATGTCCATATTTGTAACATCATGTCATTTTACAATTTGAATAAGAGATTCCAAGTATTTCTGCTAAATATGACTGGGCAGATCATGAGTTTAAACTATCGATAAGCAAAATCGATTGGTTTCAGTCTACGTGCAGATGAGTGAATCTATGTGGTAGATTTGTTTCTCATAGTTCACTAATCTCCTTTTGAGTCTGTGAGAAGCCAAAATTCAGTTTGAAACAGAATTTTCTCAGATCCATTGTAAACCTACTAATTTGCAAATGATTCACTCTGAGAATGGCCAGTTTTGAGTTGTGAAAGTCTTAACTGTTTTCGGGTAAAAATTATGTTGGAAATCAGGGACAGAAAGAAAAAAAAATGAAAAATTTGCATGTATATCTTTAGTGGTTTTTCCAACATGTGTGAAACCTCAATCAGTTTAGTTTTGGTTTTCATTACCAAAATAAAAATTAAACAAAAGATAAAAAAAAAAGATGTAAAGACATCATACAATTTCACTTGAGAGCTGAAGGCAAAGTTTGTAATAAATAAATACTTTGTAAAACCTCTTTTTCTTTTATTTTCAGAAATACATGTCCTGTATTATTGTAGCTGGTTTGAATCTGTCCAGAGAATCAACTGTGTATTGTTGACATGTTGATTTAAAAGTTTTGAAGAAAACTTCAACACAGCAGGTCAATACTGATAACTGTAGCATCACAGTGCTAAGATGTTTGTAGGCACATGAAACCTGAGTTACTGTTGGTTTGTAAAAGACCGGTTCTGTCAGACACAATCTTGTAAGACAAGGTTTCATTTAGAACAGTTCACGCAACAACTGTTCCACATGGCACCAGGCTCCACAAGCCACCAAATGCTTCCTTTGGTGCTGTAACGAACTTGTAACCAAACAGTAATTTACAGAAGTGTGAAGCACCACAAGAAAACAGGAGAGGCTCTCTCCAATAGCAGATTGCTGAGGTTTGACAAATCACCTCAGTAAATGTAGTGAGTTAATAATACTCAAACTTCAAAGAAACGCAAAGGAAAGACTACATATTCCTGCCAACCTGACTGTGCTGGGGAGGAGGGAGAGGGGAGAAGTTCTACCTAGGAAGAGAGGAAGTAAAGAACTTGTTTTCTGGTCCTTTTGAGAGACACAGAAACTCTGGAAAACAGTATGTCAGCAGCACGGGGAGGATGCCTACAAATTGCAGTTCAGTCTTACATCGGTTTCCCTCAGTTGCAGCACCACACTGGATACTGCAGTTTTCCTCTTTCAGAAATTCACTTGGTTAAGCACACAAACTCTTCCATGTTACCATATTCAAGCAGTTTCAGTTATTTACATTGTTATTACCTGAAAAAAATCTCCAAGAGTAATCAGAAACCTTCTGCTAATACCCACTCTATTCATAATACTTTTAGAACCATTGCTCTTGTACCACTATTGCCTTTTCAGTTAAATAGCTGTTCTTTAACACTTATTCCTGAATATCTTTCTGAAGAATCATCCTATCCCCCCTCAACCTTTGTTTTGTAGGCTTAACAAACAATCTCATTTAATCTCTCTTCATGAGTTTAATTCTCCATTCCTATAAGCATACTAGTAGCCTTTATCTGCTTCCATTTTAAGGTCATCTTTCATGAACACAAGTGACCAGAACTTCACATAAATTAAATGAGAACTTGTCAATTCTTTGAACAAGGAAATAACATGAAAATGCCTTGGAGTACAGTGCATCTTATAATTATAACAGATTTCACATTTACAATAGACTTTCAAAGTTGCTCTGCATGGCAAATGATAGACATCATCCAGGAAAATTAGTATGTCCATATGTCTTTTCCGTTGTCTTGAATTGATAAATATATATTATATTCAAGAAAAAAAAATCTAGTTAGTGGTCCCTAAATCCCAGCTTTGCAATCTGTGTTATTAAATTTCATCTCACCACTTGCATCAACAAAATCATCTGGTTTCTCCTTGCTGGGTGATCCAGTCCTTTATTAAGGTAATACTCCCCATTTTATGTTATCTGTGCATTTCACAAATACCCAAGTACTTCTTACTCCTATTTTTCCCATATCAATATATTAAAAGGGATCATTCCTAAGACTAATCATGAAAATATTTGAGGTAGTGTCTCCATTTGGCGGTTTCTTATTCTTCTGACAGTTCTGTTGTAAAAATAATTACGATATTCAAGAATAAAGTTCGATCCATAATAATTGCCTAAGAAATTGGTTATCTAATTTGAAAAGGTACTGGGTTTATCTAAGATGACCTACCTTTTGGAAACAAATGCTGTAATTAAAATATATTCAATTTGTCTTCATGTTCTTTCCTTTAAAATCTCTTCTAAGATAGTATACTGCTAAAATCCTGTTTATAAATCTATAGTTGCCTAGATTACCTTTTTGCTTTACTTTTTATGTATAGATACTGTATTGGCTGTTCTCAATCTTTGCATAGGACTTTTAAATATGCATATTAAAAATTTCTTGGTACTAGATTTGTAGACATTGTCATCATAAAGACTGGATGTTGTCCAAATTCTCTCATTCTGAAGTATAGAAGTCTAATTTTTGCTTTTACTTGGATATAGTTACTTTTGGTTTATCCTCCTTTTCTTTAGATAGCTTTTGTTATTGTAGATTCAAATTGATCAAAACAACCATGCAGCTCTGAAAACTCTTCAACTTCAGAAGGCTTTTGGAATGTATCATTCAGTTTGTTATATTTAAAAGAGTAATAAAGAAACTTTGTGTCACTAAGTTTCATGCTGCTCTTGCAGAAAGAGATTGGGAAACCTGAAAATCTTAGAACCATCACTTAAGAAAGCAAGAAAAAATTAACCTCCCGAACTGGATCTATTGTAACATAGACGTACAAACATGAAAAATAATCAAATGATAGGACACCTCCTGATCTGCATGGCCTTAGAGGAACCATCAAATGACAAGTGTCTAGGCAGGGCAACAGCTTGAATCTGTGATTGAATTTGGAAAGAAAAAATATTTGTGGTGGATAGGCATGGAGAAGAGAATTGATCTATTGTTATCTTCTTTAGGTATCACCTCTACTTGATCCAGTACTTGTTTAGACTTACCTCCCTCCTTGACGACCCACCATCAGTGCATAGAACCAGTTCCTCCCAGTTTTTGTTTATTTGATTAACAAATTTCATTCATTTATTTTATGGACTAATTCAGAAAACATAAGAATAATTTAATTTCATTTCTATGAAGGCAGTTTTTTTGAAGATGAACTACATCTTAAAGAGTAGAGTTCACAAATGGTAAACTCTTTGTTCATCCCAAGAGTTCTACCCTCTCCTCTCCAGTTTTTCCACTCATATTTAACCATATCGTTGTCCCTTTGAATTAAAATAATTCTATGTGTGATAATAATCCTCGGTATTAAAACTCTCAAGTCCTGAATCCAGCTCCTCAATCTATTAACTAACCTAACTATGCATTCCAAACCTGCCTTTCTAAAATCCCATCCTTTGATTACGGCCTTTATTACTGTAGTAGTTAACCATCTCAAAACTACTGATAAACCTACCTTTCTAATTCCTCTTTAAAAGGAAAATACTATCACTGTTTTATAGGAAGAAGGTAAGGTTAAAGTAAGTGATTTGCCTGAAGGATCCATGGCTGAAGCAAGAACCAAATCCAGTTCCTAAAACCATCATACATCTTATAATTCTCATTCAAATTTGATGTGAATATGGGATACAACAGTAGTCATCTAAACATGAAATATAAACTTTAATCTACTAAGTTCCTCTTAGCTGTACCCCACCCATTAGTTCAAGGTACATTGTTTTTTTCTTAATTCTCTGCGCCTCTTTAACAAATATAATTCTTACCTGCTTACGCAATCTGGAGCAACTTGAGACTTCACGGTGTATGCTAAGTGCTTCAAAAAGCACGTATGTTCAAATCAGAATGTGATATAAATGAAAGCAAGCTGATACAGTTGCTGATGTATTTTGTTTCTCTCTCTAGTTCTTGCATAATATCAGTGCTTGGACTCCCCTCAGTTCTTTGGAAGGTATAGTCGCTTGGGGCCATGGAGATAACAACAGCAAATCCAAACCACCTGGAGACAGTATTTAGTAGATGATTAACCCAATGGTGAATCAGAATGTTTGAAACAGAAACAAGAAATTGTCAGGAAATAACTTGCATTGTACGGCTGGGAACCTGGAGTGAAATCCTGGTCCCATCAAAGTTAATGCTTAATTCAGATATTAATTCTTGATATTTGTGATCATTCCTGAATAGTTCTAATGTCATTTATTTCATTTATGATGAAGTCTGAGATGAGGAAATGATATGGGACAATATATCAGTTAACATAAAAGTCATGCATATACCTGTTTGCTTCTGTGTACTTGTATTTGTTGGAAATTTATAAAGATTCTGCTTAGTGATAATAGGAATAAGAAACCTGTAGAAACTTACCTCTTCTTTCTTTAATGCTGACTCAACTTTTTTATCTTGGAATAGCTACACAAACTGAACCGCCATTGTGGGAGAACAGTAAAATTACTCGTTGTGGCTTTACTTATTGCAAAAGCACTAAATGAGAAACCAGTGTCAATCAAGTCTCAGTATCTGTTGCTAGGAGAATAAGAGAAGCTTACAGCAGTCAAATTCCAAGGATGTTCCCCTGGTGTGAACACAGGGAGCACGCTCAGTAGAATCCACCTGGCTTTATCAGAGCTGGCAATTTTCCATATCTCCATCAGCGAGTCATTTGGGTTTCCTCTATTTGAGCTGAGAAGGGAGCAGAGATGGGGTGGGGGGGTCAGAGTCTGAGTAGGCTCATGAATTGTGGCTAAATGTTCTCAATGGGTGCCAAATTTCAAGAGCCCTGAAGAGACTCCACAGACAACATTTGTGGAGCTGCAGTCTCCACTGAGCAAATTCTCAGATAACTCTTGGCTTGTATGTTTGCAATATTTTCTTACCTGTGTTTGACCTTTTTCATGCTAGAAAACTTATGTATTTAAAGGAGACCTGAGGTTTGGGGGTGGAGCCATGTCTTTGAATTTTTTTTGGAATAGACAAATACATAACTTTGATAGGAAGAGGAGTACGGGGGAGGAGAGCAAGAGAAAGTAACATAGGAACTTTTAGCATTCTCTACTGTCATCTTGATGATGTGGATTTTGTCAAGCCTGAAGTCAAGAAGCCAGCAGGCTCCCTCTGAGCACAGCCTTAAATTGAAGCACAATTGTGTTTCACTGTAAAGTCACTGAGTTATTGTGATGATAGGTATAAAATAGGTATGTGCCTAAATGTGATGCTGGACTATGAAAATTCCATTTAGAAAATACTAGGAGGCTTTGGAAGATGTTAATAAGTGAAATCTTGGTACTTTTTTTTTCTAAATTTTTTAATGATGTCTCTGTGCTACTTTTATATCATAAAGCTCTCTGAATTGGAGGGCTCTGGTAAAATTCTAGGAGAAAAAAACCCCTTCAAGATAACAGCATAGTAGGTAATGTCAAATTAAAAACAAAAAAAAAAAACCCCAAAACTCCAGTAAAATAAAAAAAGCAAACCAAATCACATTTCTCCCCATTTCAAGGGAGAAGTTTTTTCTTTTTTTTTTTACTGAAACTATTCAATAAATATGCTTGTATTTTACAAGTGTGCTTGCTGCAAAAAGTGCAATCTATTTGTACCACACAGAGAATGAAGAACTTACTGCTTAAAGGCAAAAAAAGGGTGTGTAATAGGATTCTGGCATCTTCCCAGACAGCTTGCAGACAAATTCAGAGACGAAAAGAGAAGTATCCTTTTTGAAGTATATTTGGCCAAGGTCTCATTCACAAACAGATAAAACCAACACATTTCTGCATGATAAGGGTCAACAGAATAGCGTATTAGTTTGAGAAGAGAACCCATCTGCAATTTTCTTATATAAAAATATACGAGGACACAACAGGAAAGCTGTCAGCATGACAGTTGGAGGATTCTGCCAAGGAGCCAGATGCTAGTGTCAGAAGAACATGTTCTACAGTTTGGCATCTGGGTTCTCTCATTGCCCTCCAAGAAGGAAGAAAAGGAGTGATAAGATATGCCTAAATGAATAAAACTACAAGCAATTCCACCCCCACCCCCAACATGCTCAGATCACCACTTCTTTTAGAAAATCCTCAGCTACATGTTCTCCTACATCTTTTAAATTAAAATGGAAGGTGATAAATTTAATCCACTTACGTCTTAGTATGTTTAAACAGAATTCACAGTTCTGAATACGTCTCACATTATTTTAACTGCTCATGTGTGTAGCTGTGCAATTTATTTCATTATTTTTGTTGATTTTCCACGATTTTGCTACAGAATAGCTCAATTTTTAGTCCAAGTCGTTCTTGGGAAGGGAAGAATATAACACCACATTTATGGCTGAGAGCTAAGAATAATTACAACTTTATTCTTTCTCTGAATATTTACTAACTGAGGAAAGCTCAGAAATATCCAGGACAAAGTGCTAAGAGTCCGTTTAAGTCTCAACAAGGTCTTGAAGCACTATAGGGAATCACCTCATAATGGGAAGAAAATGATATTCTTAAGATAGCTTCAAGAAAGCCACAGCTGTCACACAGCTCCCTTAGGATTCTGGTCATAGATTAGCAAGGCTAAGGACGTGTTCATAGTCCCAGCTCCCCTAGTCACATCTCCTCACCACATTCCTTTTCTGAGTCTACCACTATGATGCCTGAAAGTGCCAGCCTTGACTCAATACTGAGGTCCTGCTAGATCTCTGCCTTTCGTCTGATGACCAGTTCTGATTAAGGGGGATGGAGCAGTCCTTCCAGTAAGTTTGCTGTATCCCATGTAAAGCTTTAAAAATGAAGACCAAACTCCTGATGTTTTTGAGATCTATGTGAAAAGAGACCAGAAGACAGGCATCATGTATTTTCACCTTTCTTGTAAAATAAACTAGCTGCTCTCCTCTGAGCCAACAGAAGTTTTTAAGATTAGTCATTTCAGAATTGAAAATGACATTCATCCACATACCTTACTCTGGACAGATGTGCTGTAGTCACCACTTGCACTGATCTTCTAGAGGACATAGGACTGGTTTCCATCTACAACTGTTCCTCATTCAGACAAAACAGAAGATGATTGATCTCTCTTTGTACTTACTTAAAAGCACTTTAAGTCACCTCCAGTATGATTCCATTCCCAGAATGCTGAGGCAGAGGGAATGAGGCGAAAGTCCTGTAGTTTACAAAAAGTTTAATTTTTTCTCCATGCAATCACATCTGGCATAATTGCTGGCATTTGTTTTCAGAAGCAATGACTGAACCCTTTCAGGTATCATTTTCTTATATTATTTTCTCTTTCAAGGCAGCACGTACAAAATGATGAGTGGAAATACTTTTTCAAGCAACAGAGAGAAATTCAGATAATAGTATTGCAAGATCCATTCCAAGTTTTGTTGTTGTTAACAGACTGCCAGAAAAGTCAGTTATAACACTGTGGGGACAGAAGGAAAAGGAAAGCAAACTATCACTGCTACTATATTACCTACTTTTTGGATGCACAATAAAATATGCACTTACAATAACTTATGGCCCTTGACCCTCAAATTAAGGAAGTGCTATCCATACAAACATAGTCAATTTTTTTTTTTTAAATTGAAGCTTGTATCTGAAAAGCAATTCTCCATATTTGTTCTGCCTGGATGACTTCAGGAAAACATTTGCTTGGCTCAGAAATCAAAAGGTGATTTTAGTCACTCTCTGTACTTTAAAATCCATTTGAGATCTGAAAATCAAACTGTTCTTGCTGCCTCTTACATCAGTACTGGAAATAAAGCATCTGCTGTTAGAACCACTCTGACAATGGGATGTGGGATATGAGGTGAAAGAGATCTCGGCTCAGACTTCTACGTCTGCCACTGCTTCAGCAGAGCTTTCAAAACTGTAGGAAAACTTGCTTTCAATCAAGTCCATGGATAGGGTGAAAAGGCATACATGGGAAACAAATAAGGAAAAGGTCCATTTCTACAATAACACTTTCCTATTTTAATTTAATTTTCTTGGCCAAATTTGGATACATTATGTTCTTGCTCTTACTGATGGGATATAGAGCTAACTTTAACTTACTTCCAAATATGCTATATTTCCTAATCTCTTAAACAACTCTAAAGAAAAAATTTGAAAAATCAGATCAGCTAGAGCTGGCCTCAAAATTAAACTTCTTACTGAATGCAGAACTAAATGTGATCAAAAAAAGACAGAAAAATTTGGTTACTCATTTCTTCTATTGTCATGTTTCAGAGAATGGGATATATTCAAATGATATCATCAAGTCCATTTTCTATTTTAATCTCCTTTTTCTTTTTATGAAGTGAAAAAATGTCTGACCTTGTCAAGCCAAGGCTGTTTAGCTCTATTTTAGTTTACTGTCAGGGCAGGAAAAATATTGATCTTGACATCTCTTGGAAAGACACCAATAAAAAGAGATCTAGATACATCCACTCTTATTATTACATGACTGAACAACCTCATGAAAGAAAACATGCAGTAGAAAGATCTGTGCAAATGACAAAACAGCAAGAGGCCAGAAATGCATAAGAAACAGTGCTACCCTGATCAAAGTTCAGTGACACTTGTCATCAAAATACCGCGATTCTTATAGGATTGATCTGAAATGGAAACACCAACAAAGCCTCAAATGAAAGCAGAACAAAGCAAGAATGGGATGACTATAGAAAGTTACTAATCAGGTAGTTTTTTCAAAAATGTATTAGGCCTCCATTTGTTGATTCCCTGCTACATCATTCTGAAAACTTCTTCCAAAATATCCCCAAAAAAATCTTACCTGCTGCCTGAGCAGAGCTTCGAGAGACTGTGCATGCATCGTAGTGGTGTTGGTGGAAATTGAAAGCTGCTTTGGAGAACTAGGGTAGTTGAACAGTTACCATCCTCTGTAACCAGCTGACAGATAGTTAAGGATGCTTTCCATAGAACGCAAGAGCGCTTGATTCCCATGTGTAATAAATCAGGCAAGGAAGGCAGGAGACCAGCATGTCTGAGTTGAAACCAAAAGGTCAAATTAAAGGGCAAGAAGAAAACGCACAGACAGTGGAAGTAGGGGCATGTATCCCAGAAAAAGTATAGGGACGCTGTGTGTTTGAGTAGGGATATGGTCAAGAAGGTAAAAGTGTGGCTGGAGCAAGGTATGCAAAGAGTAATAAGAAAGGCATCTACAGGTATGTCAGCCAGTGAACAGGGCTGGCAAACTGGTAACAACAAACGAGGAGAAGGATGAGGTACCCAACAGCTTATTTGCCTCAGTCTTCTCTGGCAACGTCTCTTCCCACACCTCTCAAGTAGAAGGACCACAAGGCAGAGAGTGGGGGAGTCAAGTCTCTCCCACTGTAAGAGAAGATCAGATTTGTGACCAGCTGAGGAATGGGAACAAACATAAGTCTAAGGGACCTGACGAGCTGCATCCCAGAGTCCTGAGGGAACTGGCTGATGTGGTTGCCAAGCCATGCTCTATGACATTTCAAAAGTCATGACAGCCAAGTGGAGCTCCTGGTGACTGGAGAAATGGAAATATTGCACCCATTTTTAGGGGGTAGAAAGGAGGACCCTGGGAACTACCAATCTGTCAGCCTCACCTCTGTGCCTGGGAAAATCATGGAAGAGTTCCTCCTAGAAACTGTGCTAAAGCACATGGTAGACAGGGAGTGATTTGAGACAGCCAGCATGACTTCACCAAGGGCAAGTCCTACCTGATCAACCTAGTGGCCTTCTATGATGGAGTGACTACTTCAGAGGGCAAGGGAATAGCTATGGATGTCATCTATCTGAATTTCTGTAAGGCCTTTGACAAGGTCCCCCACAACATCCTTCTCTCTAAATTGCAGAGATACGGATTTGACAGGTTGACTCTTCAGTGGATGAGGAATTTGTTAGATGGTTGTATACAGAGTGTAGTGGAAAATAACTCAATATCCAGGTCACATGTGGAGTCCCTCAGGGGTCCCTATTGGGACCAGTGATGTCTAATATCTTCACCAATGATACAGAAAGATTGAGTGCACTCTCAGACAGTTTGCTGATGACACAAAGCTTAGTGGTGTGGTTGATATGCCTGAGGGATAAGATGCCATCGTGAGGGACCTGAACAAGCTTGAGAAGAGGACCCATGGGAACCTCATGAGGTTCAACAATGGCAAGTGCAAGGCCCTGCACCTGTTTCACGGCAAATCCTGGTATCAACACAGGCCAGGAGATGAAGGGATTGAAAACAACCTTGCGGAGAAGGGCATGAGGGTACTGGCGGTGTGCACTCACAGCCCAGAAGGCCAATCGCAGCCTGTGCTGTGTCAAAGCAAGCATGGTCAGAGCGCTAAAAGAGGTGATTGTGTCCTTCTACTCCACTCTTGTGAGACTTCACCTGGAGCATTGTGTCCAGTTCTGGAGCCATCAATACAAGAAAGACATGGATCTGCTGGAGCGGGTTCAAAGGAGAGCCACAAGAATGTTCAGAAGATTGGAACACCTCTCCTATGACAAAAGGCTAAGACAGTTGGGGTTGTTAAGCCTGGAGAAGAGAAGACTTCAGGAAGACCTTACTGCGGCTTTACAATACTTAGAGGACCTACAAGAACGATGGGGACAAACTTGTTAGCAAGGCTTGTTGTGATAGGAAAAAGGTAATGATTTTAAACTAAAAGAGGGTAGATTTAGACTAGACACAGGGAAGAAATTTTTTACAATAAGAGTGGTGGAGCACTGGAGCAGGTTGGCCAGAGAGGTGGAAGAAGCCTCAACCTTGGAAACATTTAAGGCCTCATTTGGTTGAAGATGTTCCTGAATACTGTTGGGGGGGGGTGGACTAGATGGCCTTTAAAAGTACCTTCCAACTCAAACAATTCCATGATTCTATGATTTTATGACTGTGGAGTCCAGGAACACTTAAGGGCACTGGCAAGTGGTCGGATTCTAGGGTAAACTGACTAGGATTCTGCTTTCTCCAAACCAGACAGGGAGCAAAGAGGTCTTGAGATACCAAGCAGTGCCTGTAAAGGGGTAGAATATGACTAAGGTAGTATATTTTTACACTCTGAGATCTGATCCAGGAAAGAAAACATTTGAAATAACCTAAAATTATGTTTTTATCAAGATGATGCTGAAAAAAAAGTCATAAATGCTGAAAATCTCTTAAGACTTCAGAATATCCAGTAATGGCACAGAGTTCTGCTGGTGTACAATGTAGTTCACAGTAGCAGACCATTCCAGCTTTTCTGGTGCTTCTCTCAAATTTAAAAATCTTCCCAAGATCTGTTTATGACATCCATGACTTATTTGTTTCTACCTGCAGCAGCATTGTATATTTTATATGATAAGTTACAGGGAAATCCATTCAAAAAGTAAAGTTTTAAATTCCAGTGCAGAGTTTCTTTGTTAGTTTCAAATTGCCAAGAAATGAGCAAGGAGAAAGAGGGAGTAGGAGTGCTGTGCCTGCCTCTTGCTTTTCATGCCACTTCGATTCATGAGAGACAAACTTCAATGTATGTTTAAAGTCTTTAAAGATTTATATTATTAACAAAACAAGGATTTTTACAATCAGCGAACATTTGTTTAGTTTCCCCCTCGCCTCCTCCCCCCCTACCCGACCCCTCAACTAGCACACACAATTTTAGGAGAATCTTTGTTGGCTATAATTAAACTATGTGTGTTAATTAGGATTAGATTTTAAATGCACTGCTTTGGAAGTAGAAAAAATACAGGATCTGAATGAGCTCAAATTGAGATGACACTTGAATTTTCACAGATGTTTCCATAATCCTAATTTCAAATTGATTGTACTTCCTGAACAGTGAGAAGCCATTTTCAGATATTTATTCAGATATAAACTACTTTTCAGTAGTAGAAAATAACCAGACCCATAGTTAACTCCTTAAAATGAATGGATACCAAAGAATATTTTGACTAGCAGCAAGTAAGCAGTTCCACAAAAGTGAAGAGTATCTATATCGGAATAAAGACATCTCTAAGGATGTGCAGAATCTCTGGTTCATGAAGAGTATTGCTGTTGCCAGTGGAGGACGGCTGATGGAGGTAGGTTGATCCATTGCACCAGTATGTGCCACCATATATTTACACTCCTGTGCTCTCAGTGGAGTGTAGAATCCATCATACTAAGCCAATGCAACCTGGCTCTGCACCAAGAAAACCTAAATTATTAATCATGAAAACAAGTAGAGCCTGAGGGCTACTTTGACTTAATGGCAGCTGGCAATAGCCTCAAGGGACTAAAATAGCACCTATTAACCCATGTGCTCAGTTGGTATTTTTTCCTTCTCTTTTATCACAATTTCTAAACCAATGTCAGGGAGGGTTGGCATCTCATTTTCTACAGACACAAGCTCCTCTTACCTGGCAGCTGCTGGAGTCTACTGGATGAATGGCATGGTACAAGAATGGCATGCCACACAACCAAATTCAGTACAATGTCTTCATTCACAACAGTAGCATTGGCCTAGTAACGTTGGATCCAGATTTACAAATTGGCTATGGAAAAGGGCTTATCACCATTATTAATATATGTCCTTCTGGTCTAACCAAGCCTTAGAACTCTTGCTGAAGGAATTCATGTAATTTAGGGCCCAATCCAACCTGATCTGGGAATAGTTCTAAATGATGTAATTCATAGTGTGTTCCTAGCCACATCTGTGGCACAGAATGTTCCAAAAACATCAGAAAGGATATGTCTGAGCAAGTTATTAATTTTCTTTCTAAAAATGTCTAAAAGAATTAATAACTTTCACAACTGAGTTGGGTTGGGCTTGTGCAGACAGTTTTCATACAAGATTCTCCACACTGCTGCGCCAGTGATCTGTAACATAACCCTAGCTGAAAATTAATCTCTCTTTTCACAAAAACATCCTTTCCCTTTTTTCCTGCTGAAATCTTTATTCCAATTTTATTTTTCCACTTCATCACCCATTATACAGCAATGCTGGATCAAATGTGAATAACTGGGATGAATTCCACAAACTTGTGAATATGAACAGGAAAACAAAATAGTATGACTGGTTGGCACAAGTGTTTACTCTTACATGTAGTGTGTGTTTCTACACGATACTAACTATGAGCATTTCTTAAAAATTTACATCATGCCATTCTGATTTTACTCAGGGTACGTAAGCACAGATCAGGGAAACTGAGTAATGACAAAAGCCATATATGGGGCATTGAAACCACATTCTACAGATAACATATCACAAAAAATACCAGTTATTTTCAAGAAGAAAGACAGAAGAACAGTCCTGTATACACCATATTGCCCTTAAGGAAACTATTTTACTTCTGTATCAAAATCAAGTGGACCTAATATAAGTCATAGCCTTTGGGTTTGCATTTGCAGAGTCAAGCAGCTTGAGCCAGCTGCATTCATATCGCCTTCTAGGCAAACCAGCCCTAAATCTGTACCTAAATTGCCTGGGGAAGTTTTGTATCTCTCCTGCCTCAAAACAGACTGAGAGGCAAAAACAGATGCTGGGGACAGGCAATGAATTCAACATCAAGTAGGAGTCTGAACCCCAGGTTAACGTAAAGCCAAACAGCAGAACCTGTTGTAGTTTTGCAAATCAAGACCCTGTAAATTAGGCATATACTGAGTAATAGCAAGTAGCTGTGATAAAAAACAACATGCATATATTTTTGTAAATCTCATAGCTTCTTCTTATCATTAAGAATACAGGCAGCTTTTCCTAGTTTGCCTAGGAGCAATCATTCAACCTAGAATAATTAAGACAACAGTCTTTAGCAAATGCCATCATCCTCCGTTCACCACGATCAGCAAAAATGACACCTTTGACTCCCATACAACTGATTAAAGTTTATGTCCATAAAAGCTGCCCTCACATCACATTTAGTGTTACTTATTTCATGAAATGTCAGATTAATTGGTAATTAGTTCAATAGAATTACTTAATATTATTACTTCATATAAAATGCTCCATAACTTTTCTGCACATCAAAGCATGTGATTTACACCAAAATCATTACATGACAATACTTGGGTGCATCAGTATAAAATCAAGTGCCATGTAGTGTGTTCAGCTGAAATTAAATTCCTTCCGTTGATTCCTCCTCTTCTGTTTTTCTGCGTATGCATTTCAATATTTCTGAGAATTTAAGGCTAACAGTATCTGTGGTCTAAGTACTGCCTAAAATAGACATCTTCAGATCCAGTTCTAGCAATTCAATCGTAGTAACAACAAAATATCTTTCAGTGCTCTTGTAATTGTAAACAGAAGGGCTCTATCCTGTCTTACACTGCCAATCTATGTTGAGTGCAGTGGGAGTTACATGAAACTGAGATCAGAATTTGGTGTACAATTAAGAAAGTAGTGCCAGCAAACCGTTTCCACTGAAAGTCAAAACAAGTTTATCAACTAAACAAAGTGGATTTCCTGAAAATGACAACAGGTATAGGTGTAATTTCAAGAGTAACTTGAGGGTTTCACTAGGCTTCTCTTTTTTTTCTCTCTGCCTTTTGAGAAACAACTCGTTTTATCAGAAAATGCATGTGTGTGCTTGTATGTGTGAACATATAGTCACTACAAAAGTGAAATGGTAACCATCCTGAGGTTTTTCTCTTTTGCTTCCTGGCTGTGTAAGCCTTTTTTTCTTTTATTACTGTAATTAAGAAATTATGGGAGGAGCAGTGTATTGACCATCATACGCAGGACTGTTACCGCAAAACTTTATCAGTAGTTTTTCATATACATGAGCATATTTAACTATAAATGCCCAGGGCACATATACACACACAGATTATAGTGCTGTGGTGTATCTCTGTGCATATGTATGCACTCACATACACACACACAGAGCAATATGCATCCATACCTATATTGTGGTACAGCTGTGGTAACTGCAAATAGCCTGATCTAGTTGTACAGCTATTTGTGGTCAGTTGTATTCAGTAATATTCATAAGCATACAACAAAAGCAAAAAAAAAAAATTTTATACACATGGGTCTCTTAGTGGCTTCACCAGAAAATACAGTCCACTGTTTGTGAGGTAAAAGGTGTAAATACTCTAAAAATGGAAACTTCTTAAAGAATTTTTAAATCTTTTGGTGATTGATGGTCTATACTGTGAAGCAATAGTATTGCTTCTAAACTTCTCATTTACTAAGCCACCTCTAAGGTTAAAAAACACTCAACCTGCCCCTTAAATGACAAGTTCATATCTGTTATTGCTTAACAACACAGCAACATCCATACCTAAATTGCATATTAACCTAACAGACTGATACCTCAAAGGAAGGGTTTTGGTTGGTCTGCCATGTCTATGTCTGCCTGACAAACAGTTCCAGGAAAATTATTTGTATTTAACAGACCTTACTGAGAAGCTGTTCTTGGTGCCATAAATATCTTCTTCTAGAAATAGTAGATTTTTTTTCTAAAATTCACAAATCAGGAAGTTGCTGACTTTCTGGAAACTTCCATTGAAAAGAATATATCTACAAAATGAAAAACAGTAGTAGAGTTTGGAAAAAAAAGTCTGATTTCACAGAAAAGGAAGTTTCGGCAGATACTGCACTTTTGAAATAAAGGTGAAGTCACAATCTAACACCTGACCAAAATACCTTTCTTACCTATTAAACTTCACCATGATTTCCTGGAAAAATGTACCATTAATTTTAAATGCAAATTATTGAGAAGTATAACTTACAATTAATATTTTCTAATTAATAAATATGCTGTGCATGATGCATTAGTAATGTTATTAGATATTTATCTATAGATGGAGATACTGTGACTTATAATAAAAGTATTCTATAAGCTTTTTTTAAAGATAAAGAAAATTGAAATTTTGATCAATATAATGAACACATGATATTAAAATTCCTCTTGTCTCACAAAACCATATCTATTGATGTGTTTTATGGACAAATCTCATAAAAATATTAGCAATATTTAAAAACAAAATATGTTAAATAAAAATTAAGTCTACTGTGGAAAGTAAATTTGATATAGTGATATAATTAAGTCTTATTAATGTAATGCTTTTTATTTTTTCAGATTAAAATTTCACAAGATTTGTCACCCTCTTTCATCTTAATCAGATGGTATGTTCATCATGATTATCTGTTATGTATTTTCATTAATGTTTGATTAATATTAACTTCGTGAAATAGAACAATCTTGTTTCTGAACAAATCTGCCGGAGCAGTGTAAGGCTGAGTACCCTGAGCTTTTGCTGCAGTGCTGCTGATGAGGGAGCAGAGCAACCGCAGGCTTGTCACCAGCTTAGAGGACTTTTGCATCCGGTCCATTGCCAGGTGTTCCTTCATGCATGAAGATGACTACAATAACTTTGGGTCCTCATGTCTGATTTGCATTTCTGGTCATCTGGGTCAGACTCTCAGCTATGGCAAACTGATGTAGCCTCATAATTACCCCAGTTCAGAGAGGGCGAAACTCCACAAAGTCTCTCCTCAGTCATCCTCTCCTGTTGCTGACTTTCCCTGTGCGCCTCTTCAGTGCCCAGCTTACTCTCTAGTCTGTAGTTACAACTCCAACAAGTGCAGGACAGGTTCAGTGGAAGCTATGTGGGACCTTCAAAAAGGCTTCAGGACTAACTTCCCCTATTTTCCAAGTCAGCTAAGATTTACTCCCCTGGAAAATTATCATGTACAGTCAACATTCAGGCCGTGAACTGTGTGCACTACCCATGCTATAGCGGGGTGACCACAGACGGTAAGGTAGGGAAAATTAGATCCTCTCTCCTGAGAGCTTTATTTACCATCTGCACTGCCCACGTCATTGGGACCAAGTATCCAGTAACGCACCACTCACCAGGGAGAGGTTTTGGTGGAATGGTGATCTTTCATGTTATTTCAAGATGTTGTTTTTAACACAGTTCTGAAACACTTACAGATACGCACAGAAGAGGGTTACTTACCCAAGCAAAGTCACTGTTATATCACCCTATGACTGCTAATAGGTATCTCTAAGACAGTATAAAAATATTTTGTGTTGAATGATGAGAAAGCTAAAATACTATCAGAGACTGGCAACATAGACAGTCAGTCCTACATTTTACCAATATTGTTTACATAAAGCCATGCCATCAGATCACTTTTAAAGACTTGATTTTGTCTCCTTTTTAATTATGAAGGATAAAAGAAATTGAGTGGCTGAAAGGAATAAATAGATAATGAAATATCTGGACTTTTTTATACAGAAGTTCTTTATTGAAATGACTGTTTCCTTCAGCTGCTTAATTTGATTTCTCTAAAGCAGGTTTTTACTTGTTCTGTTCATACTAATGTACAGGTATCAGATGTGTTAATACGACACCTCATGGGTCACACCCTGAGCTTGAAGAACCACTTTAACCTCTTCATTACCCTGTGGACATAGCATGTGTCTCTTCCCCTGGGGCTGCTCACTCTGAGATGAGATTTGCCTTAAAAGGATACATCAACAATCAGGAGGAATCACAGGGTGCCTCTGTCCTCTCTTCCCTCTGCACCACTCCATAGGAAACTTCTTCACAGCTGTGACTGCTGTCACAAGCAAGGGAGGTGATCGCTGTTATCTTTAACAGGCCAAAACTAAAGCATGGCTTTATTATCTGTTGCCATTGATTTGTGCAGTGTCCATTGAAGATGATGGAGATTAGGCATTGCACATGAACTTTTTAAAATGGAGAAAATGTCGAGATCCCCTTCAGCAAATGTATCTCTGACAGACATATACATTATGCAGGTAGTCACAAAATTTGCAAGAACTCACCAAGCACTGAAATTATCTGTATCCTAGTGAAAGAACCAATTACCTGAGGACTTGTTTTATGGTATGATTAGGGCTGGAACAAGTTCTATCTGAAGACCTTTAAAAAACAGAGGCAGAGGTAACATAGTCAGAGACAAAGGTGTGACTGGGATTACAGAGAGAACAGCTATTAGAAAGCACAGGCAAGGGGGTAAGCAGCAGGGAGGAAGCAGGTGGGGAACCAGGACAGAGTACATAATGTTGGAGAAGCAGCAAATTATGAAAGCATAAGAGGCAGGGTAGCTAGACCTGGAGGAGGGATGCTCATTTAAACTTTTTGTATTATCCACACGTGCCCACAATGCAGTCGACTCACAGGATGAAGGAAATGATGATTTCTGACAAACTTCAGGTAAAAACAGTAATACTCTTGTTATCTTAATAGCCACTTTATGGTAAGAATATCTTTACTGACCACCTTCCAGTTATAAAATTTGTGTACTATACAGATATTCATGAACAGAGACAATAACCTACCTGAATTTGTTTCCCTTTATATTAATTTGTAAATATCTATCCACTGTGTACTGTTTTGAGCAAGCAGGTAAGGGTCAAGGGACTAGAGTTCAACTTCAAGTTTCAGCTACTGGCTCACTATGTGACCTGGAACAAGAAAACCAGGGAGGTGGCAAACATCCCTCATTTGCCCAGGGTTATCTTGTGACATGATGCCTCTTTGCTGCTCAATGGGAACATGAAGAATTTGGTTGGATATTCTCAGATCAAGTAGGTAAAGACACTTAACGTATGAAAAGTTAATTGTATTCATGTTTATTATATGTAGGAGCAAAGACTTCACAGGCACGTTTGAGCATTTTTTCAATTAGGTTCAGAAATAGACTAGTAGACTGAACATAGAAAGTGGTAATTTCTTGTGGACAGAGCATGCAGACATTTTTTATAAACTAGAAACATGTTTTTAGTAGTAGTTCTATACAAGAAATACCTCTATGAAAACCATAATGTAGATGGGAATTTTTTTTCCTCTTCATAACCAGAGGTAAAAAGGAAAGCAAAGCAACCCACAAAAATCTACTGTCGAGCCTCATGGGAAACCCCATAGGTGAATTATGAGTCATAGTAAGAACTATTTGGTGCACTACTATATGCAATCAATCAGCAATTCAGACACAGAAGACTTTTACCCTCTGTCTCTATCAGATAAACCCCATAACCCTTTCAGAGGACTTTAAACCAGATGTAAATTGATGTGAAGCAGGAGCAACTTCTCATACAGCCACATTCAGAATGACACTTCCCCTCCTTCAGGGGTTCTCAACGTTCTTCCACTCAGAATATCAAAGCTACCCAAATAGAAAGTAAAAAAAAAAGTTAATCTTCCCATGTTCCCAGTTGCGCAGTCTGATTGTTCCTAGACAGGTAGAAAATCCTGGCAGAAGCACGCAAAAGAACCTGGGGGCTTATGAGGGATGTAAAGTCCTAGAAAATGGCAAGGTTTTTTCAAGGAAGTGCTGCTGAGGGGACAAGGTACTGGTACAGTGTGTGTGTGTATTCATTCCTCCTGAAGCCACACAAACTTTCAAAAGAAATAGGAAATAAGAAGTGGAGGAAATATTCTACAGAGTGAATAGTGCAGTAAGAGCAGAAATGCATAAAACATAAAAAACCGTAATTATTCATTCTCCCCCCACCCTTTGCCTGTCCCAGACTATCCTGGATACTAAATAATCTGACCAATCAGATGTTATAGATGTTTTCATGGAATGCTCCAGCACACCAGATTTGAGGTTGTATCTCTTCATCAAGGACAGTATTTTAGACAACAGCATCTCTGCTACTGTATATTAATTCATATTTTGCCTCTTGAAACCCCACCATCATCTTCTACAACACAGAGGTAGACCTGGAAAAGCAAGTGATTCCGTGAATGACAAAATCCATTAAGTTTGTTCATTTATGGGTTTGAGCGTTGAGATTATCTAAAGAAAAAGCATATTCCTTCCTAAACAGAGGTACTTATAAGACTGCTATCCAGACTCTGATTCATAGTCTTAAGATCTTTGCTTTTTTGGGTAAATGTGTGTGAAATTTGTCAAAAGACTCTGAACCACAGAGACAAGTCCTCCACATATCCCCCAGGGAATCCCAGCCAAGCACAGCAGCTATCTCACAAAGAACCTTCCCCAGTTCATCCCAAGGGCAATTTTATAGCCCACAAATTCCACAACCATCTGATCACATTTGCATTTCTCCAGCTTGGCAAACAGGTTATTGTGGTGGAGGCATTTGAGGACAAGTTGAACATGCCAACTGTGTTGTTCCTGGGTTCCCAAAATAAATGTGGGTGTCATCAAGACATACTGCTACATCCTAGTCTAACATCTTCCTCTAAATATTGTAAATAAAATTCTGGAATGTTGCTAGAGCATTAGAAAGACAAGGAATAGGACAGGATTTACCTGTACCAACTGCAGAAAGAGATCTACTCTCAGCACCCTGTAAGATGAGTGTATGGTCCCTGAAAAGGCATGTTTGTTCAAGAGTTTTATAGAGTTTATTAATGAGATGCAAAGGCTACTAGCTCTCAGCTGTGGTTAGAGCGGGGCTCAATCACCCACACAAAGCTGCAAAAGGCTAGAGCTTTATTTGACAAAGTCATGGGTATCCACTTAAGGTATTGATAGGTGGTAGTTCCTCAGCAATTTTCACTGAGGTAGTCCAATGCATCCCTAACTTCTGGGTCAGACAGCAAATATCTTCTAGAGCCAAACAAATCACTGCTTCAGGTCAGAGGTTAACAGGTGGAGTATGGTGTCTGTACTCCCCTATCAAAGGTAACACAAATACTGTAATATTTCACAGGCAGCAAGTCTGTCACCAGCTTGTGTGGGACACCAACAATCACAGAAAACCCATTTTGCTATGAGGAGGTCCAAGTCTCTCAATATTATGGTCAAATCAAATCCAGCAATATCCTGAACTGAATCGGATTTTTTTGAAAGATCACTGTGAACTCAGAATTGCTGGGCGTACTGGGGCAATACATAGAACATATCAGCTCAAACTGAAGTGACTTATTACAACTTAGAAAGGTGAATCATGAAATACAAGTCTCAACATGAGTAAGCATATGCAGAATGGAGAGCTATCAGTTGACTCTATCATCACACTTGGAGAAAGGGTAGCATAGCTTACACAAGTGAAATTCAGAATTCAATTTGGATTCTCTAAGTTCCTCGATGTGTTGAAGTTTGCCATAGGTGTCTGATTAGGGTAAGGTGTGCAAAATGAAGAATCCTCTGCTAAGGGTGCCTTGTTTGAAAATCAGTCATTTCTCTCATAAGAGAATTAGCTGCCACCAGCCAGTCACAAATCTTGTGCAATATGACCTGCAAGGGTTTACTCTTTACCCAGTGGGTGGCACTTCATTAATCTGAATCATGGCAGCTGGGTGAGTTAGGGAGTCAATGTATCAATCAAAAATTACAGTAGTGATCTTTCAGACAACTGACAATGAAATAATGAATAATAAAATAATAAAATGAATAATAAAAAACCAGCATGCTGAAGATGAACAAATTCACAATCATTTGTATGTGTTATACCCATCACCTGCCTTCTTATTCCTAAGATGTCCTGGTCTCAGACCATGGCCCTTAATCTGAAAAAGCTACAAAGAACTTCATTTCTTTCAGAAGTCCCAGCATTTGAAGACTACGAAAATGAAGATACAAAGTCATAATGACAATCTAATATAAACCAGTAGACAAGTCAGTACAGAAAAGGAAGAGTAAGATGAGGTTACTGTTCCTACAGATGGATCTTCTGTTGATTATTGGGGTCTTCCGCAAGACTCCAAATATTGGACCCCAGGGAAAAAAAAATCCCTTCAGCTGATTTCCTCACCACCTCCTCCTTAATTAGCTCTGTAAATACAAGATCAGGTGAAGGCCATTTGAGGCACTGGCTGCCACTTACAAAACAGAAGCTGCCACTAGCTTCCCTTGACAAGCTCTGCTGCAAAGAAGCCTGAAGTTATGATGCCTCCTGTTCGCTCAGTGCAACATCCTTTTTTAATTCACTGTGCTTTTGTCTTCTCTGCCTCTGAGCTACAGAAAAAAGTTATGCTTCTCTCCATGTCCCCTTCCCATGTCACTCCTCGGGAAGAGCAATCTTGGTGGGCAGTGCTGCAGGCTCCACTACTCATTGGAAGACATGCTCTACAGTGCCAATTCGGGACACAGGTCCACTTCCTGAACGGCTTTGTGACTCTGCTTCCACTGACATTTTACTCTTTGCTCTCCTACACTCTTGGTGATGTCGTATTTCGGGCCCAAAGTGCGAAGTTAGTCGTAAGGAAAGGCCCATTCTCACATGCAGAGCTGTCCCTGCATGTGAATGTTCACATTAGTGAGCACAAGGATATTTAGCTTATTCTGAAACACAGAGACTGGCTTTTCTTACAGCCCACCCATTGATATAGCCATATTTATATTAATACACCGCAAAGGCAAATGTACCCTCAACCCTGCCCAAACAGTGGCTCTGACTGTCAGCTAACACAGCTCCATATATTTAATAAAAAATCCCAAGAAGAGGATAAAGATGAAGCTCATTCTCTATTAATTTTATTATGTGGTAGAAGACAAAAAATTCGTATTAAGATGGCATTCCTATAATCAACCTTAGCTGAATTCAGGGAGGTAAATCAGAGATGAAATGTTTCATTTTGTCACTGAAAGCCCTATCTATTCTGAAGCAATATATTTTTATTAGTAACTTTGAATTCAGATCTCCCCTTTTTGAGGGCATTCCTACTGGGCTGTCCTGTGCTTCTGAATTATTCTGTAAACACGTTCTTAAATATTGTTTCCTCTCCATTGCCAACTCTTCCTTACTCTTGGGGCTAAAGGATCTTTTCACTGACATTTTAAAGCCTTAAAGCAGCTTGAGGGCTGAAGAAAACATTTTTCATGTGATCTTTGAAAAGTTTAGTTGTCAAGGAGACCAAGACCTTAGTGACCAGGTATGGAGTTTTATACAGCACAGTAACATGCTTGTGAAAGAAGGTGCAAGGATGCCAGCATACCTGGAGGCAAACATGCTTAGTGTTTCAAGAGCATCTTGCTTCCTGACGTACCTTTTATTACACAACTAAACAGTGGCTCAGATTTCCTTCTTTTTGGATGGTATCATCTATTGAGTAAAAACACAGTTAAAAGACCTTACTTGGATGATACATTGCCTCAATAAATCACTGGATTGAGGTGTGCTCTGGAAATGTCATTTGCAGACTGACACTTCCCAAGGAAGAACAGGTCCAAGAGCACATTTGATATAATTGCAGAATAAATGACAGTCAACAATTGAAAAACTGGAAAGGTGATCGCCTAACTCCAGACAAAAGGGACACTCTCAAATGACTCTCTCTCCGATATTACTTCTGTTGCCAGGGTTGGCCAATATCACACAATGCACAAACCAAGACAGAGGAAAACAGATGCTTGGCATTTTTAATTTGTACAAAAGTCAAATTTTAAGTCTTTCCTTAGTCTGTTTGCTCACACTGGAAGCCTTTCACAGAAGACAATGCTGTTCTTCCATGACATTAACCACCAAGCCAAATATTTGTAAATATTATAAAAGTAAATGAAAACAGAAGCATTTGAAGTCTGAATGAGCATGGAATTGCACCTTAAATGCACTTAATATCGACTAAAACTTTATAAAGAAAAAATAAATGAAAACTATTTTGTTGTAAAATACATTTCTAAATGTATGCAAGACATGTTAGGATGAACCTTAGGAACCAGTATTCCTCAATGTTTTTGTCAATGATCTGGAGAATATGGTGTGCAGATAATATCAAGGCTTTTTAGATGTAGTCAAATACAACATTGTCATTAAGGAACTCCAAAAGCAGCACTGAGTGAATATGAACAACAATCAGGGGCAGATGAGCTTCCATGTGGATCACTGAAGTAATTTATCAAGTGAAAGGTAACTTAAATTTTGCTTACCTGACACTACAGTGGGAACAGATAGTTACCATTCATGGAAATGTTATTGGAGTCCTCAATAACAGATCTTTGAAATTCTGGGTTTCGTCTGCAACACCAGCCACTTGGTGTTGGGTGTTGTGAGGAAAGATAGTAGCTGCAAAACAAAGAAAATAATTTTGCCACTGGAAAAATCTTGCTTGACTCATATTACGTTTACAGTTTTGTTCTGTGAATTTTAAGACAGAATACAGCAGCAGACAGACTAGAAATAGAAGAAAACCACAATGAGTAACTAAAGTGTTTGAGGGAGTATAGATTTACAAAGAAAGTAGAAAGGACTGGCACTCCAGTTTGAAAGAATATGTCTAAAAGCAAACTGAGATTCACAAAATCATACAGTCAGTAGATCAGTGTTAGCGCAGAATTATCCTTCACAAAGGCCTGCAGCATTGAACCAGAGAGTGCATAGTGAAAATAGCATGAAATGGGCTTAAAACAGGTGGAAAGGAGTACTTTCTTACACAGGGGCTGGTGAACTTCTGGAACATGTTGTTACAGGAGGCAGATTTTTATCAGTGGTGTGCGAGTTCATGGATAACAGATCCATCACAGATAATAAAGTGGATCAGGCAGGCATGTACCCCTAAAATCTCTAATCCAATGATCACAGCCACTCGGGAACACGACAGATTGCGGAGAGAGGCCAGGCTCATGTGCTCCTCTTCACAGAAAACTCCTGCCACTGCCAGAAACGAGTCTTGGGCTAGATGCAGCACTCTTCTGTGCCCACAGGCCATTTCTGCCTTCTTTGGATTTTACATACTGTAAGTGGTAAGAAACCTTTTGTCTATGGTCCATTTTACCATCTCCCTGGAGGACCATATAATGGTCATACAATGGTGTCTGTTTTGTGCAAAATATAGGAGTATTTCTTGGACTTTCAGATGTCCCAGTGCAACTCAACTGCCCAAAGAAGACACATACTGCAGAGGGAGGACTGCTAGTGAACATGCCCGTTAAACTCTGTACTTCCCAAGGATGGTGACAGAGCAGTTAAGGACCACAGAGCAGTGGTCCTTTACTCTGATATGTGTGCTACAGTCTTATTAAATCAGCTAGCTTCTACCCAAATAGCAGTGGCATGCTATATTTCAGCATGGGTTGCAAAGCTGTCAAAAGAAGTGTGGTGTATACTTTAAGCATTGCAGTGGGACCTGAGTATTTTCTTGATGCAATTCAGTGAAGGATTAAAAAGAACAAATTCACTGATCAGCAAAAAAAGAAAGCTCTGAACCTTTTTTGGTTTAGGAGGGGTGTTAAGATTTTAAGCTTTTTCCTCTACATGTACTTGTAGCATCCTCTTTGAGGCCTGAACCTTTTTATCTCTTGATATTGGTATTTTACCAGGTGTGTTAAATGCAGATGAAATGACCAGAGCCATATTTACTTAACAGCTAGTAATTCAACTTGTGAAGTACATTACCATGCTAAAGCATCTCTGTTTGTGTATCAGTATTGACTGATGTCATCAAAACAAAGAGAAAACTCTTCACTATTTGCTGTGCACAGCATTGCAAAGGAACACATACCAGCATTGGTTCAGGGAAAGTTGTAGAAGAACATTGGCTGGTTTTACAAGGTATCTGTATATTTGTTGAAGTCATGCACACATACAAAGAGAATATGGAATTTATATGAGAAATATGTGATACAAAATGACAAATAATTAAACACCATATGTTATTTGAAATAGTGTTGGTTTTTTTTTTAATCTCTGCTTGATTAGTACATTTCTTCTAAGGAAGGCCAAATGTATTTTCCAACTTATTGGTCCATTGTTCAAGAATCTAGTTTTAGGTGTATTTTAAAGATGAAAAACGGCAGACTGCAGCAAGTTTCTACTCTGTACGAGTACTAATAAAAATGCCTACCTAGTAAAAACTCTTCTATGTACTCCATAGCCTTGCAACCAGCATGCATGTCACATCACGCCCAGCAACAGTGGCCTGGAATAAATATGAGTAAAATTTTGATATAGCAAAGAACACAAACACCAATACTGGTGCATGTTTCATTAAAACAGAAGAGGAGAAGTGTATGGTGAGTAAGTATAACTCATGGTAAAATGAAAACTTCTTCTTCTACGCAAGGAAAGAATATTTCTTAGCTGAAAAGTTTTCAGCATTACTTGGATCTCCTGAAGTATGTTGAACAACCATAGTCTGAATTCTCAGTCTTCTGATAAATAACATTCCATTTTTCTAATGCTTCCTAGTTATTCAGTATTTCTACATCAATACCTACATCTCTTCTTTCCAAGAGGGAGCTTTCGTGTTGTAGTTTTGAAGTAATGGTAGTTAACAGAGTTGTCTACATTCTGCTTAAAAATCACATTTTCAAAAATATTGAGTTAGCTTGCATTTGTTTGGATTTTTCTTTTATTTTAAGTATTTTTAACTACTGCCTTTAATTCAAAGCTTTAGGGCTGGGGTGTTAAACTCGCGGCCCACAGACCAAATCTGGCCCTCCACCTTGCTTTATCTGGCCTGGCACCTTGTTTCTCCCCATTGGCAGCACCGAGCTCCTTGTGTGTGATGCACATTACGCTGCAGGAACAGCAGAACAGCAGGAGCTGTGAGTTTGACGCCCCTGCTTTAGGGTATCAGCTGTCAATTGCTTTGGGGGACTATTAGTTGCCTGTATTATGCCCAAATCGCAAATGACAACGTATTTTTGCAAGGAAGAGGTGGCTGAATCTTGTTTTTTGTTGAAGAGTTTTGATTGTTTATTACTCATCTGCTAATTTCTTTTCCTATTGGCAGTGAGAGGGAAAGGGCAAAACAAGGTTAAAAAATGGTAGAGAACTATCCTTCATAATGATTGCACTGCACCATTATTCAATAACACAGAAGCTGATCAATTCAGCTCATTCAGAAACTCAGTAGCACTGTATGGTCAGTCAAAGGATTTCCCAATGGAAATTTTATAATTTTTTACCCATACAAATTCACCCTTCTTGCATCTCCACCACTATATTCATCAAGTGCATTTTACTTAAAAAATGAACACACTCATAAATCTCAAAATTTTCCTCTAAAATGAAAGACCTCACACATAATCTACTTTTATAAGTAATAGACTCTTCCATGAAATGCCCCCTCTTTCTCATCCTGTCCATCCTTTCTCATCAGTCTAGCAGAGATCACTTTGAGTAATAACTTCATTTTGAATGGAAATGCACATGCTTTAAAAATAAAAATTACTACATTTATAGCTTTTTTATTAGTTCATCATTATTTTACCGTAGCAGCAAACATAGAAAAGTTCTGCTTAAAATGTTAAAGTTCTGGGCTAAGGAGTAAACCTAGAACACATACACACACACACAGAGCCACTTGTTTCCTTACTGAGTTGACATGACCTTCCACAGCAATAAGGACTGTGCACATAAGCAGAAGTAAGGAAGGATGGGGTAAGTATAACTCTTTTAAAATAAAGAATATGTTTCTATTATAGTTGACATTCCTAGTCTTCTCAAAAGAATAAAAAATGATCTTTCAATCATGTCTCTGTTTAATTTTCCTCTCCATTTGAAGGACTAAAATTGATGGTGGGTTTTGATTCTTATTATTTTTTTTCCTAGCCCCACATCGATTGAAGTATCATAGCAGACTCATTTCAGACACATTTATTAGAAATGTGATTGGTATAATAACACAATTAATTACTTATCTGACCCATTAATTTTGTGTATGTGCGCAAACCTAATTGAAGCAGCCTACACTGAATCTAGGACCTCATTTTACCAATCAAAAAATAATTTTTGGATACTCTTGACTGCTGAGTCTGTGTGATGGTGAAAAACACTGTTCACACCTCACACATCTGTTTATTATTCTCACTTGTCTTTCTCAGTCCCAAAAAGACTTTTAAACACTGCCCCTGAAAGATTCCTATGACCTTTGTTTTCTTCCCTCAATAAAAAAGGCTATCAATAGGCTTCCATAAATAACAGTTCTCGATCATTTGACATAATTTACCTTTCCACCATCAATCTAAATTTATTCAATAGATTCTTAATTATTCTAAACCCATTATCGAATGCTATTATAAATGTTTAAATAATATTTGATATAATCCTGGTCCCACTGAAGTTAATGGGAATATTGTTGTTGACTGAACTAAGAACAAGATAAAATTTATATTGTTTAATTTGCCACATATGACTGTCAGGTAAAAACAACTTAGTTAGTATTCAGAGGTACTAAACAGACCCAGCTTCCAGACTAGAACTGACAGGGCCACAACACTTCTCTGGAGAAGTCTGCAAGGCTGTGCAGCACTGTGGGTGGGTGGAGAAGGGAGCAGTCGCAGGGTTGTGCACTCTGCTGCGTATTGGCAGCCGCAGAATGCTTCACATGCTCTGGGGATGCTCACAGCCTTTAAATGGAGCACTTGAGTCAGGATTTGACAAAAGGACAGGAAAAACAGAAGTGAGAAAAGAGAGAAAAAGCCTTCCTCGATGTGAGAACAAACTAGATACATTTTCTTTTCAAATTATTTGATAAAAAATATGGACAATTATAAGCAAAACATATTAAAAAGTCTTTGTGAAAGAGAGATGTGGGCATTGATCAGATCCAGTTCAAAAAGATATACAATTTTCAAACCAGAAACTAAATATTATTAATATGAAGATTTTTGGCTGATGATCATTTAGCTCTCATTAAAATTTAGAAAACAAATTGCAAGATTTTATCAGACTACCATCAATATCCATGGTTATTTTTATGCTATGAATAAAGCCAATCATTAAAATAAGGGGTGCCTAAACTGTAAGTTTGGTTTACTTACTTTTTTAAATGTTTCCTACAAGTCTAATATTTTCTTATAATCTCTCATACAATACTAACTTTAGAAGTAAAAAATAAGAAGCAGGTTAATTTGTGACATCTTTGTTATGTTCACAGCCAACACGTAATCACACTTATACACTATAAAATCTCACAGTGTATTACTTACAGACTTCTGTGCAGGTCCCTCACTGGAGGCTCTGGCTTACTGGAGTGACATGTTCCATGCAGACACCCAAAATTCCTACTGAGACCTCAGCTCTATTTCCCCCCACCGAGAAAAGTCCTCTGACCACTTCCCCATTTTTCACAGCTGTACTCATCCCAACAGGCTGCTACTTTTTAGCACTATAATCAATAAAGGCTGCCCAGGGGGCTGTTTGGGGAGAGAAAGAGAAAAGCAACACCTAACATACTGCTACTGCCTTATAAAGCAGAGGGGCAGAATGGGCTATTGAAAGTAACCACAACTATTCCAATGGCTTCAAGTACCAGGGATTTATTCCCACTTCCTCTCAGTATCACTCTACCCTCTTCTCACTGTTGATAACCTCTTTCTAACCCTGCTGTCTCCTCTGAGCCTGAAAGAAAGCTGACCCTCAGCTTCTTCCCAGAAGTCAAGGGGAGAAGGTATTGAGACACTGAACACAAGGTCCCTTATCACTGAAGCATGTCTGGATATGATGAGCACAGCAGCAAAGCCTGAGATGCAGGAAGAAAGGTCATAGGTGATTTCATTTTAAAAGACATGTGCAAACAGAAAGGACTGAATTCCCCAGTAGGCTCATTTGCTGATATTTCAACTTGTATCTAGAGCTACCAGGTTGGAGTCCTGATAATGAGTTTCTGGCTATCAGAGCTGGGTATCCTAAAAATATAGTGCCTTATATCCTTCAGCACTCGGGATATTTATTTTTTTTTATCAAAGCTCTGATCCATCCAGCCCTTCAGCTCCTCATGAGTCTGCACGTCACAAGTGTTCTTCCTTCTAGATTGGTGGAAGTATCTTGCCAGTGAACAGTACTACTCCAAGTGAATTCAGAAGAAAGGTTGCATTGTCACTGAGCAGAGACATAAGATTCCTACAGGTGGAGTCACTAAAAGGCTCCTTTCTATCTCCTTTTCATTGACCCACAATATCCCACAATGTAAAGAAAAGCATCTAGAAATCTACCCTACATCACTGAGGAAGATGCTTGGAAGCTCTCCAAAGACCTCCCAAATTATACTGCTGGTTTTTACTGCCCCTTGTTCCAGCCAAAGGTGAATTGTCTTCAAGCTCGTCCCTAGAAACAGATTTCAAGACCAATAACATATTTCTGAATTATTGGTAGGAACTTCTGGTCTTAACTTCCCTCATGACCCCAGAGGAAGAAGCACATTCTGCAGTTCTGGTCCTAATTTTACATTTGATGTCTCATCTGTTTTTTAACTGTGAGGGTTCTACTGTACTGTGTTGCCCCATGATATTCTATTCCACTGTAACGTATATTAATTAATTAAAATTTGCTGCCCAAATCAACCTACTTATTACAATTGCTTACATTAGTCCTAAGCATAAGCACTGCAAACAAATCAATAGGAGTTTGTGTCCCTTTGCTAGACAACTGGTGTTTTTGACAGTGACTAATGACAACACTACATTTTCATCATCTTCCTAATCTTGTGGTTATACAGCTCTCCTCTAGCCTGGTATTTGTGTTGGAAGAGAATAGCAAATACACACTACAAAGTGCCTACTACAAAGCAATGTTTGTATTAAAAGCACTTTCAGGCATTTATTGTATTTACTCTAGGTCATCAAATACATCCCCTGCTGTGAAAGAGCGTCTTTGTTGTTCTTAGGCTCTTCTTCTACTTGTTTCATCTTCCACAAAGAGAAACATCCTTATCTGTGCTTACCCACTCTAACACAAACTGTAATCTTCAGCTTTTATCGGTATTGTTCTTGGGGGAAAATACACCATTCCATATGAGCAGAGATAAATCTGAGTAAAATATGTTACAAATGCATGAATCTGCAGCAGTACAGCTCTTAAGCATGTTCTGAAGGTTTCAAATCTCTGCATTGTCAGAGCCATAAACAATATATCGTGTTGCAAAAACCTTGATATAGAATAGGGTTTTAATTTACTTCTTTAAAAAGAAGCACATAAATAAGTATGTTCTTAATGTTGACAATTTTCTGCCATGACACTAAAACTCTGAGGAAAGCAAGACTTGACTGAAGGATAGCACTGCTTGGACTCTCCAATTGCAAAGGAGCATCCATAAAGCTCACATGCCTTGTAGCTACAAAAGATTATCCTTTATCCATCATCTCTCTCTGCTCTTTGGAAATGCTAGTCTATTGTATATAAAAACTGTGCCTGTCCTGTCTGCTAGAAACCATCACCAAGCATCTCCAAATTGTTTTCCTCAGTGTTTATGTGCTTCTTAGCAGTTGATATTTTTAAATGCTATTACATTATACTTCCATAGTTGAGCTCACCTATAGGATCAGATTTGTGCATTCAAATATTCAGCTAAAGACACAAAAAGATTCAAAAGTGTGACTGTTCCATGTATATTAATCTCGACTGTCACTTCCCAACTCTTAAACTGAGAGTTAAATCAACCTCTCCATGACATTTACTCAGGTTGCTTTAAGTTCAGCTTCTTGTCATCAGCACATATGGACAGCTGGATGTCTTGGGACAGAGGAATATGCTGGCCATGAGCAGAGCTGCAGCAGTTCTCAACACCAAGCAAGACTAGGACTGGTGGGATCTTTCACTCTTGGCTTTGCTGACTTACCACATTCACACAACATCCATGAAATGGGTTGCATTATAAATATCTAAATAATACTTTATTTACTATTTTATTATTTGAAGGAAACAAGGATTCAAAGAAAAAAAGAGTATTGAAGTTCTGCATTCTAAAGCTTCAATTGTGTTTATAGGGAAAAATACGTTTTTTAAATCCTTAGTTTCTGTACAATCTTTAAAGCAATGTTAATCTCTTCTCAGAGTCATTCAAATCGTGGATTGTGAATATTTTGCAAGTCCGTAAGTAAGGTCTTTATTTTAAGTGTCTGTATTCTAGGAACACATCTTAAAATACACCTTTTTGAAAGTGCGAGTGTTTGAGAATGGATGGGTGGGAGGGAATAACGGAGGTTTCTTGATATCTCTGTAGAACTGAACTTTGCATTGGGCATCCACTAGTTTGTCATTTCTCTGAACTTTCAAAAATACTTCAAAATATTTTTTAGCTTTTTTATTTGACCTTAAAAAAAACACACCAGATTATAAAAAAAAAAACAAACGAACAAACAAAAGCGAAAACAAACAAAGAAAACCCCAATAAATTTGTACAGTGTTTGCATTATTAACAAAAGAAGCATCACCTCAGTGGCTGTTTGCCTAATCAAAACACATGTACCATAAATAATGGAAAAGAGGACATCTCCTGACCTCAAACAAAGAAAGCTTACTTTCTAAATTGTGGAGACTACTAAAAGACAGGAAGCTACATGCAGAATTTACTCTCAAGAGTTTACTGTGGGTGATTGATCAATACCAAGGAAAGGGACTAATCTGAGAGCAGCTTCTTCTGACACAGAAATCCATCACATCTCCCTTTCCAGAAAGGCCCAAAGAGATGGTGAAAGAGGAGCGAAGGGAGCCAGATCTGCCACCAGAAGTACAATCCAAACTAAATAGGAGCTTATACAGCTGCAAAGGCAGTTTTGAAAGAAGACAATCTGGACCTACTTCACACATATCGTTTACCTGGGTGCATGCAGGAAGCCTGACAAGGACATATCAGGTAACACTGTGCTGGCATAGCTACTCCAGCACATCTGAAACATGCTCAGCTTATTGTACACAGATTGACCTACAAACAGCCCAATGAGCTAGTTCATCACATCAGCTGTTTGTGATCTATGCAAAGACACAGCTAGTTTTGTGTGAGCCCACAACCTGAACCAAACCCTAGCGAAGTGAAAGACCACCATCCAGGGCAGTAGGCAGTAGATAACACCAGGAAGAAAAGTAGCTCTGCTGCCAACATTGGTAGAGTTGATAGACCTGAATTCCTACATGGATATTTAAAGAAGCACTGTTTCAGCTACTACTGGAGTTATTACGCTACTTATTACTAAAAACAGAAGCAGGAAGGTGTGACTATGCTTAATCCTACAAGGTGCTGAGCAATCTTAAATTAGAGGTGACTTAAAAATTTTAGTGGCCAAAGAACAAGAGTCTCTTTGTCTAAAAGGATTAAAACCTTCCTTAACACCACAGATAAGCATGTTCAGAAAAAGTAAAGTTCACAGCAAGAGTTCTTTAATTAGAGGACATATTAGCAAATAGGGTAAGATTTTAATCACAAATTCACAAATATCTAATAATATAGAGCACGACACAGCAAAACAATCGTACTGCTATAATACTTTATGTTCATTCTTGAAAAAGACCAGCATTCAGTCTCAGAATAGTTATCTTAGTACCGTAGTGACGGTAACCCATTCGAGTCATGCCCTTATTTTCCTGGCTGTTTTGTTAGAGAAGTGAAACATTACATTCTTCCAGTACTTTCTTTTTCTTTTTAAGCATACAATGGACTAAATTCTGACCTTGGTTACACCCATACAACTTCAGAATTTTATGAATGAAACTAACAGCAAAATAGGACCTACTTTGCGAGTTTATTTCAGCATATGCTTAAAACTGAGCTAACCAAGCAGGACAAGGTTTTGTGTGCAAAAGAGTTTTGTATTTGTTTTTATTGTAAAAACACTTTTTTCTATCTCCGCCTCACTCCTTTAAAAAAAAATAAAGACGAAGCAAGCAGGAACAATGCTAATTGCATTTTGTAAGCAGTTTAAGAATGGGCAGGAGGATGGGGAGGCATGGAAAACAGGCCCCTGCAGAAAATGTGTGGAGGGTAAAACAAAGTTCTCCTGAGATGGATAGAAGTCTCTGTTTCACAGGCTTTCAAATGAATGGTTCAGATGTTGTGAACACAATGGATAGTAATGATGATTACTTTTGCCAATGCCTATGGTGATGTTATAAGCCAATTATATTAGTCATTTACGCAAAGGCAAGATGCCTTTGATAGCTACTATTTGGAGCAACAATTCAGCATGTTGAGTCACTGTTAAGTCACTCTTAGAGCTAGACTGCGATTCAACTTACACTCAAATGAGCCTTCAGCAACTTCATTGAACACAGCAGCTTTAATCTGCATTTAAATCTCTATCCAAAAATCTGGTTCTGGCTATTCTTTTGTATATAAATTCCTTTTTATTTTTCACAGATCTGTTTTGAGTTAAATCACCTAGTCCACACTTTGTGGGATTACATTAGTACACTTTTTGTACCTGAAGATACCTGATGGCCATAAAAATGATTCATCTCCATTTAGCTTTATCTATTTTGACATTTCCTATTCTGATACTTTCGAGCCATTTATTTCTCAATAAAAGATAGAAAATCCTGATGTATTACTGGCTGGGAATACAGGCACCAAAATACCAATTATATCACTGAAAAAAAACCTCCTTTAAATCCCTCTTGAGAAATATAACCAAGCACCAGATTTTCATGAAAATCTAAGTGTCCATCTTGTTAAAAAAACAGGGTCATCCCAATAAACCTCATCAAATTCCCACAGGATTACGAACAACTTTTCAGAGAGAGGAAAATGGGAAAACTAATGTTAATACCTGATAATTTAAAAGGACTTGTCTCCAGGGGTTTCTAGATGTTCCTGTCCAGAACAACTCCTGTATCATTAATAGAAGACAGATCTGGCAACTAACAACCTATTTTAATATTTCAAGTTATATTCTCTTCTGTAGCTCAAGATTTGCTTGTTAAGAGTGAGACTGTGAGAACATTTAGGCCTCCAGTCTTTGGACCCATCAAACCCAAAAAGGTAAGACTGAGAGCAGCCAACCAGCTGTTTTAATTTGGTTCCTTGCACAAATGCTTACCAAAGCCTCTGCCAGAAAAGCTCTGCTCTGCCATAGCATCCCAGTAAGCTGATCGTGTCCCACCATCCTAACAGAGCTCTGTTATCCCCAGTGCAATCCTTCCGTTGGATAGTGGAGGGCAACCAACGCAGGAGACATCCACCAACTTTGTTCTAGCAAGTAATTCTTTAGTACAGAAGTTAATTCTCTACCAGTGGTAGGGCATAAAATGGCCCTCGAGCAAGCCCCTTCTTCTAGGGCTTCAAGTCCACAGATCTACAGGCCCACAAGTGTCACAAACATCTTCTAAATCTAACATAATTCATGGCTGCAATGGTAGTAAAGTGAGATTCCTCAGTTACTGTAACTTGAAACTCAATGAGATAAATTGCACTATTTGTGCCCTTTTCAAGAGCTGCACATACCAGACAGCACTCTGATTGTGACTGACTGGTCTTCCTAAGGCTAAATGCTCCAGAGCCTGCCCAGCCAGGAGCTCGGAATTATCCTTCCTCAACTTCTCAGCAAGTAAAGCCTGATTTCTACCCTCCAGGTCATCTGGGATTCTTTACAAGTCTGTGAGCCTGATTTCTCAATAACTGTACTACGGTTTTCAGTTGTAGAGAAAATAAAATTGCATCCATGATGAACTTTCTTTGTTTTCAGTTTCTCTCCCTACCTTTGACATATTAATCCATATTAATCCAAAGCTTTCAAACTTTGCATACATGACAACTACTGTGACTAAAATCCCATCAAGTTTTTATTAATAGCCATCGAATACTTAAACGTGATATTGTGGGGAAGATTAGAGCTGTCAACATTGTTAATAGAAAGTAAATATCCTGTCAATTGTATCAGGACATCCTCAGACTCAGGCCACTTGAGCCTTGCATTGCTGTGCATTAGGAAGTTCTCCAATAAGAAGAAATAGCAATTCACATGACAAGGATACAAGAAATAAAATTCAGAAATCATTCTTGGTCTCTGTTCACTTCCATGAGTCAGTAATTTTTACAAGTTACCTTCGTTGTGTATTTTCACTTCATAAATCATTGAAATTGTTTTCAAACACAAAATTGGATACAATTCTTATATTACCAAGCAACATACAATTCTCATTAGCAAGAAAATGCTTATATTTTTATATACAATACACACAGTAAGTATATTAAATAATACAATTTATTTCAAACTTAGTAATTGCCAAGATCACTGAACACACAATATCCTTTGCTTCACAAATCACTGTCCATTTTCCAGCATTCAGACTGGCCTTGGTGCTGCTATTACTTTTTTTTTCTCAAGGGGTCAGTTCATTGTCTGATTCCTTTGAACTTTGGTTGATGCCAAGTGTTTAGAGATGGATGAATAGTGGTAATAGCATAACACACATTTCACAAAGAAATGACTTTTTGAAGGTCAGTTGCAGGAGGTTGAAATGCTCTCTGAGTGAATGTGGATTACAGGAGAGGACTTGATTCTTGACCTACAGGCTTTTTGTGCTTGCTAATTTTGAAAGACGCTTTAAAGTCATTCCTGGAGGATCTTTCTTACTTGTAGTATCTTTTATCTAAAAAAACCACCACATTTGATGACACTTTTGCTTCAGAAAAATCACTTTTTGAGTTTGAAAGTCATAAGAACACCCCTCTTTTGGATTATTTTGTAGCTGGGTCTTTGTGAGTTCCTTAACTTTCAAACAGTAACTGTTCATATTTATACATCTTGTCTTCTAGGCAAGAGTGTTCGGTATTTTTTGAGTAGCCAGTATGCTGTGAAATCCTATCCGACACTCGTCCAGATAACACTGGCACCCAGCTGTGTAGCTGCAGTTTGAGATCCATCAATATTCAAAATTCAGTCTTTCCAAATTTTGTCAAGACTTTGGTTAGTTACAAACTGTTTCCTTCACAAAAAGGAAATATATATTCGCTATAAAGCCAGCGTAAAAATTACTTCTTGCCATATGTTGGTATTTCTGTTGTTTGTGTTTTGTTAAATCAGTAATGTAGAAATGGAACTGCAAGTTAAGTTCAGGATTTTTTTTTTTTAAAGGTAACCATCTTTCTATATAACTGATGAGAACTGAAAGTGGAAGGAGAGCAAGGACAAGGTTAGAGTCTCTGCTAAGGGAAAGGTCAGTTTGACTCCTTCACCATGTGTTTGGCTGGCCGAGCAGCATGCACCTTGTCCTGCAGCTTCGCTGCACTTAGGAGGTGATGCCACATGGGAAAAGAGAGAGACTAATTCAACTCAGGGATTAAGAAATAAAAGCATTAGATCTCATTAGCTCCGCTGCTCTTGGAAAAACCACCCCTCTTCTCCCCTGCCATCACTAGGCCAGTCAGATTTTCTTTCAATATATTGTAATATTGATCCTTACAGTTCTCAGTGCAATCTGGCAAGTCCTAAATTTTCTGATATTGAGGACTAGTTTGTGACTTTTTTTTCATTCCTGTTCTGATAAAGAGTTGCTCACTTAAGTAGTCTCATTAACTCCACTATTCATGTAAGCCACCTGCTGTTTGCTTGAGCAAAGAATGCATAAAAGTGAGCAAGAGCTTTGGGAAAAGTAAAATTTCCACTTATACAGTTCACACACCCAGTGCTGCATGTATTGTTAACAATGGCACTACAAACACTTCCCATAAAAGAACATTTGGGACCAGATCCTTAGTTTTAAACTCAATAAGAGTATGATTTCAACAGAATTCTGGATCAGGGCCATAAAAAGCAAACTACTTATAGAATCCAACCTTTTAAAAAATGACCGATTGCTAGAAGGTGTATCACCAACCTTCAGTATTTTAACACCACACCCTGACATGTGCAATTATTCATTATTCTGTGGGAAAAAGACCTTTATATGTAAATCCTGGGAATGGAGCAGATTAAAATCGGGTAGTGTACTTAAACACATTTGTAATAATTAATAAAAAATTACAAACAGGTGAGAGAGGATAACTGCCTCTGAAACATTTATTCTACTAGTAATTTTATTACTGTTGAATTCTTGCCAGCCAGGAAACACCTAGAGGCTCATGTTTCACACCCAGTATTGCAGAGGTGAAAAGGTAGAACATTCTGCCTTAACAAGTATGCAAAGAGCAACTTCAAGCGGAAACAAGTTTAGCACCCAGCTCTTAATGGCTCAAACACAGAGAAACTCTCCATAATAATTTGCTTGGTTGTGCAGCTTCTGCAAGACTGTAAGTTTCTGCTTTGGATCTTGGCTGAAGGGAGGCATGCAGCACACACATGCTCCCCAAATCCAATTGCTCTACGATGATTTCCACTAAGCGGCTACTTTTGCTGTCTGACTTCCTGCTAGTAAAAAAAAAAAAGCATATCACAAGTTTATATTCAAAGAGAGCTAGCTAAAGAGCTACGCTATAGTCACGCAGGGTACAAACTACATCTTTTCTAAACCCAGCTACAAAACGCTCTAGTGGAATAATTATTCATCTCTTCAAGAATAAATCCTTCTGTTGTAATATCCTATACAACCCAGAGGCACCACAAGCATAGTGATCTCTCCAGACGACAGTAATTCTCACTATCCTTATCAAAAATGACAGTTGTTCTTTGAAGCAGATTGCCGTGGTAAGCCACTAGCTGAAAAGGCAGTTTTGTTCTGTCACGATAGGAGCCTATCCCAACTCTGCATACACTAGCATTTTCCTTCTGTGAATGCAAACAGAATAAATCTTTTCAGTTTCTTCCTGAGACTTGTATTTGTGTTCATTATCTGTGAAGTTGACTTGGAAGTCTAGATACACAGAACAGAGCAGACAAGGTTGATTTAAACGAAGGGAGCACTGAAATATTCACTCAGCATCAGCCAGATCCCCCCTTCACCTGTGACTATAGGGTCTTAGACATGCCTTTATTTACTATCCAGAAGTATGTCTATTTAGGATTCTCAAATAAGCACTGATAAGGTATTTGTTCACTAATGTTGATACATGTATTTCTTCAGTGCATGTTTTGTAGTGGTGACAGAAAAAAACATGAACTGTTAACTCACAAAATGGCACTAAAAATGTTTCTGTACTGTAACTGACGTCATCTCTGCCACGAGAAAGAACTGGGATTTGGTTTTGCTTTTTAAATACAAGGCCAAAGCACTGGCTTTAATGCAGATAAAAATATTGGCACCAGTATTGACGTTACTGCAGCTAGTACCACATAATCCTCCTGCCCAGAGTACTGGCACAGATGCAAGTAGACACACCTTGAAAGGAACTGGTTACAGACTGAAGTCTGTCCGATTTGGCCCAGGAAGAACAAGGTTTAAAATAAGTACTAGTAAAATGGCATTTTGAATGCCAGTCTACATAATCTAGCACTGCAAACTGCTCTTGTATTTTTTCCTTGGGCAAAATGAAAAAGTGAAAAATGAACATGCTCTTGGGTATGATATATTCTCATAACAATCGTAGTCAAAGTACAGAAACTCAACACAGTTAACAGGGAGAAGGAAAGCCTTCTATTCAACCTATGGTAGCATGGAAAAACCCCAGATGTTCTGGGTACACAGACCCCTCTTAAGATAGAAATAGAAGCTTTATTTTTACATTATGCTTGTCATTGTTCATATAGAGACTGTGAACAATACTTCGCTGCTGAGATGACCAGTAACACTGCAGAGAGCACAGCCCTGTCATAGTCCAAATGTTTAATGAATAACACACAATCACGAAATAACAAAAATAAATAGATCTACTCACAGATAATTCATAGAACAGCGAAAGACATACTAATAAGATGAATCTTTAAGCTATATACACAGCTGGGAGAGATAGAATTCATCTAGCTGTATGCATATATTTGTGGTGTCATTCAGATATAGTTTGCACCAGGAAGAAGGGAGGAGTCTTATCCCCTGTCATCTTGCACATGATGAAATCATTTTTGTCTGCGCAAAGCAAACTTGGGTTCTTGATCCACCAAAATTCTACATTCAAATTTAAGCATTCTACATCTACTACACAGTGGTCTAACTGACCAAACATATTATGACCTCCAGTATATTGTTGGCCTGGGTATGGAGCTATACATGATTAGCTGCAAAATATAGTTCAAATTATTTTTATAAATAGAAAATGTGTGGGGAGAGAATGGTGGCTTATGATAATTAAGGGGATTTAGTATTATATATATAGGGAGAATTTATACTTTGTTATAATTTGTTAGCACTCTGGACACATCATTTTTCATCATGTACTTTGAATGAGAGAAAGATACACTGTATAAGAATCCTCCATGCTTGTATTATAGCATCGTTCTCTCTTAATAGCCTTCTGGCTATCCACATGCTTCATAGTAGAAATTATCTGCCAAAATCGCTTAATGTCGAAGATATCATGGGACCGCAGGAAAAAGTCCACATTATAGTTTGTCTTCATTTCCTCTTCAATTTCTTTATTTTTCCATCAATCACAATAGTTGATTCCCTAATAGTGCCCTTGAGAATCCCTACCAGGAAAGCAGAAAGTCCACAGACTCTTTCTTAGTCAGATGTTTCAAGCGTACAATGAGGATCTTGTAAAACTTCTCTAACACAAAATGGATCATTCAGGTCTCAAAATGTTTAATATAATCACTCCTCCAGTCAGCCTAAGTGACCACAATCCTCAGGGCTGCAGCCCTTCCCCTCATTTGCTGAGGTGTTGAAAATATCAGGGCTAATCTTAGATTCATATAGGATTTTTTAAAATAAGTTGCTTGACCTTTGTAATTCACAGCTATTCCAATAGATGTAAACCAATTACAAGGAAAGTTTGTCACAATTTTTTTCTTTGGGATATTCATGGTCTTTCCTGCTACTGTCATCCAGAGGCAGCTTTCAAGATTCAAGAAAATCTATAGCTATTGCTGCTCTGACCTCAAACCATTCTGTGACTACAGTTTATCTGTAGCTACAGCAGCTACAAGTTCCCTCCTGGCTGCATGCTGGCAGAGGAAATTTCTTCTCTCATAACAATAATAGATCAGCAGTAAGAATAATACTTGGCTCTGATGAAATGCTTTTTATTAACTGCTTTCATGGAGTTTTACAAAGGTGAGGGAATGTTACTGCCATTCTCATTGGGAAGGCTCAGGCACTGGGCAATGCTATGAATTCAAGGTCATCCAGCAGCTGGGGCAGAGCTGGAAATACAGACTTGGTTTTCTAAGGCCACACATAAGATACTAACCTTATTAACATGAGTCAGTATCGTTCAGTAGGTTAACCAACCAATCAAATACTTTTCCCATTTTCCATTTTAATGTTGACTCTGATATCTATTCCTCTAATAGCCTTGGTTAAGCCACAGGGAGGAATTATTTTGAATAGGCCAATGACAAGGTTTTCTTATCCACACACACACACAATTTAGGCTTTCATAATTTGCTTCCTGATTCTTACACTTGCATAAGGACACACATATTTAATAACTAACTTTTTAAATTGTGTAACTTTATATTGACAACTCCTGACTGACACAATATCTAGATCTGCACCTATAACAGAATTTAAGGTGCAAAATAAGTTTTACACTTATCCACTGTAAAAATATGCATACACAGGAGAACTACCCTTCAGAAATATGACCTAAAATGATGCCGAATGATACATGATTGTTGCCTCTAAGACTCCATCTTATTTGAAATTGCCACTTAAGTATCCTAAAATAGGAACAGTCACAGACCACATTATGAATAATATAATTGAGTTAAATTTTCCAGGAGGTTGGAGGAGTTATTTCATTGACCCAAGACCCAAACTGGTCTTCTATTTGCTTATTCTGTTTGAAAACTTGTTAGTTATGTCAACAAAGAATACAAGTAAGTTTTTAAAGTATTTCACGATATTAAGGCCTGAGCAGATTCTTTCAACAGTTTTCAGCATCACTTCAATATTCTTCTGTCACACAATTGTGCTCTGACATGGGTATTGTGCACATGGAGCTTATGTCACTCAGCAAAGTATTTCCCTAGATTTCATAGAATCATAGAAACGGTTGGGTTGGAAGGGACCTTAAAGATCATCAAGTTCCAACCCTCCTGTTATGGGCAGGGGCACCTCCCACCAGACCAGGCTGCTCAAGACCACATCCAACCTGTCCTTGAACACTTCAAGGGATGGGACCTCCACAACTTCCCTTGGCAGCCTGCACCACTGTCTCACCACCTTAATTGTCAAGAATTTCTTCCTAATCTAAATTAGGAAGAAATCTAATCTAAATCTTCCCCCTTCCAGTTTAAAGCCATTCCCCCTTATCCTATCACTACTTGCCCTTGTAATACATCCCTCCTCAGCTTTCTTGTAGATCCCCTTCAGGTTCTGGAAGGCCGCTATTAGATCTTCCCAAAACCTTCTCTTTTCCAGGCTGAACAAGCCCAACTCTCTCAGCCTGTCCTCGTAGCAGAGGTGCTCCAGCCCTCTGATCATCTTCATGGCCCTCCTCTGGACCCATTCCAACAGTTCCATATCCTTTTGTTGGGGATTCCAGAACTGGACACAGCACTGAAGATGGGGTAGCACAAGAGCAGAGGGAGAGAATTACCTCTCTTGACCTGCTGCTTACGGTTCTTTTGATGCAGCCCAGGACACAGTTGGCCTTCTGGGCTGTGAGCACACACCGCCAGCTCATGTTGAGCTTCTTATCAACCAACACCCCCAGGCCCCTCTGCATAGGGTTGCTCTCAATCATGTCATCCCCCAGCCAGTATTGAAACCATGGATAGCCTCAACCCAAGTGTAGTATCTTGCACTTGGCCTTGTTGAACCTCATGAGGCTCACACAGGCCCACTTCTCCACCTTGTCCAGATACCTCTGGATGATAACCTGTCACTGCAATCAATTTTACAGTGCCATCAGCCTTTGGTGGAGACACATCCTTGATTATGTGTCTAGCAGCTGTGATACTGTTATACCACAGATCCCTGGGAAGCATGTCTGTGTCATGTTGTGAATCTAGGAAGGGTTACACATGATTTTTTGCTTTTCAAATCCCTTGCTACAATAGGCAGAACGTTCAGGTCTATAGAAAGACAATCTGTAATTTTGCCCAGCATTCACTCTATAAACATTATCTGAAGGTGATGGGATAATCTAAAGACTCTCTCAATGGGAACAACTTTTGTACTCAAAGGTGTAAAAACACTGCTAATATCTCCTTAAGTTCTCATCAACTTTTCTCATTATGGTCTCTATTATACTGTCATTATTGAGCCTGAAAGCTAAGAGAGTATCCTTCTATCAACAGCATTTCTAATGTTGCCACCACTGTAATATTTCTAGACATTAGGTAAGGTTTGGATCTTTCTTTACTTTTCTTGGTTATCCATGATGGAACTGGACTAACTGGGGGAAACCTTACAGCTATTTTGTTTTAAGAAACATACTGTGGGACACATTATATTCAATGGGCACATATCCTTGATTTCCTGTTCTTAACATTTTTGGTGGAGTTACTTGAGAAGTAGCAGGTAGCCTCCCAAAATTCCAAATACAGTTTAACCCTTTTATGAGAAAGGTTGTAAATACAAACACAGAAATAAACACTTAAGTGAAAAACACAGGCTGTGAAAGGGGAAATACCTATAACGGGAATAGACTTTGGAAGTGTTCCTATTCTTATTACATTACAGCCAAAGCTACTAAACCGTCATTCTGCAAAGGTGTAACACCTAGTGTAAGTGACATGGAGAACTGTGAAGTTTCCTCATACAGTATAGCACCATTACAGAAACACCTGTGTTAAAAATAACATCAAACTCATCTACTCTGAAGTATTCCTTAGCCTTTAAAATGTTTCCTTTCTTACCTGAGGCTTTAATATGTGCACTATTTTCCAGACCATAGCTGTGACAGCAAAAGCATCATTTTTTTCCTGTTCTTCTGCAAAGGATAGTACCTTTCTTTATCAACAAATTATTGCACCTACAGCTGTAACAAAGACATGCAGAAGCATGGCAAGTTGAGATGGAAAAATTCACTGTACAATGTCTATTCATTTTGTGTCTACCTTTCTGTGCTCATCTAAGGTGTGAGTGCCATGATCCTCTCCAACAAGCGGCACCATATGGGTCTGTAGCAGTAAGGCCTCTGGTTGGGGAGGGATTCACCCTTCTCCATGGCATCCACTTCTCCCACAGTGTCCTACAAGACTGCTGAGTGGAAAAATAAGCCCAATGTAAGTCCCAGCATGCACATGAATTGCTTCAAAAGAGGATGGGGAAGTGTTCCCCAAGGGGGGTGAGGAAGAGTGTGACAGAACTGAGCTGAATAGACTTAAAAATATCTGATCATCAAACAGGTCCTTAGTGACCTGAGCATACCCACTGTATATGTTACAGCTCATGCAGGAGCACAAAAAAAAAAAATTCTCCTTGCAATTATCGTCACGAGTTTTCCTCTTTAGGAGGAAGTTGTCAATGAGCAAAACTCAAACATCTGACTTTTACATAGCCTTCTTCACCCAACCCAGTAAAACAGACATTTCAGAGGTAAGAGAAGTGAAGAGCGATGTGGAGTACTTCCACCTATTCACAGTTGCAAAATGCAATGAGTTAGGGACAAGTATGGAAGCAGGCTGACGCAGTTTGAGAAGCACAAGGTTTTTTACTTTTCACACTTGGTTGTTAATGCTGAGTACAGTCTGTCCTACAAAATGTTTTCTATGTATATAGTACAACGTTTCTTTGCAGAATCAATACCATCTAGGACCAAAGAAAAAACACCACCAGCCTCAACGCTAGGAACAGCACATTCTTAATTCTTGTTCACTACTTCATCATCAGCTGTTTTAACTGATTAGTCTAAGGCACACTCCTTGTTGACATCAAATGTGTGGCAAAAACAAGTGTATAAATGAATAATTATTTCCAACACTTGCAACGAGATTAAGCGCTTATTGAATTAGGAAAATAACAGGATTTAATGGGGTCATTTATGCTCCAACTCTAGTATAAAAACATACAGTGCATGCATGCATATCAGATTACTATCTCTATAGTCCATCTAGCTATAACCTTTTAAATATTTTATCTATCCATATTAATACATTTCTGGTCTCTTCCTTTTTAATACACTACAGTTGACTGTCCTTGGGCATCTCTGTAGTAAACACGTGACACAGTTGTTATTGCCATTAGTGAACAAGCATTTTTCAGTATGAGCTGATTTTGGTATCTTATAACCTTCCTAGATCTGGAGAGTTGCCTTTTAAGCCTCGGGCACATACAGTAAATGCCTTTCTCACAGCTTCTCTGTCTGTACCTTGCTGGAATCATCACAAGCTTCATTGCAGTGTCCCTACAGATTCCTGGGAAAAAGAAAGGAACAGGAAGGGGTGGTTCGGTGAACCTACATATGTACAATTGTATTGGTTGAATTTGGCAAGGTTTTGGTGGCAAGATGGCTGTAGGGCTGACCGCTGTGAGAAGAGGCTGGGGACTGCCCCATGTTGGACACAGCCAGCTGCAGTGAGCTCCTGCTCGACCCACTGCAGAACACAGCTGAGCCCATTAGCGGAGTATGTGGTGTCTCTGTGTAAACACACTTAGGGAAGGGCAGAAAACACTGGAGAGGCAGAGGAGGAGGGGAAAGAAAAAAAAGAGTAAGAAACAACAGACGAAACACTAAGATCAGAGGATGAAGAGGCACTAGAGCAGATATTCCCCACCAGCCCAAGGAGAGGACCACGCCACAGCAGATGGATATTCTTGAAGCAACTGCAGTCCACAGAGAGCCTGCAAAAGAACAAAGGGTTTGTCCTGGAAGATTGACACCCATGAAGAGGGCCTACACTCTAGCAGGGGACAAGTGTGAGAAATAAGGAGCAGCAGAGAGGAACTTCTATCCACTGACCATAACATGCATTCCCCATCCTCCCTGCAACAATCAGCAGGGTGGTGAGAGTAGTCAGGAATGAAGCAGTGAAAAGGGGAAAGTAAGGATGTTCTTTTAAAATTTGTGTTCTTATTTCTCACAACCCAAATCTATTTAAACTGGTAATAAATTAAATTAATTTTGTGAAGTTGAGTCTGTTTTGCCAATGGCAGTAATTGCTAAGTGATTTCCCCATACTTACCTCATCCACAAACTTTTTCATTCTTGTTTTTTTCTTATTTTCTCCCCCCGTCCTGCTGAGAGGGAATGCATCTGGGTGGGCATTTGGTTGTTAGCCAAGATTAACCCATCACACCATTTGCAAATTCTAGATGAATTTTTTCAGAAGCTATAATCCACAGATGGCTTCATGGTGCATTATGCATTTCTGTTTCCCAGGCTAATTTGCAAACAAATGATCCTGAGTATCTGTTCCTTACTGGTAAGATCACCCTGGACAACTGAATGATAGAACAATAAACTTATTTTTTTTTAATCTAGATTGCAGAGCAATGAGTTTCCTGAAGCCGCTTTGATCTGGAATTTATGAGCAGAGTCAAAAACCAGATAGTGCTGGAAATTTTAGGATCAATCTAAAACGAGGTGTCCACAAAAAATATATCTGAATCCCAAAGAACATTCACAGGTGTAGAAGCAATCACAGCAGGGAATAGCAGTAGGTATTTCTCTATTTTAAATGACTATCTTTTGACTTGTTTAAACTGAAGGAAGTTTGGTTTACATGCCATCCGCACTATGCCTTCTGTGTACACAATTTGCTATGTGTGCTTTCAAAAGATGTACCTGACTGCCTAAATTCCTGGAAGGAATTGGCTGTAGGACCCTACTTATAAGTGGCAGAAAATCAGCCTTTTTTACAGAAATAGAGTTAAATTGAAGAGTCAGTAATTAAAGTTATGTGATTGTCAATGCTTCCATTCAGAGGACATTCAGACAAAATGAAGAATGTTGAGCAAATGTAAGGGGTTTTTAACAACTTTCTTAACTGCGCAAAATATTTAACTTCACCTGAAACAGAAATTTCATTGTGATTTTGAGAATTATTTTACTTTAAAAAATACATTTTGAGGAAAATTGAATATGTAAAGTATTTTCAAACCAGAAAATGATACTAATTATTTTAAAGCACTACAATGAAAAATAAAACTAAGTTTTCCAATTTATTTTCAGGAGTTTAAGGAAAGTTACTTTTGTTTCATTGGTTTTGACAAGTAACTTGATAAAATGAAATCTAATTCTCAGAGTTGTTTAGTACTGCTGAACCTGCCTTTTTCATGTGTATGAAAAATACATGCCCTGTATCAGATGAAAAATATTGACAGACTCTACCTGGAGCCAGACACACTCCACCTGGAGTGTTAAAGCAATGGAGTCGCCACGAGGGAGAAGTCAGGGGAAGGTTGAAGGATGGATCATTCCTTCTTATTGATTCCAGTAAAGTTGCTTAGGTCTTTGAATACCAGACAAAGCTATAAAGCATATAACAAAACAAAGCAAACAAAAGAACAAATATGTCCTTTGATGTCTTTTTATTTAGGTAAAGTTTCCGACAAAGTAAAAAAAGACTCTATCTTATCTTCTGGGAAAGTGAATGTATAATCTAATTAATATTTCTCATATATTTTTAAGTTTTGTGAACAAAGCACAAAGACCGGCCAAGAGAGGCAGACAAGATAGCATGACAAACCCCAGATCTGGATTAAACAGGTATAGTCAATATTATCAATCATATTTTCACCAAAACCATCTTTCCCTCTTACTGCTACAGATGACACACCTCTCACAATTGAACTGTTGCTCAGCCTGAGGCTGTGCAAAGGCAATACGTAAAGACCAGACCCTGTTCAGAAGCATATACTTAGGTTTAAGAAAAGGGATTATCTTACTAAGTCTAGAAAACACTGTCATCACGAGAGATGAGCACGTATCTATCTAAATACCTCACTGTGGTACCGCACTAGCAAATTCCTATCTCTCACGTTTAATAAATACCATGTCCGTGTAGTTATGCTGATTCAAGAAGGGGTCTACAAGAAGTGCCCAATTCTCATTTGGCAGTTTGACTTTTCTTCAGAGAGAATGGGAGCAGTTTTGGGGGTAGGAAGGCATGGTTGACTTGGATCACCAGATGACTGCATTATTGCAAGTAAATCGGGGCGAAATAGGTAGAAAGAAGGGTGCACACCCCTGTCCTCACACAAGCCCTAAAATCTGATGTAATATTTGAAGGAAGACATGCAGAAACATTTCTAACAGGCCACAGCCCGAATGAGTGGAGGAGGAATGAGGTGACAGAAGTTCTCCTGCTTCCATGTTTTAGCGAAGAAGAAAGGGAGACTAACCTTGCTACAGCCGGCTCTATGCAGGAAGAAAGCTGAGAAAGCAGAACACAGAACACAGCACCCAGAAATCCAGCAGAAATCCTGACCTTCAAGGTGGGAATCCCAACGCTGAAGGTGGATCCTGCCCCTAAAGCTGCCAATGCTACAACATTCTGAACTAGGATATGAGCTCCTTTGGGCTAGGCCTAAGGGCCTACTTAGTTCTTGTCTTATCCCCTGCAGTGTGGGCTTTGCTTGCACTGACTGCAGTCAGTGTTGAACCCAAGACCTCCTCTATGCTTGCAGGAACCATGTCTGAATCAAGCCCAACTTCTTCTGAAAGTTTTTATCTTTCCTTACCCAAATACACAAAGCTTCATTTTGTGAAAACCCAATATCTTCTTCCTTTGTGATTTTGCAGGTAAAACATGGTATTCATCACAAAACTTCCTGTAGCCAAAGTCAATAGGTATATTTCCGTCACTTTCATGCACTTCTTCTGTACAAGGTGTTCTAGCTATCAGTACATACTATAAAGGTATATAAAGCCCACAACCAACTTTCCTTAGGAAAGGAACACAATTATGAAAACTGGTCTCCTACAGCTGGAAGGCAAAATTGTTACCAAGGCAGGGCTGTCAGCACTAAGTGAAGCCACTAAGGTGCCAAGGTCATGGAGCAGCACAGGATCTCCCATGTCCATGATGCAAAATACATTCCCTCCCACCAGACTCTCCCACTGATAAATGCCCATCCCAGATTTATGGACAATGCCAGATCTCCATTCTTTAGTGATTTTTCATGAGATCAAACAGATTCTATTGCTGCTGGATTTCTTAAGATGTTTCTTCCTTTTTTTTTCTATAAGAATAGTGGTTTGGATTTTTTGTACTTGCCCAGGCACTCTGTATATGAAATAGATACAGATATGCACATCTGCTCGCACCATTCATCCTCAAAACATCCACCATATCCATCTGGTCACTGACTGAATATACTGACTGAATTTCCTATATCTCAGGATCAAATCAGAAGGGGAATACTTTGTCTCTGTTCCATGTCATCACACTGTACAATTCCCAGCTCCCACCCTCATAATTTGCTTTTGAGGATAAAATCACTGTTGTCTAAAAGGAGACAATATGTTCTCAGTAGTGCATGGGCTTTGGTTCAGATACTCTAGGTCTGTGATTTAATCCAAATATAATCTTTAGACAGCATTGTCATATCTTTTCCATTTTCCTTTTTAAAATAAACAATATAAAATATTACGATAGTGTGAATTGCTTTAACCAAGAAATTAAGACTTATGCACAGAAGTAGGAAAATCCATAGTTTTGGTTTCTGCAACTAAACTACAGCAAGATATGTCATAAAAATCATACAATGTTCAATATAAAATCTATGTTTCAGCACACACATTCAAATAACAATGAAGTAAAATAACTTAAAGGGTTTAGGTTCACTTTTAACCCTGTTCACATGTGCATTGGCTATATAAAACTAGCTGACACAACTTTTATGAAAACTTGAGGCAAATTTATTATGTGCTATCCTACTTATATGCTCACCATACAAACACATAGATGTGTACATACACTCACTCATGTCTATATCAGTGAACAAAGCGAAAAATAAAACTGTTTCTCATCCTGTCTGTGCCTATATCTCAGTGATGTTGCAAAGCTGGGACTAGAAAATACTTTCCCAGCTTACAACTCTCTGACATACAAGGTTTCCTGAGCTCATATGAAATTTTTACTTTTCTACTTTCTTTTTGTTCCAATAAAAACATGAAACCAAACAAACCACACACAACTCAAAATAGTTAGATCTAAACTAAAAAAAAAATCTTAAATATTCTTCTATATTTTTTCCTATTTGAAGAGCTCTTGTCGTATCTTTCTAATTCTTTTCCCATTGTCCTCTTTACTTAGCTCCTCATATATGCCATCTCCCAAATGTTTACTGTTTTTGATTAGATCATCCATGCAGAGACATAGATGTGATCTCATACCACATTTCTCATCAGAGGATTTTGAAGACAACACCATCACCCACACAACAGTGTCTCCTTTTCCCAAAACATCTCCTCTCAGATCACTTCAGATGGGCCCCATTTCAGGTTTCCTTCAAAAATCTCTCTCCCTTCACACAACTCATCCTTGTTTTCAAAAATGGTCTCTTCCCTCTGTGGATAGAGGATGCATTTCTGTTGACAGTAATCCATGTATATTTGATGGCCAAAATTCACAAATATATTCAAGTATCAAGAAAGTTGATTTAAATCAGAGCAGTTTCTCTGCTGAAAAGTTATCACATCATCACTTCACTTCCTCCAGTGGCTTCCTGTTGAAGAAAAGGTCATATTCAAGATTTCACCCTGTATTTTCAAATCCACATACATATCTAGTCTAAATTTGTGTGGAATTGCTTTACCCACTGTGATCACGGCACTTTGCATCAGCTACTCTCCAGAAAAAAGTGTCTTTCTCAGTGCAGAAATGTTAGGGTGGGAGGCAGAACTTGGCCAGCTTCTGGTGCACATAACTAGTGTACACAGTGTACACAGGAGGACCATAGGTTCATGACCTCAGACAACAGCATATGGCCCATCACGTATCCCACAGCACAGAACCCACTGCGTTCCCCTAAAGCAAGATTTTACAACAAAACAGTCTGAAACCAAAGCGAGTCAGAAGATGGATAGACAAATAGGTAGCTTTGCAAATGTCAGTGTCAGACTAAACACAAGTTGCTTTACTCTCAAAGGTTAAATCTTTAATGAACATATGTACAACATATCGTTAGATTGCTTAAACCGTTGGCCCAATATATTTGTCATGCAGATAGTGTTCATGCTGCCCACACATGGGCACATACCAGTAGGCAAACTAGAGGTCAAACACATCACTGTCATACTGAACAAATCCCCATCCCACTGTATTGACTGAAAGTGCTTATTTATAAATTTACAAATTCTATGACAGAAAGCAGGTGGGATCTGGACGTAGATTTGCACAGTTTGTTTAAAACCTCCTGCACAGGTTTTAACTTGTGTCTTAATTCCTGTTTTCATATTAATTTTTCACTTGCTTGAACATAAGAGCAAAAAAATTATGCATCAGTCAATAAGAGTCTCTTCCTTCATAACTAGGAGCTCAGATTTCAGACACAGGATCTGCTTTGGCTTTTGTATAACTTGAACAAATTTACATTAAGTCACAAATGATGTCATACAGCTGAAGGACATAAATGTCAATATGTGATGTGTCTTTTACAGTCACATAGACAAAAAAAAACTGTAGTAGAGAAACTGCAGTGATTATTTTTTCAGTAGCCCAGAGAATCTTCAGCCTCCATTTATCTCAGCAGGTGTTGCATATGTTCTGCACTTTTCAGAATCAAGCCCCTGTAGCCCTATCACTGTAAGGCCAGAAGCATAACCCTTCAGATATGGGAAGACCTACTCGCAATATTTGGGAACAAACAGTCTTGTTATATTTTCTGCTTTCAAGAAATGTACAATGCGAAGTGTAAAGATGTAAAAATGACTTGCTTCTCATCAGCTGTGGGACTCTGTCACATCCTTCACGCATTTAGAAGCTGGAAGCTGTTTGTGTTACCAGTTTAGCCCACCACAACCACATTTGCATGGGGTCAGGGCTGGAGTTTCAGAAACCATCAGGAAAATGAAGGTTTGCTGTTTGTACTGGGCTGCGTTACCTTTATGGTATCATTTCCTTCAATGTATGTGAGGTGAGGTCTCCTTCAGCTTTTTGTAGCCTTTTCCACTCCAACCCCCAGTTCCAGCCTCACAGAGAACAGTTTGTGAGGCCCACAGGAGAGGAAAACAGTGTGATGATTTTAAGTCCCTCCACCTCCACAGGAAGGAGTGAATCTAAATGGAAATGCTGTGGATATGGTTGGTACAGTTTGTCCTTAAGATAAGACTACAAACTATGATTGAGGGCTCCCACTCGCACAAGCGCCTCCAGCTTCAGCCTTCCACACTCACATACCCCCAGCAGGATATTGCCCTTTGAGATCACCTCAGACCAAATATAACAGAAAACTGGTTTCTGTCAGTGTTCTGAACCAGATTACAACAATTTCTCCAAACAATGATTTTGTCAAACTCAATCTAAATAAATGACATTTATGTTAAAGTGCATTCAATACTTTCCTTAATGTTGCATCCAAAACAGGGTCATGTTACAGGGTGGGTTTTGAAGACCATTTTCTGACTTTTAAGTTCAATTAACACTTTTAATACAACCAAAGTAGCAATGTGGCAGTAGAAACCCAGTATTTGTGCAGGGAAAGTAAGAGTGTTAAGAGAAATCTAAAAAATCCCCTAAACATCACCAGTACGCAAAATTATATGAAACTATACTAAAATAACAGATATTTAAGGGACTAGAACATCAGTATGGATGGATGCATAAAGAAAACTGACACACATGAATATCAATATGATGTTTAACCTCCTGGAAATCAGTGAAATCAACTAAGAGTCTAAAACAAAGTGTTACCACTTCAAATGCACAAATAGGTAGATTCTGATAATGGAGCTGCTTCTCTACTCCACGGTTTCTTGCCATACTCTACACTTCAGGGTTGCTTGAGCGAAGTGAACTGATACAGTGGGAACAGGAAGGCTTAATCTCAAAGGCAGCTGTATTTTAAATATATTTTTTAGCACTTTGTGATGTATTTGCCTGTGTCAGGAGACTTAAATATTTAAACAGGGTGACAAAGTTCATTTCAACCTCAATGACAGTCAAACCCCCTGACATAACCCTTTTGTAATGTGAGCAGAATTTTCTTCATAGAAATAGCCTACCTCAAAGGAGTAAGGGAAAAAAAATTTCTGTTCCAACTTTTAAAGCCCTGGAAGTCTTCACAATGTCTCTCTCACCTTTACCTACTTAGTCACCCCACCCATTTCCTACTGATACCCATCTATTTTCAAACAGAGCTGCAAGCATATTCACTGTGGAAAATCGGCTGCCCACTTCATCGTTTAACAGACAGGGGTGAGGAGGATAACAGCAATTAGTGACCTCCCAGGGGGCCAGGAGTTTTTCAGTCTGATCCCAAGTCTTAATCTTCCCAGGGCAGCTCAGGTTGCCTTTTTTTCTTTTCCCGAGCACAGCTTTCAGGTTTGCCGGAGGGGTGTGTCTGACCCGGGGATGAGCAAGCCCTTGTAAAATGTGACAGAACGAGAAACACGGATTTGTTTTCTCACCCGGCGTGGCCTCCGGGGTTTCGGCGGGTGCTGGGTCCCTCCAGCACGGAGCCACTTCGTGGTCTGACACAGGTCCTTGCCCCTCGCTCCTCTCCATCCCGAGCTGAGCTGCCCCTGCCCAGTCTTGACTTCCCTGCACGCACATCTGGCCAATTGACGCTCATCCTCCCTCCCCGCCGCTAGCATACCCCGCTTTCAGACGTGCACCGGCAGTTTGGCAAGAGCCAGAGGCGACAGGACACATTCCATCCTTGCACAATCCCTTATTTTGAAGTGCCTGTACCAGTCCCCGTCCCCATGACCCGCCGTAAGGGTGAGCACTTCCAGTTATCCCAGATCTGCTGCGAGGAGTCACGGCATGCAAGCAAAGGGAAGGCTCCCCTTGGCCTTTCTGCCGCTGTCAGGGGAACGGGAAGGATGAACCTTGACTTAGAAAAGACCAAAGAGCAAAGGAAAAGGCATTTGTTAAATCAAAAGTACTTTATACTGAATAATATAAAATTATGAAAAAGTTAGTGTGCATTGCGTGGAGAGTTAGTAGCAACCACGCTGATAAATATTAACTCTAAGGGGAAATAAGACCTCAAGAATGGCCAGTCAAAAAGAGTTTAATTTGCTGAAATGGCTTGGGGATTTGTTGTTGTTGGTGGTTTGTGGGGTTTATCTTTTTTTTTTTTTTAATACCAATAACAACCTTTGGCTGTGTGGAGGGATTGAGCGCAATGGGGCAGGAAGAGACACACCTGGAGCTCCCATCTTGCTGTTTATTTCTCCACACAGCAGGGGCCACCATGCAAACACCAGAGCAAAGCAGTGGATGGAAAGGAAACAGAAACCAACCCGCTCCAGAGAGCAACTGAGTGGTTGCAGCCCCTTTCTTCACATAGTGAATTGAAAAACATAAAGAAATGGGAAAATGGGAAAATCATGCCTTGTTCTCTTCCTGAGTGTTGTAGTCCAGTGTCCTTGCCAGACCTTCTTTTCCAGTACCAGGGTGCAATAGATGGCTCCCTACACACCACACAGCTAACACAGGTCTCCTCCAGACACCATATCTTCAAACAGAAGAATGATGGAAACTGCTGGTTACACATTATTTTGACATTTATGTCCACCTTGGCCTCTTCTTCCTCCTTAGTTCCTTTCTTCGGTCATCATCTAAAATGGACCTGGTCTTCCACACAGTGAACAAGATCTTAATTATGTCTAGTGGGAAAAGAAACATTTGCTGCCTCCGTGCCCTACAGCCATGCCACTGGCCATGGGATTGAGAGGGGACCAGAAGCTGCCTACTAGGGTCTTCAGCTTCCCATGCAGGCAGGGAGAAGGTGAAGAAATTCAGTTCTTCCTTCCCCCTGCACGCCCAACTTGCCCTATGTAACACCCAGTGGGGCTAAACAAGAACGAGGGGCTCTTGTTATTCCTACATATAACTCTAGAAACAAAACAAGCCTGACATGTTCCTACCTCTCCCATACTACCAAAAGTTTAAAGACCGTATCAGTCTATGCCCCTCTGTCATGCTTGTGCAAATGTTTGTGGAACTGCTTAGTAAAGCAGCGACTAGAAGCGCACAACCTGAAGAAATGCTTTTAAAGCAAAAAAAAAAAAAAGTGATTGTCCACCAAATATTTTTATCATTTGCATTGCCTAATGGAGCTGTTGGAATAACCAGAAAGAAGGTAAGAGAGCAAAAGAGACACAGCAGCTTTCAGACAGCTTTCCCAAGACAAAATGTCTCCTTGTCTCCACCATTGTTGAACCATCAGTCACAGTAAAAAGGAAAAGGGTTAATATGATGCCTTTGTGTGTTATGGAGATGTGGGCTTCAAGTCCCTGCTTGGTGACTCTCAAGAAGCCCTGCAAGCCCCACAGGGCCTCAAATCACCACCTGCAAAAAGTAGCTTCCTTGCTTGAGACAACAATCAAGCAAAGGACTGGCACACACTAACGTAGTTAAGACAAAGCCCATAAAAGCACTGGAGCTAGAAAGTCCCCTGACACCCTCAGGGGAAGGGTTTCTGGGGAGGATTTCTGGCTCTAAGGGATGGCGTTCACCCAGGCTGGCACAGCAAGCTGGCACAGGGCAGCTATGTCAGCATGGCACTGTGCCCAGCTTGTCAGCTTTACGAAAGTTTCCTCACTGCCCTGGGTCACATCTTTCTCATGTAGATTTTACAGGGAAGCCATAACTATACATCCTCCCATATGCACAGTTAAGAATTAGAGCTTTCCTGACCCCTTGTAATTATTAACATGAGAGCAATTAGATAGAAAGATCAAATAGCGTGTTATTAAAAGACCAATGAAGAACATAAAAAGCTACCAATTGGCATAAGAAGTCTCGATTCCAGAATACTAAAAACCACAACCTATGGAGTGTTTACTTTGTATCATATGATTTATCTGCTATGGGATGTATTTTTCAAATTTCAGCTGTCCTGTGATACTGTGTGAACAATAATATTAATCAGGTAGGTCACCAAGTAAAGGAGAAGTGACACCTAGTGTGGCTGGCTTTTCCCTAATCCCACATTTTTATGATCAGACCTTAGAATATTATTTTAAGTTCAGCTAAAACATTAATTGGTGATTCTGATTTACAGCTGATTTTTTTTCATCATTGAATTGATAAAGTAAGCTATGATGAGAACTTTCTGGATGATAGATGTCATTCTCCTGAGTGGTGCTATTAACACTTGTCCAGTTTCAAGAATATATATTAAAGAGAAAAAAAGACGTACATATGGCTTTGTGTAATTATGTAGCCCTTCAGCGTAAAAGAACTATTTAAGAGAACACAGCTTCATAAAGCTGTGTTTATCTCCTTTTAATTTCTATTGCTTTTTCCCAGTCTGTCAGCTTTACACATAATTTTACATTTTGTCAAATGAAGCTGATAACGCTAATTTCACAGAAATAAAGGCCAACATTCATAAACTACAATAACAAGCCAACACATGTTGGCATCTGTGAATGGGAAGGGGCATAAGAAAAAGGCCTTGTTTTGGTAGGCAAACAAATTTTAGTTTACATTTCACAAGGGATTATCATTACTCTTGAGCAAACTTGATGTCTGTGTACATCTTATGTTATTCTTATGGTCCACAGGTTTTGCAGAGCTAGCTTGACTTTGCAGGCTTTTCTTTGATGTAATTAAAACCTTTTTTTCCCAAGTAAGAATTAGGGCTGTACCATAACTTAGCAGGTATGAAAAAGCACATGGCTACCTAAAGTGCCAGATATTTCTTTGGACTGCGGGTAGAAGGTATTACTAGTATCCCGTTCAGATCCTCTGTCCATATTATCTAATCCATTCTTCACATTACCTTCATATTTGTTTTCCCATGCTGCTTTCTTCTCTTATACTTACTTTATTGTATCATTAGATATTATTCTATGTGAGCATCTTCTGAAAAAGAACAAGAGGCTTATAATATTTCATGAGTAGAAATGGTCTTTGAACGGCTTGTAAAACACCTTCACCCCTCTCTGGTTGTATTGTATACAACATTTTTCTAATAGTGAGAAATAACTTGGCAGGATCTCCTCAATTAAAACATTTGACAGTGTTAGTGGTAGCTGGCTTTATGGATTTGCATAGTATTGTACTTTAAACATGGTCTTGAGGTAACTTGTGATTTATGCTTTCTTCAACCCAGAATTATTTTACACTGTCTTGGCTCTCTTTTGGTATACTTAAACACCTTCAGATGTTCTTAATTACCTGGAGTCATTTTGATTCACAATCACTGACTAATGTGATTCTGAGTTATGTTCTTGTCTCTTTACATGAATCCTCTGCCTTTAGTCTATTTTACTTTAAAAAGTTTTGACAAAATTATGGTGTGATTCATGGAATATGCTTTTATTACACTAATGAACTCCTAGTGAATATTGCAAATATTAAAGAACTGTTACTCGAAGGAATCAATTTTAATTTCTTTTCTTTGTAAGCAATGGTGAGATTTACTGCTCTTTGTCTAACACATTTCTTTTAATGGGAAGACATACAAAAAAACTATTGGCAGAAAGTTACTTTGCCATTGAAAGTTACTAAAGCTCATCTATGGGGACAGAGATTTTAATTTAATTAAAATAAAAAAGTCCAAAAGAAAAATATATTGTAAATAAACAAAAATATATTGTAAATAAACAAAAAAAAACACTATTACATTTTAATATCCATGACCCTTAACAAATCTAGGGGAAACTACCCTTAACTGGATGAACAATGTCAACCAAGCTAGAAGCACAAACCTATCAAATTGTATACCAGCTACTCTTTTTAAAAGTGGAAAGAAAATTAGCACGTTGAGAAAGGAAAAGCACATCTTTGGTGTCAACATTTTGCATGCTTGTCTGCAGCTGTAGCCATTGCCCTCCCCATTTTCCAGAGAGGTATGATGGACAACAAGGAATGAAGTGCATGGAATAAGCTGTGTATCTGTTTGAAGCTGCAGGCAGTGGCTGGGCTGGGTTCAAATGAGTTCGTTGATGGTAATTCTTGAAATGACTTAGTGGTGTACTTTGATTAACTATTTGAAAAAAGTTACTTTTAGGTTTTATGAGGCAGGAACTGACAGTCATTCTGCAATAGAGTGGAAGTTTATAGTTTACTCAGCAAAAGCTTGTATGGTGTGTATTTTAGAAATGTTGGTCACCTCAGTACTTGAGAATCCATTCTTGCTGGATTCTCTTAGTTCTCTGGAACGGAAATCAATTGTATAGTTTCAGAATTGGAATTTCACTTATTTTTTGTCATATTCGTAGAACCATGATCTGAGCAAGGTCTCCATTGTGCACTTAAGAACAGTTATGAACTCGTGACAGACTGTCTCTGACCCAGCAAACTCATCTAGTTTACTGAGCACTACCATTGTAAACAACATACTGATAAATTCAAAGGATAGAGTCTTCATCTTGAGGAACTGACACTACTGATCCATAGCCCTTTGATGCCAAGGGAAGACCCTTACTGATTTCAGCAGACAGTGGATCAAGCTGTAGTTTCAGACATACCAGAATAAAAGAGTGCAATAAAAAAACAAGAATGGTCATTAGTACCATAACTTTAATAAAGTGTATTAAAAGTTTTTTAGATGCATGGTGTAATATCATTAAAAAAGATTTCTGCATCTATATGTTCAGGATGAAATTTCAGTCAGCACTATTACCTCTGGAACTGACCACAGCATAATCTTAGTTTGAAAGAGATCAAAAAGCTACTTGCAACAGCATGTGTCAGAGAAGACCTTGTTAGTTTTACAAGGAAGAGAAATTATACACCCTGGGTAATGGCACAGTCACAGCCAGGTCACAGCCAGGTTTTTTCTTGACCAGACTGCAAAACTATTCTAATCTGTACCTATTTCCTGTATTACTTCGGCTGTACACATTTTTGTTGGTGTTAAAAATCACATTCCCAAAGGACTGCTCTATGCATTAGGAACTAAGATTTCTTACATGTCTTTTCCACTGTCTTTTGGGAATATAGAAAGTGAATAATGTTCAATCCATTGTATGCCATATGTCCACACCCTTGTGTTGTCAGTTGGTAGCAAATGCAATTAATTTAGTGCAATGTATTTCACCTATTACAAGAGAACATGAATCCAGTTGAGCCACTTATATCACACGATGCTGGAAATGTCAGACAGTGCATCTATATATATCATATGTGTATATTACAGCAATAGGAACCAGAACACATCTAGCTGGTTTTGTTGCTATTGTGATAATGTTGTTGCTTGTGAAAGTTGTTATGGGAAAATTCTCTTTGAATAATTTTCGTAGTGAATCACAGCCACTAGGCTTGGAAAATGATTAGGTGGTGTATACCAGCATTGCTCAGCATTGCAGTGGCCAGTAATACCATTGCAACATTTAATTATCAACATTCACTTCCACTTACATAAGGAAGGACTCAAACAAAATGGGGATAATACAAATAATAATGGAATATTCCTGTCTGAGTCTAATTGGTTTTGGTTTTAAATGAATAGTACAGTAGCGGTGTAACACAAGTCCTATTTTCAAAAAATATTTTAGGCTCTCCATTGATTTAAAGAAGCTGAAAAACTGTTGGCTCAGAAATACTTGCAGAGAGTTAAGAAAATGCCTGAACATTGGCATATTTGTGAAGAGCCATTTAGTTGTCAAAATTAACTGATAACCTGCTTTTTAAATGTAATGAACTATGTGCATATTTACAGATTCTTTTCACAGAGAAACACAGCACCATCTTCCTGTGAATCCTTATTTGCTGCAAGAAGTTTCAAGTGTCATCAGCAACTGATAAAACTGAAGTTTCTCCAGTGTCTTACAGCTCCATTTATAGCCATCCTACAGGATCTTTAAATGCAAACAAGTTTATTTCCTCTATAGAGATTAAATTTTATGCTGTTCCTTTCTGAAAAGTTCTTTCTCTCCTTTGCTTCCCGTAAGCAATGGTAGTAGGAGTACTTTAGATACTCAAAGTCATGTATGCAATTTAAAAAAAAAAACTACCAGGAAAAAAAGGCAGTGTAGCCACCACCTCTTTGTGCCTACTATTTGCAATGAATGGGACCCATAAGCAGATATTTTCTGCTCTTTCACAAGTAGCTTGTTGTGATGCTCATCACTGTTGCCCTACATGTTGTTGGTTAAGCCATTCTCATGAGTTTTACTGCAAAATTTCTCCTCCAAATGTCTGAGAAGGGCAAATAGTGATTAAATCAGTGTCTTTTAGAGGTGGAAACCCTGAGGCCACATCAAAATTAGTCTTGGTGACCAATACCTGATGACTCAGATTAAACTACACTTTTCTGAGAACCACATTGCAAAGCAACAAAAGAAGACTTTTCTTTCCTTCTTATACTTATAGCTAAAAGTTATATATAAAAAAAAAAGAGTTAAAATATGATGAACTGGCTGCCTTATGATTCTTTCCCAGTAACCAGAGAAAAACTTTATCATCTGAGCTTGGAGATGTGTGGGGAAAGCTATGAAAAAGCACATACCACCTGTCATAGAGACTGCATCCTGACTGCAAAAAGATTAATGAAAGTAGAGCTCAGGCTGTAAACTGTCTCTCTTGGTTCATCCAGTACTTGTTTTGGAGTAGAGGGGGTTTGGTACAAAAAATATTAGGGAGGGAGGCAAACTGTCATTAAATGGTACAGAGGAGCTGGCAGTGAAGAAACTTTCTATTTCCTCCTTCCCACTCCCCATTTCAGTTTTCCTCCTCTTGGTTGAGCTGACACAACTAGATGTTGGGCTGTGAGATAAAAAAGATCCCTAAATGATCCAAGTAAAAATAACCCTTCAGTCTTACAACTGAAATATTACTCTTGCAGAGCTCTTGGAGACCAGTTTTAATGCTTATTTTATTTAAAATAAATAAGACAAAATGATTAATTGCCTTAATAGTAAAATGGTACTGATAAGCTTAAAAAGTGGTGCACCATGCCTTTTCAATTCAAAGACTTTTTTAAAGCCAGAGGGAACTAAACATTTTGAAGATGATTTCAGGTTCATGGAGAATAAATGAATCAAATTTTGAGTGAGAAGTAAAAATTGACACCCTAAACTTACAACTATATTGGCAGGATACCTAAAAATGCAAGACTACTTATTTTAAAAAGAGAAAGAAAGAGGAAGAAAGCCTTAATAACAAGAAAGCCTGCAAGACCAAGGGCAAGATAAATTTATTCCGCTTATCTACTACTGCTGCTTGCTAAAGTTGTCTCTACCTAGATTAAATAGATTATTAAAAAAACCTGCTAAATAATAGATATGAAAAATTGTGCATTTCATACAAGTGAAGCAGGGAACAAGAGAATAAACAGATTACCTAATAATCAATGTCTGTCTAAATGCTTTGCAGGGGTAATTTTAAAAGCCAGTGCTCAAAAGAGAAGAGATAGAAAATCATGGGACAGTTCCTTCTGTAAAATAACAATGGTACTTTTGTTGCTAAATTATTTGTATAATGTGCTGCACTGCAATTCTGCTAATTTCACAAAATGTATATTATGCTAAAATACCTTCTTACAGAGTTATCTGTAAAAGACAAGGAGATCAGATGTTAGCAGGAGAAATCATTGGGTTGGCCCTTATCAGAGCTCTGATAGAAAGTCTCAGAGAGGGTTTTAGCCCTTAACCTGAATGTTGCAACTTTCTGCTTTCAGTCTAGCATAGTTTCCTGGATTAGAGAGCACAGTTACAAAACACTAATTCAAGGAAATTTCATTTTGATTTCTGGAGCTGAGGAAGCTTCAGCATCATTTTCTCTATTTGCTTCTCTATTTCACTTACTTACTTGGACCACTTTCTCTCCGCTGGAGTTGAAGCAACCTTTGGCAGGCACCATTCCAACCAGCTCTTTCTTTCGGCTTCATTGTGATCAGGTGGTGTGATGTAGTACTATCCTGTTTATGTTTTAAAGCCTATCTTCCTGCATGGTAGGTAGCTGGGACTTCTTTGGCTACAGAATATTAGTGGTTGGAGAAGCTCCACCAATTTCTAGAGAGATTTTAGAAGAAAATATGCTCTATATCTTCAGATTTACTGAAGCCTTCTAGATTGGAGAAAATTTTATAAGCCTACCAGAGCTAAAAGAGGAGCAGAGAAGAGCTTATCAACGAGGCAATAAAGTAACTAAGATGCTTCACTGTTTAAGACTATGACTGTTCATTCCTTTCATGAACAGAGATACAACTTCTGAAAATGTTAGTGCCACTTGACAATCATCTATTGCTGGGCTCTAATAACAACTTTTTCTTTAGAGTGCAATTTTACTCTTTGCATATTCATCAGGGTCTTGTTCTCAGCCGTAACTTCTAAGACCTAATCCAATATGAACAAAATAACATTTAAATTGAAAAAAAAATTTGAACCAAGATTAGAGCACTTGTGTCTTCTGCAAGGTCTTTGCGGCGGTGCCTTTTTCCTTCTGACATGAATACACACATAATTTTACTAAGATCTTTTACAAAGATCTTTCCCACATCCATACTTATCAAAAATCCTGACAAAATGCTAATATAATCTCAAATGTTAAGAAGGTAATATCAAATAAAGGGGCAATTTACATGGGCTCAATTTTCATTTCAATTCACTGTTGGACTTCATTTTTTTAAGTGTTTAATCTTAACACCTGTTATTTTAATCTAGATTCCAAGTCTTTTGTGGCCATTATTATTTTTTGATGAAAGGCAAGAGGACAGTGAAAGACTGGATTAAAAAGAAGATTTACAACACCTCTCTCATTAGTTACAAGCCTGTAATTATAGCAAAGCACTGAGTGGGTACCACTATGCCTTACACCTGAAGCATTTTTTGCTTGACAGTGCACTGATAGTTTAGTAACACAGCCCCTACTGTGACTGACAGTTGGGTTTGGACTAAATCGCCTAAAATTGAATAGGAGACAATAGCTATTGGCTAGTTCAGCCAAAGTGTGTTTGGCAGAGTATATTAACCCTCATGAAGCTCTTCATTATTACAGAGTTCCACGTGATGCTGCTATCTGCAGCACAACTTTACCCTTAGCTTGGCTACTAAGGATAGCCAAAGACAGTGCTGTAGAAAAGTTTTCTTTAGCTGCAACGAAAATTACATGTATACCAGACACATGAATATGGCAGATAACCTGTCAGAACTGGTAGTTAAAACAATTCGGTCTTCTTAGGAAAGTTGCTCCTGGGGTAAAATCACAAAACTCAGCTCGCTCAACGTCTTGGGAAGGCAAAATGAGTAAATACTGTTAATTCCACACTTTTATCTGTTTTATTTAGTATTTTCCATGAGCCATTTTAATGTCATCTGAGTCTATAAATTACTGAAATAGAAAGCATTTAAGTCTGTTGACTGGAAAAGGAGGAAATGCGGTGTTTCTATTGAAGAAGCCAAATCTGAAGGTGATCCAAGAAATTGTATTAATGTAAGCTTCAGCCCAGAATCACAGATGAGGCTAGTCATCAATCACCAAGGAGAGATGAGAAAATAAAACAGGATGGTGAGAAGACTTTGGATGGAAACTTGATAAAAGTCCTGCCATCTGACCTCCACCAACAGAGCCCAGTGTTGATAGGAGCTCCTGCATGAGCTTTCCTAACCAAGTTTTTGTTTTTCCCAGGGGTGTCAGGAGTACAAGGTTAGGGCTCCCAGCTGATCTGCTCAGACCCTGGGGAGAGAGCAGATTGTCGGACTACCATACAGGCATACTTTACTCCAGGTATCTAGACCAATTGCAATTCAAGGTAACTAAAATTAGGAGCCCAGGATTCAATTACTTTATTCAGAATTAAGAGTTTGGAATAACTTAGGGTAGCCAAGGTACCAGCCCAAGGCTGATAGGTATAACACAAATGCTACAGGAGAGCTGTGCTTTTCTGCTGCAGCATCTGCAGGCCGGGCAGGTGACATGAGGGTGTCTCAAATGGTACTAGACTAATATATTCAGGCCACTGATCTGAGAGTCTAATTTCTCTGTATAGCCCACAGGAAGATGTAGGCACCTGCATCGGCTAGGTCAGGCTACTGAAGTTATACAATGTGACTACAACCCTCAGAAAACACTTAGAGAGGCAAGCACCCTTGCAAATACACATCCTCTCCTCAGCATTAGTGATCCATTACCCCTGCCATCAAGACTAAGTTGACATTGAATCTACTTTTTGGGGAATGGTGTGGTCCTTTTCGTTCTGTTATCACCTGCCCTTCCTCAGGAGGGAACTTCATTGAAGTGAGGCAATGACAAAACTTTGCCTGATTCCTGAGCCCACAGCTTCAAGGCTGTTTTAATCCAGGCTGGTGTCTCTCAGCTTTTCTGCTTAGCCTCTCTTCTGATGCCAAAACAACTCACACAGGGTAGAGGAGAGAATTGTGCAGAGAGGTAGGGAAAATCCCACCCTCGAAAGAATGCTAGGATGCTGAAAAGGGGACATTGTTGCACGTCACTTCTAATAGGTTCAAATGTCTGATTTAAATGAAGAAAAATCAGGGCTTGCAGAATGGATATGTCTTCCAGGTGAATGTCCTAGTAACCTCTAGGTTACTGGCTTCTCCAGAGTCACCTTAGAACATCCTGATACAAAGAGGGAAATTTATGAATTTTTGGCAGGGTAGTAAAACCACCCAGCTACAGTCTCAAGGCATGCACTCTCTCTCCATGGGAGGTGAGCAATCATGCTCTATGCTGTTCCCTCAGGTACTGGCCCCGCTCCATGGGCTGATAAGGAAGTATAATAGGTCTATGACCCCACCTCCTTCCTTTGCCTTTTTGACAACCTGCTCCCCAAATCTGAGTGACAACGAAAGCAACTGCTGTAGTTCTTGGACTGCCTAGGACACCCACAAGGCAGCCTGTCAGGTCCTGTATGGATGCCAGGGCTCAGCTGGGAGCAGATCCTCCACAACACAAACAGCTTTGGAGGCTCAAAAGCACTTGCTTTTATTTCCAGCCACTGGCAGCATTGCTGTGGGTTACCCGAATTACTCAGGAGTCCAGAGTTTCCTTCCTAACCTGCCATTCCTCCTCTGTGTGGCGTGTCCCCTATGGGTAGAGGCCAAATCTCACCTTTTGGAGGAGCAGGAGGGAGGGGGAAATTAAACAGACATTGAGAAGGCTCACGCAAAGCAGAAAGATAATGACTGCTCCAGCATGTGCCGGAAATCATTGTGCAAACTTCTCTGCACAGCACTGCCAAAGTAGCTCGCTTCTGACTGCGACACACCTGCTTGCTGAGAGCTGTGCTTCTCCGTGCCAGGGCTGCCCACTGCACTGACTGCCTGTGGCTGCACTGCTCCGTGCTCTGAAACAACACGTGCAGTGGAAAGGCATCAGACAACTCTGTTCACTCCAGTTTCACATGTAAAGAGACAAATTTAGACCTGTAGGTAGTAGTCCTGGAGTAGTAACCCACCTTTCCACATCCCACATGTATATATGCTGTATACTGAAAAGGAGAATTCACACTTTTCTGTCTGCACGATTTGCAGAACTTCACTGAGCTCATTTTAGGATAATTCATTGCTGGAAAATGATTTTCAGTGAATTTTTTATTAATCAACATATGCCAAATGATATCTGCAGGAAAGAAAAAATACTAAAAGAAACCCAAACAAAAATAATAGAACAATTATTGCTTGAAGATTCTGATGGTCTATAAATTATAACTCTGTTCAGCTCCATGACAATTTATATTTTCATTTATTAAACCATTCCTGTTATTACCTTTCAATCTTGTTTACAGGGGGAAGTAGGAACAAACCAAGCAGGCAAATCATTTTATACCAAGTCTTGAAAACCCAGGGTTATGGCACAGAGGACATATTTATTACCACTCTTTTAGAGTACATAATAAGTTTAAAATGGGGCCCTATCTCAAAAGGCAGGGGTTGGTTAGGACAAGGCAACTTACCATGACTGTTGATCCTAATGTAAAAGTAAGTGTGCTTGGTATATTCATAATGTGTTTATTCTTATTACAATTTTCAGTTTGTCAATGTTTTACTGGCATGCAATCACAGAGCATAGACTGCTATTGCTGGCTAACCTTGTTATTGCAGACAAGTTACAAGTCCTGACAAGGGTTTGATAACTGTGCCTACTTATTTTAAGCCATACATGAGGAAAGGGTAGGAGGTTCAAAGTAAGTTATGCTTTCCTGTGTGAGTCCCCATATGATCACTCAAAAGTTACTGTAAATATAAAAGCAGAAGTGCCTGATTGCCATTTTGTCACTATGACATGAGACAAGAAGGTAATCAAAAACCAGAATCAAATATGAGGCTGAAGTTACAGAAGTGTAACACCTAGAACTTCAATCTTCTAAAGCAAATGTGTGGATTTAGTCACCTGTACAGGTGTCTGTAGGATGGAGGACTCATTCACTTGCAAATAGTCTTTCCTGGAATCTCTGTGCCAGAAGAAACAGTGACCAAACAGGTAAAGAGTGGAAATTACTATTCTTATGGGAAAAATATACTTTTCTCCTCTTCTTCCTCCTCTTCCTCTTGACAGGTTTACTGCCTATTCATCTGCCTCAACCCCTTGGTTTATTCTCTTGTACACTTTGATTATAGACTTGCCAGGTCAGAATAATCTTTTTCCTATTAATTTAACAAAAACAACGTAGCCTGAAAAAAAACCCCAACCATCTGCCAGCCCTTATCCTTGACTGAGGCCACAGTTCATTACTGGAATGTAAATATAACCTTAGTATTTGACCAAATGCTCCACAGCAGTTTAATAACAAATATACAGCAATGGAGAGAAAAAAAAAAAATTAGGCAGTTCCTGGATGCAATTTCATAGATTGTGGTAAGTTAGGTAACACTCTTACAGCTTCTCAAAAAGCAACACAAATAAAATCATTTTGATATTCAGAGACATTGGTCATGTGTTGTTCTTTAATATTGAAGATCATGGATGTGCAGCCCTACAATTAAAAGATTCATTTTCTATTTACTTTTTGTCATCTAAATTAGAAAGCCAACAAAGACTGCTGAAAAAAAATTAAAGGAATAAATATCATGAGAAAATACATATTAAAAAAAAACGAAGAGCAATTGATCTTTTAACAAGCATCTGCCAGTGGCCATTTGCACATCAGTTCTGATTATTGTCTTGCTGTGGAAAGAAGAGGTGCTGCCTTTTGTTTACCTTTGGTTTGAGGAGAACTTCCTTATTGTTAAGGTCGATTAGTATTCATTAGTGTCCTACAACATGAGCGGCTGAGGTATGGAAATCAGAGCAGAGAGAGGCAGGATTCTTGTTCCCAAACAGAATCTGACATTGCTTGGAAATCCTGCTTCTTCAGTCTAGGAGCACGCTGCCTCTGAAAAGACAGTATCTTACACATTACTTTATATCAATGAAGGCCCATTTTACTAGAAAGTTTAAAAAAAAACCAAGACAACTAGATTCAGACAGCTGTGGAGCTGCTATAAAATTCAGAAAATACTTTTCTCATTCATCTTTTAATGTTCCCTCAAATTAGATGAAGAAAGATTGTTACTGGCTTCACCCTCATACTCCTCCACCCTATCATTTAACCACAGAGAAGACTGATTTATAACAACAGTAACTTCTGAACTACCAGATATGTACAAGTTTTTCAGTCTGCAGTTTTAACTCACATGAATAGACACTGCACACTCAACAGGCTTCAAAAAGTTAGAACCATTTTAATGAACTTCTTCTAATGTGACTATACTTCCGAAAACGTGCAGTTTCTTCAAATGTGTTTCCAAGTGAAATAACACTTCTGAGATTTATTACAACTCATATTTTTTTCCTGAAAATACAGTATAATCATGCTGTAATTATTCTTAAGTATTTGAAAGCTGGTTATTTTCTTTTTTGAAATCTGTTTTGACTCAAGCTTGGTTAAAAAAATAAATGTGAATTTGTCCATTTCTGTATATGTTGTTTGCAGCTCTATGGATGTTCTGCATTAGGATACAGCACCTCAGAACAAAAATTTCCTGCATCATTTCACAAAACATGAAGATGGAACACTTCTTCTTCTGACAAAACATTTGTTTAGAAAAATCTCCTCTTTTAAATATAAGCTCCCTGGTGCCAATTTTGCCGCCTTAGTGAATATTTATAGATGAATCACAAGACTTTGAACAGAAGCTTTGGATTGGGAGCCTGACTGAAGCACTGATAGTATTACGCATATTCATGTTTCACTTGCAGACCTTGTATCTGCCACTTTTATGGGAAAATCAAAAGCTTTTCATTATTACATTCAATTTCTGTCCTATATTTGAAGCCATGTCTACACTCTACTTCTTGAGACTCATGTTAATGTGTAAACAGAGTGTTTCTTTATGAATCATACAGAGATGTCAGCACTGTGGTTCTTGGGTAAAGTTCACGCACTTGATAAACCTAAACCTTAAGGGACTTTTCGTTGGCTCTGTGAAAGCGAAATGGCACATCTAAATCGATTCTGTTTGTATCCAGTGCACAGAAATGACTTATTTTTATCCTATGATACCACCTTGGCATCAGGAGGTGAAATATCAAGAGTAATAAGGAATAGAGGGGGGTCACAGACACTCCACCAAAACAAATATAGTTTACTGTACACAAGAAGCAATGCCACACTTAATCCCGTTTTTATCTCTGTGGTTGACAGCCCATGGGGACCATGGTGTCTCCACAGATCTACATTACATTGATGGCCTTCTATAACTGTCATTGGGCCAGTAGATTTACAAGGCAGCACACAGTTTTGGAAAAACATCAGCATTTAATTAAGATTGGTTGGTTGGTTGGTTTTTTCCAAAAGAAGTGACAAGGAGAAATTAAGAACTGACATGAACAGTGTGAGGCCCATTACCAAGGGATTCCCACCCACCTATTTCACTCCAGTCATTCCGCACTTCTTTGAAAATGCAGGCCAAGTTTTCTTAGCCAGTTTCACCTTAGGATCAAAACAGGACTCAGACCAACAAGGTTCTCTCAAAGAAAATAAAAGAAATAATACAGTCTCAATTTCAAACCATGCATTGCTCTTCAGGTGGCTAAGATATTCCTATACACACCAGCCTCAATCCCTTCCATGCAACTGGAGATTCAAAGATGTCAGGCTGATTGCTCTGCAATCTCCAACATTCATCTGCAAATGAATGTTGGAGACATGAATCCAAATAGAAGCTGTATTCACAAAATCAACCCCCTACAGAAATGCAGGGAATATGCTAGAAGGAAAAGACCTTACCCTCAGTCATGCAAGGTAAAACCACAGTAGGCATTAACTTGCAGGTCTGTGCATTACCCAGACTTTTAAGGTATCAGAATTATATACTTCCCTTACCTAGAGCAGAACAAAAAGAAACAAGCCTTAAAACAAAGAAAAGCATTTATTCTGGCTTTTTTTTTTTTTTAGGTTTTGGGTTTGGAATGATGTAGCAGAGAAACCCTAAAGTTAGGAGAAAACAAGACAAAGGAAACATGGCGGACATGAACAGTGGAGTTTGCCAATGACACCAAGAGGTTGATAGGATGGTGGAAAGGGATGCCAACCAGAGGAACCTGGACAGGGTTCAGAGGTGGGCCTGTGCTAGCCTTATGAAGTTCAAGAAGATCAAGTGCAAGGTCCTGCACCTGGGTCAGGGCAATCCTAAGCACAGTTACAGACTGGGCAGAAAACGGATTGAGAGTAGCCCTGAAGAGAAGGACTTGAGGGTGCTGGTGGGATAAGAAGCTCAACATGAGCTGGCAATATGTTCTTCCAGCCCAGAAAACAAACTGTATCCTGGGCCGCATCAAAAGACATATAACCAACACATCAAGGGAGGTGTTTCTGCCTCTCCACTCTGCTCTCATGAGACCTCACCTGGAGTACTGCATTCAGTTCTGGAGTCCTTACCACACAAAGGACATGGATCTGTTAGAGTGAGTCCAGAGGAAGGCCACAAAGATGATCAGAGGGCTGGAGTACCTCCTCTATGAGGAAAGGTTGAGAGAGATGATGTTCAGCCTGGAGGAGAGAAGGTTCTGGGGAGATGTTGTAGCAGCCTTCCAGTGTTGGGCAGCAGCTCTTTATCAGGGAACGCAGTGATAGGGTGAGGATAAATGGTTTTAAGCTTAAAGAGGGTAGATTCAGATTAGATATTAGGAAGAAATTTTTTACTGTGAGGGTGCTGAGGCACTGGAACAGGTTGCCGAGAGAAGTCGTGGATGTTGCATCCTTGGAGGTGTTCAACATGAGGTTGGATGAGGCTACGAGCAGCCTGGTCTAGTGGAAAAGGTCTCTGGCTATGGCAAGCAGGTTAGAACTGGATGATCTTTAAGGTTCCTTCCAACCCAAAGCATTCTATGAAATCATGATGAAATAATTAACATTCTTGCTATTACAGTCACAATGACGGACAGAGGGCAGGCTCATCACAATAAGGTGAGGTATATAGAACACGACAGAGAAGGGTTTGAGTGGACAGCAATACAAGTGTTAGAGAGAAAGAAGATGAGTTATATTCCCATTAGTGTGCAACCTGCTGACATGGTTTTAAACAGCACTGCTCTTATTTAAAATGTGTTAAAACACGATAATTATCCCGGGTTGTAGCATAGCTCATTTTTCTAGTGTTAACGATCAGGACTGCAGGAACTAAAACTGAAAACATAAACTAAGTGCAAGCCAACATAGGAATACCTCTGTGGTTTTTGGACAGACTGCCTCATTTTATGCAAAGGCATTAACTATGCCATCCTCTCATGGTGTTTGAAAGGGTAACAAGATTAACCTTAGCAATATTACAGTGAAGAAAGTGAGCAAGAACAGGCTGATTATCAGAATCAGCACAAATATTTTATCTTTGTGACTGAAAATAGTTGAAAGCAATAGGAACAAGTATCTGGTACCAAAAAAAAAATAGGAATAATATCCTTCCAGCATGGGATTCATCAACCATCTCCCAATTTCAGAGAGAAGATTATTGAAAATTCTTTAAAAAAAATGTTTAGTAGCATATTTTGAAAAAAAATCAAATGCTTCTACAATTACTATTTGCACCCAGATCACAAAGAACATGAAGAAAAAGGTCTGGCAGTCCTGCTGAGCAAGATGAAAACACAACAAGAGCTAGAAGAGTCATGAAAGCAAACCTGGGTTTGTTGGGTGTTTTTTTCCACATTTCCGCAAACAAGAAACTGGGAAGAGTATTCACATATTGAAGAAATTATCCCTAGAGGATTTGAGAAATTCTTTGCAATACTGATTGTTAAAATATTTCTTTATTCCTATTTGCTGAGGGTGTCATCTCAAACTCACTGAAACAAAAGGTGCACTAATGCAAACATCCTCCCTTGTTTTCTGCGAAAGCCATGGAGAGCTGTAAGAGCCTCTGGTGGCATGAGACAATCCAGTCCCCGGTGGTGCCCTACATCCACTATGTGGCTGCAGGTATAAGTGAGGGTCCCAGGAGGCTGCGCAGACATCTCTGCTATCCTGGTAAAGGGGTAATCAAGTTCCACCTTCTGATTGCTCATGTTGCCTAGCTGCACTAGCTGGGGTGAACAGACAGCAGCTCAGCATTGATGTCCGTAGTGAGGAGAGGCAGAGGGAGACGCCTGAGTGGTTTCCTGGGCAAGATCTGAGAAAGGAGCAGGGACTGAGGCTCTGGAGGCAGGCAGAAGCACAGGTGTCCGCAGCAGGAGTGCCAGAGGGAGGGTCGCCTCGCCAGCGTGGGCCCAGATGGCACTGCACATGGCTCTCCCCTTACCGGAGCCATGTCCACTGAGGCAGGACTTAAGGTCACAGCAAGGCTTGGCAGAGACCTTACAGAGTTCCTTCTCCCACTGCAGTCACTCAGATTTTGAAGAGAGGTAGGTTTGCAAAAGACAAGCTGCTCTCTTCTGGTCTTGTAGGGCTACCTGGTGACCTTCCAGAAAACAGTGCCCATCAGCCTTTGCCCCGAGACGAGTGAACCGCCTGCTCCAGGCAAAAAAATAAAAACGAAACACAATGTTACTCCTCCACATATCCCAAAACTACAGGTGCAGCGTTGCTTGTTACTTGCTTAGGAGGCCACCTCAGTATCAACTGGCTTGTGATTTGTACCCTGAACAACCAGGAAATGTTGGACTTGGGCTGAGAGGTGGCTGCTTTTGTCAGCTAGGCACTGTGCACCAAGCACAGAGTTAATGTCGGTGTTTGACAGGGGTCTTGGCCTCTAGATATGGCACCTAGTTTTGATGCTCCCAACATTCGAACACTATATTCCTCCTCCCTGCCCTCCCCAACTGCGCCAGTTGCTGCCTCTTGCACTATGTGTGAGTATTGGTGGGACCCATGTGTGTGACCAAGCGTTAGAAGGGCTTTACCAGGGATACCACAGCAATTGTGAGAATGGGGACAATTCCAACAGTACACCACACAGAATGCTTGTAGGATGAGATTGGGACACCAAGGATACTGTAAGGGTACCTCTGTCACCAATCTATTGCAGGAGTCAGAGAAGAGGATCCTGTCTAGGTTATTTGTAGTTAAGGAAGCCTCAAGAGTGACATGAAGTGGCAGGATAGTCAAACCTTCACCCAGGATCAAACTCCAGAAGTCTTCTGATGTATACGTAATTTTTGTGGATTTTTTTAGAAGTTCCAAGAGCATGAAAACAACCCAAATGTGATGAATACAATTACAACTATACATCACCCAGCCTGAAGCAAGAGAGAGGGTGGACTGCACTATGCATCTCAGTTTAAGTATTAATATAACAGGAGGCGTACCAGCTCAGCTAATAAAAAGCTCCTCATTCTCATCCTTGAGTTTAAAATTTTGTTGAGGCACACGCCAAAAGCCAAGCATTTCAGCTCATTTAAGAAGTTATGACCCAGCATTGTACCAGGACTACTGTATTCCAAAAGACTGAACATTGCTGTTAATCACAGCTTCCCAGCAGATCCAAAGAGGGAATACCATAAAATTGTTTAGTAAATAGTGCATCAGCATTGAATAAAGAAAAAAGCTCAATTTGAAATATTTGAAAGTAAATTTTAAATGAAAAGAAAAGGTGTGAATTCTTATTACGCATTTCCACAAAAGCCTTTTCTGGTGATATTACCATGTACCTTCCTGGGATAAATGTGTGGTTTACAGCATCTACATTACAATGTATAACTTTTAGCACTCTCACTTTATGCTGTAACACATGTACTGACACATTTTTTTTTTTTTCTCCTCAATCTTCTTTTGGATATGATTTCTTAAGACTCGTCTACATGGGGGAAGTTAAGCAGCATAGCAATTCTGGGATAACGACTTCATGATAGCTCCCCGTGGACACTTCACTGCAAAAAAAAAAAAAAAAACCTTTATTTGGGAATAATTACTCTGCATTGTGAGTGGAATAATTATTCTAGAATAAAAATCAGCCTAATTCCAAGATACAGTGTGTACATCCATGCCAGGGGTTTTGTCTGTTTGTTTGGGGTTTGGAGTTTTTGCCCCAGAATATGAATACTCTTCAAAAATAGCTGGAAGATTTATTTTCCCTGAAATAGCTATGTTAGGCCATTTTTCCTTATAGGTAAAGTTATAGTATCAAGTTAAATTAAATGTGTGTCACTTGAATTATTTTTAGGTTGAAGTGCAGTTTTTCTCAGTCCAAAATATTTGCGCTGGCAGTCAGTAACTGTCTGACAGACCTTTTCTTGACATGGTTTTCCCGTTTCTTGGTAACAGCGGACTTGTCCTCCTCAGCATATTCTTCAGACAGGAAATCTGTAGCTGGAAGCCAAAGTGTTACGGATTTTATTTTGTGGGATCATGCTAGAAATTACCTTTTTTGCACATCTCTAGCAAAAGAGAGCAATTGTCTCTGTCCCGTAAATCCAGAAAAGCCAAAGCGTGACTGGCAAATTCTCACCCAAAAGTGTTTTGTCTCACCTTTCTTCCTAAACGCAACTGGCTATTTATTTCAAGTAGTTAGGTAACAGACAAATAGCAGAGAAGGCCATGATGGTTTGCCTGTTAAGCAAAGGTGAAATAGCTGTCCACCCTGCCAAGATGCAGGCCAAACACAGACATCTCTCCTGGTCTTTTATCACTGCTCTTCCTCTAAATTCACTCAAGCATCCCTTACCTCCCGTATTTATGACCTCTCCTGCCTTTGTATTTTAACTGGCTCTTCTCTCAAGCTGTGGGTGGAGTGAAATGTGTAAAACCACCTGCCTATGATGCCGTGTTTCCATTCAGCTTCAGGAAAAAAAGGTTTATTCAGTAATAAAAAACTCTTTTTTGCCTTCAGATGTGTCTAAGCATTTCTAGCAGAAATGAAGTCATGCAAAGAAATCCATTCCTCATTCATCTTGCTGGCCCACCTTTCCCTTTTAAGGACATCTAATTCTGTTTGAAGATGATCTTCAGGGTCCCTAGTCCTTTCATAATATAGCCTTTCATTTCCCTACCTACCCTTTAGCATTTCCAAGGAGGTCTGGCAGCAAAGGCTGTTTCAGATACAGAATGTGTTCATGATAGTAGTAGTGTTTAACACATAGTCCAGTGGAGATACTTAAAGCATGACATGAACCATAAGGAGTTAAATCAATTGGCTTCAATATGAATCAATTTTATGTGCAGATAAATTGCCAGGCAAAGAGCAAACTGCAAATGTTGCTCCTGATTCTGTGTACACCAGCATTTTTGGTAATTTTTAAACATTCTATATTATCTTTTAAACAACAGATGGTGTTAATAAAATTGTAAACCACACCCCATAAAATGCCAAACAGCAATAGCATTTACCACGGAAATAATACAAGGTATAATATTTCCGCATTTATGAAAAGCTGAGCATGAAAAATATTCATGTTGCAAAAGATAAGATCCAAATACTCCTGTCATTTCTTGTTAATGCAGTTTCAGCATTTTAATTAGTATCAATTACTGTGAATAGAGCTTTGGATGTGTTTTAGCTTGTTCAAAAGTTTCAAAAAAGAAAGTTTTTATTTGTTTTGTATTAGTCTGTCTCATTGCAAGTACAGATGTGCAATGCAAAATAAGCAGACCTGCTTTAAGAAATGGAGTTTGCTTTGAATCAGTCAAAATGAAAGAGATAGAGGACATGTTAAGTTTTCTGTGAGCTCTGAGTATTAAATTACTTAATAACAAAAAGTTAAATTTGGCAACACTGGGCAAGTAATCAGGAAATAATGAAAACACTCTTAAACAGGTGACAAATCAAAACTCTATCAAGGACCAATGCTTATTTCAGCAAAACTCACATTAACTTTGATCGAAGCAAGAATTTTTGGTACTTCCACAGACAGAAAAGAATACTGACTACTTAACATAGAGATCTTTATTCTACTGACATTTTTTTCAAAAGTTTGTTAGCTAGGTTGAAACAAACTGCCTTTCCCTTTCAGACTAAACTTGCAGTCTGAATATCACTCCATGAGAACATGAGTAGCTTCGCACCTATAGTATGGAGACATATGGACAAAACAAGTGTCTTCTATACACGCAGGAGAATGCCACCAAGCCTGTCATCACTTGGGTCATTCAGCACTTCCGATGCCTATTTTGAGCTCAGCCTGCTGCCTTATCACATTATGGTGGAGGGAGAATCTGTTTCTTCTCTCCACCATCTATCTTTTTGATTTTCACGAGGCAGTCCTCTTCCCCTTCGGAAGCCCAACAATTATGGCAGCTCAGCTACTTATTTTAAAGAAATGAAACTGAAGTGTGTTTATTAGAGAGCTGGACAAGAAGTCTGGTATTGAGAAACTGAGCTTAGCTATTCTACAGCACAATGAAGCGTGAAACCAGTCAGACTCTACACTTCATTATGGAAAGTAGTGATTAAGCAGGATAAAAGTCCCATCTCAGCCAACTGTTGCCAGGTCTTAAGGTGTTCCATCAAGGCGTGGCTAAATCTTCATAGCTCCACCCTCCTTTTGCAGTCTCCTGTGGCATGTGTGAGTCTTCATTTTACAGTCTTCAGGGCTAGTTGTCTGAATGCAATTTATATGACTTAAGAGACTCGCATTGGCATTACCGAGATCAGAATCTAGCCATTTGTATGTCTGAGCACATATTATCCTTGAAACAAGTTTGTGGTATTATATTCAGGAATGTTTCGCACTCGAGTTCAGATCTGGTTCCAGCTGGAGTTCCCTTGTAATGTTCCAAATCTCATTAAGTTAATGAGAGCTTTTTTCCAGCAATTTCAATGGGATTCCCTGTTCCTGTGCCCACATCCTCAGCTCAGCCTTGCTCACAGGAAGCCAAGGTGAGTATCAGGAACAAGAGGTCATGCTCTATCCCTGCCACTCCCTTTGCAGCAGGACGCTGAACAGGGCTGTCAGGGCAGACATGCCATATGTAACTGGTAGACATTCTTTCCTGCCTCCCTCATACCTTGACTTTCCCTATTGCCCTGCCCAGTTTTCTCTCTTTACTAGTATGGTCAGAATATGGATTTAGAAGCTGGAGCTTTTGCACCAATAAAGAAAGGAAAAATAAATAGGAATTGTGTGTGTTACCACGCTTGGAGAGTGTACAATGGGGAATGGTGTGACTCCCACCTATAAGTCAAATTCAATCATTTAACACGTGTTCTTTTTCCTTTCAAAGTATATTATCAAATTGACCTGTCACACCTGTGTGCCATGTTCACCATCCCAGAAAAAGAGATTTGAGACAGAAGAGATTGCCCTCAGATGAACTTGTGGGATGGCTGGAAACCTTGCACCACTGGTGACAAAGCTGACTTATTTTCATGGCAATCAGGACAGTCAAACCAGTACCTTTAATGAGAACTAAATTCACCCACACAAACAAGTTGTATGGACTCAGAGATATATATCTTCTCATATCCAAATCATATACTTCCTATTAGCACTACAATTATTGTACAGACTCACTGCGAGAAGACTATCTTCCTAAATATTTATTTAGTGTTGATAGAATTGCTTACAAAACCTCTCTCTCATTCTGAGAATCTCTTACAAGACTCCCTTGTTCCCAAGCTCATTATAGCTACTTATATTATTACTGTAAATCTTTCTAATGCCTCAAATGTCTGGCTCTGAAGAACATTTTTATAATGAGGGTGGGGCAATGCAAAACTTTTCCTCTTCTAATTCATTGCTAAATTATATTTGCAAGTTCAAATGCCAGAGTGATGAAATCACAATATTATTCATTGGATTTTGTTTGATTATTTGGTAGTGTTGTACGGAATGTATCTATAAAATGACATGAAAAGCAAAGCAACAGAGCTTTAGGGGTTTTCCGGTACTTCTCTTCCGCAAACATCAATTTTACTGTATGACTGTCCTGAAAGATTTATGCTTTGTGTTTTGAGGGCCAGGTTTTAAATGGCTTCACAGAATAAAAATATTAAAATTTAAATGCAACTTTAAAAATGTGTGTTGGACCTTTGGGCCTTCTGAAGAGGTCAAGTTCAAGACACTTATAAAAAGACCATTCCCAGAGAGGTTGCATGGGAAAACCTATTAACATTACTGCTTTCCCTTTATTTCCCCTTTGATCATAAAATAAGGTTATGGGTGGCAAAAGCTGTAATGATGGGAAGATCCCAAATAGGATAGTATGATTTAATCTACTGAATATAAAAAAAACCCCAAACCACCACCAACAATGTGGTGGGTTTTGAAGCAAGACTATGACTGCAAAGTGCCTTGCTAAGGAGAAACAAAACCAAAACTGAAAAAACAAACAAAAAAAGCCCTGTATAAGTCCACAATAAGAATTAAATGTTTAAAAAAAAAAGGAAGACCATTTTCATTCTAATTCTTCTTTAATTAAATCTCATTTTGTTCATATGACAAAAAACCATAACAACTATTATTTGAAGACTTCTGAAATCCCGAGTAAAAATAAAAAAATTTCTGCATCTAGCATAAGAAATAACAAAGGGCAATTATCTACTTATGTTAGGGACATGCCTCAAACTCTCCATATTCCATATAGAGAGTATCAAAGCCCTTGTTTTCTTATTTCTTCAAGCCTAATAGTGACATTCACTGATTTAGGGGAAGAGAGGGAGAATACATAAGTCTGCACAAACACTTCTTTTGATTTGTTATATATAGTTTGGTCTAGAAGCAGTTAGCTTTTTCTCAATTTTACGGTATGAGGTAAAATTTGGAAAATATACTGTGTGAACTGTCTTCCACTCCTGCTAAGGCCATTTTTTACTATATGAGTACCATAAGCATAAAATAGACTCAAATTCATTGATTTTAAATAGTACCGTATAAATAAAAGCAAAACTTGGCTCTGAAAATCTCTAGCAGAAAACTCTGTTATTGTCATGAATATCATAAGCGTAGTCATTTTTCTTTTAATTAATGTTCAAAAGAGAAGAGGAAGTTGGAAATCCAGATAAATCTGTTACGAGTCAATTAAGAAGCGAAGATTAGCATATGCAATCAAGATGGGTGCAGCAAGATTTCATGGAAGAGTTCATGAGGAAGAAACCAGGATATATCATTTGCATGGGCAACCTCCTTGGTTTGTGTTCTTCTCAACCTCAGTATTGTTGACTTGACTCACTGCATGAATATTGCTAAGCAGTAGCAAACCTTGATTTCATTTTCCTGCTTGCACGGATACAATTTACCTTGACACGAGGTTTTAAAAGAGACAAATCCTATGAGCTATGACAAACAGTAGTGGTCTTTTTCTTCTTTCTGCAAATATCCTCTTTTATAAAATCTCTTTCTAACTCCCCCCATTGCACAAATATCATCAGTAGATACTATAGATTGTCCTACTCTTCCTTCATCAGATAGATCAGACTGAATATCCTCCTCCAGGGACTAGAAGCGGGATACTTCACACATAGGCCACCTGAGCGAGTGAAGCCTTTTTCAAGGGTGACTGATCACTGGAAGATATAAAAAAGGAGTTGATGAACTCACACCAGTTACTACCACAATCAATATTTATATTCTAAAGACAAACGTCAAATTCACAAGAGAATGCAGCTTTTTATTTGTATATAGTGAACAAAAAAACCACATTATATTCATGAGTACAAAGCTTGAAACCTTTAACATTTTTGAGCTGATTATTATAGTCAGGTCATCATGAAGAATCTTACAAGTCCACTATTCATGGTACATCATTCCTACAAATAAACTGAAGGCGTAAATCTCCTGGGATTAAAAGCTAATGTTTTCCTAACTTCACATTTTACAGAAAGAAGAATTCAAGGGTTTTAAAATATTATACTAAATGGAAATAAAAATAGTTTAATATATATTTATGGTCTCAGTTGTCCTGAAAAAAAAGCCTTGTTTTTGTTTGTTTTTTTGAAGTATGCTGCACAACTGGAACTATTTCAATGAGTATGAAAGATGGCATGGTCCTGACACTGTAGTAAGATTGACCACCATAATCATAAGACTTTATTTTAAGACAAAAACTTAGAATAAATCAATGTATATGAACAAATTAGGGTAGAAGGGTGTGTGTCAGAGCCTTTTTCAGTGCATGCACACTATTAAAATCTGTCTGAGATCTGTTTGGAGAAAGTAACAATTATATTTCTTATTAAAGAATATGCAGTTATACACCTCTTTACACTTCCTGCTTCCTTCAACAATGAAGACCTGTCTGCACTGAAGATTATAAAGTCCTTCACTGTTTCACCAGGTCACCAGACTAAACAGGCCAATCCACTTTCACAGCAATTTATTCCATATTTCTCTTTCAGGCCAACTTCATTTATAATAAAACTGGGCCTAGCTGGAGATTTACAGCACTGTCACTGCAGAAGAGTTAGTCCCCGTAAAATCAACTAGAATGATGTTTAAACTTAAACATCAAAAACCTATGAGTTCTCTAATGTATTACTCTCATGTCTATTACCTTTAACACCTTCGGCAGACACTGAAAAACACGATCTTCAGAATTTCCAGTTTTCCACAAAAAAATTATCACAGCCATAGCTGGTACAAATGCTTTATGTGCTCAACCATTATTTTAGTTTATTTTTCTTTATGGTATTTGTCTGTCATCAGGAAAACCTGAAAGTCTGCAGTTCAGATTTCTCAGGATCACAAACTGTTTGATTAAACTACAGATGTTAATTAAGACTCAAATCTGCATCTTCATACATAGCCAGTATAACCAGCTTGTTAGCTAGGGAAAGCCCATGATGTTTATAATATTCCATATTGTAGGTTGCAGATCACAAGTGGAAGGGTTCTAGAGTAGCTTTGTAATTTCCTCTTCAGTTGTATCAAGCAGGTTTGGGGAAGGAAACATGCACAGGACAGACTGTCTGAACTGTGCCCATATGACCCATACATGGCAAAAGCAGTCAGTTACCTTGTGGCAAGGGAGATCTGTGCAATGTACTGCTGTCATGTTGTTACCTCTTTTTGGAGGGATATATTGTTCCTTGATTTTGGAAGTTTGCAAGCTGGTAAAATGAAATTATTTTTAAAGGTTAAATAAGCATCTTTTCCTAAAAAAGGTCAAAATTTTAGTATTTATATTTATTTTCATTTTTATCTAGTTAAATTCCAAGAAATATAATTCTAACCTTGTATTCCACAGGACTGAAACCAATATGAGTGTCTAGCCATGACAGCCATTATACCTTCCAGTGGGAAACGCAGTGAGAATTTTCATTACAAATAATATGCAATCCAACAGTTTCCTGTGCTGTCCTCTGTAATGCAAAATAAAAATGGTCCAGAAACTCTACTGAGAGAACAGTTACCAGCTGATAATAAATACTGCTGTTTATATGAAATAAACTATAAAGGATTCCGGCACTCCAAAAACTTTGGAGCTCCAACATTGAATTTTTTGGCCCATGGTTCCCTACTAGGTATCCAAAATCATGTTTTAAAAGCACAACTTACCTGCGGTGTACACAGAGAGACACTTGGGTGGCCTGGAAAACAGCCAGCACAGCTTATCTGTACCTCACCATAAGCTGACTGGAATTAACCAAGGAAAAAATCAGGTTTGCCCCAAATCTAAAATCCTGCATCCCTCTAAAGCCAGGGCTCTACCTGAGGGTTACCTCTAAAGACGGGGCTCTACACAGGGCTGTCTGAGAGATGCCTCCATCCACTCAGTATCTACACCCTGATTCTTTTTATGAAAATAGGTTCCTGTGATCTTTCCTTCAAAACTTATGTTTTATTAAAACATAGCTGGAGGAGAAGTTGGCTTCCCAGCTCCCTCTATATAACAACTCTGTGATTAGAGCACTCACACACTCATGGGATTCATATCTCCTGCCCTGAAACACCCCAACTCACAACTCCTCTCACCCTAGAGAGGACTCTGACCATCACACTGATGGTTATTTTAGAAAAGAGAGTTTCAACCCTTCTGCTGAAACAGTGCCCTTGAGCACAAACAAATTCAAGATTCCTTAGATCATAATCTAATGTTTAGGTTATTCCCAGGGCTGGGGCACACACTGAGTCTTCTTGGAATTATTTCTGTCTTTGCTATGTTAAATTATCATGGAATACACACAACACCCCCCTCAAAAAAAAATAAATATAAAAAGCCCTGGGAATAAGCACCATCATTACTACTGTGACCCCGCTGCATTTTGTCAAGAAGTGAGTTGTGTCAGTGAATATGGGGCATGCTCCAGGAGCAGCCAGGTGGTCAGGCCTACCAAGGACTTTTGGGTAGAGGAATGTCATGGTTCTGGAGTCCAGCGAATTGGCCATGATCGATGCCAAAAGGCAACTCAGAAGTCTCAGGTGGAAAAGGAGCTTACTCCAAGGCACGAATCATGACAGACAAATGTAGTGCTTTGAGGTTTAGGCAACTGCTTAGCAGAGATTTTCTGAATCACACCTGTTTGTTCACATGCTTCAATTCTACCAGAGTCACACCATCCAGAAACACAAGTATTGACAGAGACAACTTTGTGCTCACCAAAATATCATTTTATTTATGAAAAAAACAGCAGTTGCTGAGGACAGTTAACATTGGAAGCATTGAGTTGTTACCTTCACAGCATAATCCTTCTCATAGCCCTGCTGACAGATTGATTATTCAAAGTATGGTGCACCTATGGTTGGGAATCATATTGCGAGTCTGAGGGCTTTATGCTAACATTGCCCTGTGTGTAGATAAACCCTGAAGGAAGACTTGTGTTAAATCCTATTTACACTTCACAATATTCCTGAGGTGAAATTATAATTTTGCTGAAGTAAAATGTTTGTTTTGACATTGTGACGAATATCTTCTACTCCAGGATGAAACATTAGCAGAGGGCCTTACTAACTACTTGCATTAAACTCCAGACCAAAGACACATTGCTTTGAAACTTCCTCATTCTGGGCATCCTCTGTTTAAGTCTTTACAAAAATCTCTACATGTCTAATAACAAGATGTACTTGTGCCTCTAACAGTTCAGTGATGAGGTGTTTATATTATCACCTACAGCAGAAAAACATTTCCGCTGGAATTAGCAGAAATACAAGAAAAAAATTATTTTTTCTCATTCCTTCAGCTTTCATAAATCCATTTACTAAAATCTAGTGGCACACCTTATACATCCTAGTTAGGTATTCAGAATAGCAACATGACTATAAGTTAAATATAATTTGTGAAATATATGCCGTATTTGATAAAAAATGCATGTAGTCAGAATCATATGATGATTTAATTTGCATAGATGTAAAGCCTGAATTTATTATACACAGCCTGTATTTGTAAAAGTAGACAGTCACCTGGTTTCTCTGCACTGGTTTAATCTGGCAGTCCCTCACTAGAGGCAACAGAATTTTTAAAAGCATCCAAGACAAACCAGACACCAAGGGGAAGGAGAAAAGAGAGGCAGACATTACAACTCATTCAGTCCTTTAGAAAATGAAAATTTTAGACTGACAGAGGTGCAGAGGGCAGTCAGGCAAAGAGAAGTGTGTTTGATGTCACTGTTGCACCTGCAACAAGTTGATCTCCTCCACAAAGCTGAAGTTTTAACAGGAAATTTATAGGATGCAGTTTACTTTTTTTAGGTAACCAAAGATCTCCTGTAACAGACGTGGAGAAGAAAGTGGTTACCATCTTGGAGAGAAGCTGAATGGACTGAGGTACTCTGTAGCATCAGAGCCTGGAAACACAAATCTTCAATGAATGATTGGAGGAAACTCAAGTCAGTCTGCAGGTGGACAGATAAATTTGTTATTGACATGATGCCCATTTCAGTCAAAAAATTTTCAGGAGAGACATTCAGGTAGTGAGGTGGCATAGACGTAAGCTTAGGAGATTGAGGTCTAACCAAAAAAAGAGAACAACAAAAAGACTGCCAAAATACACTGAAAAGCAGCAGTCACATTCAGAAAATGTCATCTGGGTGTCTTACACTGAGCCACCAGTGAGATGAAACACCAGACAAGATTATGATACAACTGCCAATGGCCACTTGCATTTAAGATGCAAGCAGAAGGCCACTTCAGCATGCTGATATTTGTTCATTGCCATTTTAACCTACAACAGATAGATAATGGCAAACCAGTTGGAACACAGTTACTCAAACTAAGTCTTAACTTTTCATGAAGCTGCTGAGACAGCTGTGTGTAGACCATGCTAGTAAGCAGGTTTTTTGCTGTATTTCACGAGTACTAACATGTAAACAATTATAAAACTTAGGGTGCTGGGTTTGTATGTTAAGAAGGAAAGAAGAAGCAAACATTTTCTTTTCAGTTTCTGACGTGCTTAGCTTAAAGCAAACCGTGAAGAAAGCAAGCAATCACAAGAAATGCTAAGTGGCATGTAGTGTTTTTCACTGCTATAGCATTAGTTATATACTACAAGCTGGAAATAAACTATACTTGATAAGGTACACCTTACTTGGGAACAACATAAGTATCTGAACATTACTGAGTGTTCTGTTGATCATTTGTAATTTCAGACAAAAGATGGCCTTCTCTTATCAAGCACAGGTCAATTTAACTCTCAAGTATGCACATGTTCATGCAGTGTTTCTTCTTAATGCTGAACATCTTATTTCATGCACCAGCTAACATCAGATATAGAAGAAAAAGCCATATGTATTTATTTGGTTCCCGGATCTATGTGGATGCTTCTAACCCCACTCCACTCCTCGCTCTACTTTACTTCCCATCACTCTTTACTCATGTCTAAACATAAACATATTTACATGTCTGAAAGGAACTGGCAAGCATCTATAATAGTTCCCAGAGGATCCAACAGCTCTTCTCACATAAATGTGTATTTCCACATCATCATGTCACAGTGGTGCTTCAGTAAGGAGCTCTTCAAGAAGGGCCTATGTCAGAGTTTCAATCGGTAGATTTACCATTTTCACTACCTTACTTTAAAGTGAAAGATCTGAAGAGAATTATTTTCAGTTAATACTGTCCATCACTTGAACCGATTATGTACATAATCAATAAAATGCTCTTTGGATAAATGTACTTTTAAGCATTGTTCAAAGTCCCTAAAACTCATGGGACTTTGAAATCATAGATTTCTGACATTCCTCAGTAGGCTCTAAATTCACAAATGAATGAGTCGCTTATTGTGATTCGTATGTCAGTTTCATTTTTGGCAGGTAATTCTAATGGTATTGGAGAATGATTATGTGAATGAGATCTGCACCCTCTTACCTGAAATTGGAACTCTAAAAAAGCTTGGAATGGAACTGTCAGCATAAGTACATAAAAATACTTGTGAACATTTATTCTGTATAGAGTTTTGACTGCACAATTCCAGCCATCAGGGATGAGCAGGATGAGCAGGACTTTCTATCGTTCCTGTAGAAGGCTAGGCAAACAAACATCTGGGGGTGGACAATGAGGAAGAGGAAATATTTACGTGTAGGAAAGTTATATTGTACACCTGCTTCTTAGGCATGCCATCTGTGCTCAGTCACACCATTATATTGCTTTGATGACATGCCACAGCTAAAAGGCAGGCAATATATGTCTTGCTTCATTGACATGAATGACACAACTTGGTAAAACTCACTGCTTAATGACATATATCATAACTTTCAAACATAGTATATGGTCGTCCCATATATTTTTCACTGTTTAGACCCATGCTATGTATTTTGATACTGAAAACACTGAAGGAGCATTATGGTGAAAACTGATGCACACTAGGTAAGCAATAACATCTTCTCTATACTAATGCCTGACTTCTCATTACATTTTGTTGACCTGTAACTACACTGTAACATCCACTGCATATTGTTTACAGTAAACTAATAATGAGAAATTCGGCTCCCATTACTGCTCGCAATCTCATATTAAATGTTTCTTGCTTCCAAAATAAAATGCCCTATGGAGTTGAAAGGTATCACCATAATTTTTCAAAAGTTGGATAAATCTTATACTTAGAAAAAGAAATGTGATCTAAAGAAAAAAAAAGTGTGTGCATTTTGATTAATATAAAAAAAATGATGAAAAATAAGGTTTATATTACATTCCTTTATTTTAAAGAGGCATTTTCCATAGTGAACTTGAGGATCTTTTAAGAGCAGGCTTGGTCTAAATTCACTTCCAGTCCTGGATCTACTCTTAAATCCATGTGTGGCCTCAGGCAAATGTGTTAATTTTCCTGTTTCGGTTTCCCTGCCTTTAAAGTGGGGATAACGTGACTAACCTAAATAACTTAGTTGCCATTTATGAGTAACTTGATTATTAGATTTCTGAGACATGAAACAAGGTTATTATTAGGATTCACTGACCGGCCAGTCAGAAGAGTGTGATACAAATAAAGGAGATGTGTCTTTGACAACAGAAGAGTGCCAGTTAGTCAGTCGGTAAGTCACTCAGTGTAGCTGTGTGAGGAGGTGGCTCTAGGGAGTGGATAGTTGAACCTATAAAAGTGAGAACACTCCCTTTTTCCTGATTTTCTATTTATTACCCCAAATACTTAAAGACTATAAAAATCTAAGTCATCTTTGAGAAATGAATAGGTCCAAAGCACTAAAACAAATCAGCAGCAGGTAAAAAAATTATTATCTGTGTAAGAGAGCTAGATGTTATTTTCTAGTGAAAAGTCAGAATTGATTAAAGACTTTGCATTGCTATTTAAAATGAAACAATAGTGCATGATACATTTTAAAGGAAGAAAAGTCAAAGGCCTAATAACATGGAGATAATGGGGTAACCTACTTTCTGTTGTTGCTGCAGTAATTTCGTACTCAATACACTGGGTCCAAATTTACATCACTGTTCATAGCATACATAGGAGTGCCTTGTATGACAAAAACACGCTCCCCACTGGCAAGGTCAGTATTATTAATTGTTATTCCTATTATTAACCTTTAGGCTTGTGTATCCTTCACAGTTTAATGATTATTCAATAACTATGCTATAAGGCTGCACGTTCTAACAGCAATTAATAGAAGGGCGCACCACTGGCTAACTAGGAAAAGCAGTGACATATCAACTTCATGGTCCTGGACTTTTTTCTTGAGTCATGCAAAGTTGCCTACAGGAATTGTACCTGTCAATTCCAAGAGCCGAAAGAGACAAATCTGCCCCAAATCTGCGGCAAAACAAATGAAAAACGGAGATTGGGCTGATATCCAGGGTCTCCTCTCAGTTCTCCTAGAGAATAAGAAACAGACTCAGTTTTCAGTGAAACCTGCAGTCACTGCTAGGTTCTCTCTCCAGGAACTTCACTTCCAAATCCAGCATCAACGAAGATGGGAAAGACTATCTTAAAAACAAAAGAAGAGAGAAGAAGTCCTTCCCCAGGGAGAAGTTACATAGATAAAGGCGATTCTCAAACAGCGTTACCGAGGAGCACACGGTGCCAGGTGAAACACCAGGCGACAGAACCGGGGGTGATACGAGCGCGGCGAGACCCGCTCCCGGCCTCGGCGGGGCAGCGAGCAGGCAGGCAGCGACCCCGGGGGAGGCCTGCCCTCACCCCGGGCATCCCCGTCCCGCGGAAGCTGCTGGCGCGTCCGCGAAGCTGCATCCTCGGCCGCCTTCAATCACTGCCTGCCCGAAAGGGGCCGCCGCTGGGGCGCAGGGGGGCGTGCGCGGGGGCAGGTGTGGGAATAAAGGAGCGGAGGAATGATGGAGGGAAGGGGGGAAAACGGGGGAGGGGGAGTGCGACGCAGAGGAGAGTTCTGGTCCGTGTCCCAGGGCGGGGGACGGGGCAAGGATGGACACACATACACAACCCCCGTGCTCGGCACTTCCAAGTCAGACCCGCTGGGAACGGGTAGAGGTGGAGACGCCGCGCACACACAGAAATACACACGCAGCCGCCGCACTCTAGCCGTCGCTCGGTACCCCGCAACCCCCGCAGCCCCCCGCAAGCAGGAGGCAGCAGGCGCGGAGCGGGCGACGGCGCAGCCCCCCCGCCCCCGCCTCCCGTGGCCCCGCTGCCCCGACGGCACCGCCGCCCCTTCCCCGGAGGCAGCGCGCACCTCCTCGCTGAAGGGGCCGTGCGAGGCAGCGGGCGGGCAGGAGGGGGACGCAGGCACACCCGCGCATACACAGACACACACAGACACACACTGACACACACTGACACACACAGACACACAGAGGCAGGGCTGCCCCACGCTAGTACCTTTGCTGCCCTGGTGTTTTCCGTCCGGGAGCCTCCTTGCTGAGCCGAGCGGGCGGGTGGGTGTGTTTGTGTGTGCGCGTGTGTCTGTGTGTGTGTGTGTGTGTGTGTGTGTGTGCGTGTGTGTGTGTGCGTGTGCATGTGCGCGAGAGCGAGCGAGCGAGACTCTCCCCCCTCCCCCTCCTCCTCCTCCTCCTCCCTCTCCTTCCTTTAAACGCCCACTCCTGATGGGTGAAAAGACAACTTGAACTTCAGTGCAATTAACTTCGCCGGCGCCTCGGAAGCCGGAGGTGTCGCCGGCCTCGCCCGCCGCGCTCCCATGAGTGAGTCGGTCCCGCTCCTTCGGCGTCGCTCCTAGGGGACGGGGCGGTGGAGGGGGGGACACGACACGGGGCACCCGCCGTGGTTGATTTTACCGAGGCTGGCGGTGCCGAGCCGGGGGAGACACAGGGCGGCGGAAGAGGGGGCTCCGCTTGGCGCTGACGCTGCCGGAGCTGCACGGGAGGCACGGGCTCGCACCTGCCGCTGGCGGCCACCGGCCCCGCCGCCGACACGGGGGGGAGCGGGGAGAGGGAGGAAAAAAACCTTAAAGTTTGGCAAACTTCTTCCCCAGCCCCGCGCGCTTCGGGGCGGCGGCAGCCCCGACAGCGGAGGGGGGGGGGGGGGGGGCAAAGCGGGGTGAAGCGGCGGGGTGAAGCGGGAGTGGGGGCACGGGGAAAAGGGGGGGGGGGAGTGGGTGGTGGTGGTGGTCGTGGTCGTGGGGAGGCGCCTCCGCGGGGCGCGGGGGTTGCGCGGGTGGCCCGGCTGGGGGCGGCCCTGTGGCTGTGGGTGGCACGTCGTCCCCCCCGCCCGACGCTGTCGCTGTCACGGGGAGCAGTGCCAGGACCTCGCCTCTGCGCTCTAGGATTTTATTATTTTTTTTTTTCCGCTCTGTCTCCAAACGCGCCACCCGAGGTTTTTACTCAAATCGCCGTCCTTTTGTGGCCGTCTCCACTCGGTGCCCCGGGGAGCGCTCCTGACAGGCACCTGCCCGGTCTGAAGTTTCCCTCTGCCAGTCTGCAGGCTTCTCTGACTGCGAGAGAAACTTCGCTAAAATGCAAGTTTGATGAAATACTTTGCACCAGCTCCTAAGCTGAAATGAGTTTAAACTGACGAGAGCTCTCCCCTGACTTTAGTCGGCCCAACTGAGCGCAGTGCTTCTGTGAAAATAATCCAGAAATTCAGATGCAGAGACTCGAAGGCGTATGATCTGACAGTGCCATTTCATTCTGGTCCATGCCGCTTGGGTGGGAGTCAGCAGCAATCCCTTCTTTCTACTTTATATTATTTTTGGTATAGTGCATTCGTATATTTGTCTGCTGTAGTCTGCTGGCAAACATTAGCATTCAAGCTTACATTTTTGACAAATGTGCAGACAGGAATAGCATGAATAGGCATCTTAAATATTAACAACCTAAGCATCTGTTGTGAAACAAATTTAATATATTTACTCTGTTTTTCTCACATTGTTAGAAAAGGTTACAATAAGTGTAAAATTTCAGCTGTAGTTAGCACTAGGAGTGCTTGGATATTTCACTATCTCTTCAAGCATTTAACACAATCACCAGATAGAAATGTGTCAAATCAGGCGCACTTTTCAAAAAACAACTTGAAACAGTAAGCGTAAAGTGTAAAGATATGAATGTTGGATGTTCTTTGCAATTTGCGTCTTCTAATTATTCTGCAACACTATTTGTAGAGTTTTAGAGAGCTCTTTTCAGTCTCATATTCCTATATGCTCTTTAATACCTTTATACATTTCTAATTCATTTTCTATTGGAGATTGTTATTGGTATTACTTTGCTTTTCAAGTCGAAGCAGTGGTTTGCACAGAAATGTGTAATCAGAGTAGGTAACAAAGTGAGCAGGCAGAAAACGTAAAATGTTCACATATAAACATGTGTCTAGACAGCACACACACATAATAAGGCAATAGAAGAGAAATTAAATTCACTGGCTAGTACACTATATATGCCCACTCTTGAATACAAACAGCTAGAGGAAAAGAAACAACTGACTCCAATGAATTCCTTCAGCCCTGGAATAAAACTGTTCTGAGTGGAACAAGAGCACATAAGAGTGAAGTCTCCAAAAAGACTGTAGAGTTATTTCAGGAATCAGTGCATTCCTTCCCTTTTTCCCACAAGTTCAAATATGTAATAAATAAGTCTTTTGTATGCAAAAGAGTTTACTGGAACAAAAAAATATTGAAATGGAATGCTTTTCGCATGTACACTTTGAAAAACTGACCATTTCCTTTTTATATTCTTTGTTCTTCATACTTTAAATTGGAAAGTAACTCTCACAATTCTCCTTTCTTGTTATTTATTTTAGCAATACTCGTGGATCCTAACCTGCTGCTGTGCATCCCAAGAAAGCACTGTAAAGCAGACAGAGTCGATCTGTAACTCGCTAATGGGACACACATCTTTGGCAGAATGAGAGGCAGAGAGGTTCTGCCACGGTAACAGGGCACATTTTTGTTTTGCAGTGTAGGCCCAGTGGGTCAGCTGATGAGCACCTGCCCTCTATTGCTGTGCTTCCCAAGGCTGCTGCCTGCCGCCCTGGCAGCATCTCACAGGCACCACCACATTCAGTCCTGCAGAGAACACAACACTGGCACATCCACCTATTCAGCACAAAAACTTTACAGTAGGAAAGCCCTAAATAAGCACTAACTCTTGCTACCTTTCAGATTTGGGATAGAGAGGGGTTTAAATGTGTGCAAATGCTGTTTAAAAGATGGTCAGCTGAAATCCAGGAAAAAAAAATAGGAAAAAAAGTTAGGAATTAGGAAAAAAACCCTCAAATCTTCTAATTGTATCAACTACTCAATTTTTGGAAGTATTGTCACCTTTTTATTGTCACCTGCTTTTTAATCTAAGTGGTGTCAGATAAATTTGAAGTCCTTCTTAAGGTTTCCAGCTGTACCTGGAGAAAAAAAAATCAAGGAGAGAATTTTTTTAATAAAATAGTTCAAAATATATATAAAAATATATTAAAATTATATTTTGGAATTAAAACAGGAGGAATTATGACTACTGAATTATTTTAGTAATATTTCTAGGAACTACTCTATCTTAACATAGATACTACTGAAGCATTTTATTGCCTTCTTGTACATAACTGCCATTGGTCTCTCTACATGTATTTTATATATATCCAAGGAAGCCACAAACTTTCCTTCTACAACAGTTTAAACACATCTGGAACATTTTACTTTCTTATAATTTATGTTAATAGATGTAGAGTGTATATACAATCTTCTCAGAAATCATTGCTTTTTCCAAAGGGGAATTTTTTTACTTTGAGTCAGGGAATATATTTACAAGAACAAAATAACTCAAACTATAGGCAATTCTATATAATCTTATTTTCTGTTATATTAGGTTGATTATATAAAGCTTTCATTTAGAACAATGGGATGATGAAATTACAGAACAGTGATTGGCTTTTGTTTTTTCAAATGGTTCAAGTCGAGGGCTGCAAAAATGAATGGTTTTGGTAAAGTTATTTGAGTATATAATATTTTTCATATAATTCTGACAAATTAATTTAATAGAAAAGCCACAAGTCTCTTAGCACAGAGGTGTATGTTTTCAGGTAAAATGGAAGTTCTGCTTTTGCCATTATAGGCATCAGGCTTCGGTAATCTGCTCCTCTTGTGGAATGAACTCTTTCTACTTAAAGCTATCATGCACCTACTGTTTATTTACGCTGCATTAAACTGACAGCACGGCAATCAGAGGAAAAATATGACTTACTTTCCTGAAGTAAACACCAGTTTATAGGTTAGTGCATGTATTTATATTCCTGTCACTACTAAATAATGGCTGTTTCCATTTTAATATCTACCTGTGGGGTTATCCAGGGAAGCTGGCTTTTCCTTGTTTAAAACGAGGAAAAAAAAAAAAGAAAGAGGTAGGCAAGAGGAGAAAGTTTTGTTATCATTCCAGTCCAAGAGGAACTCAATAAAAAAGTGATTCAGTATTCCTTTCTGTGGCATGCAGAAGCCAGTTTTAAAGTCATAGTATTCGGTTTTACTTACCGTATTTGAATTGCATCTCAAACAGGGAAAACAGAATTCCTTAACAGTATTTGTCTATCCAAGTCACTGAAATTGTATATTCAGGCAACGGCAGATTAAGGGCAGAAGCATTTTATTAATAACTGAAAGCACATATGTGTGTGTGATGAAAAATGTTCTGCAAATCTGTCACTATGCAATCAAGTGCATTTTTTAAACTTTAGTTGTCACAAAGTTGCTACTGATTCTAAAAAAAAAAAAGTAAAACAGTTTGACGGTTAAAGAGTAAGTTACAGTTCTTTATGCTTGTTATACTGAAACATTGCAACTTTATTAAGTCCATGTCAGAAAACCCCATTGATATTACTTTTAATATTGGACTAATGCATCCAACGAGCTGGCTTTTGAACTGAAAATAACCACGGAGAGAATAGTCTACAGTTTGCAGGAAGTTTCCCAAAATTCTCTGTCGGAGGATTCCATTAATAACCTCTACCCAAGAGGTCCATTTTTCCCTCAGATTCTGAATATTGCATTTAACTTTAAGTTAGCCTATATGTCAGTTCCCACCTGAGCAGTAGCATGAACTCTCAACAGCCCCGACCACAACTTGTAACTGTTACTTCAAAAAGGATATACTATAATGCTCCCTTCAAAAATGTAGGTGTTTTCGAACATTTGCCATCCTGTGGCATCAAAGTTTACCACAGTTATCACCAACACTTCATTACTTAATTGATATCCATTTTGTTGCTTTGCAAATATTGACTTAGTAATGGTTTCTGCCCTGCATTGCTCTCAGTAGATACAAATCTCAACAGAGATTAATTTTAAAAAGACTTGTCAGTACTGATCATGTTCATATGTTCCGATTTGGTCCTCATGCCCTGTACCAGCTCTAATCTACCTATGTAGTCTAGTGCAGTGGAGTAGGAATGGCATAGTAATAGTGGAGTACAGTAGTAGAGTATAGTAACATACCTCAGGCGCCGTCTGAATTATAAATACCTCCTTTTAAACTTGCTTGGCCTGACTTTCCTCCCATGCTCCCATGGTGTATCACTGCAGAGGGTGGCATTCCTTTGTTTTTACAGTTCTTGTAGGGGATCAGTGTTAGTTGTTCAGTGGGGCCAAGTGACACGCTAACACTTAATGTTTATGCCAAGGTCATCTTTTAGCTATTTATTTAGAATACCAATAACAGCAACCTCTTTGGAGATCAGTTTCCTTGTGAGACTGTGCATTTGTGTATGCCGGGATTAGGATAGGCTGTAAGAAGGCTTCTTTTCACAGGAGAGTAGGCTTGCTCATCTCTCTGAGCTGTTATAAAGCATTGTTGGAATTGCCTCTCCACAGCTGCAGGTTCACAAGAGTTAGCTCTCACCACCTTGTGCTTTTCTGTTGTAAACTGCGGGTTAGATAGGCAGAAGAGTCTGCTCGCCTGCAGACAGACCTCAGTCATCCCAGCTGCGCCTCGGTGCAGAACATCAGGATGGGCCGCATCTATCAGTTGTGATGGCCTTGCATAACTCCCAGTGACTATCTGCTCTATCTCTTTCCCTTGGCACATTATGACATGATATGACCTGAGGAGATGAAGAAGGTGCTTTAAACCTCGAATGCATCTCATATTCCCAGGATTCTGCTCTGACAGGATTTATTTGGCCAGCAGCAATCATTTGTGTGTCATTCCACTTGCTGCTCAGTAGAAGTGGTGATGTGCTCAGATCATCTATACCTGGAGGACTGTCTTGTAATCTTTTCTGGTGTCTGGAGTCCTGGTTCTGGTTTCAGCCCTGACAAAAATACATGATCTTGGTTAAATAACTGACTGTGCCATGTTTGCAATCCTTAATGCCGTAAGCCTGATTTTGAAAATGCTTGTCACTTGCAATTTCATATGAAAGAAAAGAAAGCTGCAGCACGCAATCTCTTTATAAATGCAACCTTAATATGCCCCTGGTTTATTTACCCAGCTATAAAATTAGTAATATATATGTTTCATAGAGCACTGAAGGATTAATTTATTCTTTATATTTGTATATCAGTCCTAGAGTGGAAAACTTTGTACAGCACAAGTGCAAAGAGTTGCTGCTCTGAACTCAAACCCACATGCAAAGGTTTTACAAAGGTATTTCCTTTTCAGTAACTGCATTTAGAATACATATCTTTTTGTAACAGCCAGGTAATTAAAAACATTTGCAAGGAACAGGAGAAAAATTCTAAATGTCATACATGCACTGTATTCTCAATTCTAATACATTAATAAAAGGCAGAAAGAGAATAGGGGAGAGAGGGTGTGAGAGAGCGTGGAGAGAAATTGTAGAGTGAGTTTTAAAATGTTTGTAATCTAATATTAAATTAATATTTTTGTGGAGAGCCATATTAGAAAGGTTTGAAATCATTAATGGTTTGCATCATAGGTGGGCTTCCTTGATAAATGTAAGAAGTTTCGGGAATAATTAAAGGCATCCTAAAACTTAAAAAAAAAATGACAGTTTTAGTTTCTAAAGATTCATTGTAATATAATAATACTGTATGCTTTTTAGTGTAACTTCAGCACTAGACATTTAATTACAGTTTTTGTTAGACATTTTATCTGTGTAGTAACCAGTGCATAAAAAGAAAGATGTATATTTTTACATACAAGCTCTTTCTTGCCAGCTTTCTTTTTAAGACTATAGATTAAGATCTCCTATCCAGAATGTTCATGTCTTCAATGAGAACAACTTAATTTTATATAATTTTCAGGAGGAATGGGGCATTTATCATAATAATATTTCTTTTGTAGTTACACTTCTTTTTGCAATAATATTTGAACTGTTGTTTAGCAGGGGGTTTTATCCTGTGCAAGGGCCCAAAGTGATATTTTCTTTGCTTGTTCAAAGGATAGATTTTAGAATACCAAATGAAAAAGCATGTTTAAGTTGTGTATTGAGAAGTGAGATATAAAAAACTAAGAGTAATTTTGTAGGTTTTTGACATGTACAGTTTAAAGTTCAGTGGAAATTTGGAGCTTGCTTTTCCCATTTCAGATATTGAATATCGTCTGAAACATGTTCAGGATAATGTACATTTAAGGGATTCATAATCTGGTCCACACATCGCTGTGGAAAAGTGTGTCCATTTGCTAGAAAGATCAGGTGCATCAAATGAGAGTTTTTCTCTCATTTGCAGATTCCTGTGATTGCGCAGCTTGCGAAAGGTGCTCCTCCACCTATTGAATTTCCCACAGTTCCCTATGTTTTGCACTGTGGTCATTGCAGGAGGAGGCATCCAACCATTTCAGTGTAGAGCTTTTTGACTGACCATATATACGTCCTCTTTTGGATTTTGTTTTTCGCTTCTTCACTAGAAGTACTGTGCAGCAACATATATTATTGATGTTTAGCCTATAGCTTTGCTATGCTTTGTGAAAAAATCTCTCAGTAAAATCAATGAAAATCAAACTCTGTCCCATTGAGTGTATTTTATTGGCTTTAATTCATTTGACTCGCTGAATACCATAATCCTTCTGTCCACTATGGAAGAATTTTGTTATAATCGTGTTAAGATAAAGGATGTAATAAGTTTATAATAATGTTTTTAAATTGAAACTTGTGATTGCACTACTTTCTTTATTTGGATTGCATGCCCTACCAGAAACTGACTTCTGCATTGCCACTTAAAATGACAATTAGGATACTCATAGGTGTAGTTATTATTTTCTAAGTATTCCTGGAGAATTTTTTAGAAAATCAAACCAGTATATTTTGATGACAGATATGCCTTGAGAAGCATTATACTGTCTGATAAATTACATTTTCAAGCAGTATTTCTATATGAAATGTAGAATGTTCTGTCTCTTTAAAAATGCAATCTCCTCTATTTGCCCTATTAATTGTTGATATGTTGCCATCCACGAGACAAAAATTAGAGCTGTAATTAAATAATCATGTGATGCTCCTTAGTGCCAGTGAGTGCAAACTCATTTTTCCAGGCCCTGATGGTCACTGATTATTGTATTACTACTGGCTTGCTTTATTTTTTTTTAATGGCTTTATATTGCTGGGTTACCTAACCACTGCCCTTCTTTTCAAAATTAAAGGAATTGAAGAACATTAAGTCACTTAATTGGTCAGTGGCCTACAGGGACTCAAAGTAGTCATACCTTCTCTGATTTTTGGTCACTCAGTTGGTTCTACTGGGAGAACTACATCAGTGGTGTGGTTGCGTGCCATTTAATTTACACTGGTGTTTTGGCTGGGATGGATGCATATAGGGAATGCCAGGAGAATTACAAAAGGAGCAGGGTATTAAAATTCAGAAATGATTAAAATTGAAATAAAAGGATGCTGCTTCTTTGCCAGTACTCTGGCAGTCATAATGACACATAGAGATTAGTTTCCACCTTCATCTTTTCCTTCTTTCTCATTTCCTCTTGTTTATTGTTGACACATTTTCCTTATGTCTCTGCTTCTCAGTGCTTTTTTTTTCAGTGTTACATATTCCTACTTTTTCTCTTTCCTTAAGCATGGAGAAGCTTACTTAACCTTATTATAACAATAACAGAATAGGTTATTAATATTTAATATGCACATGATTAAAATTTCCCTCTTAAACATAGGTCAGCTCTATTATTAACTGACATGTTATTTTTCATTAAAAAAATTTTATTCTGCCCTTACGGTTTCTCAAACACCCTTTACTTTGGTGGTGATTTAACACATAATGTTTAGAAAACTGTGTTAGGCTAGTGAAAAAAAAGAACTTACCAGTCATGGATAATCAATTATGCATGAATTCAGATATAACAGATGGAAACTGGTGAGTTAAAGTTTCTCTTTAGCTTCATGAATTTTTTGTTTTGTTTTTGTGACACCTGTCTCTTATGTATAGATAAACATCTAACATAGCATACTGCTTTTCATGCATCTTTGTGTTTTTCGTTTTTTGGGTTTGGGCTTTTTTTGTTTCTTTTCAGTTTTGTCGGTGTGGCATAAACTCATTTTCCCTTTTTCTAACACTATTTTTAATGTATTTGTCTGCTAGCATTTCTATACTGCCTTCCTTTTCAAGACCTAAATTTTCCTATCATGAAGCCAACATTTAATCTTCTAATAAATGACACAATGTCATTTAACCTTAAAATTGTGTCAGCATGTTTTAAATCATATGAGTTTATTTCTGCCTTCAGCTGCTCATGGCCTATAGCATTATGACATTAAAACAACAGGGTAGACTGTGGCTGTGCATATGTATATATGAATATACGCACATTCTTGTGATTGTGACATTTATATAGGTGTTTCCTCCAAAGGCATTAATTACATTTTTTTCAATCATTTGACAATGAAGCAGATTTCTTTACTGCTTTTATTAAAAAGCATAATATTTAGTTTGGGCATAATATTTAGTTTGGTCATGGAAGGATTTTCACAGACATAAATCAAGCAAAAAGAAAGATGATAACCCTTTGCAATATGCCCACATCAACAATCAACTGGTATTAAGTAAAGATCAAAATATGTTTTCTCTATCTTTGCACAAAAAAAAATAAATCTGAAAGAGCTTCAAAACATGGGTTTGGATATGAGGTGACAGGGGTTTTTTGTGTAATTCATTCATAGTAGTTACTGGGGGATCCTTGTATTGAAGGTGTCCCAATTTTCAGAAACACAGGGATAAGTTGATTTGGACATTACTTTTCTATGACTGGAATAATGTGGAACATTTCTTCACCTGGCTCCTCCTGCCTTTGAAGTTGCATGTTTTCAGATGTGGCACAGAGATTTTCCATCTGTATTCCTAAAAAGAAAAATTAGTTGAGAGCATACATATCATGAGCAGAATATTTCAAAATTTCTCATGAGCATCTTACCAGCATTTCTGAAGAAAAAATATAATAAAGGAAGGAGTTTGTAGTATAGCCTGCCAGAAAGAAGTTATATAGAAAAGACATCCTAAGGAAATGAACACAGACTCTGTGAAAATAATTAGTTTCGAATGTTATTTCTTCTATCACAGCTGAAGCTCTGCTAAGAAACTTCATGTGCATGCCTCTGTTTCTTCTCACTCAGCTGTTCTTGTGTCAACATAAAATACAAACTTTTCCCCAAAGTCTTTGTATTTAGTGCAGGAAATAATTTTTACACACTTATTGAGGCATTTCCTTCTACTGCTTGCATGAGTATAAATGAATTATCATAAATATTAACTTCATTTTGCTCTAAAAATATTGTATCCTAGTGGGTTTCCAATTGCTGCTCTCTATCTCAGCTTGTTTCCATTGTAGCCACTTAGCAGGAAGAAATCTAGAAGTCTAGTTGTTTTAGCAAATAAATACATTAAAAACTTGAATACCTTTTTCTTACTTTTTCCTGGTTGTGCTTTTTTCTAAAATAGGAAAAGTATTTTGAACATTTACAGGGTACTTGGAGTAACATTTTGAAGTGACTTGTTTTTACCTTATGTTGTTTGCATTTATACTAAGCATATTCTGACACATGTATAAATGACCTTTATCTTATTGACACTGCATATACTAAACCTTTTTTATGTTATCGCTTGAATATTAACAGGCATCTTGTTCCTTAAAAGAACTGTGAATATTAACAGCTCATTGTTCCTGAAAAGAACCGTGAAAAACTCATTCATTTAGACTTTGTTATTGTGGAATCATCCGAGTTTGATACTGGAAAGAGCCCCAGAAGAAAAAGCAAATTCGGCCAAAACCACCAACTTTCAATTTGTTTTACACCAAAACCACACATTTTGCATGTATGTCATGTACAATGCATATTGACTTCTGTCAAGTTTGGCCGTAATTAGATACACAGCTTTACTTAAAAGGTTTTGAACCTTAGAAAAAGTGTAGCAGAACCTGGGCAGAGTACTGAGTTAACACTGAAACTGGAAACAGGACATTTCATGTGGTTTTAGGTTTCATAATGAAAGTTTGACATAGTTCAAGTCGTCAATCAGTTCTAACCATTTCCTTAGACTTAAACTCTTCCACGTTTTCAATTTTTATCAGTAGATTTTATTCATACTACCAGGTCTTAGAAAAAGATGATTGCTTGTCCTGTTGATGAAGTATTCCTATGTAACAAGTCACTGTGGTATGAGCTCAACAGCACAAACATCTAAGCTCTAGCTAATGCTTGAATAATCCTTCCATAGTGCTAACCACAATGGTTCAGACTGTTTTCTACCATAATGTGCAGCTTTGCTTGTGCTGTTAGAAATTCATCCTAACCCAAAACTGTTGGATTAAACTTCTGTATTCCTAAAAGCATCCTTTGTTTTGGTCTTGGAAAGAAACACGGTGGTTGGAAGGAGTTAGAAAAGGGAAGAGAAGCAGAATCAGTCAATATTGCAAAAGACTTTGAAGATATCTTGGTGTTATTTCTCTTCTAATAAGTTAAAATAACTGTAACTCTACTGATTTATATGTTCAGGGACTATGGTTTATAAAATTAATAGAGCTATTCAAACACATCCCTAAAATAACTGCTTATCAACTAACTCTTCTTTCAGGTAACAATTATATGTGTGTCTCATGTCTAGGAGTTACCTAATGCTGTCACGATTAGCTTTTTAACAGGAGCCACTCTTTTTTCATCTCCCCATGTCTCACATTAAACCATTAAACATCTTCACATGATAGGCCTAAAAATTATACCTCTTGGGGGAAAGCTGTGAAATTAATACACACTTACAGCATAGGTAAGCTTGCTGATCCTAAGATGCCAGCTTTCCTCCTTTCTTCCAGCTGCCAAATTGCATTAAATATTATTATGTAAAATTCTGTTGCATTATTTTGTGGAAGTAGTTGGCTATAGTTGCCACATGGAAATTGCAAGCATGACTCATGAAGGATCTAATCTACTGTTACGAGTGGAAAAGCATATGCTCCACAAAATGCTTTTTTTTTAAATTGAAGCTTTTCATTTGAAGTAGTTCTGAAACCTATTCTCATAAAGGTTCTGACTTATATTAAATAAGTATTTGCCTCATCTTTGTAAATCATTTGACACCAAGGGGCAAACTGAAATGACTGTCAGGGCCATATCAGCCAAGTGTATGTATTTACTTCAGTTGTATAAGCATCTTAATCAAAATAGACATACAGCTACGAAAGAGACATGCAAAATGGTGCAGTAGTTTGACTAAAAGTAACTTCTTTTGAAATACACTGCAGAAAATGTTTGCAGGAGTAAACAAGCTTCATCACAGAGGCAATCGACAGGGAGATGTCTGTTTGTATATGATTTTACATATCTGCAAGCTAGCTGAGACATCCAACTACAAAAACTGCACCATGGGACACAGTGTAGCTATCTGATACTTTCTAAGGAATTTGGGGTCTATAAACTAATGAATGTGCTACATGTAGCCATATATGTAGGTTTTCACCTCTGATGAATATGGTAAGGATAGTTTACTTCACTTAATAAGCAATTAATTGCAGTTCAATATAACTGACTATCATAAGTTAAATATTCATTTTACGTAACTCTTTCAGGACATCATGTGTGAGAGAACACAAACGAGCAAAAATTGCTCATGCAAAATGTGAGAGGGGACAACAGCTTGTGTGTGATGGCTTTCAGTGCTATGAATTTCATTTCATAGCACTTTTGCTTTTTGACAGGCATCCTAACCAGGCTGGGGCAGGTTGCAGTCAAAAAAATCTAGGCTGGTATATAACTTTTGAGTTCAGTGTGGGGGATGTCGCAGAATGCTGTGATTCACATCGGTGTGCATCAGATTCTTGGGTTGTATGTAAATTGAGATTGCCACAGTCAGGTTGGCTACTGTTTGAGCGGCATCAGGCAGCTATTGTTGTTCAGGGTGAAACAGAGGGGAAGTCAGCCTCAGGAGACTGAAAATCAACTTCAGTCAGAGGTGCAAAACTTCTAAGGCCGTGGGACTGCGTCCACACCGCAGCAGTGGCTGTGCTAAGGCTTGCAATAGATGTAGGAAAGGACAGTAGGGCGCATCCTTTCCCTAACCCACACTTCTGACTAACCCATGTGGCAATTAGTTAGGCACAAGCCCACTGGGGAGCCATCCATCTTTTGGCCATAGATGTTTGTTTAACCTTAGAAAGCCACAGATTCGTATTTTCATTGCCTTGCTGTCCAGCAGTTAGCATTACCTGTAGATGTGCATGCATCACCCCTTGCAGTGGGGAAAATATTCAAATCTCCACCACTGTGAGTTTCTCAGCAGTTCTGCTACTGTTGCACAGCTCTGAATCATCCGCAGCATGGGCTGGTGCTTATGAGTTACCCAAATGGCCACAGAGTTGTCAGAAATACGTATGTATAAACCCAATCAGCCTGATCTCCCCAAAGAAATCTGATAAAAGAGAATACACAGCCATGCTGGTTTTGCTCTGCTGCCAGGGCATTTCTGTTTGTGTTGCTCAAGAGCCAAGCCTCAAGATTTGGGCCCATATTTCCTAATTTATTTTGAACAAGAAAAGACTGGAATAGAAACCTTAGGAGGCACCGAGGCAGCATGCCACACTGGAGAATGTGTTTTGTTTTGCAGCTATTGAAACCAATGCTTTAGAGTTAATTCACCACAGAGTTCAAAAAAAAGCAGTCCAACTTTTTAAGTATTTGTCTTACTTCAACACAACCGAGTGCAAAATGCATTTATATATCATAAACACTGTGCAACAACTTTATTAAGGATTAATAAGCTTTATTAAACATATATTTGTCTGCAGTACATTGACTAGAAGCTATGAAAAATGTGATGTTACTATTGCCGCATGTTTAAATGATTGCCTGCATATGTATCCATGACAGTATCTATTCATCTTCTGTTCTTTATATATATTTTTATTATAAATATCTTTATTCTAGTGGAACATTTTAATATCAAAGTTGACACAGTGAAGTGCAAATTGGAATAGGTCAAATGAAAATCAGATACCTGTATCTTGAATTTATTCCAAGTAGTTTGGTATTGATAAGAGAAATCTGATTGTTGTCTATATGTCAAGATACAGCAACCTTCAGTAATTTGTGCTTTCTAGTCAAAGCAAGGTTGCATGCTCAGCCTTCCAAGCCTGTGGTAAATACTTTACCAGGCATAAGTGATGTACGGGAATTAGATTAATCCAGGTTGTAGGGAGTTTGTAAGGTTTAGGACATGTATGCAGTTTCAAGAAGAGAGTTATTTTCCATAACCATTTATCTCAAGCATAGGAAGCATATGCATGATTATATAATTAACAGAATATTTGTTTGTCAGTGTTTGGTTAGTGTGCATAATAATATCATTATTAGGCCTTCTGTGCTCCTGTGTTATCAGATTGTTACCTCCCTGCTCCTTTAATTCCCTGTCTCTGCTTTTTAGACTAATAATTTTGTTTTATTCTGAACGTTTTAATGTTGGGGGGTTTTGACCACAAAGGGAATGATTTGTGAACACCAAAGCACAAGTTATTTTAGAGCAGATTTTAACCCTTTTTTTTCATTGTTGTTACTGTCATATCTGGTAATCAATTTTTTTAGCTGGTGTTTTAGTCCCAAATCTTGTTCCAGATCCTATTTTTAAGTATCTGCTCTATCGTAATCGGCTCTGCATCTCTCAAATTATCTTCACTGTCCTATTCCTCCATTGTACTGCAGGCAGCATACTGCCAACTGAAACTCTCTCATCCTTCATCATTTTCTTCTTTACTGGTCAGTTTTGCTTACTGCTGAAGTCTAACTTTAATCAGGCTTTCCTGAAAAGCATGAAAAAGGATACAATGTTGATATTTTCCATTGTGCCCACAAAGTTTGATTAAACTAGTTAACACTCTTTCCCTCCAAGTATTCAAACATATGGGGAAATAATCTCTTTCCCTCTTCTTTTGTTTTTAGAGGGACTGAACAATAATCTATCTTGTTGGAAAAAGACTGGTTTCTAAATAAACAACTTGCTAGACAGTTATCCCTTGATCATATATTACAGAAGATGTCATCTACATTTTCCCTTGTTTTTCGTTATGAAATATTTCTTTTTTCTTTTTCCTTGTCAGCAGTCTCAGTAACAATCTTAGTAACCTTTTTCAGGACATGAAACATAAGTACAACTTTTCACATGTCCTATACGCTCCACCTCCACTTTCTCCACTTTGAATAATAATATTATGTAACTGCATTCATTTTCAAGCATTGCATTTCTTTGCTTCTGAGATTATAATCTATTTTGTGCATTGCTGAATATGATAAATATTTCATGTATTTCACCTTATTACCATTCTCTTTTTCCCACATGCCCTATTATGCTCTTTGTGCTTATTTCAGTAAACATCAGCTTGTTTCTTTACCTAGTCTGGATGTATTCTTCTTGTTTTGTAGTAAGTAATATATGATCAGTGATAATTTTGCTCTTCATGGCAAAAAGCAAATTTATTGATTCGCTTTTTCTTTGTTCAGAGGCCATGCTATTTTGCCTGTCCCAGAACTTATATTAGACTCCCCATTTGTCTACTTTTGCTGCTGCTTCAAGTTTGTATGTGCAGTTCGGTATGGAGGGCTGGGGTTTTTTTGTTGTTGTTTATTTAAGTTACTACCCTGAACATTTTGACTATATATCTGCCTGTGCAATAATCCGTGTTTTCTTTGGTTGATGATGCAACTTTCCTTTTAGACACAGTATATTCAAACACTATGCATTTTATCAATAAAGAAGTTTAATTTTTCTCTTATCTCATAGCTTGTACAAACTTGTTGCTTTCAAGTTTGTCTAGTTGGGTTACTTTTTTCCAAGTGCATGATGGGAAAAAGTTATGTCTGTCTCACAGTTACTTATTTTGTCGACACGTTACCACCTTTTAGTTCTCACTTCTTAGGGGTGGCTTTTGGTCCCACTTCGCAGACATGACAGAGGGACAGCTGTGTAACATCCCGCATCGTGGTCGGGCTGTAGTATCCCACTGTTTTGGGCTCCGAGTGATTTATTACTCATACTTAGGGTCTGTTGTTGGACGATTCTGCCAGCCACGACGCCCACTGCCTCACCCTTGTGAAGGCCGGTGGTGGGCTGCCGTGTGGATGATGCCTTCCACTGACGGGGGACATCTTCCACTCAACCTTTAAACACGTGCCTGGTGTTTTTCCCTCATCTCTGTTGACAGCGAGAGATAAAATTTCTTTCTCCCCGTGGGGTCTGCCGCCCCCCCCCCCCGATCCCAACCACCGCCCCTGTGCACCTGCCCTCCGCGGGAAGGGGCGGGGGCTGCTCTGGCCCGCCGTGCTCGGCAGCGCCGGCAGGATATTGTTCAGCCTTAACCCCCGCCCCTCCTTCTTCTTCTCCTGTCTCTCTCCCCCGCTCCCACCGGCTCCCCGCTCCTCTGCCAGTCCCCATCTATGTGCCATGTGCGGTGCGTGCGCGCAGGGGGCGCGCTGCCGGCGCGGGGCGGCGCGGCGGGCATCGTGCGCGGCGCAAGGCAAAGGGCCGCCTCACCCGCATCCAAGCAAATTCGTGCGCGCCCGGAAGCCGCACGCCCTCCTTCCCCCGGCTCCCCCCGCTCTCACCTACCGGCGGCCGCCCCCCCCCCCCCCAGCCCGGCGCGGCGCCCCCTCCCTTTCCCCGCTGCGGTTCCCTCTTTGCCACCTCGCTTCTCCCTGCACACCCCCCCTCCCGTCCCCGTCCCCTCCTCCACGCCTCTCTCCTTCACCACCTCCTCCTCTGCCACTTTCTCTCTCCCAGGACGCGTCGGATGATCCGGGGCCGCCGGGGAAGGGCTCCGGGCAGCGGCAGCAGCAGGGAGGCTGCGTCCTCTCCTCCCGTCTTGGGCTGTTTAAAAAAAAAAAAAAAAGCCGGTGGCCTCGGTGTTATTTTGTATTAAAATGAGGAGGAGGAAGAAGAAGCAGCGGCAGCAGCGGCAGCGAGCGGTAGCGGAGAGGAGGCTGTAAGCAAGGGACGGCGGCGGCGGCGGCAGCAGCAGCAGCAGCAGCGAGAGGAGGAGGAGGAGGAGGAGGAGGAGTGATGAGTCAACTAATAATTTAATGGGGACAGAAACAGAGAGGGAAGGGGGGAAGAGAGCAGAGCAGAGCAAGGCAGCTCCGTCCGGGGACACACAGACACAGACATACATCCGTGTAACATCCAGCAACAACCACCAAACCGGCCTAAATAACAACCATATCCAGTCAGCTAGGGGAATCGAGATTTTTTAAAAAAAAAAAAGACAAAAAACAAACCCTACCATTATTATTCTTTTTCAGTTATTATTGGGTCTTTTTGCTGGCTTGGTTTTTGTTGTTGGCTTTTTGCAACCTTTCTATTTTATATTTTTTTACCCCTTCTTGTGAGTTACTCTTCTCGGAGTTCCCAGATTTTCTTTTTTTTTTTCTTTGCAGAAGCAGAACCAGTTATTTTGTCTTTTTTTTCTTTTTTTTTTTTTCTAAATGATAATTTCTCCTGGTTTGGACTCGGAGAGAGTGAAGCCTCGTCACTTTTTGTAGTGGTGGTGGTGTGCCTTGTGTGTGTTTCCTTCCTCCCCTCTGTTCTTTTTCTCTCTCCCCTCCTCTTGCTCCCACCCCTTCCACTCCCCCCCCCCCACCCCGCTCGCACAACAGCCCCCGGTAAATGAGAGGAGACAGGTCCTCTCTGCCTTTTTTATTTTTTATTTTTTTTCCTTCCCGGACCGCAAAGGCGAGATTAAAAGTGGTATTTTAGTGCTTTTTCCTGCAATTTTCTCTACACTTTTTTTTTTTTTTTTAAATCTCCAATAGCGATCACTGGGGCTGAGGTTTCCGCAGAAAGTTTGGGGGCTGTTACGGTGTGTATTTTTGCGGAGGGGGAGGGGAGCGGGCTCCTTCTGTGTGTGCTGCTCCTCTGGGTGCCTATTGGAGAATAATAGTGTAAGTGACAACCTAGAAGTAGACTTTCTGCTCTTCACACTGGATAGAAAAGCTGCCTTTTTTTCCCCTTTTTTTTTTAATACCCCCCCTTTCTTACTTGCTCCTGTACGCATTGGTTTTATTTTTGAAAGGATAGCCAGACTTAAGTCACCCTCCACCTCAATTTAAACCTGCTACTTTATTTTTTATTATTATGAATTCCTCGTTTTGAAGCGTTACACTTGTCTGATCAATTTGATCATCTCCTTCTTCCGTTGCTAGACCTCGAAAACTGGCTCTCTCAAAAGATATTTAATCTCTGTTTTTTGTCCATTGCCATTTTTGCTCATGGCTACTCTGTTTCTCGCTATCTATTTTTACCCCTCCCCGCCTAGAGGAAAATAGCAACAAGAAAAAAAAAAAGAAAAATAAGAGAATATTAGGGGAAGTAGTCCTCAGGTCTGCTGCCGCCCCTCTCCCCCCCTACAAAAAGGGGGAGACCTAGAAAACATCAGTCTTGAACTTCCTCTTCAAGAGCTCGGGCTGCAAAGGAAACCTCCTTTGTTTTTGTTATTTATATGCTGTCAAGTTTTGAAGTGGTGAGTTTCGGGTCGGTTTTGCTAATTTCACTCAGAAAACTGCAGTGTTTCTGTTTCTAGATAAGTACTTTGCTTCTTTGTCTCTTTAAAAGGTCACAGGGAAAGCTTGGCCTGGATTCTGAGAGCCATATGGAACGGATAAGTGCGGAGCCTCTCTCAAATGTGATTATGGGTTTTTATGGGGGAGGGAGGAAAGAGGAGGGGAAAGGCATGGGGAGGGGGCTGATTCAGTAGGAGAGGAAGAAATAATATAATACTGGTGGCGTTACATTGTGACAAAAGGAGATACCACACCGACTCTCATTCAGAAATTGCGCGGTGTGCCCGTACATGTACACTGTCTCTGGGAAACTGTGCCTTGAAATTGTGTGTTTCTCTCAATGCCTGTGCTGAAAACTTGTAGTTGTTAAAGATGCCTAAATGAGAAACCCGGGGACACTCTTGGCCTGAAACTAGCAGAGATGATAGTTCTTCCCTGCAACTCTCTCCCAGGGCAGGCCACGCTGGTTGTTGCTCATCACTATTCCAAACTGAGGTTTCAGTGAACTTTAGCCTTGGGCATGGAGTTTAAATGAGTAAATTAGGTGTTTTATGTGCATGTAATTTTGCTTTGTAACATAAAGCTTTTTACAAGATGACTAAGCGGTGAAGGGATGCCGATGGGTGGGTGTTCTCAGGCCAAGCAAAAATGACCCATTTGGTGTTTTGATGGTAGTCAGTGTATTAACTAAACTGCGATCTCTCACTTTTATTCACTGTACATGATGTAGTGCAGTTCTGACTCATGATGACTGGATACTTTTTGTAGCAAAGAACCTTGGTGCCTTAGAGTACTCCTGAAGTTACAAAAAGTGACAAGGATTTTCTTATGAAGCCTTTTTTGTTTTGGTTTGGTTTACTCTCCCCCCTCTTTTTTTTTTTCTTTTTGTTAATCCTCTTATTCTTGAGAGAGACTAGTCGCAGAAAAGCAGCCCTGTAGTATGCTAGCATCGTCAGAAACATCGAGAGATGTTAACGGTTTCAGTCTGTAATTCTTTGCCTTGGCTGCGGTACAGTAAAAAAAAAAAATCTTTTTGAAAAGTGGCTAAAGTAGGCATGTTTACTGTTAATGAGACACAGGACCTAAAATAGAGGGGATCAAAATGAGTGGTAAACCTTAGGCTGTCACCTTACAGCATGAGGAAAAATAATGATTTTCTGAACTTTAGCTATTCAGTGGCATTCTTGAGGTTGCTTGTGAATGTTCAGATTAATGTATTGCCTCTTTCTTCACCGTATCGGGAAAAGCAGCAAGGTGTTTAAAATGAAAAAAATAGTTTAGTGAATTATCATTGGCATATATATATCAGCAACCCTGAAGTATTTTAAAAAATCCCAAGATTTTTAGGCTTTAGTAGCTTTGCTATGAAATGTGCAGAAAATGTATCGAATTATTAGGCAACTGAAAGAAAGTAGCACTTATCAGATTCATACCAATCTTTCTAAATATGGCTTTCCCAATATTAGTATTTGTACTTGCTAATGTAAATACTATACTAAATAAATTTATGTCTAGTCACCTGTCTTTAGTGGTTAGATTATATACGTAACATAGCTGTCAGTGTAATCACACCTTTCTAAGTCAGGTAGGGTAAAATACCTAACAGTCACAACAGTATTGATGAATGAAATCATAACCAGAAAGATGTCTCTGTTCTCAGCAAATTTTTGGTTTGGTTTGTTTTTTTCCTTATACACTTGGCAAAACAGTTTCTGATGAGTGACAAAAATCCTCGAAATTTACACCATTATGTTCTAGACTAGGGAGATTTTTAGTTGTTTAACTGGAATAGTTATTCGTGGACAGAGGTTTCAAAAGTTTCCGAAAAGGGAAATAAAGGATGCTAACATATACCTTTTCTTAATTTGCTGTTTAAATGACTTCTTGGTTTTGATTTGAAATAGTTGTGCCAGCATGTAACTTAGCATCACCCAGGTTGGGTTTTTTTTCATATATTTAAGGGCTTGAAAAATACTGTAGAAATTGTGAGGGGGTTTTCCAGCTTTGTGTTGTCAGGTGCTACCTTCTTTTCTCAGTTATTTTTCTTAATTCAGTAAACTACTCAATTTAACACCTAAAACTTAATATCTGAAAAAATTCATATACATATTTTGAACTTTGCAAAAGTTGATAAACTCTTAGTATGATATTGTTTAGGAAACTCAAAAGCAACCATCTCCCGCCACTGTTTTCTAAAGTTAAATTCCCTCCTAACTTTTAATTTTAAAAGGGGGTAGGGGTTGTAAATGGACAGTGTTCTACATCTCTAATAAATCTGTTACTCTGTCAAATGGAGTTTTAGCGATATCTCTATTGTTGTGCATCCATTTTTTAATCAAGTGGATTGAGAAATGTTTCGCTAGAATCCTTTTTTCTTTTTCTGTCTCTCTTATCACAATAAAAACACCCGGGATTAATAACAGACCTTTCACTGAGATTTGTAACAATAGCTGTGTTAGAGCACATACCTTGACAGCCATCATCATTTATGAATCTTAGTCTCTCTCAGCTTTAGTAGAATATCTCTGAAGATATATTTTTTAAAGGGGTACTCCAGTTGGCTTTTAAAAAATAGTTCTACCCAGTTATGATGCAATTGCTCTGTATGAAGTCATTTTTGGAGAATAAGTTTGTTTCTCTTAAAAAAAAAGCGTCTACTTTCTAGTTGAAATAGTTATTTGTTCTTATTTATGAGCTTATGATACCTATATATCTCTGTACACGTGCAGGCTGTGTATATATACATATGCGCACACGTGTACAACATATATTTTTTTTTTGAATCATGGCAGGTGATCTTTAGAGGCGGGACTGAGTATGGATCATTTGAACGAGGCAACTCAGGGGAAAGAACATTCAGAAATGTCTAACAATGTAAGCGATCCGAAGGGTCCACCAGCCAAAATTGCGCGCTTGGAACAGAATGGGAGCCCATTAGGAAGAGGAAGACTTGGAAGTACAGGAACTAAAATGCAAGGAGTGCCTTTAAAACACTCTGGACACCTGATGAAAACTAATATTAGAAAAGGTAACACTTTTGATAATTCTGCATTAGAGCATTATGAGTTATAATATTTGGGGGGGGGAAACATACTTTTGCAGACTTTACTTTGTTTATATTTCAGGACTCAATCTCCATTCTATAATATTATATATTCCCAACTCTGATATAAATCACATTTGGGAAATGTAAGCTTCATGCTTGGGTGGAGCATCTTGCTTTTCAGGGTGGAGTCTGATTTTTGTTAAGGTAAAGGCTAGCTGTCCTGATTAAAGAGAATTCCTACATTGAAATAGAAGTAATATAATGCATTAATTCTTTGGCTAAGTGTTGGGCTAAGAAATGCAAAAATATGTAAGAGTAAATACCGAACCCCCAAAGCAAATTCTCGCCTTTCCTCTTAATGGTGATTCAAGCTTGGAAGGGCAGAGGTATTTCCATAACACTTGCAAGTTGGTTTAAAGGAGAAAGTGTAAATCTTTAGGTATTACATTGGAAAAGTCATTTATGATTCGATCTTCGCAGTTTATTTTCTTAAGTACAATTCATTATTGAACAATGAACAACTTGGGTGTCATATTTTTCAGTGGCTGGTTGGCTGTAATTAGACATTTACACAAGGAAAAAGCACATTTAGAATCATTGATGTTTATATATGGATGGTTTTTGTTTGCATTGAAAATACTTTTAATGGACAACAATCTATAATTTTGCTTATCAAAATGTGTAAATCTTTTTGACCATATCCTGCAGCCTTGCTAATTTTAATCAAAATATGCTGCATGTAATTTGGCATTTGTTTTAAAACAACCTCTACTTTTCTCAGTATAATCGGTATCTGTTTATAATCCAGATTTTTCTTGCATTTGCTAAGCAAAGTGCAAAATGCAACCAAGAGTATTAAATGCTCAAAGTTAGAAGGCAGAGGAATTTCATTGTGTCTGATGCATAACATTTATCGTACAATCATTTATTTTTTCCTCGGTTTGGCGAAAACAAAGAATATATTGATCCTGAAATGAACAGACACAGCAGTCCGTATTGTTAGATCTTTATCTATTAAAAATGGAAAAACAGCACTTCAGCAAATTCTTTGGCCTCTGCTCATGATTACCCTATTTATTGATTGTTTGCCAAGAATGTATGCATCTTAAGAAAGCCAGGGTAAGAGCATTAAAAATATAATTTATTACGGCTTTTCAAGCAGAGTGCATTAATATTGTACAGTGAAGCAGTGGGGCTATATAAAAAGGACTTTCTGACGCCTGCAAACATATAAGTTCCATAAATTCCTAAATAGGGGATTTCAGCTGTCTCTGGTATTATGTGATATTTGCACAGCAAACTTTAATGCCAGGACAGTTTTAGACAAGGATTCTACAGACTTCTCTGCTCCTTATGGCAGACGTGCTGTTTACACAGACTCGTAAACCTTCAGCAAAAGCTGTAACACTGCCTTCAGGTTTAAATCATGCTGTATTTTTAGCAGCGAGCACTGACCAGTGCTTTCCCCTTTAATACTAGAAGGTTATGAAGTTGCTGCACTTGGAGGTCTTGCCAAGTACTAGCAGGAGTGATCAGCCAGCTGAGATTGTGCTCTCCTGTACATTTTTCACATTAACAGAAGGACACTAGTGACAGTTTGCTAGAAGATTTAGTGGCTTGATTTGTAGTCAGATGATACCTGTGTCGCACTAGCACGATCCTCCTCTGATAATCTATGCCGTACATCAAAATTTAACCAGAAGATTCTTTCGTGTTGTTTAAAGTAGCACATTTTGCAGGATGCTGCAACTCACAAGACCTTGTACCTGGCAGAAATTGTGCTGATATGCAGCAGAGTACCTGTACGTTGCTAGTCTTGTGTCTGATCGTAGCTTAATTTATAGGAACTGATCAGGGGAAAAAACAAATATACTTTAGTTGGTTTTGAGTGTATTTGTACTGTTTGTCGAAATGAAGCCTTGTCTGCATTTTATCTTCAGGTATTAACCGTGAAACTACTTAAGAATTTTGAGCCGTTACTCTGAGTCAAACAGTAGTAGCTCAGACATCAAATGTGAGAGTCTGGAAGGGGGAAAAAAAAAAAAAACATGCTATATATTTTCAGATGAAGTGTGTGTGTGTTTTAGAAAGCTCTCCAAAGCTCAATTAAAAAAACCAATGAAGAAATCACCAATTTACATGTACTGCATTTGCTTTGGTCTTCTCTCCCTTCCTGACCAGTTTCACTTAGATTCAAAAAAAAAACAAGCCAAAAAAAAAAGTCTCCTTCCTACACTACATAAATATTGGCAAGCTTTTAGTCTTGTCTTTCATGATGAGCCTATTGGGCAAACTGGAGTGAGTTTGTGAGCTTTTCCAAGCAAGCCTGAAGGGGTTTGTTTGCCAGAGATTGACTCTCTGGTGAACAGATGTAGTTTAAAATATATGTGCTTAAGAGGTATCTTTTTATTGTGATTTCTTGCTGTACATTAGAGCACAAATCAAGAGATGCGGTCTTAAAGCGTATATCTATTGTCAAGAATAAATCTTCTTTTTTTGACTACGGTATGCCTGGTGCACCTTAGCAGGTTAGGAAGTTTCCGTAAGTCTAGAGGGCAGTGGTTATAGAGGCATTAACATTGTAGGACTAATTGGAGTTCCTGGGTGCCCTGTTAAAATAACCCTTGTCATCATTTATGCTAAAGATGATACCCCTCTGGCAGGCTGCCATAAGACGGTTCTGTACATCTGCTTTTAACCCTTTTGCTTTCTGTCATTAAGAGATCATAACCTGTGCTGCTAGAGACAGCAGGTCCAGACCAAGGCCTAAAGCTGTGAGTCTGAGGTCATAATGTCATCTGCATCTGTCTGGCAGGCTGGGAGGGTTTATCACGAAGTCTAGAGGTCTGATTGCCAGAAGACTTTGTCCCTAACCCAGCCTGTGTCATTTGTTACTTTTCTGTCTGTTGTCAAAAGAGAGGGAGAAAAAAAAAAAAGCCAAAGGAAAGGAAAAAAGGTTGTTTGCTTAATATTCTGTGCTGAGTAGGGAAGGGTTTGTCGTATGATGAATTACTTTCAGGCATACCAAATAGAAATGAGTACCAGAAGTGTGGAATGTGAAGTGCGGGAGGTAACAGAAAAAGTACACTTCTTAAAACAGCATTGAAATCATGATTTATTTCTTAAAGATGCGAGTGAAAGTAGTGCTCAAGAGCAGTCAATGAATGAAGCACAAATTAGTGTTAACTTTTGCCTTGTTTCCTTGTACTCTTTTTAGAGTGAATGTATAAAATGCAAGGTGATTTGTTGTTGATGTTGAAGGCAATTAAATATTTTTGGCAGGACTAAGAAAGTTTTAATGTTAATGAACAAAATTATGTAGCTGGTACTAAAATGGCTTACAGTGAAGACATCTGCAGTATGTATTTAGGTTCTCATGCAGCCTGCTACTCACAACAAATCAGAGCAGGACAGAGAGAATCAACTTCTCTTCAGTCAACCTTGTTATTTCTATAGAAGGTAATTCTTTAATCTGTATCCGATCAAGCAAGATAAAATTGCATTTTTGATTTTCAGGGAGATATATGTTTTGTAAAACTTTCTCTTTTTTTGGGGAGGGTAAGGGGAAAAGACTCAGGGAATATGTTTATCAAATATTTGTGATGATTCTTGTTGCCTCCTGTGCCTGTTTGTACAGGTTTTAATTTACAGAATGCTGTATAGACCCACCTACTCTACTATAGCACAAGTTTAATATGTTAAATTTATTTTTTTTTTAATAGGAAGTATGCTTCCAGTTTTCTGTGTAGTGGAACATTATGAAAATGCCATTGAGTATGATTCTAAGGAGGAGCATGCGGAATTTGTGTTGGTGAGGAAGGATATGCTTTTCAACCAACTGATTGAAATGGCATTGCTATCACTTGGATATTCTCACAGCTCTGCAGCCCAAGCAAAAGGTAAACAAGATTGCAAAATTGTAAAATGAATTATGTTTGTTTGTGGGGTCTTGGGGGAGGGGCAGGATTTCTTTCAGGAATGTGATGCAGGTTTTATTTCTTAAACTTCTTGCAGACTCTGTCTTTGTATTTTTTTTATCCTTAATGTATTTTTGTTTAGTTAGTGCACGTTTTGTTTGTGGGGAATGTGGAGGTAGATTCTTTCATTTAAAGAAAAGAAAGACTTCAACTGAATCATTAGTATGCTTATTGACCTTAATAATCTGCTCCACTGAGGATCCACAAGGAAGTGTAAAGCATATTTGAGCAGATGGACTGTTGAGAGTCAACTTGCATTTATGACTGAATATCCAGCTCTGTTTCTTTTATTTTGTTCCTGATTTTATAGACTGCAAAGTATTTTTTTTTGCTACTCAGTCCTTAATTGCAAAATCCTTTCTAATTTATTAAGAGGAATACTAACTATAATATCATGTCCTATTGAATTAATGGGAACTTAAGAAAATACATTTCTATAAATATTAAAAAATCTTTAATGTGTTTGTATGGTTTTGTAACATAGATAAAGCATATCCTTGGTGATGTGTGGGTGGAGGGTTTGGGGGGGATGTTCTTTTGATTTGCCCAGTTTAAGAGGCTAGAAACGAAGGTGGAGATCTTGTTAAAATCAGGTATTTCTTTTGCCCCAAGGAATTAACAGGTAAATTACTTCCTCCTCCCCCCTCCCCCCCCTTCTTGCCCACTCCCCCTCCCCTCAAAAAAATGAAAATCCCACAGGGCTTATCCAGGTTGGGAAGTGGAATCCAGTTCCACTGTCCTATGTGACAGATGCCCCTGATGCTACAGTAGCAGACATGCTGCAGGACGTGTATCATGTGGTCACACTGAAAATCCAGTTACACAGGTAAGTTGCATACCAGGTCTGGGACATGAACTGCTACTTGTCTGCTCTTACTGTTAATATTGCTTGTATTTAATTGCCACTGTGCTGTGTGCTAAAAGTACGAAGGCTTATCTAAATTCCTTTTTAGTTTCTCTAATTCTTCTTTAACTTAGAGTGTACTATTGCAGAAAACTTTTATAGCTCTGATACATAGATTTTCTTTGGATATCTCATTAAAACTATATTGCATTTTAGTCAATTAAATGATGCATTACAAGAAGGCATTTTACATAAAGTTTACTTAAGAGAAAAATATTTTTGCATATCATGAACAGTACCATCTGTGTGCATTTTGTAAAAGAATGACTTGCTCACACTTATTGTTGCTGTCTAGGTTCTTAAATTTCACGGTAACAAAAAAGAAAAAAAACAGTTAATATATTAATGCTTTTCATGATCAGTCGTGAGAAAGCATTGCACCTTAAATTGTTTTACCAAGCGCATCAGAGCAGGAAGGTAGAAGTAACATGAAAAAATAGTCGCCACATGCAGCTGATGTATAATTCATGCATCAATACAGCAGATGTGTTGTATAAAGTAATTAACTAATCGGAACAATCAGGAGACCGAGAGCAATCTCCAGATGCATCTGCTTGATGCGCAAAATGAAATCTGTCTGTCTTAAAGGAATGTTCTGCAGCAGGATGCAATCTTGTAATAATCCCTTTTCTAATCTGTGTTTCAAATAGTTGCCCTAAACTGGAAGACTTGCCTCCTGAACAATGGTCTCACACAACAGTAAGAAATGCTCTGAAGGACTTACTGAAGGATATGAACCAGAGTTCACTGGCCAAGGAATGTCCCCTTTCACAGGTATTTAGCATAACTTGTAATAAATAATAAAGCACTGTAGGCAATACTGATGTGAGGTTTGAGATTTCTACAGACTGTAGCAAGTAGTACCCATGGAGTGAATCTGCCAAAAATGCAAATTCATTTGACCACTTCATGATCTTTATAAATACGCCTGATTCATTTTAAACATAGCCTTACAACGTTTCCCATGGGGACTCATGAAAGGTTGTTTACACCACACTAAAATTGTCTCATAGCAAACTGGATTTTAACTGGTTTTTGTCTTCGGTCTTTGAACTGCTTTGATGTAACTACTTTTTTCAAGCACATGTGTTCAAGATGTTAAAAGGCTCTTTACTTACTGCTGTCAAAAGTACTATTGAATCTGAATGCTTGTTAGATAACCTACAGTAGTTTTAAATGCTAATTCATAAAATGAGACAGTCTTTGGCATGCTATATGAGAAGGGAATAAAGAATAAAGCTCTTTGGGTGATGTGTTTTTGTTGCAAACAGCCAAAGGAAAATCAGCCATTTATTAGTTCTAATCAAAATATACCTAAACAAAAATGAAACCTAAATTTATGCATTGCTAAATATTGAACTGATGCTTCCCTCAAGCCTTAGTCGTATTGTTCTTTTCTACCATTGTTTTTGTCATTCTTCTGTCAAATTACTGTGAAGGTGCAATTTATTTTTCTGCGCAGTGTGATGTCCAATGGTGCTGTGGAGAGAACATCGTATTTATTTTTATCTATTAAATTATAAAATGTATTTTGTTGTGGTGCAGGGGAGAAAAATTCAGTATACAAATAACTGATGCTAGTTGTGGTAGGGAGAGGGAAAAGGAAGTTAAGAAGGTCAAGTTATTTTTATGGGGGTTTTATTTCTCTCACTTAGAATATTGGAGTCTTTGTCTCCAAATTCGGTTAATCTATAGAGGACTACTCTTTCTCCTGCTGTCTTTTTAGCGGATATGTTAGCAGGCTGCTTTCCCATCACTTTTTTTCCCCTATAGTTAGATTGTTTTCAGTGATGTGGCTACAATATAGGAAGTTTTGAAGTGGAAATAATCAAAATTATCTTCACTGGTTGCAAACCATTCCAGTAATACGTCTGAAAACTTATATGTACCTACCGTAAAAGCATGTGAGCCTTTGCATTTCTGGCTTGTAGAGGCTGCAGATAATTCAGCATTTTTCTTCGTTTTAATCTAGCGGTTCTAGTTTTTAATTGATAGTGTTGGAAAGAAAGTAAATTCTATCAAGATGGAGTATTTCATTTCCAGGTGGACATTGTTTCATGTAGCAGCTTCCGTACGTATGTAGATGATGCAATGATAAAGCAGAAAAAGCGTTTTAAAGGAATCCTTCACTAGAGTTGGTATCATGGTACTGGAGACAATTCCACTATTTTAAAAAGTTGTTTTTAAACTGCCTTGAATTTTTATGGACATCTTAATGGACCAAAAATATCTTGTTTAGTAACAGCTCTTGAAGTCAGCAGTTGAGATGACCAAACCCCCAGATCACAGAATTCTGATTTGGGGCTGGTTGTTTACTGTTTTGCAATTCTTTATTTTTAAAGGAATATACTTCAAGCTGTGAGCTTCTTTCTGTTGTTAAAAGCTTAGTACTTTTGTCATTTTTGTCTTCACCACTGCTATGGTAGTTGGGTTACAAGAATTTAAATAGCTTCTGCTTTTCTTTTTTCTTTAAAGACGAAATCAAGCTTAAAATACATTTATTTATTCTTAGCTTCTCAGAAACCAAGCTGTTACAGTGGTTGATTGAGAGCCCATCAGTCAGTCTAAATCTTACAGTTTCCCTCTGGGAGCTTGAGGGAGGACGCGTTGATCTGACTGTCCTTTTCACATGACTAAATCGGTCCGAATGCTTCTTTTATTTGCCTAACTAATAACACACTATATACCTCTTCTATGGGAAGGACACTGATTTAAAAGTGTCTGTGTTCTGTTAAACACATTAAATTTGGAGAATTGCCCTGCAAGTGCTGTGCTGTTGCATCAGAGGTGAGAAGTAAGAGCAAGACAGAGGTCAGGAGGAGATGTTTGCTTAGAGGACCCATCAAAATGCTGGCATGGGAGACTCCTCTGAGAGTAGAGAAGTGGTCTTTCCTGTTATGTACTTCCATAGGCATAGGTAATGCCATATGAAGTGCTTCATCACAAATGCAAACTAATGCAGTGACACCGTAACATAACTTATTAACACTGTTATGGATATAATTTATTAACCACAGAAAAATGACTCAAAGTGGAAACGAGAGTAGTTATCATTTTCTGTCATTGTCATTAGATTGCTCTGTTTTGTGTAGGTACAGAAGGATTTGTTGTAGATTACTTAAGTTGCTGTACTCAAAGCGTGGCATCTCCGAAGCCTCATTTAAGCATGGAAAATTGAGAATCATCCTCACTTAGAATTTACTGTATTTTATTAATTAAGCTCACATTTTTGTGTATTAAAAAGTTGCTTATATTTATTCAGAATGCTGACATTCTATGTACTGAAAAAACCCCAAGCAAACTATTTTTGTAGTGTGGATATTATTTAATGGCTTGAAAATATGTGAGCAAACTTTTAGATCCAGTTTGTCTTAATTATAATCTTGAAAACTTTAATAGCGTTATCTACTTGAGTGGATTTTACTTTTTCTTTTTTTTTTTTTTGTTATTTGCTTTCTAGTTCAACTAAAACCTTGGGGCATACACATATGAACTCTTCATGCCTTCCTCAGTAGAATACCACTATGACTCTTGCTCCTGTTAGCAGAATTGAATACATGATCTCTTATGAAGCTACTGAAAGACTGTTATGGCCACCCCCAAAGGCCAGGTTTATACTTGCTATGTGAGCCTGTATCACAGGGAATCCCTACTGGCATGTCTTAGAGTCCTTGGGACAAACCAGAGCAAATGCATGGCTCTAAAATGCCATGGAATCAACAAGCATACATCCAGAGGTTTAGCCTCAAATTTTTGGTATCAAGCAGGCAGGTAAAAGGATACTGCAAACTTCACATGGAAAAGCCGAGCCTGTTCTGAAGTATGCACTGCGACATGTATTTTCATGCTTTACCTTGAGTTTGCAGATTTTATTGCTAGAGACTAGCAGCATATGCAGGTGCTGACTGAAAGACTTCTTGCGTTTGATAAGTGGTACCATTTCGGCTTCCTTTCTATATCTCTTTTGTGTTGAAGGCAACTCGGAATTTAATCTTGGGCTATCTTGAGCATTCCATTAAATTGGTCTATCTTGTGAGTGGCCTAGATCTCGTTTCCTTCCTGTTTTGGCTCTTCAGTCTCCAAAGAGTTGTAAAGGAATTGTTCTTCCATCAGTTCTTATTTCCAACCCCTTGCACAGAAGCTTTACCTGTGTCTGTTGGGAGCTGCTCTAAAGTGATCAGGCAGGCAGGTCTGTTGCATTTACTTATTTAATGTTAGTCCTTCCATCTCTCTACTCAGCCTTCATCCTAGAATTCTCATACTTAATTTTCACAGTTTTGCTTTATTTTATTTTTTAGTGCAGAAGTCTTTTATTGCTTCCACAGTTAAAATAACTGAAATACTACAGACAGTATTTATACTGTTATTAATAAGGGCTTATTTTGTTTTTTCCTTATCCAAATTACTGCCTCTCTCACTCCCTTTGTAAATGTATAGTTAGATAAGCTTTTATGAAGGAGAGGAGAGCAACACGGACTGTTGGCTCAAGAAATGACTGGAAATTATTGTGATAATTCTGGATCAAACTCACTGCATGCTTTTGAACATTTAGATATACCCCTTATCTTGAATGCCTCTAACCTTTTCCATGAAAGGAAGATAACAAGTCACCTTCCAGGCGAAGAGATTGTAGAGATTAAATAGTATGTGGACACAGCTTTGAAAATATGACAGTGACCAAATGACATTGACTTGCCCACTGGTATTATCTCACCTGAATCTTTTCTACAGAAAGATTTTCTAAATGATTGTTGTTGGTATTCACAGACAAAGTTGGGGTTTTTTTCATTTTTTCTTTTTTTTAATCAAACCACTGCAAAAGTACTTCTGATGTGAGTTATTAATTCTTTCTCTTCCCCCATAGTCTAGCTAGCCCAACTCTCAGGACAGCCACTAGCCAGTGCATTATAGAGGAGGAAAAACAGGCCTGATGTATAGTAGAATCTTGAATTTCATGGATTATTATGTTTTAAAATATTTTGAAGGGGACATGCAATATTTCCAGAGAATATATCCAGAGTCTATGATACTTACGTAATTCATGTGCATTGTATTACAATTTTGAGTGTCTTTGAAGATATTTGTGTGCACTCCCTCCTTCCTACAACTCTGTAATATCTTTTACATAATTTTGCTGTTGAGGATGAGGGAATGGCATTTTTTCATTTCCAGGGATATATGCTTGCAGTCCGTAAAACGTATGCACACACAGAACAAGTGCTAGTATGACACCAAAGTCTGAATAGTTTTGCACTTAGGATAAATATAGCTATCCTGACTGCATTTTGATCAAACTTCCATGCTGTAGTGAATGATTGTCTGCATCTGACGTGGGCACAATATAGATCATATACTTTCCTTTTTGTTCAAATATCCTGCCCTGAATTTGCATTCTTTTTAATGCCGACCTTATATGATCTGGTAGAGATGCCAGGCAGAAAACTTGCTCGGAACATCAGTGTTTGTCGGTTTGCTTGATCTGAAGGCACCTGGCCATCATAGCAAATAAGCAGCATAATAGAAATACTCTTGCATTTCCTCGCTGTTCCATTTTCCCCACCCCTCCAAAATCCCAACCCAAAAAAGTTGCATTTGCTAAAATTAAGATTTTCAGGCCTATAAATAAAAAAGGAATGAGCTATTAAGAGTTGCCAAAATAAATACTTTTTATGAGCAATTTTTAATTTGTTTTGCAAAACTGAAAAGTGTTTTTGCCCTCCCCTTTCAATTTTACCTGCCTAGACCTGAGATCAAGTCTTGGATTTCTTTGTTGCTTGTGATTCTCTTCTCTCCTTCTCCTCTTCATACTTCCCTCCCCCAATAATTAATAACTTGAGTAAGGAATGCAGCTCCTTTTTCTACTTTAGAAGTTACTGTACTTTGGATTTTAAAGATGCTATTAATTATTTCAGAAAAGTAAAACCTTGAGGGCCTGGGTTCAGGTTTTGGCAGGCAGGGCCTTTCAACCCACCCCTGAGTTGCTCAGGAGCATTCACTCTGATGTCTCTTCCAGCTGACATAGAATCTGGGTTTTTAAAGCATTTTCAATTAACTATTAAAATTTGCACCCATGATTTTTAGTAATTCAGACAGAATGGGCAGTGCAGAAGCTAATGTTGGTGAAATGGGGCAGATAAATATGTGTGTTGGCAGAACTGTGTGGGGACATTCACAGGACACTCAGCCTTTCCATTGCTTGATCTTTTGATCACTGATTTGTGTTCTTTAGGTTCATCTAAACACTCTCAGTGCTAAAGTCATATCAGTTTATCTGTAACTGTTTTATCTGGGCAGTGCCCTATTATAGGAGAAAATAGATAGCTTTTTCTCCCTCTTCTTTAGAGTTAACTAGAATGAGGATGTCAGAGTCCCTTTCCAGAATAGTTATGGGGCCTGGACTTGTTGCGGGGAGCATTTCGCACATAAATGTAGCTCTGACTTCAGAGGACTCCTTAAGGTGTCAGCGTGTCCCTTCGTATCTATGCTACCATGAGGTCTAGTGTTTCTGGAGAAGAAGAGTCCAATAGAGGGAATGGTGCTAGTGTTGATTTCTTTTTGTTTGCTTGCTTTTTACACTCCTAAAGTCAGCTGTATGGAGATACAAGCAGCTGGCTTCTGCCAGGCTCTCCTGTGAACAAAGTACAAAATTCGTTCTTTTTAAGGGAATCACATTTTTGAGACTGTCCTCTCCACTTTGTGTACTCAACACTTAGGATTAGATCAGGATTTTTGAGGACTGTCATGTGAACGATCATCTGCATTGTATGGACTTCAAGTTTTAGAGAAGTGACAGAATTAAAAAGGAACACAACACGTTTTCTTCTAATACGTTTTCCTTCCAAAATGTGAATGTGTTATAGAACTGAGCCCTACTCGACCTCTGTTGCACTCAGTGGTCCTGAGAATGTTGTATAGAATAATACGCATTTTAAATATTTGCAATTATGTTCTTTTTAAATATATATGTATAAAAACCAAGCTCTTTTTTTCTTTCTTTTTACATTTAGTGGGTTAAGAGCCAGTTAAGTAATGAATTGCTACAAAATTCTGTATTCATTCATTCATGTTTTTCACACACTTCTTAATGCAGTCATGTCTGAGTATGAATCCCAATTTATGGGTTTTTTTCCATAACTTTATTAGAGGGTTAGCAAGCCACTCCTTTACTGTTTTTTAAAGCAAGATTGGAAATAAGTCTTTCTTCTTATTATTGGCAAATTATTGGCTGCAGAGTATTGCACAAGTATAAACAACATGAGAGATCCTTTAACATAACATGAGAGAGCCTTTAGTCGCTTTGCTCCCTAGCTTTGGAACTCATTGCCAATTGAAGTAAGGAAAGCTCTGGCTGTTGGGACTTTTAAATCTAGACTTAAAAGTTATTTGTTCTGTTTAGCATTTTTAAAATGATCCTATTAGGAATTGTATGTACTTCAGTTTTAATTTTAACTCATAATGATTGTAAAGCACCCTGGGATGCTTGCATGAAGGGCGGTACAGAAACCCAAAATTGTATTGTACTATGTTGTAATGTATTGTATTATTACATGGTGCTGGAGTTGGACCACGGACAATTCATATAGAAAGCATTTGAGTACTTAGCTAAAGATAAGGAGTGCATGTGTTGAGGGGGTACTGCTTCTTCTTGCTTCTTTTCTCCCTGTTCTGTCAGTTATTTTATTAAACTAAATTAACATGGTAGTTATTCCCTAAGAAATGCCAGCATAATTTACTGCTGCAAAGGGGCTCAAAATGTAAACCAGATGATAAACTAAAAATAAAAAAGTTCACATTAAGATTTAATTGCACTTCCCTTTCTATATTACATTCTTATGTAAAATACATTACAAAACAGTACTTTCTTTATCACTTCCTTCACTTTTAACTGAATTTCATTAACAATAAGAAATATATTGTTTCTGTTTCAGTAATGTCGCTTGACAGTTAATCCCTTAACTTGATGTACAAGTCTTTAAGATTTTTTTTTTTTATAAAGAACATGATAGCTCTGACTGGAGCCAAGTATTGCACAACCATGTGGTTTGCAAGTTTCCCAGCTCGCAGCTTTGCCAGTGCAGGTCAATTCACACCTGCCACACTTATGCCATTCTGGTCCTCATGTTGCTTTTCCTCAGTGATTGTCAGAGGTAGAGAGTTGTGCGTGCGGCTCCTTCCTTCCCCCCCCCTTTCCTCCCCACTCCAAATGTGTGGTAAACCTTGTGCATTGAAAGTGTCTGCTCAGGAATTAAATGGAGTTTAATCTCTGTCCATTAGGAAGCTGCTATCCACATCGCCAATTAAGCCTTCTATTTAAAGGGCGAGAAGCTACGTATGTCTACATCTTAATCACTGCTGCGACTGGTTTGCAGAGACCTTCCCTGACTTGTTCAGTTATTACTAGGAGTGGTGGGAGGCAGAGAGATCAGCGTGGTTATAAAACCTATCCAAAAGCTGAGTAAATTCTGTAGGTGCTGTAGCATCACTGTCAGCAGATTTAAAGCCGAGGTATGTCTGTGTTAGGGGACACAGGGCTGTAGGCATAAAGATGCGTCTGGAGAAAATTACTTGAATTGGTAATAATCTTTTAGCTGACAGGAATAAAACCAAAGCAGGACCTGCTTATTGTGAGGCAATGCTAAGAGATGGGCGCCTCTCACCTTGTCAGACCAGACTTGGTGCAGGTCTTCACTCTAATTATTACTTACAAGGGATGTGTTTCTCAAACAGACCCTGAGCAAAACCTTCAAAGCTTTCTCCCTTCCCATTTTTCTTTTTTTTTAGATTAATAATTATATTCTTCCTTTTAATTTCCAAGAAACATGGTAAGAAAACCTAAGGCGAGGGTGAGCTTGTGTCTGTTTCCTTGGACACTTTTTTAAGAACAGCACAAATAGTATCAGATTTCCCTGGTGCCTTGCAGCAGTGATCAGAGGACAGGTTTTTCAGGACAGCAGCAACCTCAGACTTGCCTCACTGGAAGTCATGGAATAAATAACTCAAAAGCAAAAACTTCTGTTCCCTGGGGACAGGAGCGCAGGAAAGATTCTCCTCATATACACCTGTTTCTTAATTATTTTTATTTAATTTTTGTAAGTACTAAGATTTCCTGCACTGAGGGTTGCAGTATTTCTGTGAGGTTGCACCAGAAGAGGGGGGAAAACCGCGCTAAAGCATAACCTGTACCTGTCTTTGCCACCTTTCCAAAGGATTTGATACTTTTTACTAAACTGTCTTGGAGAAGGATGGGTTTTGTGATGATGAAAAACTCAAGTGCATACAAAAGACATTACTGTCAATGGCCTTTCTCAAGATGGAGAGAAGATTTCAGGTCCTTAACTTTGCTCTTTGTGTTTGTATTTAAATCAGTATATCTAGGCTCTCTCAACATTGTGGTTTTTTTTTCACACACACACACACACACACACATATATATGTATGTATCAAAATCAAATCCTACCAAAATGCATGCCACCTAGTATGTCCCAAGGTTCTTAAAGCTGTGCTCTGTATTCTGCACTTTTTGGGAGGGTCTTTGTGTACTAAACCTTATCTAGCTACGTTTTGGTTATTTTTTTTCTGTTAATATGGGGAGGTGACAAAGACCAATTTTTGAATAAGTAGACCCTGGAAGTGTATGTGCATATTCCAAATGGAAAGCAACCTGGAACATGTCTCTTCCAAGATACCTTCCTTGAATCTTGCATCTTTTTATGAATTCTTTAGAGCATCTATACTTTGCACAAACTCTTGTCAGTGAAAGGCAGAAACACAGAGGCAAAACTAGGATCTTGGCTAACATAGCTGCTTAAAATGTCACCATCATATGATTTTACTTAGCAAAAGTTAAGAATCCATTGCAAATTTCATACTATAACTCGTTTTTCTCCTGAAAATTTTTTGCATTTTTCTCAGTACAGAAAATAGTTTGTGTTTTTAGCAGTGTAAGTATCCTCACAGAATGTGGAACTGTGATTTAGAATAATCAGATGTACAGGTGGCTCATAAAGAGACACATGGCCTGAAACAATAAATCTGACACTTAACCATTTAAACAAAGGATAGGCAGGGGATGTTACATTTGGCACTAGAGTGGTATTTAAGCAAGCAATCAGAGGCGTGAGAGATGCACCGACTCAGAGCAGAAATCAATGAAGTTCGAACTAAAAGCTAGTCATACATTTAAAAAAAAAAAGTATGTAGCTAGTGTAAGCAATTGCCATGGGATATGGTGAAAGATCCAGCACAGGAAGTCTTCAGATCGATGTCAGATGTTTGCTGTAGCTCAGCCACAGGTAACCTGGCTGAATTTAGAAATTGCTAGATGAACTTCTAGTGTCTCTTTTTATGTAGAGTCCAAATAGATGCTCAAAATCATCCCTTTTGGCTTTAAAAAATCTGTGAAAACCTGTGGAGAAAAAGGAAAAGACATCAAAGAAAAGGCTTATCCTCAACACCAAAAGAAATTAAGCAAGACAACTGTTAGTGCTACCGAGTCTGATGACTTCTTGTCTGGACGTTGTGCCTTAGGGCTCAGCTTCATGCCAGGCATCTGATGCTTTGCCTAGCAGAACAGTAGAATCCGAGAAGAGACTTTCTGAAAATCATGTCCTGTTTCCCAGCAAGGAAATCTTCCACGTAGTGGATAATGCTACGCAATTTTGAAGAGCCTTTTACAAAAACTGTGATGAAAACAACCTTCATGGCTGGTTCTGGACAGAACAATTATCGACATCTCTAGCAGAAGAATGTATATACTTCATTTTTGTGCCCAAAGCTGAATTTAATGCATTAATAGATTTAAAATGTCCTCTATCACACAAAGCATTTGCATTAGGGCAGCATTTGAAAGCATGTACATTAGAATTAGTCTTTGTGACCTGGCTAGGACAAAGTGGTTGAGAATAAAAGCAGTCTGCCTGAAAGGAAGGCCAAAAGTGTCTGTATTTTCACCAGATCAGTCTGTGAGATTTCCAAGGCTCCACCTACCGCAACCCTTATTCCTGTACAGGAAGAGCTGGTTTGCCCTGTATGTAGCCATTTTGCATGATCTGGATTATCGTCCTGGGCTCCAGCTTCATCTAGTCTTGTTCCTTCCATCATGAGGAGAAGAAGTGAGAGTAGACATGCAGGTTTCATGTGGTGCAGTGCCTAGCATAGGAACAGCAGCAGTCTCGAGTCAGGCTGAGGATCCATATTATGGGACTGGGAAGGAGGGATGGAACATAACCTGGAATAGCTCAACTCGTGTCCTGTGGGTGCAAAGTCCAGCCACAGCTGAACCATGGCTTCTGCATTTGGCTTCATCCAGTAGTAATCTGCCTGTGTAACCTGAGATAGATTTGTGGACACCAAAGTAGAAGTAATGGGGAAAGGCATTGAAAATGTACATTACCAATTCAAGCCGAAATAGGAGTTTAAAGCAGTCTGATTACTTCATAACAGCATTTTCAAGTAGATTCCTGGCTAAAATGGAATAGTGGTTTCCTTACCTATGGAACTCTCAGGTTTCAGAGCTCTTCTGACCAAGGCACTTACAGATTCAAAATCTGAGGGTGTAATAACTCACCCATTAAGATATAGGACCCTTTTCATTTCATGAAGTAAACCAAGAATTAACATACTAAATACTGATTATTTTGCATTTTTGGTTTTATCCAGGTTGATTTTAGGAAGGGTTTAGCCAGGACTTTTACTACTAAACACCTGCCATTTACAAATAGTGTGCAATGAAAATCAGGGTTCTTAAAAAGATACATGTTGGACGTCTGACAAAGACAAAAATGTGTTATGTTTCCTATCTTTTATAGGTCGAGGTTGTGACTTTTTCTTTTTTTTTTGCTTTTTATAAGACTAAGGCACTATGCCACAAAGCTTGTAAAACAGTTATGAAGTTCTTCAAATCTGAATTAACATTTCCCACCTACCTATCTTTCTCTCTTTCAAGCTTTTAACCTTTGTAGATATAAGACTAGTATCTTGGGAAGCATCTTTTATTTGAGCTTTATTTATATCCGTTAGTGGGAGATGCTCAGAAAACATTGGGAGAATGCTGCTCTGTCATGCAGCAACTGGGAATTTACATTACAAAACGGCATAGAGTGCAAGGATTAGTACCTTCAGATGCTGAATTTCTGATTTTCAAAATCTACTTGGGTGTGGGTATATTTCTATACGTATAAAAATATGTATATATATAATGATTGGAGTTCTTTTTGGTTTAGCTTTTCCCTCATTACATTCAATCTAGCTTTGTTTACGTTAACATGTACATTTATAATACCAAAGACAACATAAGGCAGAAAAGGAGGAGGAGATAATTTAGGCTTTTCAAGGATATGAAAAAGGAGAAAAGACGTGTTCATATATTGGAAGAAAAGCTTGTGTTGTCATTTTAAATCTGCCTTTAGGCAGATTTAACTTATAAGACCAGCATTTGCCATGCAGATCCTTACTTCTGCTGACCCTGGCAACAGTGTGGAGGTCAGATAGCCATCCAAGTGCAATGCCAAAGGCACAAACAAAAGCTTTTTCTTCTTTGTCCATCTGTGGGTTTTTCCCTTATCCTACGTGTTTGTAGGGCATATGACAACAAATTCCATTGCATTACTTGCTATAGTTCAAGATGATGGACCAAGGAATTTGACATAATTCTTCATACACAATTAAACTGTCCATTTCATGATTCCTTGTCTACAAAAACAACTAGTGGCTGGATATATTTTACCTACCTTTATTCAGAGTGGCAGTCGATAGTTCTCTGCCATATCTACTGTACTGGGAACAACATTTTGCTCTGGTTGGGTTTTTGCAGTACATGGGCTGACATAGACTCAGGCAGGCTAAAATCTGTGGTTTGGCGGTGATGTTGTGTTAGCCGATTGGAACTTGAATATGCTCTTATTTGAAAAAGGTTAACCTAGAGCCTTCTGAGAAATTAGCACTCCTCTCCTAGAGTTCAGCTTGTATTAAGACTGATGCTTGCAATTTCCGCACAAACAAAAGCCACAGATAGTGGCTCTGTCCTTTTTGAAAAGATCCTTCCCACCCTGTCTCAAATCTGTTCTGTTCTGCAACTTTATCACTATTCAAACTACATCTAGGGACAAAGGCTCGTAGTGTTTCTCCTTTCTTTTTTTTTTTTCAGGCATGTTAGGGTTGCAGCATTGGAACATGCTACCCTGCTGGTATCTAGGGATGTAAAATGGAGGATTTATAGAAGAGAAAGTAGAATAGAGCCTTAAAAGTTTGGCTTTTAAGAATGGAGCCAGTGGTTTGACAGATTGTTCAGTAAATGTTCATTTTATTGAGAATTATAAAAAAGGTGCTTAACGCCTCTGTGCCATTAATATAATACATTAAAAGGTTACTGTCAAGATTAGTGTTTCAGCTCTGAAAATTGACTGTAGGGTTTATGGGCAGCAGTGTTCATATTCTACTTGGAAGATCAAGCATCTTCTACTTACCACTTGACGAAACCATTATCTTGTAAGGCTTTACACTGAAAAACTTGATAAATGGTAAAACATAAATAAAATCTCATTGGCAAAGTGGGAGAATAGTTGCTGTCTCTCCTATAGCCAGATTTGGCAGATGCGGATTTGAATGTAAAACAGTTGTGAAAATAGCCAGTGTCAAACTAGCGCAAAATTAAACTCGTGGGGTGTTCTGTTTTCAGTGTCTGTTATTGTTGAAATACTCCATTTCAAAAGCATGCATTCCTTCCTACAGAAAAAAAATCAGATTCCTTAGTTGAAATTAATTAGCATTCAGAAACCAGATAGCATGTTTTTGGGTATTCATGAGATCTCTGTTTGAAAAAATGTTTTTAACTTGTAGAAATGTGTTGCAACACACAGATGGGAAGAAAAAGAAAAAAAATCTCTTTAGCAAGCACTGTGTGTAAAAGGAATATTACATTTTGCACGCTCCTGATTACCCTGTGTAAACAGTTTTTGACATCTGTCTTTATAGTTTTCGAGGAGAGGAAGACTTTGTTAAAAGAACCATTTTTATACAGCAGTCACCATTTCAGTCTTGCTTTACCTGTATTATGAAAGCAGATGGTCTGCATGTCTTTTGAATATTTATAACTATCAAAAACAATCTCTTGCTATTCACCCTTAGGCTTATGAGATGTCAGGACTGTTCTGGTTGAAAAAAATCATCTTGGGTGTTTACAGAAAGAGGATTACATTAAGCTGAAATGACTATACATTTTCCAGTTTAATATTTGTCCATCAGCTGTTTAATCGTATTTAGATAATTGTGTAAATAAGTTGTTGCAGCCCTTGCCCCTTCCACTGAGCAGGCTTGAAGCTTTAAACACCAATGAATGAGTTGCAAAAAAGCTCAGATTTTTTTTTTTCCTCAGTTAAACAACATGGAAGGCCTAAATAAGTTTTAGTTACAATGCTCCTTTTGAGGGAAATGTTTCATTTGCAAAGGAATCCCCGATATCTAGTTCAACCGAGTTGTTTTAGGAAGCTACTGTGTCTGTTACTCTCTGCTAAGTCTGTTAGCATGTATTTGTTCTGTGTAAATACTGCAGCCCAACTACCCCTTCATGAGGCATGAAAACAACCTCATTCTGCCCATATAAAAATAATTTTAAGGTTATTTAGGAGAAGTTTTGGGACTGTGGGGGTTAAAAGCTTTTTTTGACTGGAAGCTGAGCAATCACTGATAACAGATTTTGCTGTGGTTGGTTGATTTGGCAGAAAAGCATGAACAGTTTTGGTTTAGATGATTGAATTAACCTGATTAACATTGTTTTTGTTGTTTTGCAAAATGGACAACAGTATACTTTTAGCAATTATTGAACAATACTTCACCTGGTTGGAGTGCAGTGTTAGAGGCGATGACTCAGAGATGCCTCCCTTCTAGCACCTGCAGTGGTGGCTGCAGCAATCAGCTGGCAGGAAAGGCTCAGGTCCTTCCCTTGTCGTGCAGGATACTCCTTGCATTAGATTTTGGCACAATATCAAAGGTGTCTGATGCTACTATTTTATCAGGTTTTATTTGATGGGCATATGAAAAGAGTTCTGGTTGAGATTTAAGATGTTTCCTCTGGGAGTTCCCCAAATTCTTTCAGAAATGATGTCTGGTTTTCAAATCTCTTGTATTTAATCTTCCTGAGAGAACAGGATTTGGTTCAAACTGTGCTGGGTGAACCTCGGCTGAACTTCGAAGTGAATTCTACCCCTACCTCCACACAGTTGTTGAATGCCTAATTATAATTAACTTATTTGGCTAAAAAAAGAGCACTTGGGCTGCAGCAGATGGTATTATTCCAGAATACTGGGATTTTTGTGAAGGTGTTACCATTTCAGATAAGAACTCCTGATTTTCAAAACAGGGCTGCCAGTGACGTACTTAGGACAGTGGCATGCAGAGGGGGGAACAAGGGAAATTCGGGGTTTTGAAGTCTAGTAACTTACTTTCAAGGATAAAATTCTAGGAGATGTGTTAAGACTGCAGACCTGTGACCAGATTTTGTATTCTGTATTTCTTTGTGACATGTGAAAAAGAAATCAGATTATGAGTGATGAATGTGAGGCAGTTGAATATTTGTATGATGTATTTAAATTTGTCATCCTTGTACATGGAAAGTGTGTACCTCTGCGTCTCACAGATAAGGAATGCCTCCGTACACTAGTACCTGAATGATGAGCTTTTAATACAATCATGTTCGGTTTGATTATTGGTAAGTATAAGCCAAGACATGGGGAGCTCCTCATGTGTAATGACGTGGGAAATAAGAAAAACTTCAATATGCCTCCAGTCTAGATCTTGGAGCTCTGAAGACCACTAAGTCATAGGGTTAATTTTCAGTTTTAGGCCCTAATTATAGTGGGCATTCATATATGTACATTGCCTTTTAAATATATAGGAATTCTGCAGCAATAAGAATTATGTAGGAATTTCTTTAGCAAAGTGCATCTCTCTGCACTGACATGACTGCAGGTTTGATGACAACATAATAAATAAAGCATAGAAACAATGAAATTCAGTGTTGTCAAGTTATTTTGTGAGTTAACAAGGTAGTAATATTTTATCTGGCTTGTAAAATTTTGCCTTCAGTGAATTAGTAAATAAATCATTGATTCCTCCTGATGAGGATTCTTAGCATAGGTAATATCACTTGAATGTTTGCATGAAGTGTTCTTGAAGAAAAAGCAGGGTAATTTTTCATTTTAAAATGTGTTGATAAGGTCTGTGTGGTATTTTTTTTTTATCTACTTCAAAAAGTTGGAGTAAAAACCCAATATTAGCTATCGGAGCCTGAAATTCACATTGTGTCAAAGAAGCTAAAATTCCCAACAGTATTATTTGAACAGACCAGTCCCCTGTTTGATTTTAAAGTATAGTAACTGCATTAAATTTCATTCTGAAGAAGAAGGGGATGTCGTGAACTGCCATGTCATTGGCATCTTCATATGTAAAATGGCATGGAAGGCAGTACTAGGAAATCCTAGACAAATGTATTCATCAATAATAGGTAATTTACTGCAATTATTAGTAATATCTATGTATTCGTGCATACTGAAGTTATTTGGGCAGAAGAAGACGTCTGAAAGGGGCTAAATAAAATGAGAGAAAAGCACCTTGAAGTCTAAATGACATCCACAAAAGATGTCCAATCTAATTTGGGGTAGTGGCCCATTACATGAGCAGCTTTTCCATTTTGCACATTTAGATCTGCAGATTTTGCATGTACTGCATTCATGTAATTTACCAGTTAAGATTCAAAGAACCTTTTAAAACATGCCTCATATATCACATGTCTGTGTTTAAAATGGTTTAATCTGTAAAAGAACTTAAACAATAATTTTGTAAGTATTAGACATTAATGATACTGCTATTATATTGGAAATTGAGATTGGGTTCAGCTGAACTTGGTTCAGGTCATTCTGGCTGGAGTTGCATTAGATTTCATTTACCCTTTATACCACTGACAAAAGGCTTCTAGCTAATTTCAGAAATACTAGAATAATATCAAGGAATGGTATAAATTTTGGTGATTCAGAGAAATATTAAAATAGCTGCCTGGTGAGTAGAGGGTATCCACATTTGGCATGAATAATACTGCCTCACCCGAGCAGAGCTGAGCCTCCACAAATAGCTTGTTGCTGAGTAATATGTTAGGAAATGGTTGTAATAAACTTCACTAAGATCAATAATGAAGGTACTTTTACTCAGAAGCTGAACTAGCCTTATAGAAGATGATTTATAGTAATATTTATTGCATTTTCAGTCCAAACTCTTTCTTCCAGTGGTTATTGCAGTTTGTGTAACAAAGGCTTTATGCTGTACATCGATTTTAGAACAGGACAGATATAGCTAAATGTTACATGCTGAATAGCGAAGACTCATAATAATCAGGGCTTTGTCATCTTGACTGTCATTGTTTTCTCAGTACGCTGGACAATTCATGTAGTTAAGCTGAAAGTAACTACTTTCCACATAGAAATATAAAGGGTGGCAAAGTTCGGTCTATTGAAATTACATTTGATAATTCTGTTGTTCATACATCATCTACTGAATATAATGTTCAAGTTGAAGCATTATCTCATTTTGTAAGGCTTAGTCTTAATTGATTTTGTAAAAGAATGTACTGGAACTGAAAGTTTTATGCATTGTAAATTTCACCATTTTCAACTTGGTCAAAGCTGAGCGGAAGGTAAATTTCTCACTGTAGCTCTCTGATGTCTTGAGAATCTTTGTCAAAAAATCATCTCTATCATCCTTTGGTCTTCTACAGAATTAGACATGACAATAAGAGCTTTTCATAAGCTTGTTTCTTAAAATACCCTGTTTAGGAAAAGCAAGCCTGGGTTCCTTTTGGTTCATAACAGACCTATTTTATTCAACTATAAACCTCCTTATTTTATCCTAATAATAGGTCATTCAGATAAACTTTCATCCTATGATTTTCTGGGGTCTGCCCTGTGATAAGTGGCACAAAGGGAATGAGCATGGGACATTGCTTGCATTTTTTGAGTCAGTGTGGGATTTGTATATCTGTAAACTTGTGTGGGTACGTGAAGGGTCAATCAAATTTAAAAGCAGAAATAGCATGAACAAAATACACTTTCAAGATTAGCATCTTCTGTCCAGAACCCAACCCATTGCCTGATGTTTCTTGGTCGATAACTTTGTTCTATCCTTAGTACATCTGCTTTTTTTGCTCCCATTTACAATATGCCTTGGTTTGTTTTTATGCTCAATTAATGAGTTTTTCAAAAGGCTTTGAACGATAGGATTAAAAATGCAATATGGTTCTCAAACTCTAAAAATATAATGGCTTCAACAATTGAAATAATTTAGGCTTTGACTTGTACTGCTCTGTATTACAGATTTTTTTCTTTTTCTTCTCCCCTTTTCACACAGAGTATGATTTCTTCCATTGTGAACAGCACTTACTATGCAAATGTCTCAGCAGCAAAATGTCAGGAATTTGGAAGGTGGTATAAACATTTCAAGAAGGCAAAAGATATGATGGGTAAGCAAAAAAAAAAGCCATGGTGGTGGATACATACCATTATGTGTCACGTTGAGGTCTGTCACAGTCATATAAGAAGCCAGGTCCCTTCATGATAAGTTTAAGATGCTTTTGATGAGTAGATGTAGAAAGTACATGTATAGTGAAAGAATTCATTTAAATAAATATTTGCTATTGAAACAGCCAAACTGACTTGAGTTGCCAGAGATGTAAAGCTGTCATTCTGTAAATGTAGAGATCTTCTACTGCCTAGAATAATTGTTTAAAAAACCTGTTCCTGGAACTGTGACGGACTGATTTTTTTTATGTATTTTTTTCTTGCGCTGGCTAATCTATATTTAAAGAAACAGACTTCTATGACTATCAGTGCCTCTCGATAAGAACGCTCTAGATTTATAAATTTATATCTTTCTGTAACTTTGGGACTCTGATTTCAGTTCATTTTAACAAATACTTGTTGTCACAATTGTTTGCTTGTAATTCTGTAATACCTTTTGTCTTTTTGTACTGTCCCTTTTTAAAACTATTTCTTAAATCTGTTAGCATAATTTTGAATGTTTTATGTCAGAAAATTTCTATGTAGTTTTCAAGAGAATGAGGAAATTGGATGTCAGTTTGGATTGAATTTTAACCTTGACTTAGCTTTTAGTATTTGAAGCAAAATAATTCATCTACCAAAACGGGTTCTCTGCCTTTTATAGCTTAAGGCTGTAATGAAGACAATGCATCACTTTTGTGATAATTGCTTGAATTATTATACCAAGTGAATGGCCCACTTGGATTGATCTCTACTTTCTACTAGTGAGAAAAGGCAGCTTCTGTCTTTTATCTACTTTGTACCCTTTTGTTTTGTACCAAACCCTTCTTCTGAGACCACCAAAGTCAGTGATAAGACTTCACTTGGTTTCAGGTGGTCCGTATGTGAGGCCTCAGAGCATCTGCATAGGGGGATGACCTTTCCACAGTATCCTCTCCCACCTCCATTGCTGCAGAGCTCCCGCATGGGGCAACCTTACATGACCTGGAAAGGCAGGTTCACTGTCCATTCATTTGGGTACAATGAAGTCAGTGTATAGGAAACTTATGTGTGTGTATGTATTTCTGTGTAATCTAATGGTGGGGTGAGAGAGATGGTGCTCCCCACAAAACCGCATGGTCGAGGAGCAGCGGGTACTCCCCTGGGGGACTTATCGAGGTTATTGGCACTAGACCTCTCTTCAGAATAACCTACTTGCTTTTTTTTTTTTTAATTTTTGCCCATGGTAGGACATAGGGGAAGGCAGGGCTGCGGATGGCATTCCAAGTGCCAATTTCTTTTTTCAGCTCTCATCCTTTATGGAGGAGAAGGTGGTCTTGCACTGAATAACTGTTAGTGAAGATCATAATACTATGAAAAGTTCAGACACTGACCTTTTTTAAAAAAAAATAAGCTTTAATAGTATAAGAAAAAATTGCCACAACATTTTTGTGAAAATAGGAGAGTTTTGTTTTTTTAAATAAAGCATATTTTCTTAAAGCTATTTCCAGAGCAGCATTGCTAAAGCTCTAGAACTGAATCTGTTTAAAATCAAAAAGTGACACACTGATAAAAAGGAGACTCCTTTATGTCAGCCTAGAGATATTTTGTATTGTCTTGTCATGCATAAGAAGGGAGCTGGAAGAACTCTTGTAGTTTAAAAAACTGTGGTGTTAATTGAAAAGGAGGGTGTGTCAATGCAGCTGAGTTAATATAAGAAAAAAATCAACCATGTTGCAAGTCACTGAAAAAAAACATGCATACATGGTTGCAAGATAAAGCAGCCCATCTGCGTAATTTACATAAATTATACTAGTTCCTAGCAGTCCCATACAATTGTTGCAGTATCTAGAAATTAGCAGAGCATAGGGAGGTCCACACCTCACCCTGCTTGTTACAGATTTCCAGTGGCTGGGAACTGCAGATGTTTCAGCGGGAACACCACAGGAGGAACAAATCAGTCACCAGGGGCTTCTTTCTTTGGTTGAGGTGTGCTTTCCTGTACCAGTCCTCCTTACCCTTTGCGCAGGTGCACTTATGTTTCACTTGCATCTTCTGCAGCGCAAAGAGTCGTTTCCCGTCTCTTGTCTTTGTTCCTCTCTATTTTCTTGCTGCCTTGTTTGAAGTTCCCTGCATACATCACTGCAGGGCTGTGCTCTGCAGCCACATTCATAGTTTGGTTGTGTTGTTCCTTTGTAAAACTCTCAGGAAGTTGGCCATAACGTGGTTTCCAGTACGTGGGTTTGCCTCTGATGTTCTGCTGGTTTCTCCAAGGACCCAGTGATGATGGGCAGTTTGTTGGATTTTTTTTTTTTGAAGGCAAAAAACCACAACAGTAATGTGGCTTGCTGATCTAGGCTGGAGAGTACAATAAGCTTGAACCTGAATGCACCACTTTATATTTATTTTCATTAGCACGTCTTGCAAGGAACGTGGAGTTCATGATTTTCAGTCTTATGTTGGCTTTTTCAATGTTTCTTTTCCACCGTAGTTGAGATGGATAGCCTTTCTGAACTATCCCAGCAAGGTACCAACCATGTCAACTTTGGTCAGCAGCCGGTCCCAGGGAACACAGCCGAACAGCCTCCATCCCCTGTTCAGCTTTCTCATGGTAGTCAACCATCAGTTCGGACCCCGCTTCCAAACCTTCACCCTGGACTTGTATCTACTCCCATTAGCCCTCAGCTGGTAAATCAGCAGCTGGTAATGGCCCAGTTGCTGAACCAGCAGTATGCAGTGAACAGACTTCTAGCCCAGCAGTCCTTAAACCAACAGTACTTGAACCACCCTCCTCCTGTCAGTAGATCCATGAACAAGCCGTTGGAGCAGCAGGTGTCAACAAACACAGAGGTGTCTTCCGAAATCTACCAGTGGGTCCGTGACGAACTGAAACGAGCAGGAATCTCACAGGCAGTATTTGCACGTGTGGCTTTTAACCGAACTCAGGTCAGTCATATGTTTTCTATTTTTTTTTTTTATTTTAAGAGTCTCTTCTTTCTCTCTCTACTTAGTAATTATCACCTTTTAAGTCTCTCTAGCTCCTGTGAAGGAACTGCACTTCCTTGCAGGACGAGTGTCCATGTTGATACAGTACAGAAATCTTAAGTGACTGGTTTGTGGGAAGACCTGCTGTTCTTACAGACACCTTGGTTCCTCTCCAGTTGGGATGGTTTATGAATAGCTGAACGTTCCCTGGAAAGGAAATTAACAGCTCTAGGCATAACCATCCACAAAGTCATCAAAGAGATTGCCTTTAGTGTTGCAAAGGTATACCCGTATTGACCACATGCATGCACTGAACAACCTGTCTTCTTTCACAGGTTTCACCGGAGATGGTCTTTTATTCTTGTTGGTGTTTATTTTTATTATTTTCTAGTGAAAATCTTAATAACATCTTTTCAGACTTCCGAAAAGGTTAAAAAATAAAAGCTTTATTTTTAGATCATCTACTCTTCTCATGTATTTTTATAGTTAGTTGCAAAATCAGTAGTTGCTGAGATTGCCCATGTCCACGTCAGAACATATACTTCATCTTTTCAATGCAGAAAAAATTAGCCCTAGCGAAGCTGATAAGTAACACTAAAATGTGTTATTTTTTACACCTGTTTTAGAAGCTAACCCTGTTATAATTTATTCTGCTCTATGAATTTAACTTAATGCCATGTTGCATGGAATTTAATCAAGCAGAAATTATGGAAGAAATGTCAGTATATCCAATGCAAATAATAAGATCTCAAAATTTTAGAAGTCTATTTTAACAGAAAATAAAATAGATTTGTTTTTAATCAGGAGTATTTTTAAAAAGAGATAGGTAAACTTGCTTTGGATTCCACATTTTTAAACTTTTAAGGAACAAGTATTTGTCCATTATAGAATGTAGTAAAAAAATATAATTTGGGTTTCTCTTGAAATATTTCTCATTCTGTAGCTTAGAGAATAAAAATTCTGCTTCAAATGTGCTGGTATCATGGTTTGAATCAGCATGTCAGTCGTAATTGTTCTGAATTATTATTGCCTGAAAAGTTATTACATCCTCCCTTAGCTAAAAAAATGTGCAGGCATGGTGTTAATTATCTGTAGAGCTCTGTGTGTGTGTCTTTCCTCTTAACAGCAGAGGAGATTTTCAAGATCTGGGTTTTTCATACCGAAGTTCATGGGATACATGAATTCATGCAAGGAATCCTTATGCAAGTTAGGTTCAGGCACCTCAGCTGTTATGTTTCCAAATAAATAGCATAGACTTTTCCTTAATACGGTATTTTAACTATTGATACTATAATGTTTGGAAATAATAGTAGTAGCTTCGAGTTGCTGCAGTTTGGAGCTGCCATCGTAACATTGGCAAAAAGCCGAGCAAATAATTCAGAAAATAAAGAGTTTATTAGTTACTTACTTCTTTCTTAGACTTGCCTAAAACCGGGTTGCTTTGTATCAGCTTCCTCCCCCCTCCAAAGTTATTTGTTCATGTTTTGGCAGCTAGTTTTGCATACAGCTTTTAGTCTCTATTGTTTGCAGAGGAACAGTATCTGTTACCTGAAATACAAGGACATTGGTTCTGGCTTGACACTGAATTTATATGACACAGTGTAAGAAGATGATCTTGAGATGTGATGAATGCAACTGTAGAACTAGATTTCTAGTGCAAACACTGATTCATGATTACTATATGTTTTTCTTACTACATGTGTTATTAAATATTTCTTTAAAGTTCAATTCTTCCACAGACGTTGTGGTTAACCAGCTTGGTAAAATGTGCTCAAAGTGACCCAAAACTGGGAGAAAACCCCAAAATGAACATTGAAAATAAATCCTACGAAGAGATATGAAATATACAAGTAATGTATTTTTTGCAGTTTTCAATTAAATCTATTTGAAAGACCACAGAGTAGTATCCCTATATCCTACAAATTGTAGAATTTTTTTGTGTATTGTGGCAAATGTAGGGAACAGAAAGGAAAAATATGAGGAGCCTAGGCAATATTAGCCTCAGGGTTGCCAAGAAATACCTCGGCATACTTCTAATATGAAGTGAAGACTCATTGAAATCCAAAGGTGTTGTAGGCAATTTCACGTTTGCAAAACTGCAAATTGTTAATTGTACCCACAGTAACAGCTAATGTTGAAGTATAAATAAAGTTAGAAGTACCTGTGGTTCATATAAGGAAGCATTTAGATTTGTTTTGTTTGCTGTACTTCAGAATTTATTTCAAGTTATTCAAGGATACATCACGTTTAACTAAAACTAGGGCAGTACTTTAATAACTGATGATATTTAGGTGTTATTTTGTAATATCCATATATTATCTTTTGTCCTTTTTTTTGACTAAAGCAAGTGAAAATGCTTGTTTAAATTCATCTACTGTTTTCTGAGATAAAAAATCTAACTCAAGCTTACCACTGACATTTTTGAAACTGTCATAAACATATTTGAGCCGTGTCCAGGGACCATATCATGCCATCAGTTTCTGAAGGCAGAAGATCTCAGTGAAATTGGTTAAGAGTTCTGTGCAAAAAGACCCTGATGTCGAGATACGATCTCAGATGAGGGGTGAGATTTTCTTCTTGCGTAAAAGCTAAGGAGGGAAGTGAACTATAAATTAAGATTAATTTAGCTGAATATTTTGGCAATAAAAATGAACTTTGGAATTGGCTGAAGACATTGGCAGTTCTTGTTTTACAGATGTGTTCTACAGTATGAATACAGAATTTAGTAGTGGTTTTGGGTGGGAAAGGAGAGTCCTCTCAGCTTAGTATGGCAATTAAACACTTGGCCCTAATTTTCAAGAATTTTTTATTTGGGGGCAAAAATGTTGACTAGGAACATTTTTACTTCTTGCCAGTTCAAAGGATAGAATTTGGTAAAATTACTTCTGAAAAATAGGGTGTCTTTTTTAATAATCATCTATTTGTAAGGCAGGAAAAAATCTCAGCCACACTTAAGAAAATTGAAAGGGAATTCTTAATCTTTTCTTGGATAACTTCTTCTCTACCCTTAAGTTCGAAACGGTAGTTTAAAAAATGTGTAGTTCTCAGGAATTTGCCTTGCAGATTTTGATCAGAGTGGTGTCCAGATAAGCATCTATACAGGCACAATAAAACAATTCTTCTAGGAAGCAGAAGCAGTTTTGGAGGGTGGAGCGCCTCTCCACACAAGAAATTTCACAGTGGTCCTTCTAGGAAGGGTTCAGCGTGCAGTGGGGTCTGAAGTTTTATTTGTCCTTCAGCAGTTGTGATTCCAGCCCACTGGCTGCAAAGAAACAGATTGAATCCTGTTAGCACCCTTTGTAGTGTACCATGGAAAAGTTTGTTGAGTCAGGATTTGTGTTAGCAGATCTGCGTTTCACCTCAAGCATGACTACCAAATATGTCTACCGGGTAATTTTGGTAAATTGAGCTGCTTATGTTTCAGTTACTGTTTGACCAAACCAATGAACATAATATTCTATCTAGCTGATATCCGCACACTGTACAGACACCTCCACTCTTTTGAATGAGCGTGTTCAGTTTTTTCCTGTGCTGTGCTGGATAGAAAATGGAATTTGCTATTAGATCGCTGGCCCGGGTGGCATGGAGCAGGCATGGGGGTGACAGTGTCAATGCATCGGGACAGCCTGCCAGAGAATAGTGCCCCACACCAGCCTCTGCCACAGCCTCTCATCAGCAGAGAGGCTCAGCTTGCCCCTGCAAATATGCAGTTAAACTGGGAGATTCTCTACTCTGTTTTGTTCTTCTTAAGAGAGCTGGACTGGAGCATCGGTGTTTGTTCGGCTGAACCACCTTCACAAATAAACAAACTCCTCTACTATTTCTGTTGTGAGTTTGTAAATGTAAACATGAGTCAGGAAACAGAAAGCTTGAGTTCCCACAGGCAGGTCTGACATTTGACTTGAAGGCGTAGCTTAACCTGGTGCATGGGAGGGTGACATGTATGTACTGCAGAAGCAAGGAATTGTTAGTCATGGTTGTGGTTGGAACTGTAGCTTGGGGCTGCCTTTCTCTGTTTGTGTACACTTTCAACCATAACATTTGCTGCATGAACTCAGGTACTGGTGTACGGGGTTGACCTCTTGGTTCCATCTTCATGAAAGGAGGGGGAGTGCTTTTTGCTGCTTTTGCCATGTCTGTCTATTGAAATTTTTCTCCTTCCCACCAGTGACAGCTTTTCATCTCAATATTTTTCAGTACTTCTCAGTGGTTTTGCCAGATACCTTTTCTCTCTCCCTCCTTTCTACTCACCCTCATACTTGTTTAAAATATTAACTGCCATGATACATTGCCTTTCGTTCGTGTATAATGCCTTCTCTCATATGTGAAAACTTCTGTGTCTTTAGGACTGTGCTCATACTAATTCTGGGCAATTGTTATTTTGAGATAGAGCATTTGGATGCCGTAAACGGCTCCATATAATTTTAAAACAAAATCTAAGTGTACAGAAACCACTTTCTCAGGCACTTTTTTTTCTTCCACTTTGTCTTTGGCATTCTTTATTTTCCAGTAAAATGAAAAATGAAGATGGATTATTCAGAATTGATAACAGTAATGGACCATCATGTAGTGTTATATTGAATTTGAGTTCTGTAAATTATGTGGTAGAGAGAAATTTGCCTGCCTAAGTATAACAGAAATTGCCACTGTATTCATATAATTCTTCGTAGTGTAATTTAAGAAAAAGCACGCTGTCCATATCACTATCAAATAAAAGGTAAAAAGGTGCTATTACACTATCATGACAGCTCTCCTCTTGCTACTAAGCGACATAGATAAATGTGTCTGCTCACTTACTTGGCAGGGGTCCAGGCTTGTGGGTGGAGCTTGTGAATAATCTTCCACCTGGACATGGGATGGGAGCACCCTGCAATGGAGAGGGATAGCTTTCAGGGATGTTCTGCATGTTTTGGGGAGGTTTGGGCAAGTTGCGTTTTTCTTCTGGGGGTTTTGAAGTTCTATCAGGCTGATAGTATCTACTTGAATCAGTGATTGCATTCGAAGAGGAGACAAACTGGGGGCCAGACAGGCAGTGATTTTGTTCATATTGGCAGACACTTTCATTTATCTCCAGTTTGAAAGAATTCTTCATTAGATTTTGAAAGCCCTGATAATGTTTATTGAACGCTTTTTTGCAATTAGTAATGAATTATGCTTGTGATGATGCGTAAATTTTCTCTTTTTTTTGTGGGACCTGGTAACATTTTAAGAAAGTACTTTTCCAGTGTAAAAGAAAAATAAGAGAGGAAGAGAGAGGAGGACTCTGAGCCTGACACCATTTAGAATCTCTGCATAAAACAGCATTTAACTTTTATGCAACCTTGTTTACAATATCAAGCGAACACACCAAGACTTGTATTTTGGCAAACCAGTTCAAGCGTAGTGAAACGAACAGTAAATCTCTGCACATCAGCATGGGGCAGGATGTGAGAGCTGATGTCTCCTTTCTTGGATTTTACCGTTTCACATCTTGTCTAACAATCTTTAGCTGAAGTTTTGTGCTCATAAAATTGAAGCAATAGCAAAGAAGTAACATTTGAACCAGTCAAACTGTATTATAAGACTTTGCCTGCATCTGGTACCATAGCTTATTTTTCATGTTATTTTCTCAACATATTCTGACCTTTAGGTTCAAAGCTCCTAGAAACAAACACCTCCTCCTTGTTTTCTCCCCGCTCTCTCATCTCCCCTCCTCTCTCTGCATCTGTCCTCTCTGCTCTGCTCCCAGCTCATGCAAAGAGTCATGGCATAGACGGGGGAAAGAGAAGGTGATGAATACTGAATGGCATATCTAATCACCAAGAGGTGACTTGCAGCAATGGTTATACTGACAAATACAGGAAAAACATAAAAAACAATTTCTTTGTTTACTTATTTCACTGAAGGGGGGAAATTGTACAAGAAAAACAGCATTTTCTGCTTTTTTTTAGTTGTGCACTATGTGGCAAAGGCTTATACGAGCAAATATTTTCTATTACGGGCTAAACTATTTTTCAAGGGCATTTTTTTGTGGCTGACAGTGGACTGGCTGTTAGTAAGGAGTCTTCTTTCCTGCCAATGATTGGTCCATTTGAGTTTAGACTTTCTCTCTCCTTTTCATTTTAATCCTGGTGTGGTTGTTTTCACCACAGTAGCAGTCAGAAATCACATGTGTTTACACCTCCATTATACATCTTGTTCTCTGCAGGCAGCTTTGCCTTGTCTCCAGTGGTACAAAATAGTTTTTGGCCTCCCGTGAAGGATGGGTCATGTAACCCTACCGTTGACAAACAATGGTAACTGTGGGTTTGAGTACATAGAAGTAGAAAAAAATGGTAGACAATAATTTAATTTCCATAATTGCTAATAAGTAAATTTATTATTAGACTAATCATTAAGAAAAATTTTAAAACTCATACACCACCCAAATGCCACTTTTGTCTGTAACTCATTTATTTACCTTCCGAGTAGTTTCTGCCTGGATATCAGAAAAGAAGACAGGTAAGGAACAGTGGTAATAAAGTATCCCCTAGGATTATTATTTTTTCTAATCCTCCTCTAAACTGTTTTTCATGCTTAGTGCTGGAAAGACTATTTGTGTTTTCCATCCCATTTCCCTCTTGTGTGTTCAGGCACACAGAGTGCCATGAGGACCACACTGACCCTGGTGTAGTGGTTAGCACCTTCATTCTCATTACCCCTGAGAGATGGAGGGGCAGTGGGGCAATTGCAGAGCTCAGAGCTGCACTGTGAGTCCTCTGACCCTGCCTAAGCACAGCTACCTGAGAGTGTTGCCTTTGCAGCAGCACCTTCATAAAGAGCTTTGCCGAGTAGGGTAGGAACTTTGAGAGAGGTGACAACTTCCACAGGTGCTGTGAGCGTTGGACTTCCCTATAGAGGAAGTTGATACTTGGGCTGTAGCTTTCTGTTGCTCTCCTGTAGGAGTGCACATCTTGAGTCAGGGTTGTCTCTCTTTAGGAGAATTCTTTAGCAAAAGAAACATTGTGTTGTGTTATTTCTTTGAAATCAAAACTATATTCCCTTGTTACACTAGCAGTACAAGCCTGTCATACCCTCTTCTTGTCCCAGCATGCCAGCTGCATTTATTCTAAAAAGAAGTTCACACTTGCTTTTGCAAACGTTAGTTTTCTTACCATCATCATGTTACTTCAAGACAGTAGAGCATTTTGTACACCTGATGACTTTAAAAGGAGAATTTCACAGGGAGGAGATTTCAAGAACCTGTTGAAATTAAAGTTCTTGATGCACTTACAGGTTGATAAATATTTCGTCTTTTAGAGTAATTAGGTGTCCCAGAGTGCCAGGCCTGATACATTGCTGAGAACAAAGATGAAACAATTACATAGGAAACTGGTGCAGTCTGCACAAGCCACTGGCAGCTTGCTGTCATCTGCAGCCTGCCCATCTCTGTCGCTGCTGCGAATGCCCTGTCTGCTGTTTTCCTTGCTTTTCTCTGTCATTGCTGGACTCTGAAGGTGGTCAAAGGATGGTAAATGGACTTAGCAGATGCTCAAATAAATAGTTCAGGCAATGGACTAGGTGAGGATTAGTGTTGTCCTAGCAAGGAAAGGGTAACTGTGGGAGAAAGAGGAGGGTGAATGAGAGGGAGCATCCAGCAGTGAGTTTCCTCACTTTTTAGACTCCAATATAGAACTCATGAAACGATGTATTGACATAAAAAATATGGACCTGAATCGGTTTAAGCAGTCCTTTAGGAGCATTGAGAGTTTAGTGTCTCAGATTAATTGTGAAATATCACTTCCTTTCAAGGAGCTGTTTAAGTTGCTAGAAACGTGGAAAGACCTTTTTTTTAGATTGACTCTGTGTTTTGCCCAGGAAGCCTGAGAACACCCCAGTGTCATGCCTCTGGACTGTCTATATTTCACTTATTCTTAACATCTTGTGATTGTATGTCGACTGTGAAAGATTTCATGGCAAGTTAAGCCAGTAAAATGAAGGAGAACTATTAGGCAGATTCAGTTTGTGTTGTATGTAAAACAGATGTTTAATAAAATTAAGGGTACTGCCTAAAATGCCATTAATATATTCCCGTGTGGAGTGAGTAGTGCTTTTTCTGCTCTTGTTCTCAGCTCAGTGGAAAGAAGAGAGAGGACCAATAAACAGTGGCTTTGCAGGGCCTGTTTTTACAAGTGCTTACCTTGTCTAACTCTCCAGTGTATTTTTTTTCTTCCCTCCCTACAGGGCTTGCTCTCAGAAATCCTCCGAAAGGAAGAGGATCCCAAGACTGCCTCGCAGTCCTTACTGGTAAACCTGCGGGCTATGCAGAACTTCCTGCAGCTGCCAGAAGCCGAACGAGATCGAATTTACCAGGATGAAAGGGAAAGGAGCTTGAACGCAGCCTCTGCAATGGGCCCTGCACCTCTCATAAGCACACCGCCTAGCCGGCCTCCACAAGTAAACCACTCTCTCTGTCTTTGAGATTTGCTTATTGTGTTCTCTTGATGTCCTGCTGGGTAATATCTTTCTTAAAAAGAAGAAAACTTTTACTGTTGCATTTTTTAATGCTCATAGAATCATTATTTGCAATGCATATCACAAATTAAATTTAAGAATTATAATGAATGATAGTAGCAGTTTATTACTACTTGTTTCCTAGTTTTAAGATAAGTTCTCTCTATTATAACCCCTACAGAGTTTTTTTGCCTAGCTTTACTTAGCCTGGAAGATGCTATCTTTTAGATATCTTTCTTTCCCATAATTCTCAGGTGGTGTTTTTATGTTTGAGGTTCACATAGGGATTTTGAAGCATTTGGACCGCTAAACTGAGTGGGAATGAAGGCAGAATTATGAGAACATTGTATTGCCTTAAAAATGATCTTGCAGAAAACTAACAGGTAAAGCTAAAGGGGTAGGGAAAAGAATACTCCATCACAAATTGCTGAGAGCACTTTCACCAGGTTGAGCTACTGACAATTGGATAACATTATAGACTTGCTATATCCATCGCTCTGAAAGATTTAGATATGTTCATTAGAGCTTATTTAGTATTTGATCAAAGGAAATCTCCTGTTGATTTCTGTAAAACCTAGTGAGACTATTCGTGTAACTCTCACAAAATTATAGTTTAATAGAGTGGGATCCAGAAATTCAATGGCATAGTCCTTGTGTTTATCAAGAAGACTCTGATGCTGGGTTTCGGTACATGAGAAATACAGGTGTGAACCATAGCAATGCATAGGATTCCCACAAAGAAGAAATGCAGATGTGGATGAAAAACTCCAAAAAAACTATTTATTTTCTGAAATACTCTGCATTGCTCAGGCTCAAGGTTGTACCTATGCAAGAACAAAACAAACTGGTCTGCAGATGTGTGGGAATCATGCTGTATACACAGCCTAGATTTGCTGTACAAAACAAAGCTTTGGGATTGTGGGAATTCTATGATGGTTAGCTATATAAACACAGAGCAGTTTTTGCAATTTAGTCTTGTGCCTATGACTATATTCCATACCCATTCTGAATGCTAGAAATTCCTCAAGATTATTTTTCTAATTCTCCTGCAGGTAATGGATACTAAGGACCACACTAAAGTAATGAATAACAAAATCGTAGGAAAAGGATCATTTGACCTGCTTCTTTTCGCAAGAAAAAAAAATAACAAAAAGAGCACACTGTGCTAATGGTCTAGTTTTGTTATCATTGACTGAGTTTAGTCTGTGAACCGCTATAGATACTCTTCAAGATAAAGGATGAGAATCTATTTATATAGCAATGCTTTAGTGGGAAATAGTTAAATATAGATAACTGTGTTTAAAATAACATTTGAGTTTAGTTTAATATCTGTACCTGCTCCCACAGCCCAGGTAATTCAGAGCAAAGGCTAACCCTCCTTCTTAACTTATCTCTTTCTGCCAAGGTAATGTCTCACTCTGTCTCAAGTGGTCTTGGGCAATTTCACAGCTAAAGAACAGAGTTAATTACAGGACCTTCCAGAAGGATGTCAAGTCAGAGGTAGTCCTTGTATTGGTTTTAATTCACACTTTAAACTGTATAAATCCATTGCAGTCAGAAAGAAAGTGAGACTTTGGGGTTTTCTTAACTGACAAAACGTACTGTAAGTCCAAATTTAGTGGTCGGTGTGGGGTCTATATGTGTCTACTGTGCTCTTGTTCATAATTACATTTCATTTTTTTGATGAGAGTCTGGAATATAGTTAACCTAATTGAGACAGTTCAAAGTGGAAACAGCATACTGTTTTGTTTTGATCATTTTCAAAAGGTAAAACAAGAAAACGTTAACAAGGAGACCTTATAGACTATTACTAGAGATCTACAGAACAGAACTTTTTTTTTTCTAGTTGTTACATTGTTCTCTGTCATGCAGCAAAAAATATGCACTTTGCCTAGTGGATGGGCCAAGAATGTAAAAACCTCTGAGTTGGTATTCTGTGCAACTGTTTTACATGCTGCCAGAATTACTCACCTGTAAACATGTAGAGCACTTGCCATCTGCTGCTAGGTGTTCAGAGCCCTAAGTTTGAAAACTGAAGTATCCACGTTGGTAACAGTAGTACAATACTTAATGCTAGAAGTACTAATGAGTACTGGCAAGTATAATTTTACAATTCATAGCAGAAATAAATCATAGTAGAGATACTGCAAAATTATTAATGCACACTGCTGCTCTGATACCCCCTCATGTGTCCGCAGTTTGTTGAATATTAGGTATGAAGGAAATAAAACTACTAGTGTCCTTACTACTAATTTTTTTATGAGCAATTATTTAAAGTTCACTATACAGGAATACAGCACAATATTTTTCTAGCTGAGCTGTGAGCTTCTTAGATAACTATTGAAAGACAAAACAGGCCATTTAGCCTAACAACAGAATTTACACAAGAACCAACATATTTAATATTAAATTTTTAGACCAGTGTAAGATTTGAAACAATTAAACTATGAAACCATGAAAAATGGGAGCTAATATGCTACACATGAAAGTTTATTTTGCAATTGCAAGTTATCAGTTTCGGAAGGATGTGAAAATAAACATCCTGAAAAGGATCTGTTTTGCATTTTTGTGTTGCCAACTGGTGGCCAGACAGTAGAGCAGACTTAACCATTCAGCAGCTGAGCTTTTTCTCTGTGAATTCTGCATACTGTTGCATGCAAAACCAAAAAATGTGACCTTGGAGGTCTGATAGGATAGTAAGAACTCACCAAGTGTTAACTGTGGTGCCTGACTTAGAATGAACTACATTGAATTTATCTCATTTTTACAGCGTTCTTACTGGTTGCTACTTGAGGTGATGTATCTGGATTGTTTCCAATTCTTTTTTGAAATCCTTTAAGAAGGTCATTGTCCCCCTTACTTCTCCCTTTCTCTCTGACTTAAACCGAAAAGAAAAGTCTTACCTTTTCCTTTTTTTAATTGAAATCATTAGCCTCTAATGCATGAGCTTTTGGGATATGTGCATAGCCGTCTAAACTGGTCAAGTTGTGAAAGTATGCTGCTATCTTCCACACTGGCTGACCGAGCCCGAGGAGACAGTGTAAACAAGACTTTTTTTCCCTTGGTCATTGTTCGTTTTGCCACCTCCTGGAGGAGAAACCTGTGTGTCAGGCTCTTTCCTGGGGCAGTGAAGTTTATAAATATTAGCATCTCCGTCAGGTAGGTACTGCATGGAGATATAGTTTAACCTCTCCAAACTAGAAAGAATAAAAAAGGTCCTTTCTTGTTCTTTTGTTATTTTTTTTTTCTCTCTCTTCAACACCTTCGTCTTGCAGATCACCCCACCATTGCTTTCAGGATATTCCTAAGTCAAATTCATAGGATGAGTCTATTACACATTGTGTGGAAATGAGAGGATGTCGCATACTTTAGAGGACACTGAGTATGGAGTTATGTTCAGGATATGTGGAGTTCCCATGGGAAGCACTAGGGATGCCCTCTACCTCTCATCAAGGTAGCTTGGGGTGTGGAGGGAAGAGGAGTCCCTTCCCCTTAGTACAACTTGGGGGGAGGATGGAGGAAGGTGACCAAGTCACCAATTTTCTTTTCCAAAATATTCTGGTTAAAGCTCATTAGCCATCCTGCAGTTATGAACAATTCCTTCTCAGGATGAGCAATCTCCATTTGAGCAGAGCTAAGGAGGATATCTTTCTCACCACCCATATTCCCCAAAGAAGATTTGTGCTAACTCGAGGCCCATCATCATCTCGTGTGAAAAAAGAGTATATGAAATGTCACAAACAGGATATAATTTTAACAAGGTAGTGTTTTAAGAAGCATCCACAAATCTTGCATGAGTCGTGATTCAAGGTATTCAATTGACAAAAACCTTCATTTCCATAACTATAATCCTGGCCTCTCTTTAACTAAAGATAAACTACAGTTCCTTCATGCTAAATAAATTTCAGTGTGGGTCCCATAGGTAGGACGTCACTCTTGAAGGACTGGTCTTGAGGAGGACAATGCTTTACTGGTGTTTGAGGACCATTGAACTTTCATTACAAGGAGCTCTGGATAACACCAGCTCCCACGAAACTTGACAGCGGAGCCATGAAGTTCAAACACACGTGCATGCCATACGTCACCATCAGCAAAATTTTTATTTTTAAGTTTACAAAATTTGAAATTTAGGTTGATAGTCTTTGTGCCAAGTTGCATTTTTATGAAAGTGAAAATGAACAAAATAGTAAATGTAACCCTCTCAGCCCCCCATGAAAACCACCATGGAGGAAAGTTAATGGAAACCCTGACTCTTAACTATAACTGCACTTCCAGGCGCCACTGTAATAATAGAGTAGTAAACCTTGTCCTGATAAAAGCTGTTTGGAAAGCAACAGCGTTTATTGTACCTCCTGTGCTATTTGCAGAGCAGAACTGAAAAGTAGTTTGTTTTGCCTGGAATGAACTACTTTATGAATTTTAATGCACAATGTAATATTAAAAGCTAAACCAGGATTAAAGAAGATTTTTGTTCCCAAGCTAAAACAGTACTTATGAGAATGTGTTATAAAAGATTTTTTTGTGTTTCAGTTTCGAAGGGGAAGAAATGAGCTTCCATGTTCGTGGAAACCTCTTCAGATTGATTATTCCTTCTATAACAACCTGTCCTTTGTTTAGGAAAATCCAGGACTTCTTGCTACTGTAATCAGTCTTATTTGATGAGGAGATACATCTGGGCAGGCCAGGAGGGGACGAATTTTTGTTTTTGCAGTATTTTCAAAAGACGAAATAGATTGGCTATAGGAAGATGATCAAACGAATTTGTGATTCTCAATGTGTTACATTTGTAAAATATTGCTCTCTTGTTCAGTTAGTGTTTGCAACATTTTGTTACTGTAAAAAAACTTAGCTGATCTGTGGTTTCTTTCCTAAAGAGAAAATGCGGCTATAAGTGTGGGTGGGGTGGGAGGTTGTGCTTAAGTGTGGATAAGATGAGAGATTGTTTTGTTTTGTTTTTCTCTCCAAAATGAATACTTTTCCCACCTCCTCTCCTGAGTCCTGAAGTTGCATCATTGAGGGCTTTTTTGTTTTCTGTTGGGTTTTTTTTGAGGAGGAGGGTGTTTCTTCAACCCAGCTTCAAACAGCCTCTGTCTTGAACTCAATTCTAAATTCAACACAACAGCCTAGATGCTTGCTATGTATAAATTATGAAACAGTTTTATGTATGGGTATTCTCCAAGAGGTTAATTAGCATTATTGCATGGAATTCATCAGACCAGAGCAGACCAACGGTCCATCTAGTCCAGCCACAATCTATACCTGATCTTTGAAGGGAAATTACTAAGAGGTGGGGACAGAATTTTTATACTTGGCCGATGATGTAAACCGGAGAGGGAGATAATATGGCTGTGAACAACAACTCTTGATATTCCCAAACCCACCGTTTTATAACTTTAAGGCTTTTATTCTCCTGAAGCTCTTTGGTCTAATATAGCTTTTCGATTGCAGATACTAAGTGGTTTTTGTTGGTCACTTCCTAATTCAATATCAGCAGAAGGCAATAGGACTGGTTTGTTTGTCAGTGACATATTAGATACTGTTGTTTGTTGTACCTACATAAAAAAAGTTGTGACTTACCAAACAGAATGAAGATTTTCAGTAATTCCCCTAGGTTAAATGCATAACTGTATTAAACTGGACATTGAAAAGTGTGGACCAAGGTGCACAGTTCAAATTACATCTCCAGCATGATGTGCCGGACTCGGGTTTTGAAGAACTGGTTGTTCACAGTTCAAAGAAGTGGTCTGTGCAGTACTGCTAACAACGTGAAGCTGTCTTTCAAAGCTGAGTAGTAATCAGAAAGAGAACGTGCTTATGGAAGGCAGAGATTTCGATCAGGATCACAAGAGCAAAATGTTTCATTCCTAGATGTGTGTATGCTAGATGAATACCTTCAGCTTCTCACCTTCCCCTTAGGACCCTCAAAGATTAGTTCCAAGTTAGAAATATTTCTTTGGAAAGGACTGAAATAACTTTGACAAAATTTAAACCCAAAGTCCAAGAAGGTATTGACAAAGCCACCAGTTTTTCATTTTTTAATTTAGCTTAGCTTGATTTTTACACGCAAACAGAGAAGGCTCTCTCCGGTTGTATATTTAACATCCCCGTTGGTTGTCAGTTATCTTTTAGTGAGCCGGGGTTTTTTAAAGGTTATAAAATTGCTACTGATTTTGTAATTTTCATATGATTTCACTGTATGGTGTTCAGGAAGTGCACCTGCTCTTGTGTCCCCATGCTGATTTGCCCAGTGTGAAGCATGCGTTTTCCTGGTCTGCAGGGGGAAGAAGGCAGGTTCATGGTGCTGTTCCTCATGCACCCCAGGTGCCCCAAATGTTTCTTGGCCATCCTCTACTGCAGTGTTGCCTGTAAAGTATTACGCTGCAGAAAAGGAAATGCTTCACTCTCCAGGTCACAGCTACAAAATAACACTTGTTTTCACATGAAAAGATATCACATGATAAACTGTATGCCACATTCTGGTATTTTCTTTATTTCTATTTTCATTAGGACTCATGTTTTCAGATGCCAGAAAGTGCTAATACCTGACAGAAGGTGGCAGGTGGAAGTGTGTGTGTGGACACCTTGTTCTCGCTGGAGTTTCATCCCTTGCAGCTAGTGGCCATTTGTTAGCACTGCTCCTGAAAAGCCTGATAGACGAATCAGGTTCAGCAGAAGTGGATGCATTCCCATTTTCTGGGCTAGATTATTTGATCTTAAAAGCACTATGGAGGATAGTTAACACACATAGAGTGTAACATTTCTAGGAAGAAAATGGGCTGGTGATTTGCCTAAATATGTCTCTTACCCAAACCCTTTGACTCTCAGATAGTGAGACCTGTGACATATGAAAGCTCCTAGAGAGTGAGATTAGAAGATGTATTATCATGTTGTCATGATTTTCCTTTGAACCTCAAAGGACTTAAGAGCACAGGAAGATGCTGATTTATGCTGGATTAAACTGATAGTGAAATTGTGGTCTTAGACACGTTAGGTAAGAGTAGCTGAATCACCCTCTGGGAGTGCCAAGCTCTGTCCATTAAATTTATAGGTAGCCTTAGACTAGACATGTAACTTCTCAATGGCTAAATTAATTCAGCTCTCCACAACCTCAGTATGAACCAGTAGTTTGAATCAAAAAGGTTTGATTTTACATCATCACTTTGTGGGTTCTTGCAGAAATTCAGTCTTTTTCTTTGGTCCATTTTAGGATTAATGGTCCATTAGGTCCACAAATCTTGGTCAAGGATTGCAAGGAGCAGCTGGAAAGATGTTATCCTTAACTATGGAGAATATTGTAGGATAGGCTTGAGTACCTGCTGTTTTTTGACCTGTTAAGTGGTATTGTAGAACTTGCACTTTAACCTTGGTGAGATGATTCTTAGTGTTGAAATGCCACTTCCATCATTTCCAGAATGATGTGCAGGATAGTCTTCTGCATATCATGTCACGACTGATGTATTTTTTTTGTAGTTTTCCTTAATGTTGCATATGCAGCATAGAGGTGGTAGTGTAATCATTCTGGTTTGTTTTCATGTATTTTTTTTTAACGTAGGCTGTAAGAAAAATAAATACTTCATGTATATAAGTGAAATACAACTAGAATTAATACCTTTAAAAACACCTACCCTGATTTCATGAATGAGTGGTTAAAATATGCATTGTTCTAAATTCACATTTTATTAAAAATAGCTGAAGAATTAAACTGATAAGATAATATTTTAAAAGTTAAGTCTAAAGCCACAACTTTTCTATGTTATCGTGCGTTTGAGTGTACTGGGCATAAGGCATGAATCAAGATATATCTGTCAGGTTACTATTTTGTTAGAGATTCTTTTATGCTGCACTTACAATTTTCACTTAATTTGTATGAGGCAAAGAAATCATATAAGGATTCACAAGTCTCTACAAGACTGACAGGTTTCCACCTGATTTGTTTTATGACATTGAAATTCACAGTGGTCAGTTAATGATAACTCATATTTCAGATGCACTCACCTGCTCCAATATGCTGAATTTTTTTGTTTCCCAGTTGCCTGGACCACGGATAACTTATAATGTTAAGTCACTGAAAAGCTGAAAGAATATCAGAGCAAGATTGAATAAAAAGAATGAAATGGAAAGGGGAACTACTTGGGGAGGGAAAGAAAGGAAAATAGCCTTCTCATAATGAAAAATGTCTCATAAAATATATTTTCTAGGTCAAAACTGCTACTATTGCTACAGAGAGGAATGGAAAAACAGAAAATAATTCCATGAACATTAATGCTTCCATTTACGACGAGATTCAGCAGGAAATGAAGAGAGCTAAGGTGTCTCAAGCACTGTTTGCAAAGGTTGCAGCAACCAAAAGCCAGGTAAAGTTCCCAGGGCATGATGGCCTCCCTGTCCTGTGTGATTATTTCCACTCCACCCCTGCCTCTCCTCAATCCCCCTTGGTTTTGATCTGTTTCTGGGTGACTTATAACGAGTGGCTGGGTTAGCATACCAGCCCGGTACCACAACTCAGACATCCTTGCTGAGTCCAGAGGTAAAGCTGCGGTTACCTTTGACAAGGCAGGCTTGATAAGCAGCATCCCGAGATGCATCCCTTCCTCTTCTCCAGCCTTCCCCATGTCTTTGCTGCCTGCCCATGGGCTCAGAAAGTATGAGGTTCATCAGTTCTTAGCTGGCGCAGATGTGGCAAAAGCTGTGGGCAGGCTCTGTGTATTGCTACTGAATTCTTCTAGAGGCTTTGGTAGTTTGCAGTTGCATGTGCTCTAACGAGGAACAGTGAGGTTCTGATTTTTGTAAAAATAGTCAGAGCTACTACTGATGAGGCTGAGCACGGGAGGTGAGGCAGCACTGTGTCAAAACGAAAAAAAAACCCAAACACAATGGATTACTGTTATGCAAGTTGTGTCTGAGAAAACGTGTACGATCTTTGTGGAATATGATAGCTGCTTGGTTACCTTCACGTGTGCATACATATATATCACATATTTGGTTTTAAGCCTTTGTTGCGCGGTTTCCTATTCTGATTTTTTCAGCTGAAGAATTTCTGTCAGGTTTAGTGGAAAGAGAGGGAAATCAACAAACACTTGTTGGGTATGCAAAAGCATTGATTTAAGTGAGAATGTGCGCAAGAAGCAAGTAAATGAAAAACAGACAGAAAAATGGGAAAGATGAGAACCGGGGTTATAACAACGCTTGAAAGAAGTGGTAAAGGCAACAATGCTTGCAATGCTGAATTTTCACATTAGATTAAATGTTAAGTCCTCTTAGTCACTATTCCTTTACTTCTAAAATTGCTTTATAGAAAAATACAGCATATTCCAAGCAAAGCTAGTAAAGATCAGTTAGACCAATGTCTGTTGGGCCTTCAGCATTTTAGTGCTGGTTTTCTTTTTAATAGTCTTTAACTTTTAACTTCTGTATTGTTCATGTTTTGGAGTTTACTCCATTTCATTTTACAGAAAGGATGTTGTTTCTTAAGTTATATGCTGTAAGGAGCATTTAAAAGGGTATTTTGGAAATGTTATATCAAAATGATTAAACTCAAGCTGTGGACTGTAAAAATTATAGCTTTATAGGCCACATGCCTGCCTACCCTTCAATCACTGTCAAAGTGATAATTTCTACAATAATATGTTTCTTTTACTGTGGGATTCTAAACACCAAGTGCTGCTTAAACATTAAACTGAATTGTTTATGTTGGTGCTGTACTCAGTGTGTCATACATCAGGCCACTATAATCTCCCATGGAATGTAAAAATTCTGTCGTGAATCATGGCTTGTATATCGGAAATTACTGTAATTTTGATTGGAAATTACGGGGCTCTTGAAATATTTCTAATTATGATAGAATGTTACAGCAGCTTCCAACCTGTGTGCTCCTCAGATGTCTTTATTTACATGTCAAGACCTGGGGTTAGAGAACTGTCCGTTTTCTACACTTTTCCCGTTCCTTTGCAGTTCTCCACAAAACTAAGGTATGAAGCCAATCTGTTGGTCCATTTAATTTTAATCTGATCTGATTTGTGTGATAAGATATTTGTTTACGTCTGTAGTTTTAAAATTTCTAGGCGAGACACCTCTTCCAATGCTGACTTTAAAAGAGACAGGTAATCAGAGAGAAACACAAAACCTTCCAGAGGATGCGGTGTAGATTTTTTTAGAGTATTGGTACAAAATTTAGATTCTTGTACAAACTTTGCTGCCAAGTATAGCAAACAAACAACACCAAACACAAAGTTCTTTTCCCTTTTACTGTGGAGATTATCTCTTAGAGGTTATTTTTCTTCGGTATTTAGGCAATGCAATGTTAATTTATTTGCTAAACAAGCTTTCAGATCTCTAGTTAGCCAAAGTGCAATTTGTAGTAGAAAGCTGCTTCGCAGAAATAACCTCTTAGGTAAACTGGATGTATTGGGTCTTCTGTAACCGGTTGACTACAAGTCAGCCAATTAGTAAGCTTTAAACATGTAGGAAAGCCATGTATATTAACAGAGATAATCTGTATTGAAAAATTGAAACTTGTCAACAGTACAGAGAAATATTTCTTGGGGCAAGGATGTCTCTCTTGCATAAAAAAGAGGCTTGTTCAAACATATTCCGTAAGAGAAACTGCCTTGTGGTTTGTCTTTGTTTTGTTTTTTTTTAATTTGAGGATATTGGTTTCCTGCTCAGAATTGGAAATCCTGGGGTAAACACTTCCAGTTACAGTGAAAAGTCTGGAGGATATGTTGGTTAACAGTTTGGGTTTTAAAATCACTAAAATTGGACATTGTTACTCTTATTTTGGGTATAAAAATGTGATTAAGTTCTGAGTGTAGTCTAGAGTCATGGTATAAACCAGTATGTGACCTTAAACAGCTTTGCTAGTGCACAAAGATAGTTATTTGCTGGTGGACATTTTAAGGAACCGATTTGAGTCAACATTAGATTGGGTATCTAAGCAGCCAGCATCTGCACTGGCCTGAGTCAGGAAACTGCAGATAATGTTCTGCTGACTAGAGCACTTTATGCAGAAGAACTATTACATGGTACACTGCAGAAGTTTCTACTTGGGTAGTACCAAGGTAAAAAATGAACATCTTCCTTTGAGCTTTATTAGTGCCTTTCTTAGGAGTTACCTGGTTCACAGAGGACCACGTATGGGCCTGATGCTTAACAAACCAGCTGGCTACAGGAGCTCAGAGGTCATAGCACAAGGCAAAGAAGGGGTGATAGGAGTAGGAAGAGATTGCAGTGATATTAATGAGACTGTGCTTTGGCTTAGGTAAGCGATGACTTGCATACTTGTAGTTTCACAGTACACTTTGCTGGCGGCTTGTTGGCTTTCCCAAAGAAAAGGGACTATCTGGCACATGAGTTTGAATGAATTTGGGGACTTTGCTAGAAGATTCTTTCAAATGTTGAATTCTTTTCTCATGTAAGAATATATATATTCTGTATATGTTTAAAGTGTCTATGTTTTTCAAGATAGATGTACTATCCGCAGAATAAATTCAATTTCTGTTAATTTCAAAATACATACTTTAAAATTTACTATGGTTATACTGAGCAACTAAGAAAGATATAATTCAAATTGCTTGAATACATCATATTTTTGGGGAGTTTTAGAACTGCAATTGGCAGAACATTAAACGTCAGTATTTAAAATCTTCCACTTTTATTGCAAGTTGTCTGCCTAGTAGGTCTACGTATTTTTGTTAGGTTATATTGAGAGGAGAGCTTTAGAAAAATACGTGCAAACAGAAGACAGAAAAGTTTACCAAGTGCTTTCTGTCTGCTTCCAGATTGTTGGTTTTTAGTGGTAGAACAGCAATACTAATAATATTGCTTACGAAAATTTGATCACCATACCTGAATAAGTCAAAATGAAAAGAATCCACACATATATAAACTGTGTGGTATGTGTTACTTTTACAGTTTAATCATACTGAGATTTTATTAAATTTATAACCTGACAGTCTGACTCAAGGAATTATGGAAGCACATTCTTAATTTCATTAGTCCAAACAAAAAAAAGTTGATTTGTGTAATGATCATTAAGGCATCATGGTTCAGTAACTGTGCATTGGTTACAATGTTTTCACGTGGGAGCCAGGGAGGAGTATTTTTCTTGATAGTGACAGATGCTGAAATCTAATTTTATTCCATGAAAACAAACAAACAAACAAAAAAACCCCAAACCTAAGAGCCCCAAGAGAAAAGGCAGCTTGTAGTGCTCCTGCATGTTTGCTGTGTTTTGAGAAGTTGCATTTATGTTCATGGCTTATCCTGAAAACTGCGGCCTGCACATGCTGGTATGGAGCAGAGAAGAAGAAAGCAAAACTTTGCTGAATATCAGCTTACGTTGCTAAAGTTTTCTTAAATTTAGGTAATTGCGGTTTGAAAAACTGAAGTAATACCAACTTATGCACCTCTGAGAGTCGCACACACTACAGTGTAAGGCTGTGTGCCCTGCATTATTATATCTAAAGAAGTTTATGGTAGAATAAAAAGGTAAAATTGATGCTTTTCTGCAGCATCAGTCCTGTTGCTTGCTGTGTGTGACCAGGTAGGTGCCAAATGGCCCTCCCTTGTCACCAAATGAAAATGCCTATATGCTGAACGCGAGACACCTGGCTCTTACAGAATACAACTAATGGAGTACAACCCATACCCCCAGAGATCTCATCTATTTATGGAGAGGTTTGACCCGTTACTTCTGAGCTGTTGCATTATGTTGCCCAATTTCCTGTTCTTCTGTCCTCATCTTTCCCTCTGGTTAGGCAGTTAGCCCATTGGAACGATTAGTTTTGCCTGCAAAGCATGGAGGTAAAGTCGGTGGTTCAGACCACTGCTAGAGACCTCAGCCTAAGCCATCAGGCAACTATTTTCTACAGCAGTATTTTATTATGTGTTGCACTTTTTGCCTTAGCACACACCTGGAGCATCCTCCTGCGAAGGCTGCCTGGGAGGCGCACTGGGTAGGCATTAGGCAGAGCATCTAATGCTCGTGAGTAGGTGGGAAGGAGTTAAATGGGAAGGGAATGCTAAACATTGGCACTAAAATTGCTTTTGGCATGCAAATACCATGGTTTTCCTGACATAAATATTTTCAGAATAGGCCATTAGAGTTCAGGTATATAAAATCCTGCTTTTACTGGAAATTTTAATGTTGTAGTAAACCTAGAGATTTATAGCGAAAAATTGATGTCTGTTATCTCACTTTTATCTTTTCAACCAGCAGTTTTAGAAATGCTGTATCTTTGATCTGGCTTTTTCCATCTAGAGACTAAGCTATATACTCTAATAGGAAAGTCATTTTTAAACAGCTTCCCACACTGAATAAGCACAGTATCGTGGATCTGGCACAAACATGTAACAAGCCATTACCGCAGATATAGAACGATCTATTCGACTGTTTTCTTGCAAGGGGAAAAGAAACCTTTTTATCATCAAGAGTAACCCTCTGGTAACAATGTGGCTTTAAGAGGGAGATCTTGAAATTTATTTCCAAAGCTATTCTTTCAGGGCACTGCACCTCAGGCTGCCCCCATGGGGTCCAGCCTGGGGAGCAGGTGGGGTCTTAGTCCTTTGCTCATCATCCTGAGTCTCTGTCAAGTCATCTCCTGCCTTTGTCTCCCTCAGAGTAGCGGAATCACTTCCTGGGTTTAAATCTTGGCTTAAAAACCTTCTCCCCCCATCCCTTCCTTAGCATACAATGGATTGTCTGTGAAGTGGGGAGGGATACTGCATGGGGAGATGGGAGGTGGAAACAAAACGTGCTTTGAGGTTTGCCATCGTTTCATGGGTCCACCTGGAAATAAACACCTTGCCCTCATGGGAAGATGAGATACAGTAGTTAGAAAACATTAATTGCAGAAGCATGACATGCAGCAGTCTCTGGGTTTTTATTTCATTTTTTAATTTTATTTTCCTCCCTCCTCTGTTACCCGAGGGTGATTGCTTTGGCAGTTGAAAAGGTGCCGTGAGCAGTGGGAGTCAGAACAGGATCAGGTGTCAGTGGGAATGGGAGAGGGAGAGTGTGAACTGAGAAAGCATGATGGGTTTCTACATGCAATCAAGAATTGCCCCATAAAGTGGTGTGTCATTCAGTGAAACTGTGAAAATTGGCAGATAGAGCCGATTTGTTTCTTTCACAAAATATCATGTTGCAGAGTCATAGTGTGTTCTGTCTCACCAGGGTTGGAGGGAAAGAGATTTTCAGGTTTCTATTGCAGAAACAAAATGAATACTTAGAGCACTCCCGGTCCTTCCTCTGCCCTGTGTCTTAATTTCCTTTACACCATCTTTTCTCTGAAATAGAGAATAAAATCTCGGGAAGTTTTCTTAGGAATATTTAAAAATTAATTCTTATTAAGTGGAGGGAGGGAATTGCATTTAATTAACCAGTTTATTGCTCAGTCTGGGTAGACCTGGAGAAGGGCTGGCATAGATCTTGATCATACCCCACATTATTGGTTTGACCTTTGTTGGAGTGTGTTGAATTCAGTGAGTCTTGGTTTCCTGCTAGTAAAAAGTATACAGCAACGTCTTGAATCAACAAAGATGCACTGAAGAGAAACCGCCTTAGAATCTCTGAAGTGATTCATGTCAGTGTGCAATTGACCACGGAAATCTGCATAGAGGGAAAAAAAAGCATTAAAACCTGAAATAGCTCAAGCCAAAGAAGAAGGTACAGAATGGAAAATACTTAACTAGTAAGAGGATTATATTGACCTCTTCAAATAGCTCCTTGGAGCCAGGCAGCCCTTTCAACGCATAAGGCAAAGGCTGGATTTGTTAACACACCGATGAAATAGTGTGCTTCCTGAGCATGCCTGACATGTGGGGTCAAATTGACTCCCACTAGAGTTTCCGAGCCAGGCTGGTGGCAGCACGAGCTATTCTGACACTACTTACAATCTGCGTAGAGACTGTTTCAAGAACTGGTAGCAGCTTCAGGAAATGCTGTATATTTGAGCCCAAAGGAGACCTTCCCTGGAGGGATACGGTGAACACCTGCCCTGCATTGGCTGGGAGTTAATGCTTAACGCTCTCACAGCCTCAGCCTGCAGCATGTCCCTGGGAGGCACTGGGGCAGGGACCACTGAGCACCTGGCAGGATGCAGCCCCACAGGCGGCCAGAAACAGCAAAGGGGGTTCTTGCTTGGATGATTTTTGTCTGGTGAAAGGAGCAGGAACATGTGGGAGAAGCTAGGAGAAGTACAAGCTTAAGTTGTTAAGTGTACAAATGGAAAAAGAGAGCCAAGTAGAGAGAGCTCTTTACAAAATATAAAATTCTGTTAAAGCAGCAAGACGGCACAACATAAGGAATGTTTGGTACATGTTATTGAAACTGAAAAATCAGAGTATGGAATGAATTATAGTTTAGCATAATCCATAATTTTACAGTTTTCATTTTGAATTATTTATCTTATATGATTTGATTGAAGATAAAACTGAATGACAAGATCTTGAACAACTCTGCATATCTTAATGATGAATGTAAAAAATCCGCATTATAACATCACCATTTTAAAATTTTTATTTGTATTGTTTCTACATAGCTCCCTTTTATTTTTGAAACGTATTTCAAATACGCATTGTGTACAAGCGATTCCATAACCCATCAGGCTTCAGTGTTGCCTCGGTACCTCTGATTCAGTAAATCAGATCATAGGCAGCATGCTGTCATATAATAAGGTGTCTGATCCTTATTACCAGTTTGTTGATGCACAGACTCCTTCAAATTGACCATTGCAACACATGGTTTCCCCTGAAACTAGCTGTGATAATTAGCGTGGCTCTAATGAGACAGAATGTCACTGATCTTGTGCTGAACTGTCGAGTATCGACGCTACGGATGGGAACTGTCAAAGCTTGCCATCTGTGACAGAGCTTGGCATATTCCATTTGCAAGGTAGAGCATGCTCAATAGACTGTTTTTAAACAAATGGTCCATTTCTTGATTAGGGCTCTGTTCTGTTAACGTGGAAGTCTTTATATCATAGTTAAACTTTTTTCTTTTTTTTCCCTTTTTTTGCTGGGGTAAGCTCATTAGGAAGTGAAAATGTTACCAATTCTCAAACCAGTACCTTCAGTCTTCTGTTAGTTTTGTGGGGAGAGGTTGGGGACTACTGGTGCCGTATTTATCCTTCTTCCTTCCCCCGGTTTTCTATGTAGTTCTTCTTTTAAGCAATGATATACAGTGTAGTTTTGAAGGATAGAAGAGCAAAAATTAAAAAGTCTTAGATGACATGCAATGGGAGCACGTGCACCTGGAATGAAAGATTGAAGCGGTCAGGAGAGGCAGGCGCCCAGGCTCCCGAGACCAGCCCTGCAAAATGCCGTGCAAAAAGTCCAGCACTGCTTATCATTCCAAAATATGCTTTGTTGCTTTTTATTTCCTCCTTCTCTGGCAGACCACACAGGGCTTGTTCTGAAGAACATTTTCACTAATCTGATCAGGCAGCCAAATACGCCGGGAAAACTGCTTTAATGATCCCACTAATTACCTCAAGTCAATATGAACTGTATTATTAGACTGAGGGAAAATATTCCATTAGGTCTCCCCCTTGGGAGTTTCTCCGCTTTGTGATGTCACCGAAGCCTTCGCCCTCTCGCTTGTAATTAATTTTATTTACACACGCAGGCACGCACAAGGTCACACCTGCACAACCGGAGCTGGCCAGGGAGCTAGTGGCACTCAGGCTTAATCAGATCTGTCATAATTACCATTCTGCATGTTTCTGACACACGCTGTGAAATATTTCAATTTAACTGCCTCTACCAGCACAACCAGATGTAGCATGAGTGTGGCTGCATTGGAAATATTATTCCTCAGGATAAACTCTCTCCTCCTCCTTTTTCCTCCCACCCCCTCTCCCTTTTACAGCTAATGTGGCACAGAAGCTGATGTATCCTGTAAATCTTGAATGCAGCGCTAGATTGATAACAGCAGATTAGACAGTTTAACCACAAACAGCTTGTTCATTTTTCACAAATGAAAACCACATGTGGTGTAACTAAAATTTCAGGCTCCTTCCTTCTCCCTCCCCCCCCCCCCCCCTTTTGGTTGTTGTTTCCTTTTGTGTGTGCATGTGTGTGCTCATGTTAAGGTCTGTCTTTCACTGTAAAGGAGTGAAATAAAAGAGTAAACATATAGGGGGAAAGAGACACTGCCTTCTTTCAAGATTATTTCTTCATGACCTTTATTAAAACCCTTCCTTGCTTTGGCAAAGACATCAGATATCACACGGGGGTTTTGTCTCTCACTCTGAGACTTTTTAATCTCTGGGTTTTATGCCCTCTTATTAAAGAAGTCATCCTACTGTGCTGTTTTTTAAAACAACATACCAGCAAACACCTTACTTTAAGAAGAGTTTCTAACAAAAAATATAGCCTTCACTGCTACCTAAATTTAGCAGATATACAATTTTCTGCCAAAGTTTTTCCCCATGAATTTTGTCTCTTTGCTAACTCTTTGCCGCTACTTCTTCCTTTGGGGAAAAGATTCTTTTTAAAAAAGAATCCTCAAAGTGTCTAGAATTTTGGCAAATGGAAAATGGATTTTTTTTTAATTAAAACATTCCAGTATTTCTTATGAAAACAGATTATAGTTCATTTTTAGGAAACTAAATATTGTCTGTAAAATGTTTTGCTTTTTTTATAAATCCATTTTTTCAGTTAAATTGTTCAGCTTGCCCTAATTAAACAGACTTCAGCACTTAGTAAGGGTTTTTTTGAAACAATCTACTCTTTAGGAGATCACTGTTGGCTACTTTCCTTGCACAGAGAAAAAAAATAATGCAATTTTGATAGGAAGTTTTAATTATAAGGTTCTAAAACAGTTCTTACAGAAAGGAAAAAAATATAAGCATGCAGAATGCAACTGAGCAGATTTCCCAAAAGCTCTTACAGGTATTTTCAGACAAGAGGAGTAGTGCAGTGCATCTGATAGAAATTCATCAAATCTAATCTGTAATAAGGCTTCCAGGGGAGGTTTAAAAAAAAGTAGCTTTAGTAAGAAATTGTTTTATCCATTGCTGGTGATTTATGATGCAGTGGCAATATCAGAAGGGCAGGAGACAGGGAACTGAGATTCAGTGCTCAAGATCAGTTCAAAGAAGGTAAGCAGGATAGTTTTAAAAGGCACTGAGGGCACATTTTGTTGCAGAAAATTTGCCTTCATAGATGGCCCCATGGACTGCTGCATGCCCCTACCGCTTGGCCAGCAGTTACTGACTACATTGCTAACCCCCCAGAGCTGAGCTTGTGTAGGTCAGTGTAGGTGTGCCATCAGTATCCCTCGCTGCACAGCAGTGCCACCTCTGTAACTGACTGCCCCAGGGTCCGTGCAGACCCCGAACAAAGGGGAAATCTCGTCCTGGAGGTGCAGCTGAAGCCCTGGAAGTGCTATGGCTGCAGATGTCTCAAAAATGAGTCTGGAGTAAAGCAAAGGGGAGAGCAGGAAGGGCTCGCGTTGGGAGAAATAATACAGAAATTAACCATCAGGATTCTTGCAAGGATCTGGAAATCCATCTGTCATTTCTTTGCAAAACTACTTGAAAAATATAATGCAGTCGGGAAGCACTGGGTTGCCAAAAGTAAAAAGGCACAGCATCCTCTCCCACCTCCTTTGAGTCTTTATTTTTAGTTTTTCTTTCTTAGGTAGAGGTGTTTTGGTTCCTACACTCCAGATGCATGAATCAGCTCTTCCCTAGGCAGCACCTGCTGTCTGCCTGACAAGAGGTGCTGTTTCTGGCAGGATGGATTTTCTTAATTTCCCTTCTCGCTTTCTGTAGCCTCACCTTCTGTTTCGTTTGACACTCACTGCCTTCACTAATTCCTTTCATTATAGCTCTCCTCTTAGTGCCCTCCTTTGACTTTTTCTCACCCCATTCCTCTCCCATATATACCCTCACCATCCGCTCTTGCTCCACCAGCCCCTATCTTCTATCCTACTGCTGTCCTCTGTGTGCCAGAGCAGGACCTAGAACATCTCACCCATGGTGCAACCCACTGCACCCAGATCCTTTGCACAAACACTGCAGGGGGCACAGCATGGGGACCCCCTGCCCTTGGCCTTTTCAGGGTGGTGGGGAGTTCAGTGCTGGTCACCAGCACCGCTGGCTTCATGGGTGAAACCTCATTCCTTTCCCCGCATGGCAACACAGGTTTAGCTGGGAAAAGAACAGTGTTCTTGATTTCTCAGATTTCTCTTGCTTGCTGTGAGCAGATGACTGATTCGGGAGGCTTTTGAAGATTGAATGTATTGGTGTTTTAACATGAAGAAACTACAGTACTTCAATTAAAAAAAAAAAAGAGGGGGGGAAGTCTGAGTGAGCTGTATGAGTTAATGACGTATGGAAATGAAAACAAAGCTGTAGTGCCAGCGCTGAGAGGAAGGCTGAAGAGTTAGCAAGCAGCCGTGGTTCCCAGCAATGGGGGAAGCAGGGTACCAAGTAAACAGCGCAGAAAACAAAAGCAAGCTCAACCCGTAACTAAACAGGAAACAACAGGGTAAAATTCCTCCTGAAAAAACCCGAGAGCTGCTAAACACGTTACTGTAAACAATAAAGGCATCTTATGCAAACAGAAATAAACAGTAACGGTCTGAGAAACGGTTTGTTAAAGGAGTGACCGATTGAGATGAAGGGTGGTTGGACAAAAGAAGGAGTAAGTAATAATAGATGTGTGTTTTCCCCCTTACTGTTAAACTGAATCCTTCATAACCCATCACATCTGAAAGAATGTTATGGGATTCCTAGGTGCAAGGTGTGAAAGGAGACCAGATAATTTTTTTCCAGATAATTTCAGATTTCACCATTTCTAATAATTTCTCATTGTGTCCATTTTTTTTAAATTTTCTTCAAATTTAATCTCAAAGTCAAACTTCAGATTTTTTGGTTTCGTATTACCCAAAGCTTCTGGCATATAATGAATAGACTAGGCAGGCAGCGAGCTAAGTGGGGAGAAATTCCAATTTACAAATATTTATTTAATTTTTTATCTGCCAAACTTTATCTGAAAACACATTGTTATTCAGTGGTAATCTTATTTTTATTCTTGTTCAGTGTCATGTTCCCGTGCTTCATGATGGCGTTTGAGAAGCATGTAAAAATAGTTTTCAGGATCTTTGTAAAGTAAGGATGTTTGGACTGAGTGGTTCTGAGCAGAATTCCCTGAAGATTTGAACACCGACTGGGCGAGATTTGCATGTATATCAATTACAACTGTAGGCTTACTTAGGTGACTAATTATTTTACTGAGCCTGGTGCTTGGCATCTCTAGTATATGTAACATGCAAGAGAAAGCTCTAGAGATATAGGAACTTTCCACTGTTTATAGAAAGACAGTTATTTTTAAAAAGAAACCATGAAGGGCTTAAATGAGATTCTTTTTATTTTTGATTCAGGGCAGGCAGTTTGCTTCTACTCTGAGAAATCATTTGCTACTCATTTAAAATGAAAAGAGAGTCTCACTAAAGGTATTGATCCTTTTCACCTTAGGAAGGGGGACGGGATGGAAGGATCAGGGCAGGAAGAATGTGCCTGCTCCATGCAGTGCTTGATTTAAGGGCAGAAGCTGCTGCCAAAGCTGCTACCTGGAAAGAAAGCTGAGGCTTGGTTTGGCTGGCACTTCTCTTGTCCGGTGAAGAAAAGGCTAACGCTAAGCACTGCTCTCTCTAGTAGCTTTTCCCTTGTGGCTGTTCATGTACGTATCGTGAGGGCAAACTACCTGAAAACACTCTTATGCTGGTTTCTGCTCAGAAGGGAGAAAACTGATCTCTCCGGCTTCTGTTTTGATGCAGCTTTCCTGTTCTTTTAAATTTATGCTCCAAGCAACCGTGCTACAAGTAAGAATATTTTAGCTTTCGAAGGACTTCACTGCCTTTGTTTTTCCATGGATGAGATATGTGCCCCTTGCTGCTCCCTTATCATTTGCTGAGGCGTCTGTCTTTCTCAGATGTGGATTTTAAAGATATTTTAAAACTACATTGAGGTACTGCATGTTATGAATTTTCTGGCTGTTTCTGTGGTTAACAAAATCCAGAGGAAAGTTAGGGAAAGTTTCTTTTCAGTTTCCTGGAGACTCTTCTCACTCTTGGCATTATCAGAGCATTAAGCATTGTTCACTACAAAACTGAGAGCCACCAAAGCCAGCTGAACTGCAAGAGACAAAAGAAATGTTCTTAGAATATTTAAATGTCTAATTCAAATCAATATGAAAACAGTTAGGCCATAAAAATAAGAAGGGATGTCTGAGAATGGGTTTGAGCTGTGTGTGTTTTGTAATTACGTTGCTTTTTGGAACATCTTGAACTGAATTTACAGTGATGTCAAATATCTGTGAGCCTGTGATTCCTCAGTGTGTGTCAGCTCTTTCCCTGATCCAAAATGAATTCTGGAAAGAAAAAGTATATGAGAAGAAGCCACAGATTTAAATTACTCCGTCTGGGAAATTATAATCTTTTTTAAAAAAATAAATCTTAACAAAGTGGTATACACATATGAGTAATTACGGAAGTGAAACTTTGGCCCTATGACCTGGTCTTTCTCCCATAGCAAATGTTAAATCTCTGTAAGCAACGTAATAATAAACATTTGCTGTTCACTTGTAAATTGATAGTATTAAAAAAGATTTTTAAACTTGCCAGGTTTTTCTATTAAAGAATCGACTTTAACTAAACTGCAGAGATAGCTGCCGTACAGAAATTGATTGCATGTTTAAGAATACATAAATATGGGATATTATGGGTCATGGTTGGATTTAGGGTTATATTTACTTTCAAGGGAAACATCGGTATTGCAATGAAATCAGTACTTCTCTCGACTTAAATAAAAGATAAAGGGCCATATATTACTAGTTGCCCTCTGTGAAACCCACTGACCCATTTTATATGCCTGTACTATAAAAAGTGATGTACCAGACTGAGACTGACTTATTTAATAATTAGCAGTTGCTTTTTCTTGTTTAGATTTTTAATTTTTTTATTGTTAAGTCCATTTTTGTAACATGTATCTCATGGTTACAATACTGATTGAATTATCTATGTGATAGAAGAAGGATCTAGCATAGAGAAAGGCAGAATAAAGCTTCGCCCACTATTTTTTTGCATCTATTACTTTTTTCCTTTCTTTTTACATATGAATGTGGTTGCATTTTATGTAAGATTTTCAAAGGCATGCATATTATGTTTTTGATTAGAACTTGTGCCTATCTGTCATTGCTAAGCAATTGAAGGCAATACTGTAATAAAGATACATTTGAACAAGGGAAGGGAATGGTGGAGGAGGCTGCAAGCAGAAAAAACAAGCTTGGGAGAAGCCCTCCGTTTAGATTATTCAATTCCCTCTGTACTCAACTGTACATAAGCTGATGGTACATCTCAAGTGCTTATGCACTGGGAACTTACCTACCAGTTTTGGCACAGCCTCAGACCTTAAATCTGTTAAGTTTTTTCAGTAGCACTAGCTTTTATCCACTCACCGTGGCCTTGGGTAGAGGGAGAATTCTTATATGACAGACGAGACTGCAGGTGCAGGAACACAGCACTCTGGGTCATTTTGGTTTTGTACTTGTTTGCTGCTTGTCATTTAATTTTACATGGGGCTTTAGCAAATATCCTTATTGTGTTTGTTTGTTTGGGTGTTTACAAGAATAGAAATACATATTTAATTTTTAAGTGTTGCAGCTAGAGAGGAGAAAACACAGAGGGAAGAAGAGACATTGGGAATCTTTTTCCCCTAAAATATGACAAAAATTTACAATGAAATACTATCAATACCACTGTTAGCTGTTTGGTCATTATTTTTTTTTCCACAACCCAGAGAAGAGGTGGAAGTAACATCCAGACAGATGGTACAGCTGAATAATAGGTTGGATAAGAAATTTAAGGAAATGACATAATCTGTTTCAGTATTCTTCAAAGGAAATTTTTCCTGCTACTGGAGTTTACCTTTCATCTGAAAAGCCCCATGAGGTTGTGGGGTTTTCAGTTTGTCTGTTTTGCTAAATCTCATCTATTATGATGGCAGATACAGATTTACTTAAAATTCACATCTGGCTATCCCTTTCAATGTTCTAGTAATGAAAGCCAGTAAAATAGATAAACCAGAAATATCTGGAGATAAAGGACAGCTTCAGGTTTCAAACTTTCTCTGATTTAAGGGAATGCTCAAAGGCAAAGCCTGAAACTTAAGGCTGATTAGTGTAAATAAAAGACTAAGGCAGCCATCTTTCTGAGGAGATTCGTTATTACTTTAGGCCACATCTCAAGAAGAGGCATTTATATTCTCATATCTACTTGTCTTCTGGAACAGACTGAAAAGCAGCTTTTCCTTCTTGAATTAAAGATACAATTTTGTGAGAAAAATAAGGAAATCCTAAAGTATTGAAAATTAACAGCAGTTTTTAAAAGTACTTGAAAGTATGTGCCTCAGAGAAGTCAGTGATTAAAATTACTTGAAAATCTAAGCTGAATTGAAAAGATTTTCACTAACAAATATGTCAGTATCAAAACTAAGTCTACCAGATTATTAGTTCTCCTGAAATTTTGTGAAAATATGAAGTGGTCCTTCTCTTGATAGCATTCAGTTCTCCTGTGAAGCATTTAAGTCTGTTCAGCTTTGCATAGGAGATAAACAGGACAATATATGTGTTTTAGGAAAGAAAAACCTGCAGTCAGAATAAGTTTTCTTGCAGTCAGGAAATTGCAGAAGAATATTTAAGGCTAAAAAGGACTGCTGTCGTCATCTAGGCTTGTTCCCATGTCTGAACCCCCACAGGTCTTTCACTCAGAAAGAAGTCAAATTTAAGTTATCTCAACCTGAAAATAAATTTTGAATTAAATGCTCTGTCCTTACCCTGCAGTTGGTGTTCCTGCTGTATTTTTCCAGATAATACAAATGTAATGCAAACTGCATTTCCCAGATAAATTAAAGCAGTGTCTATTAATTTTTTGTCTTATTTCTTTGTGCTTAAGTGACTTTTTTTATTTTGCTTCTCAGTGCCATATGCATGAGCTTACTGATTCAAAACTCTGAATTTTCAATCCTGTTGAACACTGTGAGAAATCTCAGTTGAAGGGTTTAATGTGTTTTCCAATCAACATGTAAGGGAAATCTGGCCTTATCAATTTAAATGCTGGAGATCCTTTCATTGCATTATGGAAGAATCTTTTCTAAGCAGAGATTATTCTTAAGAACTTCATAACATTTAAAGGTTAATATGTTAGGTAAAGAACAATATCGTAAGACAAACATTTTTATTACAGGACATGAAGGGATAGTTCTGATTAAATTACATGATTATTTGAATGGGAAAGAAGACAAAGTGCATCATTTCTTGCCCTCAACTTTAATGCCTTTAATCAAATAATGACCTTCTGGAAATAGTTAGTTTTAAGCATTTGGAAAGATCAATACCACTTTGCCACCAAAAAATGGCCCAGATGATGAAATTTGATGTATTTAAAGTACCATTTCACCCTTTTAACCTAGTAAATAATTTAAAATGCTTTCAGTACTCCTTTGCTACCATTATGTATCTTGTTCAAAGTATTATGCCTTTTCCAAAAGCAACCTTTCTGTACAATGAGCAGCTTACAAGTTTAATACTAAGGAGTAAGTCTTTATGCATATACTATAGTTGTGATGTCAGCCTTTTTTCTTCTCTTTTATACGTGGATTCTATTTTGAAAAGAGATGGAAATATCTATGATGAACGCAACCATTTGGAACAAAAATGAGCTTTGTAAGGTGAATTGGATGGCTTTTGAAGGGGAAGAAGTCAATATTTAGAGTTTAGTTCATGAGTTCTTTTCCTTTGTTTTGTCTATAAGCTTTTGTGTTAAAGGTGAAGGATTTGGGTTGCTCAGACAATTAAGAGCCCATTTTACCAAGTGTAATTTCATATCTCTGTTCTATAAACTACAGTGCCTTCAGCATTGTAAATAAAAAAAAATGCCCTCTATTAGCATGTTTGTGGGCAGATTAAAAACAGTCTTCATTAGCATAAGTAACACTTACAGATTCTTTTAAAAGTAGAAAATTATTTGCTGAATGATAAATTGCTAGCTTTATACTTAGTTGCTGAAAATGTGCTCTTTCAAAATGCCTACTTTAGTTTAGTCTACAATACTCAATTTTTATGAGTTCGAAGTACTGTTTAATGGATTATGTACTTAGTCTTTGTTCACAGTAAATGCTGAAATGTAATTCACGCTTTCTGCTAAAATGTTTGTATCAAATACCTTCCTATTTAGACTGAATTCTTTTAACACCATATATTTTTATTATACTGTGTGCCCCAGAGAATGATACAAAATAATCTTATATATATTATACCAAAGGAAAACTATTCCTATCTTAGCATCGGTACTTTAAAATGCTTTGCCTTAGATTCAAATTATAGCTCTTCTAAAAAATGTTGCAGTCTTAGTTATTCTGTAAGAAATATTCATCATATGGCAAATTGTTATCGCTATAACAAATTCAACAAACAAAAGAGTTCAGTCACTTCGCCTTGTAGCCCTTTCTTCCCAGACTAGATGTGCTTGTTGCTGATTTGGAAAGCTTTGCGTAGAGAGTATCTTTCATTAGTGTAATGCTTCCCTCTTTGATCTAGTTGAGATTGGTATTTACACCTTAAGTGCAGATTTCAATTATCTTTTTTTTCTCTTTTAATAAGAAGGATGGCAGGATGCAGGAATAGTTGGTTAGAAACTCCATGTGAAAGAACAGAAGATTTTTATTTAAACACAGCACAGGTCAGACTGAATAAAACAGCGTTTGGATACATAGATAAAATGCGTAGATGCTTTCTTTAAAATAAGCATGCTCATGGGTCTTGCAGACTCTAATTTTTGGCAGTTATCCTCTTTGCGCTTTTCCTGCAATGGTTTGGCAGTTCGGCTTTCACAGTTTTTTTTCCTCAAATGTCTTATGTTTCTTTACTAAATCCCCATCAGAAAACCAGACAGAAGACTCTTATTTATTTTAAATATCTTAGGTTTAGCATCTTTTTTTTTTTTACCATTTTCTTGCTTACTGTTGCAAGACCTTTGCAGATGGTACTTGGTTACTTGAAAGCGCATAACAGTATTTTCTTTGTAGCAGATGGATTTAAGACTTTTAGTTCCCAATAAATGTAGGTTTACAATACATAACTTTACAGGATTTGTGTTGTATATAACAGGTTTGAACATATTATCTCAGAATTCATCTGCATGGCATTTTCAGCTTATCCAGGGCCCATGCCAGTATTTTAAGTAATAGGGAGTGCATAGTGATTGATAGCAGCTAAAGGCGTGATTTTGAATAGAAACAAAGGTTTTAGAACAGAAGGTGTCAAATTAAACTTTGTCAGTTTGAAAAGTAGTAACATCCTGAAAGTTCTCCAAACATATTTACATGTGGCTAATGTTTATATTTTGCTTTGTACTCTCTTTATATTCAGTGTAATGTTGCCTGGCAAATTTACTCTGTTTCAAAATCAAGGTTGTTCCCAATGTCATTGGAGAGTTTTGGGGGGTTTGCCTTGCTATATAGATGTTATCAGCTCCTTTATTTTAAGGCTGGGGGTTTTTTGATGATATACTATCTATGCTATATAAACCAGTTGTGGTAGAATCTGAATTCTAAATCTTTCCTTATTATTTTGTTGCCCTTATCACTACCAGTAAGGCTATAAAGACAAAAAAATCTAGGGATACAAGCCCTCCTTCAGAATAAATTGTTTGAACTGGACAGAAATTGCTCTAGACTTAAATGTAAGAATCAGCCTTGTTAACATTCATCTCTAAATTCAACTGCATTAACTACAACAGTTCATACTCCTATAGATCAAATGGAAATAAAACTTACAAATTTTACAGAACTTAAAATTCACCATTAAAACAGCTTTGCTTTGCTGTAAAAACAGCTGTATTACTTTTCCTGAAGTTTACAAAAGCATTTCATACATCCTTTTTTAGCTGACTTTTGTGAAAGAGCTTTATGTTTTATACAGAACCCTAAACCTGGAACTAAACACAATGCTTTTGGCTTTGTTTGTTTGTTTTGAGCTAAAAGAAAGCACATTGGTATAAAGTTTTAGTCTCTTAACTAAGTAGACCCCTACAGCCTCTGTTACGGCTCATTCACTGTCTCTTCTGAGAATATTTGTTAGATCAACTTTCATAAATATTTTCAGGAATAAACCATAAAGACCAAAAATTTTTTTATATCTTTTTAATTTTAGAAGATTTCAATTGATTGTTTCCGTGTCGCCATTGTAGGTTGCATCAAAGTATGTCTACTTCTTTAAAAACATGACAAATCCAATGGAAAAGAGACATTTTGGTAGAATAGCAGATTCTCTGTACCGTGTCAGAAGCATCTGATTTCAGTATCTCAGAAATGCTGCTTCCCTGGAAGACTAGCAGAGACGTGCTTTAGGTTACAATTCATCAAATCATTTTTAGATAAGGCATAAGAAGTATTATTTCAGTGCAAAAGTTGATAGAAAAATACTGGAAATATAATGTAAGTCATCAGTAATTAATAAAAATAAGGTCTTATCTAGTAAACATACAGACAGAAAAGTAAGAGGAGAAGGAATTTCTTACTTAGCTAAAACTGTTGTGAAATATGTTTAATCAGCATAAAATGTGATAACTTACGAATTATTTTTACTACCGGACATTTAAAAAGAGTTTCTACTGTCCTTTTTTCAAAAAAGATCTGTGATTCACTTGGTCACCGGACAAAATATATGCAGCTTCTAGATGCGTGGTGCAATTTCTTTTCCAGGCTGTGTACTTCAGAGAGCTATCATGGGAAGGGACAAGTTTTCTTGGATTTCTTTTAACTTTCACTGAACTGCTGTGATAGTCAGCCCTGCTTTCTCTTTCACCACTGTTAGAAAGAGGACCAACAGTTTCAATGTGAAGCAGTGCCAACTCTGGACAACTGAAGGACAATTTTTATGCTTCAGGATGGGCTGATTGTTTGGTTTTGGGGTTTTTTAATTAAAAATTTTACAACTGCATTTTAATTAAAAGATCTAGGTTTGTTTCTCTTCACCATCATTTCTCCATTCCCGACAAACTACTTGTGCTTTCTCATTGCACCTCTTAACTCACTCCAGAAAACTAATACTGCTGTTGAGCATAATCCAACATGTATCCCTGTGGAAGCAAGGTGGGCGGAGAGCCATGAGCACCACATTAGTTTTGTTAGGGGCAGGGAGAGTTCATACATCAACCTGCTAACGCATCCCAGGGTGCCTTACAATGGGAAGGGAGTATCCTCATGTACTTGATATGGTTTTAAAAGCATGCCATACGATTCCAGGTGGGACAGGCTGTACGTTATGTGCTCTAAATGGAGGCTTTTGGCCACATTTCCCAGTCAGCTTGCTAAACCCTGGGTCAATACCTGGCATCCACCCTGAGTGCATGGTCAAGGAATGAGGTGCAATCCAGCCCCAGGGTGTAGGGGGGGCTCTTCTGGTGCTGCCTCTCTCCTCCCTCTCCCTTCCCTCCCCAGCACACCTAGGGGGCACCCAGAGGATTTTGGCCCTATTCAAATTTCTGATCTCTCAGCTCTGTTACCACCCTTTTTCCAGCATTTGTCATTTTGATTATTTCTGTTTCTCGGGGACATTTTCTCCTGTGTCATTTGTTCAGTTTTCCGCTTATATCCAAGAGAATATACTTCAAATTTTTATACATACCTCACTAAATATTTTCATATGCTGTATGAATGCATTAAGATTATTTGTTTACTTTCACCTCTTCCTATCATGGCAATATTTTTACACTGCATTTGTTAACTTTTAGCTAAATGTATGAATGTCTTCAAGAAAATACATATCCATATTGTAACTGTGTATCTATTGTATCTAGTAGTAAACTAGTCTGGATATTTTTCAACTACCAGTACAGATAAAAAGGATCTAAAAGCTTCTGTACATTTATATTATTTGTTGATTCAATAAAATGTCACATTATCTTTCCTACAGCATTAAGAAATAAAATTGCATGGACCTAGTTTTGAAAACAGATCCTTGTATAAAAGAAAGGAAGTATGCATGTTTTATACATGTAATATTTTATTTCTAAATTTTCATGTGACAAAAAATGCTGCTGACATGCAGTGTGCTAGCTAGAGTATTTGTATTCTTCTTTTAAAACTTAACAGTGCACAATTAAGAAAAAAATCTCAATTAAATTTTAAGAAAACATAAGAAAACAATTGTTACATTTTCAAGATGAACTTGTATGTCTCTTATAGAAGCAAATTAGCAACTGCTGAAGTTCTTGCAGGGGATTCTGTAGCCACCTTTGTAGTATGTATCCCAAAGTCATGTCTGAATTAGAGTAGGTAAGCTCTTGGGCAACTTGCTGTCCTGTGATGTGGAAATGGTACAAAGGGTATATGAGAAGCTTGAGGATATCTTGCCCCTGCTCCCAAGCCCTAATAGTGTATTTAAAACTGAGAAACTGTTTTTTTTCTGGTCTATGAGAAAAATCCTGAAACAAATAATCATCTATCACTTGAAATAGGTTCACCTACACAGGCACCTCGACATGTAACGAATAAGAAGATGTTACTTGACTGCTTCTAGTCAGAGAATTCCTGTCATTTGAAATTATTTTGGGGAGCTCCTCTACTGCTATGTTTTACATTAGGCAGATATTTGAAGCAATTTCTTGGTTTGAGTAGTAGTACTAGGATTTTAAAAGTTGCTCAGCAGACAATCTACAGGCTACTGAAACAGAGTGTCAATGCTCTCGAATGGGTGTAGCCATGCATAAAAGAAAATAGACAGCAGAGAGAATAAACTAGCATAGGTGAAACCCCTGTCCTGTGAAGGGTAGCATGTAAGGGATTCTGTCTTCATCAACTGTTTTGTTTCTGAGCGCGAACAAACAGCGCTGTGGTGCAGAACCAAGGGGAAAGTGCTTTCTAAAACACTGGCAGTTGGTGAGGGTTTGTGAAATAGACGCAACAGCCGCTCAGTGTATTGATGTTTGCTTTGAGCATAGTCTGTACAGGGAAAGCCCTTTCTTACTGGGAAGAGTATGACAGAATGCAGTGCATCTAAAGTATGCAATTCACCCTCGTTCTGCCCCTCATGAAGTGAGGACAACAACTAATGTTTTGCTGGTGTTATCTTCAAGGGGTGGCTCTGTGAGCTGTTACGTTGGAAAGAAGATCCCTCACCAGAGAACAGGACCCTCTGGGAGAATCTCTCCATGATCCGAAGGTTCCTCAGTCTTCCTCAGCCTGAACGTGATGCCATTTATGAACAAGAAAGCAATGCGGTTCATCACCATGGTGACAGGCCTTCCCACATTATCCATGTGCCAGCAGAACAGATTCAGGTTAGTTTACCTTGGCCAATCCCGCAGAGCGCTAAGTAAATAAAGCTTTAAACAGAGCAAAGGAAATTAGTGTTTCTTTCCTCCTAGCCAGGCTAAATGCAGGTCTCCTGGTACACGATAAGAGCATGCTGCCATCCACCACCAGAGTTCAAAGGAGACCGTGCGACCACCCACGGTTTTTGTTTCGATGTGGTGGTTTCCCGCAAATACGCGTGGATGCAAAGGCACAGAGGCAGCTGTGTGTCAGGCAGGATGAGCCTCCGTGCTGGCTGTCCCCAGCTAGGCAGGCGTCAGGACCGAAGGGCGGAGGCATTTGGCGCTGGGTGTCAGATGCCTTACCAGCAGAGCGGGAGAAAATTGTTGTGCTGCTGTTGAAAAGCTTAGCTTGAATCCTCAACAGCGGTGGCTCACCCTGGGTAGGAATGAAGGGAAGGGGATTCCTCATCCCACATTAACCCTAGTCATGACTGGGGTGAGTCAATGTTTGTTTGTTTTTCCTTCAGAGCCCCTCTCCCACCACCCTTGGGAAAGGAGAGCATAGAGGCGCTTTCTTACCAGGCCTACTGACCGCTGGACCTTGGCTGGGTGCTGCTCCGCAGGTGAGCTGGCACAAGGGCACCATGTCACGGAGAGAGAGGAGGGGATGCAGGACCCACCCCACAGAGCTTGGAAACAGCTGTTCTCCTCTCTAGGCAGCCCCAGCAGTGCCCCCTTGTCAGGGACTGCGCCTATCAAACAGGCACTGCGAGCCAACAGGGAGCATGGTTGGCTGTTTTGACAGATATTGTAGCCCAGGTTGGCAGTGTGGACTGCTGTCTCTCTGAGCTGGGGACTCTTTAATCTCTTCTCACAAAAGACCTTAGGTCAGCCTTTAAACTGCTCCCTCTTAAAGGGCAGATATAACCCTATGCTTTCCCGGCCACAGCTGAGATCCAGCGTATCATTTGTATTACCTACACAGAAAAATATTTGCAAAGCTAGGAAGGCTAGAGTTATCTCACAGCCAGAAACAACACGAGTGTATATTAAAGATAAAGCAAACTGAATAAGAGTCCCTTAGGACATCAAGTAGTAAAATAATTGTGAAGGCCTGGAAACTTACTGTTTGATTTAGCAAAAAGAGAAAAAAAGATCTATATTAAGTAATAAAACAGCACTTGTTTGAAAATGTACATTGTTTTTAATAAAATCACTTCTTAAGGGGATAAAAGGAACAGCTTATGCACAGTATAAACGTTCAACCACTGTGCCACTTACTTAGATTTTCTTGCCTTGTTGATAAAAGTTGTGTGTTTGATCTTGCAAATATTATTCACATAAGCAGTTGTGTTGTAATCTCTTAATATGACTTGTAAGAGTAAGGATTGGAAGATTGGGCCTGAGTTTTGTCTGCTCTTCTACATGGCAATTGTTGTAGACACATAAATATGTAGCTAAGACAAAAGTTTTCAAACTGTGTATACAAAGCCTCCAGTCTCGTAAGAATTTAATGTGCTGAGAGTAGTCTTGAATCTCTTTGGGACTGAAGCCTTGAATTGGGACTGCTCACAGACCATAAAACATGAAAGAATGTGAATAGGGATGAGGCAAGAGCTCTAATTCCACTGGCATTTGTGTCAGATCTTACAATAAGATCACTTAAAGCAGTGACTTCTAAACTGAGTATTGAGACCTATGGGAAGTCTCCACAACCACAAGTGGCACTGTGAAGTGGACAGAATTATAATGCCTCCAATATTTATACTATTTGTAAAGTATTTTTTGCTTCTTAGGGTCTGCAAAGTGTCCTGCAATTGAAGCTTGGAAACCAGTCCCAACACACAAAAAATTGTTGAGGAGAGACTTGCAAAGGGAAATGAAATATAGTGATAGCAACTGCTTGTTTTGCTGCTGTTGTTTTTTAATAATAACTGGTGGTTTGTACCATATGACAAGAAATTTGCTGAACCAAAATATCTCACTAACCAGTGCTTCCTGTGCTGTGAAGCAAAAGAATTGTCAACAAAAACAGTAGCTGATAAATTTACTTTTGATTTTAAACATGATCTTATAGTGTACTGTACCCCAGTGGTAGATGAGAAAAACATTTCTGTCCCTAGGGCTCAGTGCCTCACCTTTTAAGAATGTTTCTGAATCCATGCTTGCAAAACTTCATTTTAAGCTCTTGTTAATTATTAACATCATGATTTGCTTTATCTTATTCTTCTGATGTGCATACTGGCTTATTTTTATGGCCTGAATTTTTGGAATGCAGCATGTTCCCTTCTAATAATAATAGAGCAACTTATTTAGAGCTTTGCATCTTAGAGCTTTATAAATATTAACTAAATAAGCCCCAGCACAAACACAGAAGCAGGTAAATATGCTTGTTCCCTGTTTATATGTTGTGATACTTGAACACAGGCAAGACAGCACCTCTCCCAAACCACATGCAAGAGAGGTCAGAGACAGAAGGGGAAATACAGATTTCCTACCTCCAAATCTCTTTGTCCTTGCTGAGGCTGGGTTTGATAGTGTGACATTAGGTGCTTCCAGCTAATGCTTTCTGTTGTAATGTTTGCAAGTTTGACGAGACTTCAGTGCATGCTAAGGTCAGATCAGCAGTGGGATATTTCCACACATAGCTAAAATGCTCTTCTTCTCCCTTTTGCGTCCCATTTCCACCCCACCCCCGCCCCACGTCCCTTAGTCTAGCTGTTGCTAGAGATTTGCAGCCCTTGTTTTTGGGCAGCAGCTGCTGCTGCTGGCATTGCTCCTGTGCATTTGCCCTCATCTGGCACTTTTCTCACTTTGCCCTTGCTATAGTTCTGGCTAAGCTGGTCGAGTTAATCCTATACTATGTCACCTACTTAGCATTTTCTCTTGTCTGCACTTGACTCATGGAGAACGTTCATTAAGATTTGTTAGCTAAACTGTGCTGATGTCACATCGTTGTTGCTTTCAGTCAGACAAAGCCAGAGTGTTCCTTCTACCTCCCTACATCCCACTGTCCCTTTATCCCGTCTCTGCTTGCACGTATACAGACCCATGTGAAGTACACAATTTTACTCATATTTTATTTCTGGTTTACCTATAATGGGCCTCTTTTTTTTCCCTTTTTTCTTCCTTTTTCCTTTTCATTCTTTAAACTTACTAAGCCTTTGTTTATAGCTTTGCAATGTCACTCTTCCTCTCAGTTTTTTTTTTTTGGTAACAGAAAATATGAGCAAGAATAAATTTACAAAAGAAAAATTGCTGTGCTTTGTCTTGCAGCAGCAGCAGCAGCAGCAGCAACAGCAACAACAACAGCAGCAACAGCAACCAGGTCCCAGACTACCCCCAAGGCAACCGACAGTAGCATCACCAGCTGAATCTGAGGATGAAAATCGTCAGAAACCCCGACCGCGAACAAAGATTTCTGTTGAAGCTCTAGGGATCCTACAGAGTTTCATACAAGATGTAGGCCTGTATCCAGATGAAGAAGCAATCCAGACTCTCTCTGCTCAGCTTGACCTGCCCAAGTACACCATTATCAAGTTCTTTCAGAACCAGCGATATTATCTCAAGCACCATGGGAAGCTGAAGGACAATTCTGGTTTGGAGGTGGATGTTGCAGAGTACAAGGAAGAAGAATTGCTCAAGGATTTAGAAGACAGCATCCAAGACAAAAATGCAAACACGCTTTTCTCAGTTAAACTAGAAGAAGAGTTATCAGTAGAAGGGAACACAGAGATTAATGCTGAATTGAAAGACTGATCTAAAAGTATTATTTTCTTTCAACAGTGCCACTGGTATTTACTAATGAAATGAAAATTCCATCTTGCTTTCTGTCAAAAACCTTTATTATTCATTGTTTGGCCAATGAATCTTCCAAAACTTGCACAAAAGTTGAAAAAAAGGATAATGCAGACTGCACTAGATGTTTTACTCTGTTTTACAAACTGCTTCACAGCAACAGATGAAGCGTTGAGGATTGTTTGATATTAATTTGTGTTCACTGGATACACTGTGAGTGTACCCAATAAGCATGATACCAGTAATTTTGATTCTGGAGCCTTCAGCAAGCATTACAACTTTTGTGATTTACTGTTTTCTGTTTTGTTCTTGTTTTTTAATTATTACTGTAGCACTCCACACTTGATCTTTGGAAACTCACATTTATTTAAAAAAATAAAATAAAATAAAAAGAGTTTGTTACTCTTGTTCTATTGTATGTTACAAAAGAACTATAGACTGTGGAATGCAGTTTAAAGATAACATATGCCAACAAATGCCTTGTATTATATGGCACTGCCGTAATTCAGATTTGTTTTCTTTTGGAAGTAAAGGTCACTGTATTTTTTTTTTCCATTCTCATTGTTACATGGTTTTAAAGAAAATGAAAAAGAAAATGTGAAACACAATTTAGTCCTCATTATTTATTTGTAGATCCTGCAGCATCATGTTGTAATTAATTTTTTTGGAAGTTTCCGTTAAATGTAATATTGCTTCTCTTGTTATCATACTGATTTTTTTTTCTATTTATAAATGTATTTTGATGGGCAGTAAAACAAAGTGTCTTAAAAGTTTTAAATAGAGAAAATGTGCTTTACACAGTTGCCTATAAAAAGTGCTCTATGTTATCCAAGCAATTCATACTATAAGCTTCACTCTTATTGTTGTATGCAATTTTTACTATCATGCAAATAAGCTTAGGTAAATAAAATTAATAGATCACCTTAGAAACTTATGCAATTAATGTGAAAATAATTGATGTTTGCAATGTGTCTTCCTTTGGTTTACAATCAATTTTAAAGCTACAGCTGTATAAATTTTCTGTATAAAGGTGTATTTCTTTTTTATGAGTTTATTGCTATGAAAACACCAGTTATTTTGTTACAGCTGGCTGTTTTTATAAGTGTATCACAATTTTCTTTATGCAGAAATGTTCTGACTAGGAGTGGTTATTGACTGTAACTACACAATTAAAATTGTTTGTATGGTATGATATGGCAGGGTTTGTCTGCGTATGTGTATATCTGGGAGGAGTAACTTGTTCTTAGTACACGTTGTACTTTCTTGCCACCACTTTGAAGATGACATTTCAATTGTTGCCTTTAAAATCACAGGCATATTTTTTTTAATGACCTTCTTAAAATTTGAATTAAGATAACATACTTCAAAAAGAAAGACAGTTTGGTTATGAAAATCATAACCTGTCTTTTCTTGGTTTAAAAACTTGCCTGCCCAACAGAGATAGCAGGATATTATTGAGTCAAAAGGCTATCAGACATAAACATATTTACAGTTCCTGGCAGTAATGCACTTATAATGGATACAGCTGGTTTTATTTTACACTAGAATTATGCTAACACTATTCCTTGCACTAATATATAAGCATTAAAAAAAAGCACTAAAGCACTAATAGTCACAAAGTAAATAAGAAGGATGAGCTTTGCACGCGGCAGTCCCATTCTAAGCAAGATTATATTTAATAATCGCTAATAAGGTTTTTGATAAAGCCAAAATAATTTGTGAGCTCTGGATTTGTGCAAGGCTCATGTCTAGAGAGAAATCAGCAGCTGAAAGTTGAGAAGTACACACTGTTGTTCTGTTTTCCTAGGAGGGAAACAACTTGCACCCCGTGCGATTGGAGATTTGAATTCAGCTGAGCTCTTCTTAAATAAAAGCCTGCAAAACTCAGAATAAGTTTTGAAGGCACAAATGACTTGTAGGTTGCAACAAATTTCTCCTTGTAGCTCCATTATGTTCTTTACAAAGACATATGTTGGACAACAAAGAGGGTTTCGTTCCACATATTTAAAACTGCAGGTTGCCTAGGTCCTCTGTCACAGCACCCTTGGGGTACCTTGAGCAGCTCCCAGCTGCAGCACCTCTTGACTGCTCCTGGGATTGTGTTGGGACTGCACCATGATTTGGGCTTGGGATCCAGCCCAGTTGAAAGAAAAGAGCCTTAGTACCACTCTGGGAGGGGAAAAAAGCAATAGCACGGACATGGATGTGCAATTTGGTGTTTCAGTCCAAAGGATGGGCAGTCAGGTTATGTCCTTGCTTAAGGGACTTGTAATAACTATAAAGGTATTGATAGCCCAAAGCTATGCTGGTTGCAAAAGGGCAAAATCTAAGCCTAGTCCAGAAATGCCACTGTTGTCACTGTTGGATTTCTTCACTTATTTCAAATGGGAGCATTGCTTTGTACAGCCACTCAGTGTTAGCACAGATCCCCGTTCACAGCCGTGGGACAGGATGAAACATAGCCCAGGCAATGCAAATGCCAGCTGAGCTGATTTAATGTGTAGCACAATGCAATGATCACCCTTGGTTGGCTGAAGTGCCACAGGACCGTTACAGTAGGGCTGCTTAAGGAAAAAAAAAATAAAACCTTTTAAACTAATACGTGTGCATATTCAGGGTAGAATAGAAAGTGAATGAAATACTTTCCTGGAATATAACTCTCCACACTAAAAAGGGCAACAAGTCCAATACCCTATAAAAGCATGAGAAGAAATGTTTATAAAATTATCTTTGCTATTTTGAAAGCAATTTCCTTTTCTTTTATCCTTTCAAGTTTTTTTGGGTGCTGAAGTAGAGGCCGTGTGCGCTTGCAGATGGTTATTATAGTGGCTTCCTTTCCATTATCTTCATTTTTCTTTCTTCTAGCCTAGGCGAGGTTATCTTACAAGTAGTTCAGCCTCTGTAGTCACACACTACCCGCACAGAGGATTGAATCAGTGCATTTTTGTGTCCCAGTGGGTGGGCAGCGAGTACAGTCTTTTAACTTGACCTAAGTGACAAAAGCATTTTTGTTAAATTCTTAGCAGCATTCGGAAAGGTGATATGGATATTAAGAATCCCAACATTATGTGGATGCAATCTACTACAAGCATATGCCACCTTGACTCATGGACTGGTTAGTCTACCTAGAAAATTGCCTTATGTCCTTTTCTGTTTCTTTTTCTCACTATCTTGTTTAATTTTACAAAAAAAATACCTGTTCATTTCTGCAAAGATTAATAAATCAGACTGGACTTCTATAATGAAAAATACAACTTTAGACATCAAAGCACTGTTAGTTGGGAAAGTTGTTAGTAAAACTCACTGAGTAGGACTTCACTGAGAGTGTACAACATGAGTATTTCATATGTCCTTAGAGAAGTATGGGGAAAGAATATTGCTTGCTAGGAATAAAATTTAAGCTGCAAAGAAAGCCAAAAGCCTAAAAAAGAGGGAACGGAGTGCTGAGTGGGGATGGCAGGATTTGGGTTTTTCTGTAAAACTGACATTAAGTATTTACCATGTTTATCATTAAAAAAAGTGGAGTATTTTTACTCCCTGCTGATTCTCATTAATCTATATTTAACTGACAAGATTTATGTGTATAAGCTAGAGTCCCCAGTGTGTGTTTTTCAAGCCTGAAAAAGAAAAAAACAAAGAGACTCCAGATTTCCAGAAGTCCATGGCTTGGGGACACTCACACATACAAATGTTGCTTCACATCATAAAGCCTCCCTAACCTCAAGGCAGGATTTTAGATTTATGTTTTATATAGCTACTTTAAATTGACGCAGAAGAAAATGTTCAGATTTTAAAATAAATTATTCCACTTCATTTTTTCTTTAAGTTGGGAAGGTGCAGCAAACAGAGAGAGAAGAGAAGGTTCCCCTAAACGAGTGATTTTGTTTCAGTGATTTACCAAGTCAGTACTTTGGTTGTGTGCTGGGAAAGTACCAAACATTGCTAAGTTTATTTGCCAAAGCGGAAGCCCCATATGTTAAGAGCAATATAAATTAGATACAACAGAAGATCTGCTTGAACATCAAGTATTAGCAATTCTACTTAACTTATTGAACTTGTGCTTTGATGTCAGGTAGATTGCAGAGACCAAATGTGTTTTGATTTTTAAATAATGATTTATATTGTGCTTTGAGTAACAGTCCCGTAGCAAAGCAGGGATATAAATATACTCCCAGGCCTTTTTTTGCACACAGATGTAATTTTAGTTTGGTCTTCTCATAGTGCCTTGCGTCCACACAGTCTTTTACTACAACAAATGAGCTAATAATTCAAACTGCAATAAGTGATCCTCCTTGGAGCAGGAGTAGTGCTACTTGGCAGTGAGATTGTTTGCTTTCAGGTTCATACGGGAGCCTTCCTGCCTGCTCTGCTGCTGGCAGTCCTCCCACTATCCCACGCTGCATTGTTTCACGTTGGCCTGGCCCAGGCACCCTTCCTGCTTTGGGTCGTCTAGTTCAAATGTCATCTGTCCTGGTTACATGCCAGGACTCAGGTATATGTGCCATGATTTAATATAAGGCAGCAAGGACCGTATGGATCTGATGTCACCTACCCTTTATCGTTGCCGCTCGCACTGTGAGCTATGCAGAGTTGCTAGAATAGGCAGCTTGCATTGGAAAGAGAGTAACAATGGGAGAAACTCACCAGCAGGCAAGTAGTTTCTGAGCTGATGAAGAAAAGAGGGCAAAGGGTCGTGCATCCCAAAGGGAAGCAGAAAGAGAAAAGAGGAAGGCACCAGAGAAAGATGGAAGCATCAGTAAAGTCACAATAGCGTGGAGGAATGGGCTCCTTTTTCAAGTCACAGTGATACCCAGAAATACTCCAAGGTACTGTCAAGCCTCCACAGCATATGTTTCAGACATGAAAAGTACAATGGTCTCCAATCACGGGCTTTACCTTGGCGGGCAATATCTAGCATAATGCAAAAGCCTCCTCAGCTTCCCACGGCAAAAATGATCCCCTAACAGATTATACTCTGATACTGCCCCTGCTTGTAGGACATGCAAGATTCTTTTTGTCGTCTGTAGACTGACGGCTACTATGGCAGGTGCAGTTAGGACTCTCTTTCCAGATTCCTTGCTTACCCACATAACATGCTAAAGAAACGTCCAGGCTGTAAGAGCTCTCATTTTCCTCCAAGATCACATCCAACCACAAGCAACATGTTTACAGCCTCAAACCTCCTTTTCTAAGCTTTTACAGCCTTGCCCCTCCTTGGACCAGATGGGTGACAGCAGTTAAAAAAAAAGTCAAATGTGTTGTATGGCCCAAATGTTTATCATAGTGCAAGAGAACAGAAAAAAACATTACCTCTGAGAGCACACAGAGGTATAAAAGTATGAACAGTTCTAAAGTTTGGGGGCAGATAAGTTGCCCCAAGAGGCTTCAGAGACAGATTTCATGCCGCTAGAGTCATCTCAAAGCATTGGTGGCAATGATTTGAAATTGTTGGGGCCAGAAAAAAATAATGCAGAGTCCTATTAACTTTGCAGGAGAGTTTCTCCCAGAACAGAATTTAAAGCAAAGAGCATCCTGTTCTGTTATTTGCATCACAAAACACACAATCTTTGCAGGACCAGCCTTACAGATGTTGTTGCCCTTCCACACCTGCTGGATATCTAACAGCACTGCCAACAGCTATGTGCCCCTTCTTGTCTCATCTTGAGGGGGGACATGTAGTGTGCCAGAAAATGGCTTAACTCTTCTATACTCTCACATCATCAACCTAAACGTGATCTTTCAGTGTTTTTACCTGGAGAAAGCAATTTAGAAAACAACTTACTTTAGAGCAAAACACAGCAAGAAAAGGTTCATAAAGTGTTCTTTCAAAAGTGTAGGAAAAGTGATTCTTTATCATTACCAGCATGACAGCTTGGACTGAGAAATAAGTACTGCTGGCTTGCCTAAGTAGGCAAAATGCTACATTCCCAGCCTAATAAGGATTTAATATCAGTTGAGGGAGTGAAGGAGGAGAGGTAAGAAAAAATATCTAGATAAAAATTATCTGGGGCCATCATGCCTAGAGGTGAGTATTGCAAGACTTGTTTAAATTGCAGTTCTGAGTCTTACCACCAGAAAAAATCTAAGTGTTTTTTGTGATTCTCATACTGGATATCCTTAGAAATGCAGAAAAAGTGAGCAAAGTTTTTGGAATTTTTTCAGAGGAAAGATCAAATATAGAAGGCTTGCAAAAATGAAGTGGCAGCTTGCTTCTTTAGCAAATACCTGCAAAATCCTAAGTGCTGCATGAAAGGTGAATACAGAAAGAAAGTTCAAAATTTCAAATTCATAAAAAGAAAAAGGGCACAGTTTTCTGCACATTAAACTGCAGGACTCACCACTACACAGCCCCCTTCATACCAAAAGCACAAATAGCTTAAAAAAAGTTCTAAGAATTTGTGAAAGCAAAAGGTTGACCCGACCTTCTTTTAAAGAGGCCAAGAACTGCTTTTCACTCCGTAGTGCCAGACAATATATGAAGATTACTCTATACTGTTTTTTCAGTGATCCAGCAGTGGTATCCATGTGGGCAGTGTCCAGCATCCAGTCAGGGACATGGTTGCTTTGAGTCCTCCGTAGTCACAAGTGAGAAGAATTTCAGTGGGCTGAAATTTGCACTGTGTTCTTGGTCAAGTTTCCATGCTTTATTCCTTACTGTGTTTTTAACCAGATTTTAAAACTTTTTTTGAGGTGTAGCTCACTTCATATTTACAAAAAATTCTCTTACACACACACCAACTATACCCATATCATTTTGGTCATTGCCATGGTACCAGTGCAGTCACTACTCACAACTTTGGTCTAACTGCAGTAAGAGTAAAGTAAGGCTCCTTTGACCCCATTTGCTCACAAAACTGGGCTATTTTTTGTCATGTGTTAACACATTTCTTTCAGCCTTCCCTATGCACATCCCACTTTCATTCAGGTTTACTGACCTGTTCCTTTCTTTTCTTCAAAAGCACTCCAGAAAGGTTCACAATGGAGAAAGGATAAGTGAGAGCTTCCAGGATGACTGGGAAAAAAAAAAAAAGTATGTATTTACATCATCCCCTTTTAAGATAGGGCTCCCAAGTTTTTTAGGATATGTTATGGGATGAATAGGAGAAGAATCACAGGAAGTACTGGTTGGATTGTAGGTCTCCTCCAGTGTTCACTGTGGATTTTGCGACTCATTTTGGGGAGTCACGAGCAGAGGGATGGTCACTGCAGCAGGGGGTACCTCTCCAGGGCACCACGTAGCTCATAAGCATGGAACTGCTTGCAAGCACACTATTGGACAAAAAAAACCCACCGTGGGACAGCGGATCAAAGCAATATGATTGCATTTCACATTTGATAGAGCTCATTCCTGAAGCCAGGGTGAATCGCCTAATCCAATATATCATTCCTGTGCAGACGGACCCTAGGGCTGGCATCGTGTCCCATGGAGTACTGCTCCAGCGTGCAGCATCTGCCACAGTTTGCCCTAGGGCTTGGCTTCAGACTGCCCTCCTACTTCCCACCTCCTTTTGGGAGATGCTTTGCACAAACTTTGAAGGCCAAAACTCAGGCTGTTTCAGGTCCTTCAGGGCATTTATTCCCCTGCCACTTCCTGCGCTACTTGATCTTTTATCCACACACTTGACCTTTAAAGATTCAAAGGGACAGATTTCCAGTGATTTAGCTTTAATTTTGCATGCTCTTATTTTTGCAAATACAAGTCTATCTGCTTACCCATTGTCTCCCCTGTTTAATCAATATGTCAGCTGTTGATCACAACTGCTGCCAGACAGCTAGTAGATGCGACAATTATTCTCACAAGGACTTTTAAGTCCAGACTTTTAACCCACCAGGTCCAGCATCGAGCAGCTGCAAGAGCTCTAAGTAGCAGCTGTCCCTTTTCTACTGCAGCTGCTGAACTGCTCTCTTGATGGTCTCTGGCTACTTTGCTAGGGCAAGGCGAAAAGCTACTTCCTTTTCTGGCCGTTGTAGTATAAAGGTTTAACTCACTGCTGCTGTAAGAAAGAAAATCATAGAATCATAGAATTATCTGGGTTGGAAGAGACCTCCAAGATCATCAAGTCCAACCCTTAATCCAACACTATCATGATTATTAGATCATGGCATTAAGTGCCACATCCAGTCTTATTTTAAAAAACTTCCAGAGATGGCGAATCCACCGCCTCTCTAGGCAGGCCATTCCAATGCCTGATTACTCGCTACGTGAAGAACTTTTTTCTAATATCCAGCCTAAACCTTCCCTGACAGAGTCTAAGCTCATGCCCTCTTGTTCTGTTGCTGGTTGCCTGGGAGAAGAGACCGACCCCTACCTGACTACAACCTCTTTTCAGACAGTTGCAGAGAGTGATGAAGTCACCCCTGAGCCTCCTCTTCTCCAGGCTAAACAACCCCAGCTCCCTCGGCCTCTCTTCATAGGACTTGTGCTCAAGTTCCTTCACCAGTTTTGTTGCTCTTCTCTGGACCCGCTCCAGCACCTCAATATCTTTCTTGAACTGAGGGGCCCAGAACTGAACACAATACTCAAGGTGTGGTCTCACCAATGCCGAGTACAGGGGAAGGATCACTTCCCTTGTCCTGCTGGCCACACTATGCTTGATACAGGCCAGGATGCCATTGGCTTTCTTGGCCACCTGGACACACTGCTGGCTCATGTTTAACCTCCTTTCAATCAGCACCCCCAGGTCCCTTTCCACCTGACTGCTCTCCAGCCACTCTGTCCCCAGCCTGTAGCGCTGCATGGGGTTGTTGTGGCCAAAGTGCAGGACCCGGCACTTGGCCTTGTTGAACTTCATCCTGTTGGACTCAGCCCATCTCTCCAGCCTATCGAGGTCCCTCTGCAGAGCCCTCCTGCCTTCCAGCAGGTCAACACTCCCTCCCAACTAGGTGTCATCTGCAAATTTACTTATGATGGACTCAATCCCCTCATCTAAATCATTGATTCATTTAACTACCTCCCACCCAGAGTGGTCATGCTGTAGAGTACCCTGGGGCAGCTCTACCTTGCACCCAGCCAGTAAATAAGTAAGAAGCACAAGACACAACACAAAAATTCTTCCTTCCTGTCAATTTTCACATCTCAAATTACCGTTAAAGAGGCATTGGGGAGGTATCCCTAGAAGCTAAATATACCTGGAGCAGTCTCAAACTCAGTATCCTACAGCTACTGTCTTCCAACTTATCTACTGAGCAAAGCTCTATGGTAAGCTATTTTAAACCTGCCTGGTGGATTTCACTTGGCTGCCCTGGGGCACGACTTCACCAAACCCATTGGAATAACATCAAGCATAAAAGAAGAGGAGCAAATGTGCCACATCTCATAAACAGCTGTTCTTTCGAGGAAGATCAAGCAATTTGATACCAACTTTCACCCTTTTCAAGACACAGTCATGGCCATTGGACCACCATACCTCTTCACCTCAATTCCCAAAGATAAGATTGTGCTCAGGCAAAAAAAATGAGTGTCAGACACCTAAGCTCTCAATTCTCTGGCCCACTGAGGTTCCAGGCCACTAAGTAACACTTGAAAGACTCTTTGTGTTCCTCTGCCTTATGGTAGGAAACAACTTCATATTCACCCAGCACTGAGACTGGGGTTAAAAAAATTATTTAAAGCAATACTACCCAAAAACTCTGATTTTGTTGCAACTACTGCTAATCATTATCAAATCATCTATACAGCCATAGTTTAGGGCTATGGAGTTGTAGCTGCAAAATGGCACCACTGCTAGTAAAAGAACATGCAAGATGAGCAGTCATAAATTCAGCTTTCTGCCTGGCCATGTGGTCTTTCATCCACTTCTTCAGTGCTGAGGTCTGGCGGGTAGGCTGGAGGGCATTCACAACATCAAGGTAATACCCTCCTTCTGCTGATTGTTCCTTCCTGGGCTCTGCCAGCATCCAACTCATGTGATTCATTAAGGGAAAGCAAGACACAACGTGAATTAATATGGGCACCCCACGTGCTTTCACAACATCAAAAAGTGAGCTATACGGCTGGCTGTAGGGGCAGGAAATTGTTTCAGGGGATTTTTGCTGAATTCTCTCAAATGTTCATATCTGGCTGTGTAACCTACAGTTATATGAAGGCATCTTGCTGCCCTATGGAGAGAACTCTTCCAGCAGGAAGACGAAAGCATCTTTCAGCACAATGTAAGGATCCAGTCTGCTGGGGTTGCACAACAGCGTATTAATGGCCTGCCAAGTGAAGGTGAGAACATCATCAGAGACAAGTGAGGAACAGCACAGGGACAGAAACACATGAATGGGGAAAAAAATTGCTTTGATATTGAAAGAAATGGAGGAAACAATAAAGTGAGGAGAGGAAAAAAAGAAAATAAATGAGAAATAGATGATTGAAATATACACTAACGGCACTGAAGTGTCCCATCCCTCATCTATAGTCATTTTATTCCAGTATTTCCTCCAATTTTTCACAAAGGTTTGTCAGTTTTTCACTCAGCTGGTAGAAACCACATAGAAGGTATTTCCTCCCCAGCGAAGGGAGTGTTTTAAACTCTTATGGACTTGGATTCTTATTTTTCATTATAATTCTTCCTTTTGGGCTCAAAGGCATGATGTTTATCTCATCCATGCATGGGAAGACGGGGAGGAATGGATAGGCTTGACTTGTGCTAACTGTTGGCAACAGTTGTTTAATTTTTTGCACCATGCACCCAAGTATCATGAGACTGAGTAAAATATAAATAAATATGCTCTTTAGAAACCCCATATATCTTTATGGCCTACAATACCTTCAAATCATGGAGAACACATATTTGTTTGTTTGTTTGTTTGTTTAAAAAAGAATTTTGTGGCAGTGTTACCTCCCGTTGCTGTAAACAAGGTCAGGAGGCCAAAATTAGTCTGTCCTATTTTACACAAAATAGTCAACAACTTAAGATGTTTTTGCAATAATCAGAAAATTATTGACCAGTGTCAACACCCCCTTTCTGATAAACTGTTGAAATGTTAATATTCTTGGCAAAATTGTTTTTGCTCTAATTACTATATCCATCTGCTCTATAAGATTGATTATACTGTGAGAATGTTTATTCTCTTGTCTCCTGCAATGATGGGCCTCTCCTTGGCTCGAAAATAGTCCTGCCTCATCTTTACACAGAGACGAATGTGCAGCAGAAATCAAACCAACACTCAGCCCCAATAAAGCCAAATAAAAATTCCCTGAAGGAGTTAATAGAATAGGTATTAACTAGATCTTGGATGGATCATCCCTTGGAAAACTGTTGCCCTGGCTCAGATGAAAATAGTTGGCCTTCATCCAGCACTGGACACCGGTGGCCATTAAGTCCACCAAACCCCTGGAAGCCCACAAATACTGGCACATCAGCAGTGTTACTGATTCAGCAGATGAAAAGTTTGGGTAGTTGGTGGTGCCAGGCCCTCTCTGCACCAGCTCCTTGCAAATGAACAGCTGACTTATTCGAGGAGTGAAGCATCTCCTCTCCTACCTTCCACAAGCACCTGCAAAGGCTAATGTTACCTGGATTGGACTGGTTATTTTTTGAGCCAACATATAATATACATGCTATCTGTGGCATGTGCAAAAGGCCTTTGTATAAAGTGATATCTGGTATTAATCGTTATTAAAGGTGATTAAAAGCAAACAAAACATAACACAACAAAATCTTCAATCGTTTTCTCATACCAAAAACAGAAAAAAAGTGGAAAAATTATTGTTTTATTAGAAAAATGTGGGGTTTTTCCATGGCAAATTTGGAAAAAATTTCACTTTTGAACTGGTATTTCAAAATACATGCACAAAAAAGTCATGCAAACTAAAAAATTTTTTTTTCTTCAAGCATTCTTGCACAGCAACTGAATTTTTTTCACTGAAAAAATGATGCTTTTTCTCACACAAACAAAATTAAATTCAGCAAAAGCATTTCTTTCAGAAATACAATATTCAGTTAAAAAAACCAAAAAGCAGCTATCCTTTTCCAGATACTGAACTGTGTAGACATGTCTAAAGCACTCAGAAGCCATTGAGACTCAGGCTGAGATTGCTTTCAGGTTTTTCATTTTAAAAAAAGATATAAGGTGTTCGTAAAAGCCTCCCAAGTTCTTGACTCTATAGGGTGCGCTCAGTGCATATGCTTGCTCTTGCAGAAAGAATCTTAAAGGCTAGAGACTTCCAAAAAGGAAGAAGGACTTTCTAGATCTTGAAGCGATGGCTTTTTCACAGATTTAAACTTGTAAGCACATACAACTTTTCCTGAACTGTAATGTGACCTAAAGAGCTTCTGACAGCTATTTGTTCCCACCTTCATGTAAATCCTTTATTTGTGCCAGCAAGGAGTATTAAGTTGTACTTAGGTAACACAGGTAGTTTCCAGTGTCTCAGCTAAAGTACCATGCAGGAACACTTTCAGAAGAGTTAAAGAAAGAAGGAGGAGAAGACTAACAAAAATATTGTTACTAGATTTATAGGAGGTAGTGTGGGAGAATGACTTTTTAAGAGAAATTCATCATCAGAAAAAGATTTTGTATGTCCTCTTGCTTAATGTGCCATTATACAGTTTGGCAATTTATGTTTTTTTAATCCTGAGAAAAGTTTCAGTGGTAAGAGGGCGACTGGCATTGACATAATATCTCTCTCCTGTCTTCTGGGTTTACCTTCTCCTCCCATTTCTCACAACAGTACCCAACCTTAAGAAGAGCCAGCACAACACTATCTCTGCTACCATTGCCCAGAACGGGAGACATGCAGGAGGACTTTCTATAGGAGAAATGTAATAGAAATTTCTTCAGACTTCTAGCTTCAAACAGAGTTTCTCAGGCCTGGGCATCAAACACACAAGACATCCATTCTGCCAGCACTCCCACAAAGCCCTTTGTGTCCTAGTGTCTGTTGACCACCATTCAAAGGACTTTCTACCTGGAAAAGACAGGTTTGGGATATTGCCAAAGCCAGAGAGAGATAAGATCACTTTCAAAATGAGCAAAGTTTTAGTTAGGTACCTGGGAGACATAAGCCTGGGGTAACTTCTGCTAAAATTAGTAGGGATTTTCAATTAGGTTTTGAGTAGACAACTATTTCTAAATTATATGAAAAATCTCTTTCAAGCTTTATTCATGACACAATTTTTAGCCATACCAACTCTAAAACCTTATAGAATTCTAGCAAGCATCAAGGGAAATTCATCAGAGAAAGAAAGTGTCAGCATCAAGATCTCTAAATCTCAGAAAGGAGAAGGACTGAAAGTTACGATCTTTTCCTGGGACAAATACAAATACCTCAGAAAAGGACAGTGACAATGGGGAAGTTCCTACACTCCACACAGATCCACTGGGAAATCCAGAAGTCAGAATAGGCTTCCTCTAAACATTCATCTGCTATAGTTACTCTTTCTGCAGGAATTTAAAACTTTCTCATTGTCCACTGAACAAAATACCTGGAGGATTACAGCGACTGAATTAGGCTTGAAAATTTTCTGTCTGTCTGCAGACTCAGACTGACGTCCTGACGTTGTCCTACACTGGTGGGCTGTTCTAAAAGCTGCCTTTATAGGCACACTGCCTGTAATGCAGTTTTATTTTTAAATGAAATCTTTGATTATGGGAATGATCCCATGGCTAGGGATGCATGCTACAGAACCACTGAGACCATGGGGGACCATGCTTACCACAGCAAAATCACCTTCTCAACTGTTCAGCATTGCTGCCATATCATGTTACAGTAATAACAGCAGATGAAGAGCTTTTAATTCATTGATAAAGCAGAAGGCTGGAGTAGCTGGCTAGCTGTAATGAAGTTTATTATTCTGCAGCTAATTTGCCGATTACATAAGAATTTTATTTCTGAGCGCTTGTACCAGAAGACAGCATTATGAACACAACCTCTAAACACAGAAGGTCCTGGGAAGAATGTTAATGAGCTATCACCTACCTCTGCAAAGGTCCCTGTTATTAATAGTGAGTGTCCTAAGTATAGATCAAAAACTCTCCCTGAAGAGTGTGCAACCTGTGTAAAATATGATTAGTCATTTGGAACATAACCAGAAAGTAATGACTAACTCATGTCTCATTTAAAAGGTTGTGATTTCTTTAATGATGGTAAGTAGACGAGGGTTCAGATGAAGCACCCTGATTCAGCAGCGGGATTCCCACACAACCCCCAGCAGCCTCAGCCTCAGGTTGAAGCCTGATCCTGGGAGAACAGCTGCACATTAAGGGGCACTCTGATACCTCCAGTCCTCTGCCTTCTTTAACTCTCCTGCTACCTTATTTCACTGTCTGGAGGCCTGAAGACTGCTAAAACGTGGCATCTGCTCCTTCCTCCTACTTCTACCACTGTGAACCGGTAAAAGCCTGAAACAGGATACTGGCACATCTTCTGTGCCAGGGAATAAAAGCCATGTCATGGTAGATGCACTGATAAAGAGGAATCAAAGATACGACATCTGGGTACTCACCAGTCACTAAAATCCAAGCAGACTTTCAGTCACTCACACACCCTAAATCTTCCCAGAAAAAACTCACGTGATTTTTGTTTTCCTAAAATTTCTTCAAAATTTCATTGTGAAGTGAGGAAATGAGGAAGAGCAAGTATGGCTTTAGCTGCCAGGAAATTACATAAATATGTCTACTTATTTATGGAAGGTTATGAGAAAGTCATGTATTGAGTTAGTCTTTGTCAGGTTCTAGCTAGACCAAAACACAGCAGAGATGGCTGTAGGATATACTTCGGTTTTGTATGTAGCAACACCGTAGTTCGGAGAGGTTATTTATCCTAATTCACAGAAGCCCATAATTGCTTTGCACACTCATTGCCTGTTTGAGGGAATTACAAGCCTGAGAGTTTCTCTACTGCATTGTGTCCAGCAAGAAAAATTGATTTTCTATTACTAAGAAAAAAAAAGAGATACTATTGCAATAAAATTCTTGTTTTCTTTAAAAATACAAAGTACCCAGCAGCAGGTGCAGCAGGTACAGTCTGTTTCTCTTTCCTATTCATTAAAATATTGCTGTAAAGAAACTTGTTTTCATTTCTGAGTAGCAGCATTCTCTGGTTGTTAAAATCAGTTTAAAATCTCAGTTCATGACTGATTTGTAAAAGCGCCAAGTGCTGGAGGTATTGATGTCAAACTGATATATCTGACATCAGAAAAATGCCCGCTATCCCCAGAGACAAAGCAGTGGCAGGCCAGGGAGTGAGCACGGTTACTGCTCAGACTTGCCAGCTCACCAGTTAGCCCAGAGGGATTGTGGACAGGGGTGGCATGGCCAGGGGGCTGGCTCCAGGGGGCTCCAAAGCCAATCTCTGGACAGTTTCCCAGCTGACCTTTGCCATTTTAGGGGCCACCTCAAGCCAGAAACAAGACTAAAGAGAGTTTCCATCCTAGACACTTCAGTCAGGTTTGCTTTAAACTGACCCTTGCTTTTTCCAAAAAGGGACATTTGGGGGTCAATTCCACTCTAAACCGTGCTGTCTGTGCTCCAGCACATGCTGATTAGCCATGAAACACTGGGCTGCCAAGCGCAGCAGGCACACTGCATGCCAAGCAGCTTTCCAAGGCAAAGGCTGAGCTGCATCAGCCCTGATCTCACATCAGGACGCAGAGTCCCCGCCTCGCAGGACAGGACAGTGCCCACATGTCTGCAGAGGGGAGAGGCTTACCTCTGTGGGAGGTGGGAGGCTAACACGTGAGATCCACAGTCTTTGCAGAAGGGACAGAAATGGCCTGTAAAACAGCTAAGGAGATGGACTCTGATGGCAAATGCCCTTCCCCTAGCAAAAGTCAATGCACCAGCACGACCTCCTCTGCATATAGGATATTTTCTCTATTAGTGACCAAGCCACGTAGCCACAGGCAATCTAGACTCCTTAGGGAAACAGAAGGTTGCCTACTTAGACTTATTAGGATGGTAAATGGCTGAGCAGCTGGATGAACAGGCAAAAATAAACTACCCAATATTCTTCCAAGTGGTATATAGAAACCATCCCCATTTCTCTTCAGACCTCTTAGCTTTCCAAGATCAAAGGGATTTAGATGTTTAACATTTAGGACTTAGAAATCCAAATCATTGAAATTTAAACAGGCAGCTTTGAAAATATGTGTCTTAGGAGTCACAGTCCCACTGATCTTTACATTAGATTTTCAAAACCGGAGGTGCTATGGTCTGGCAAGGTCAGGTGGAATGGCCAAGATGGTTTGAAGAAGGTCACGTTCACAGTGATCTGGCATGCAAATGGCAATAGAGAATACAAGATTCAGTCCCAAAACCTGGTAAGATCCAGGCAGACCACAAAACCCTTCTTAAAAAGATTGACTTTAGTAAGGTAAAAAACCTCCACTGTTCAAATCACGGAAAACTGGACAGGACAGGGCATTAGATATCAAACTACAGCTAACAGAAGCATCATCACTTTTTCATGTGCCATTCACCCAACTGTGACAAAATTTTAAGGACTGGACCAGTTCATTTTACTATGTAGCTGATTTTTCTGTGGCTTCTTTTTCACCTTTTTTGTCATCAAAACTATGTTTCAGCAAATCACTTTTTCTGATATTGATGGCTTTCTGTATAGCTCTTCTCCAGAGCAGTCACAAATGTTTTGGAATAGAGCATTATGTGTGAATAGTAGAAATAGTTTATTCTTGTTATTGTGCATTACCTTGAACTCAGGTCCCACAAATTCCTTCTGTGCTGTGGAATCAGTCACTATTGATTTCCTTTTCTATCATTTCAATGCTTCTTTTTTTCTTTTTCCTTGAAAGAAAGAAATTCTACCCAGCACTATACACTGTAGTTTACTGTGCATCGTAGTACTGGCAGAAGGCTCAGAAAGACCCTATTTGATTGTCAGCCCATGTGCAAAGTCTCTTGTTCTGTGGTCCTTGAGCATGGAAGTCAACATTTTCCAACAGGTTGGGTAATGTTAGACATTTGAATCCATATCTATACACGTAAATAAAGTTAGCCCTGCTTTTCGGAGGACTCTCAGATCCCATCAGTGGGAGTTTTTATGGACAGAAGACTGAATAAGCATTGCAGGATTTAATTAGTACTATTACCCAAAGGAGTGCTTTAAAGATGGCTATATTAGAGGACGCTGATACAATTCAGCAGATAACTGTTCTTTTTTCCTGTGTATAAGCTTACAGTGATGCTTAAGAGAGGAGAATATTCTTCCTTAAAAATTAAGTTCAGCTACGCACTACTTGAACGAGTATTTATTTGATTAACAAGTCATGCATTAAGGATATCAATATTCCAAAAAAAAGAAGCATGGGAAACTAGAGTCAGAGTAAGAAAACTGTCTCTTCAGAGCTATGCTTAACTGCTGACTTGTTAGAAGAACAATCAAGGACAGTTAAAAACACCTTTAGGAGTTACATGTAGCACAAACTCACATAATTTCTCAAAAGGAAAGGCACAATGCACTTGTCCATGGTCTACATAAGAGATCTCATCACAGATATCCTTGAATAAAGAGGAACTTTGAAGTCAAAAACCACCACAAAATTTACAACCGCCTTCAGCTGGTACTTTAGCTCTGCTTGTTTTGATGGAGCGACACTGATTTACACAGGCTGAACTGGACTGCTGTGCAAATGTGTTTCTTAAATACCTAAAGAAAAAAAGAAGGTGAAAAATAAGGAGGGGAATGGGTTTCTAGCTCTATAGCTGAAAATGAGTCAGGAATTCTGTATGAACACATAGGTATTTTACCACTTAACAGTCCCAAAATAAAAGACTTAAATTTCAATTTAGAAGTGCCCGAATGACATTTTAAAATATTTGTGCAGCAGAACTAAATTGCATGCATATATATTCCTGTAATGGTTCAAGATATCTGTCTTCATACAACTAATAAGTTCAGTTGGACATTATGAACTCTGCTTATACTCTTGATCTTGCTACGTTCTTTGTTTTTGCTGTATTATATATTTACTTGTAATGAGGCTATGAACCCTGATGCCTGAATGTCTGTCTGTGAATGGGTCAGGTATTACATTGCTCATAAACTGAATAAAATAATCTGAACAGATTAGCCGTAACAAATAGTAGGATGGCTCCAGTTCAGCGTCATGAAGAATAAGGTTTGGTGCAGTGGGTTTTCTTCTCTCAGAAAACAAGACAAAGACAAGAGATGCAGAATAGTCATTTTAAAAGAATTCATCTAATGATAAAAAAAAGCCAAAAAAGAACAGAATATGTGTCATTTCATGAGCTTATAAAGGTTAAAAAGAAGTTACAAAAATAATTTTTTAGGGTCCCAAAAGGACATGACTCAAAGTTCAGGGGAAGTGCAAGAAACAAAGAAAAAAAGCTGAATTAATTTTGCATTTAATTCAGTATTTCTTGTCCTGATTATGGTAAAGAGAATGGTACTTGGAAAACATTCTGCAAAGTCTACAGCTTATTTATTTAGGTGAGTGGTTCTCCATGAAAGGTTACACCAGAAAAAACAGCAGATAAGTTTTTGGAGGAGGCACTTGGTTTTCATGGTGAGCCCATGGGAGGATACCAAGGACCCAGAGTCAGGGCAGCAAGCGTTCCCATTAGGATGAGGCAGGGACAGAGGATTTTGAATGTAGGGGACTGTTCACTACAGGAGGTGCTTGCCCTGTGGTGTGGTGCACGTGACCGGGACCAAAATCTGTACAGCGACCTGCAAAGACCAGGTACAGTCTGGGATCCCCCAAAGCTGCTTCCCTCTTTGACCTCTGGCCACATTCAGAGAGGGCTTGATCTGGTTTAAAGGCAGCAACATTCTAATTATGCTGTGTCTCACACCTTGCCAATAGCTCAGCCAGTGGGATCATTTCTCAGTTCCTACAGATTTAGCCATTTACTCATACTCACTCCACTCACGTCTCACATTACAGCCCTGCTTGTTCATCAGGTCTGGATTTGTCTGGATGTAGAAGGCAATTTCCACACACTGAGTTCATAATAGAAAAATACAGTGAGTAAAATAGCCAGCAGAAGGATACACAGAGGTTTATGCTGAAAATTGTTACATTTTCAACTTTTTCTAAGTTTTTGAGAGTTGGACTAGATTGAAGTCCCTTATACACAATAAAACGCGGACAGTAGTGAGAGTCTGATTAAGAATAGGGTAATCAATTTGAGTAGAAGGTGATAGACCAGGGATGAATTTGAAAAAGATCTCCCTGACTCTGGCACAAACTCAGCGTTCAGGAAAATTCCTGTAGAAGTGAAGCCAGTAAGTATCCCAGCCATAACTAGTGACTGCAGCATGTGTGCATGTGTGCAAGAGACAGATGAAAGATTTAGTAGATAGATGGCAAAACAGGTGACACGACTTCTGATTCTGACTTATGGAAATTGATACCTCTGCTGAAGTACAACCTGTTCTCCAAATCCTGACATTAAGATGAATAGCAGCCAAACGGCAACGTCTAGGATTTTGTATTTGCGAGATCTCAAATATTGATTGCACTACTTATTAATGAGTTTCATTCATAATAAATACATGGTATGTTTGCACAGAGGAGGTGCTTTCTAGAGGAGGCATTACATGCTGTATTAAACAATGAATAATTTCTTAATCTTAAATGTGGATAAACAGCAGGATAGTAAGTGTCATGGTTATAGGCAATTTCAGGAAGGTTCAAGTGTAGCAAATGCTCCAGCACACCTGATGAGGGATCTCTTATGCTAGATGAAGATTTTCCTCATAGCAATAGCTATGTGAGGTGTTACAAGCTAGAAATTATTGACATAATTTACAACAGGAGAAGGGTTTGCCTTTAAAGTACTAAATTCCATATTGCTTCATTCATATTTCGTTACCTTATGTATTAAGATAACTTTCTGTGTTATCCTTTTAGAGTTCCTCCTACTTGAAGTATAGTTACTTCTACAGTGCCTGGTCTTGGCTCAAGCACAGATTTTTTTTTTTATTCTCCGTTAAATCTGTTTCAAAGAAAGTGTTTCCTTCGTAAGACAGCTGACACATTTGAAAATCAGAGAAAATAACGTCTTGTAAATACTGCACAGAATGGACTTTTTAAAAATGGATGTTTAACATTGCATTTCATAAGGACTGTATTCCCTAAATTGCTAGTCAAGCTGCCATTTACTGTAATGAAACAGAAGATGAGGTCTTGTGTTTACGAAATGAAACTTCAGAACCCTCAGCACTCCCTCTTTTTTTCTCTATGTTTTTTCACCACAGTTGCTAGAAATTAGTTTCTATGATCAGCTTTTGATATACAGGAAAAAACAGTTACAGTGAATAAGCAGAACAATCAAACAATAAAAATAGTCACTATTTTATATTGAATATGCAACTTTTATTCCACAAGTACTCTTTCAGAATACAGATCATTGTATCTGGGCTACTTGAAAAATATAGTGTAAAACTACTGTGGAATATTTTCCTTCCTTCACAGTCAATACCCACAGGCCTCTATGTAGGTCTCCAGGGGTCCGTTCCAAGATTCACTGAAAGAAAAAGGAATTTAGCCAAAAGGGGCATACTTACACTGCCCTGCCAACTTGATGCTCCAAGCTCAGACTCTCCACCTGCCCAGCCTGCCTGACTCCTTGACAAGCCAACCTTGTGCCTGGGGAAACCTCACCCCCAGAGAGGGCAGAAAATTGGGTTGAGCTGAAACATCAGCCATGACCATGCAAGTGGGACAGGTACAAGTGTTTCAGACCACACAGAGGAGCAAATCCTGCCAGCAGTCAGGCACAACTAAGAGTACAAAGCTCAACAGAGCTGATCCACTCCTTGCTGCTGCAGAGAGAAGACTTATAACCCAAATATTCATGCATAGTGGAATAAAGAGGTAAAACTCTTTCAAGGTTTGATTGGTGATATAATCCACAGAACAAACAGTGGACTGTTAAAATATTTGTAGAATACCTGTAATGAAGTTGTAACTTTTTACTGTTACTCAAGCCACCCTATTCCCTACCAAATTTCCCATCAAATGCTAGCTAGAAAGACTGTCCTCCAGAGGAAAAGACAGCAACTTTCACACTTGTGACTAGAGTACTACTGTCTAGGTCTTGAGCACAAAAACATTAGGCTGTATCTGTGAAGTGGCAGCTTCAAAGTTACATTGTTGGCTCCAGAGCAGATCCACTGAGACTCCAAACTCTTTTATTAGATTCTTGACAGTGGTGGCAGCCTCTTGGATAGGAGCAGCATCACTTATTTTTGAGAAACAACATATGGTACTTAGAATCCAGTGGTTGCCAGATTTTGATGTAATTAGCCACGATCCCTGAACATCTGCACTCATCATCCAGCCTTAAAATTGGTGATCTATTGTTCTACATCAGAACTGAGATTATTCTTTCTTTGGGCATGCTTTCTTCAAGAATGCTTAATTTCTTCAGTTAAAGTTATTAGCTTCAAAACCCTGTGAGTAGTCTGTAGGCAGAAATCCTATTATAGATTATCACTTCGTCACACTTAAAAAGTTCTCCTGAGACTGTAAAAAGGCGACTGCTTAAAAGGCACTGTAGGACAGTGAAGGTCCACAGCACATGATGGTACTGTCAAGACAGAACTATCCTCAGAATAACCATGTTTACTAAATCACGTTTGTAGCCTGATGTTGTTAGACTTACTATCATGCATGTACATTAGGTAAGTCCAGTATACTTATATCAGGGAAAATGGAGTTTAAAAATACTAGTCAGAATAGCCAAGAAAATGAAAATATTTCAAAATTTTTCTAGAGGTTTTCATTAGAATTTTGAAGTGTCAAAAACCTTGCAAGGTGAGCAAAGAAAAATCATCTATTCAGTGATTTTTTTTTTTATTTTTGAATTGCAAAAACAAATTAACACAGTATTTGTGACCAATTATAACCTTGGATTACCAGATGGATTGAAAGAGACAGTAAGACAAGAGAGAGAAACCATTAGTCGAACAAGTAATCTCATGGAAGCCATATGGGCTGTTTGGGCAATTAGGATTATTCATAGAAGATGGGACTTAAAGAGTCTTTCAGAAAGTCTATTATCTTTGATAGCAAGGTTACACTGGGCAATGTGAAGTATCTAGAAGAGAAATTATGCTGGAAGAAAAATTGAAAAGGAAAAAAAACAGGAATAACTGTTACATCTAGAATAGCAAAATCAAACAATAAATGAGATGATAGTTTCCCTGGACATAGAGGTCTAGAAAATAGTATTAATTAATCCTGGGGCAGTAGAAAGAGAAAAGAAAAAGTTAGTGTAATGAATATTTAGTATTCAGCAAGAAATCACTCATTTTTGCTGGCTCTATATTTCTAGCACTCATGCACAAAACTATAGGAAGTCTAAAGTTGGGTCAAGGAGACTGTTAATACCTGAGATTGTCAAGCTTAGTAGAAATAATAGTCCAGCTCCTCACTAAATAAAAGAAGGCTACTACATAATCTATATCATATTTTCTTAATACAAGTTGAAGGCTTCCAGCTGCACCACACTCCCTGGCAGAGTTTCTCAGCAGCTCCTGCTAGGTAACAACCATACATTGAATTTTGTGATGAAGCTTTATTCTCAGGCTAAACACAAGCACAGTTTCACCTGGAAGTTGCACACTGGATAGTGTAACTGGAAGATAAAAACTCATACAGACTGATCACGCTGAACTGTCAACATAGGCAGCCCGACTGGTTTGCCCAACAATCATTAGGCCTTTTTAGGTGACCCCAAGCAGGATTATCTTTTATTGACACATTACACCAAGCCTAACGGGTTTAAAGTCACATCCTGATTCACAGTGGAAGTTCATTATGAAGAATCAATCCTGCACACTGTCTAGTACTAAGATTAAAACAGAAGGGTTGAAAATTTCTTCACCTCTGAGAAGTTTTTCAAGAGGAGGCAAGTTTCTTCAGGTGAAGAAATAGTTGGGCTGTGTAATGAGGACCTGCAAAGCAGCATTCAGCTGTAATCAGGTTAAGATAACCTCAAATGGCAAGCAAGGAGAGAATGTTTATTTTCCCTAATTTGCAGTGGCTTTGCTATACTTGGCAGCAACACAGAGAAATGAGCTCTGATGAGCACTGCACGAAGAGAAGACGATTGTTTTACCAGCTTGAAAGAGACGGGAATCTGGGGAATTCATTCTTATTTATATTATTATGAAGATCTTTTGGTTTCAGCCTGAGAGTAAAAAGACCAAAGGACATTTAAAGCCTGCACTTTTTCCTGCAGCATTTTCATCAGCTGATGCAAAGCTGGCCAATTTATTGCTCTGACTGACAGCAGCTGATCAAGTGTTCCCACAGCCACTATCACAGTGTGAAACATTGGGTTCAAAATGGTGATGGGTTCATTTGCTGTAATTCTAAATGGGACAGAGCCCAAAACCAGGATCCCAGCTCTCTTGAACTCGAGGTGTTCAAAATTCAGATCTGCATTAAAATCTTGCTGCTCAGGCTCATCACTACTTAATTTACCAAGGCTGTTACTGGCAGCGCATTTCATTCTGGCTGTCTTCACTAGCCCTCACATGGCAGCCACAATAAATTATGCAGCTGGGAATGCAATAGCATCTGAAGCGATTGACCCATGCAAGGATAGTGCTGTTGCTCATATCACTGTGATGCAGTGCCATGCTGGACAAAGCAGCCCTGCTCTCCACCAGCGGGACCGGAATTGGTCCCCTACTGTCCTGCATGTGAGTAAATCCAGCTTGTTCAGCAAATGATGCCTTTCTCCTGTTATATAGTAATAGCACCGGATACCATTGACTACATCCCAATAAGATTTCCTGTAAGCAGGCCTGCTTCCACCTTTCTTAAGAAACTTAACAGTTTCTCAAGTGAGTAGTGCTACAGCCCACAGGAGGACCTTTCACATAGGACCTAAGTATGTTTAGTGAAGCTTTTATTTTAGCCTGTTTGTGTACTTGCTGGAGAACTGGATGCAGATTCAATAGCTAATGTCATCATCAGTATTTCTATTTCTACAGTAAGCAGTGTAGTGAAATGTGACTGTGACTACCCGAACATAAACCTCAGAGAGTGGCTGGTTTGGCTGAGACTCAGGAGATCCATGACAAACGTGGCAAAAGTGGGATAGAAATGGAAGCCAAACGAGTCAGCAGTGTGCATCATGGCTGTTAGACATGCAGCAGTAAAGGTATGTCCCTAAGCAGTGAGCAGACCCTGAACTGTTTCTTTATCTTGGCTTTTATTAGTGAGGACCCAACTGCAATGGTCCAGATGTCATTCTGGGATGCCTGTTCTGCAGCCTAAGCTCCTCAGGAGCTGATGCCAGCACGGAATCTCCTTGCCCTAGGACTAACCTGAGCTTCCTTCCATGCAGGCACTGCACAGCTTCAGCAACTGAAATCACACAGTTACCAGTGGTGTTGCCAGCCAACGAAGCCCTCTGCAGCTGATGACTCCTCTGCCTTCCTCATCATGGCCCTCAAGCTGCTGTTCCTACTTCCTCAAGCATAAAAACTTTTCAAAGTAGCAGAGAGAGACAAACTATGAGTTCCTGGCTTAGCTCCAGACCCCCCACAGAGCTGCTGTCTTACAGATAGGAATATTACCTTCTCCCTTTAAAGGGAGTATTGGAGCAACTGTGTTACCTGTGAGATTGGGAGATTTACCTCCCTTCTCTAGACAGAAGTGCTTCACACCCTGCCCTCAAGGCAGGTTACCTCCAGGCAGAGCTTCCCAAGGGACTGACTCTGAACAGCATGGCCTTATGCTAATGCTCATAACTAGCTTGCTACTCGCTTTCTGTCTGAAACATCAAGTATTCACCATGAGTGCTGAGTTACATATGGTGCAAGGTATACATTATTCCACCGGCAGCCGTTATATGACACTGTAAGTAAAATAAAGTAACAGGTAGATATATTTTTCTTGTTAATCACAAACCTAATTTTCTATTAAAATGTATGAGATGACAAAATCTCAACAAACTCTTTAAAGCTATTACTAGAGGATAAAGTATTCCACCAAAGTATTAATATTAACATCATTAAAAGAGTTTTATCAAGTGTGCCTTTATCTCCAGATTGCAAACAATAGCAGCCTGAAGGAGAGATATGCCCTTGAGTATTGTGGTATGAAAACCAACAGCAGTTTTAGAGCCACATAAAGTCTTCTTGTGGCTTCAAAATTAGGGAAAAAAATTCTTGAGGCCACAATTATAAGAAGTAATAGAGTAAATGAATCTATTTTTCATCACCTTGGGCTCTGAAAAGAAAACATTTGAGAATTATATTGATAAGAGAAAGAGCTGAGATATTCAAATGCATTTAATGTTGTTTTAATTGATTAAACTAGATCAGGAGCATTTGAAAATGCATAAAGGAGCTGTTTCTGCATAAATATTCAAAATATGTCTGGTTCAGAAGATAGGTGCTGCTTTATACACATACGTGATACAAGATACCTTATCTTCCATAAAGCCAATAAAGACTTAGAATCCCAAAGATTAAGACTCTTAAGTTTTTAGGGTGCATTTTTAAACCAGTCATTTGTTAATGTCACAGAACTGTCCCTCCTTTTGAAAGAGAGTGCTTTTAGCAGTGCAGTGCTTTACAAAAGGGATCTGAGAGAAGGCAAGATGAGGAAAGATTTAGGTTCTACTGTGACAGTCCATGACAGGTTTGCCCAAAAGTCTGTTAATGTCAGTGAGTTACAGATCAAAGCATGTGAAAGACTGGACAAATTCCACAGCCTCTATTTGGGAAAAATACATCTCCTTCCTAGTATCTGATTTTCAAGAGAAATCAACGCCATTTCACCTCTGAGGATAAGGGCTCAGTTTTTGGAAACACTAAGTCATTGACTCACTGATGTCAAGAGGCACCACTTGGTGTCCATAGCCCTCATGTCCCACAACATGTCTGTAGAATAGCCCGCAATTCCCAGTGCTGCTTCCCAAGCCTTGGTGGTCCTGTACTAACTGCCCAGGAGTAATTCCTCTCCCTTATTTTTTTTTACAAATCCCAACAATGAGTTATTTCAAAAGATTTACAGAAGGGGTCTTTTGGGGAGGAGGGGTAGTCTGGGAGAGAGGACAAAAGTAACCAAAAGCCTGTCCATTGGAGGGACTGTACTGATATCAAAATTCCCAATCTTGACAAGGTCCCTTTAAAATGTTTCTTTGTTTCATGATCATTAACTCAAAATAGTCCCCTTAGCCACATCACTATAACACTGCTCTGAGATGAGGAAAATACAAGAATATTGTACTGTAGATGTCTGTCTCCCAGCTGCATTGAGTGATGAGGCGCTCTCTTCCCTGTATGTTCATAAGAGGTAATTTCTTCTAGAGTCTCTCCATAAAAAACTCCTTACAGGGAGCCCACCATTAATCTTGAGCACAGTAAGTATTAGCCTACATGGTAAAAAGAACATTAAAAAAAATCTTGTCCCTAAGCTGCAGAAGCCTAAATAATGACAGTAATAGCATAATCTCACTCTCACACACAAAGTTGTTAACTGACAAAAATAGAGTTCATGCAAAGCAGAGTATACAATCAGAGCAGAAAAGCACAACTTTCTTCACTAATTCCCAAATAAATAACACCAAATATATTGCTTTTAAGGACTTCATTTATTTTAAAGAAATACTTCTAAAAGAAGTGTCCCAGTGACAGACCATGAGGAGCATTTTGTAAAAGGAGATTAATTATATTCTGAAAGTTACAAGTGTCATTGAGTAAGAGGACTGCTGTATAAAATACCAATATACCACCCTACTCAGCCACCCATTTCGGGCAAGGCCTGATCCTGAATTTCCAGCTGAGAGCTGGAATTATTTAGCAATTATTTAGCTGAGAATAAATATTTAGAGACAGTTTCTGCTAACAAATCTTGCTTCCAGGAGCCAGGCCCATAACAATATTCTTGGCACTACTCTTCCACATATAAATCAACACCCTAACTTCACACCTTCCTTATTTCATTTTTACAATTCTGTAGAATACCCAGTCTGATTTATTTATGTGGTGCTGCATCTAGGATTCTCTATATGATGGCTGTTATTAGATCTAATTCTGGCTACATTGCCACCATTAAAAGCAGCCCTACAGTATTAAAACAAGAGGCAGGGGAAATAGGAATCCTACTAGCAGTGGTAAAAAAGTAATGTTTTTCGAGGTGAAGAAAGCACAAAAAAAATACCCGCCTTGCCCCTAAGTTCTGCCACAAATCTCTGCATCACTTCCCTCTATTGCATATATAGATAGAAACAAGTCAGCCAAGTGATTCCCTCAGGGGACCAGCAAAGTGTAGGGAGAACTGAATCTGGTAATTTAGGTGCTTAACAAGCATGAGGACAGGGAAGGTTTGACTCTGGCTGGAGCAAGCAGAAAGCAGCTGGGGCCCGGCGGCTACCCCTGCCCTCTGAGATTTGCCTTTTCAAAAAGAAAACCCAGTGAAAACAGCTCAACATTTGCAGCTCCAAATGAATCATGTTGTAAGAAAACCGTTAACCAAAGAAGTTTCTTAAACCAAGACAAAGATTTCCTGCCAGGGGGATCTGCTGGAGGTGAGGGTGGAGGGTCAGTGTTGTCTGTAATAGACCCACTATCAACCTGCCTCCCTGTCCCCCTCCCTCCACTGCTGAGATTGGTTTACTGGAGCAAAGGTAAAGCTATTCAGCTAAAATGGGACATGAAAATATTGCCCGCTACTTAAGCTCACTTTAACTGCATCATTGATGGAACAACTGGCTATTAAGCTGCATAGACCAAAAATTCAGGACATCTTGCAAGTTGTTCCTTGCATCTGCTGCAACCTGGACATTTTCTTCCTCTGTGGAAACACACCTTTCTTGATAGCGAGTCCACAGTGCTGCGGAGGAAATGGGATATTTTCCTTGCTTTATTTGTTTTGCACTTTTTAGACACAAATGGGGCACGTCACAAATTCACTCCTGCAGTTGTCTAGAGGGAGGTGTGAACCTACAACAAGAAATGACCTTTCAGCGTGACTGGTTTAACTAAAATTAGTGAACAGGCAGGGAAAACAGTGGTTGCAAGCAAGAGCCCCTGGATATAGGTGGTCTGCTTATTCCTGATATGGGAACAGGACTATCTTCCTTATCACAAAAGCAAGTCAGGTTTAAAAACTCTTCAGGTCTTCCCAAGGTTACATAGTACATCAGCGAGTGAAAATAGGCAAAAAAAGACCCCAAGACAGCCTCTTGTGCCTCTGCTTTGTTGAAATGACTACTTCACACTGCTACAGTTTGAACCTTGCAGTTCCAGCACACTTAATTTTGATGGAAATGTGTCCCAACAAAGAGCTTAGCAGTTTTCCACACTAAATGCAGAGAAAAAAGTAGCAATAGCAGCAGTACCACAGCTGAGTTCTCTATAGATGGTAAATAAATCATGGGAACAACAATCCTCAATTTCACATCAATTGTTTGGAAATCTCTACAACATCAAACATTTTACTAAAAATCTAGAAAAAAATCAGCTTGGCTCTTTTGTTGTTTTTGTTGTTGTTTTCCTTTAAAATGATTTGTTCTAAATACAGCTTAACATGCAGATGACTGGTTTGAGACTACTGTATTTCTTCGAGCTAGAAAAAACACATAGTAATGGTTTGTACGGGGATATCGGCAGAGAGGTTATTTAATAACAGAGGTAACAGGAAGAACACTCAGCACTTGCACATGGATAGGGAGAGTCCGGTCTTGGGGTAGTCCAACAAATTTGCCTCTATGGACTCATTTTGGGCAAAGGCATTTTTCAAATCAGAGTGGAATAAGGCCTTACTTATTGTAAGACACTGGAGGATAAAAGATAGAACAAATCTGAAGTTCCTCAAAAAAAACTCAAAGAGGTTAATGACTTGCTAAGATTTTTTTTTCTTTGCTATTGTGGCGTTCAGAAAGGAAGAGTAACCCTAAACACAGTTTCTTAAGAGCCACTGTCTCTGCTCATGTTACACTTTGACATATACAGTCTGATATTGCACTTGTCCTCCTTTTTTTTGTTTGGCTGATTTATTTGCAATTCAAACCCATATCTAATTACTGCCCAGTAACAACATTTCCTTTTTTTACAGAGCAATTGCTTTCCATATTTTTGCTTTCCATTGAATTTCAATGTTCTGGATCACTTGCCTCTATTGTTCTATCTAAGCTACTGTTTTTCCCCCACACTGAATCCCTTTATGCTGTTTTTGCCGATGCTTCTAGCATCTCTATAGCCTATTGTAATTTTTCTATCTTCACCCAGATTTGCAACTTCTTTTGCCTTTGTATCATCTGACCATGAATTACATTAGCATATTATTTCTTTCCTCTTCCAAATTTGATGCCTAACACCAACTCCTTTGTGCTGAAAACAAAGTAGTAGTTAAAATATAACTCATCAACATGTCGATAAAAGCTATCACAGGATTTCCCTAATTTATTCCTAGCTACTACCTGGCCCACATTAATAGGCTCACCTAAAAGGTAGGCTTTTATAGTCCAAAAAAAGAAAAACTCCAGTAAAATAAGTGAACAACAACAACAACAAACATTAATTTCTTTACAGTTCTGACTTTCGTCCTGACTCTTTCCATGTTCCTCATTTTAACCTTTCCAGCTGAATTCTTAATGGTAAAGTTAAAATTAAAAGAAAGAAAAGCACTATAGTTTGTAGTGCTGAGTCACTGCTCTCCTCCCACTCCTTTCAGCTGTGCCTGTTCCAGATAGATGCCTTCAAAGTCAGCCTCTGGGGGTTGGTAATTATGGGAGATGTGGCAGCAGGACTTGGGGACAGAGGTGGTAGTAAAGGCTTTTTTAGGGGTTGGAGGATGTTTTCTGTTGTTATTAAGGACTCTAAAATAAAATTAATATACCTTTCAAGTGAAGAATTCTGGTGAAATTTTCTTGCACTGTGTAACATTTTATGTATCTAGTAAGATGAGAAGGGATTGTGGGTTATTTAAATCCCAGAAAAAAAAATACTGAAGACAAAGTTACTACATCTGGGAAATATTTTTTTCAGAGAAACTGGACATAAAACAGATGATTTACTAGTGATCCTTAGCTTAAGTTGCTTTCAGTGTAAGCAGCCATATTGTATTAAGGGAGCTTTCGGTATGACTGTAAGATGTGAGTTTATAACTGTGCTGAAATTGAAGTGCATTTTAAATCTTCTTGAGATAGTATTAAAGATTCACTGATATCAGAATATCTACCACCTGGGCTATTCTCTAGTAGTTGAGAAATGGCTATTTCTTGGAGCCTCCAGGTCTATTTTAATCTGCCATTGGCCGTAACACCTGTTCCCCTGACCATTTTGTGGGCACTAATGTCCCTTCCTATTCTGATGTCACACAAGCAGAAATGAATGAAATTCAGACATCATGTTCTCCTGGAGGTTTAGCATGCTCCTCAAAGCTCCTTGCTCCTGCTCTTGAACCAGATCCTAAGGTTACTGCAGCCTACTCTGCAATATCAACACTTGCTTCAGAGCAGATTCCATAAGTAACAAGGTCTTTAGAAAAAATACCTCTAATTAATAAAATTTTTTCCTTCACTACCACTCTGCCTACAAACTAATTGGTGAGATGAGCCAACTGTGTCAGCTGCCTGTTGCATTCAATAACGAATGGCCCCAGTGTGGGCAGAGGACTGTAATTCACTTGTGGGACTCTGCTGATGTCAAACAGCACCCGAGCAGTTTATGAACAGCAGCAGAGCCTTGAGAGTGAATTACAGCCCTGCATCACTCCTAGGACATCTGTTGTTGTTCAATATAGCATATACTTTCTGTAAAATAAAAAAAAAAATAAACAACAGCACTAATTCTTTACCTAGGCTTAGTCTCCAAAAAATCTTCTCCTTTTTTGTCCTTTATTCAAAAACAAGTTGATCCACAAGAAACCTGAATTTTCTCATGGTATTTTCTTGCCAGAGTCACCATTACCATTTTAACCTTTTTATTCTGAGCAGTCTTTTCAAGATGACAGTAGTCTTGCAATACAGGTGAAAGGATGGTTTCTCCTTTGTGCTTCTGTATGCATAACCATTGATTCTACAAAGCCGATTTCGAATTAAATCAGTTTAAACCCATTGTTATTTGACAATTATCAGTTATGATCAGTTTTCTTGTATTTTACTTGAACATAAAAGCCCCTTGTGATATCATATTCTATTTCCATATTAGGTACAGTTGTACTGGGGCAAATCTGAAGTCATCTGGTGCATTTGGTTTCCTTGCCAATACAAGTGGTTCAAATCTTTGGAGTTATTCCATTTTTTTCAGAATTTGGCCTAGAGAGTCTAGATACAGCATGTGACATCAAAGACCCGTTTGTGAAAAACTTTGTTAAATGTTCTATTTATGAACATTTCTGGCCATGTGTCATGATTTCTGTAGGTTTCCCCCCTCCTCCTATTTTAGTACTAGGGACATTTGCCTGAAAACAGACTATTTGTTACTTAGCAAGTTCATTTGCTCCTGCTGCTTATTCCTCACTTGAAGTCACTCCTGTGATTGTGGCATCATAATTATTTGCTCTGGAGATGATTATGATGTCACAGAGGACTGTGTGTTATATGGCTGCAAGTGATGAATAAGCAGCAGGAGCAGATGATCTCTCAAGCAATAAAGACCACGTCTTTATGAAAATATCCCTGGAAACAGAAAGCCTGAACATCTATATTAAAGCAATGGAATAGTTTCTAGTATGTCAACACTTTCCCTAAAATAGCATTGTTCCTTGCATGGGGGGGGTGGGGGCTACACCTTTTTTATCAGCTATATGCATCACTTTAAAATTACTTTTGAAATATTTGGCCTTCACTTGTCCTTAACGAATTACAGAGAAAGTGAGCAATTTATATCTATCAATAAAGAGATGATGTATCATATATAAAATAGCACATTCACTTCTGATGATCATTGACCCTCTCTTCCACCTCTCAGTCATCACAGGAAAGAGTAAATTATGTATGCACTGATACACACCTAATTCCGACCACTACTCTGCTCCAGCAAGAAGGGCCTTTACCAAAGAGGTGTTCCGCAGGCCAGGGGAGACAGGATCCACACAAGTGTTGCTCTACGTCCACAGCAGAGGCTCCCTGCTTTCTTGCATAGAAAAGTATCTCTCTACCAGACTCTTCTTTCTGGTATCTCCTTTCTGGCACAGTGCCCTTATCTTCAGAGATCTTCTTGGGTCAGGTGTGGATCGAGGAAATAGTTCATCTTTCTCCTTTCCCTTTTGAACCTGTTCTCACCTCTACTTTCTTTCTAGCTGCCTACAATGAATAGGAGGTAAAACTCAGGAAGACTGAGTGCATATCACTTACCTAGCAATAACTTACACAAGACCAAAAAAAGACACATTTCTAAGGCAGCATGACACCTTGTTTTCTGTTCACTCGGTTTTGACCCACCTGCATGCTACACTTACCCTCTCTAATCCTCTAAAACCCATGGGTATAATTGCCAGATAAGACCTTATCTCCATCCCACCTCCACAGCATTTTAGTCTTTCCAAATGTCAAAAATAATGAATTAAACATTCCTAAAAGAGAAGGCTTTATTTTTTCCATACATTCAGTGTTGCTTTTTTTATCTGATTGGTTAATCTAACTTAATCTAGTAGAACAAAAAAATATCTGCTTGGCGCCACAAAATACAAGAGAATGCTTTTTCTACTCTAACTACAAAGCTTGCTGTTTAATTCTACAAATATTTGTGGGTTTGGCTAAGGTGAGCACTAATTTGTTATTTTAGCGAAAAGCTTCAAATAATTTAGAATGTGCTAAGAAAATATTCACTTCCTTTTTGCAAACAGTGACGTGCTAAAAGTTTAAGAGAAACTACCATGCTACTGAAATGACTTTGCAAGTGGATTCTTGCAAACAAAAAAAAAGCAAGCTAAATTTTCAGTGGTTATTTTCTGGAATGTCAAAAAATATGGCCTGTAAGAACCTGCCTTGTGGGCAAACATTCCCACTATGTCCCTAGTTATTTATTTTAATTAGCGTTTTGGGCTTTTTTAACCTCTATCAAGGGGTTTTGTTTCAGATGGCTTTGCCCTTCTAGTCCTCAAGAAGAGTCCGCTGCTGTGAAAAAGGTGGCGACTGAGGATATGCATAGACCTGTCTCCAGGCAAATGAGGACCCACTGAATTCAGGTAAATACCCCTGGCCCTTGAGGAGAGGAACTTCAATAAATCTCAGCTTCATCCTGATTACAGAGCATCCCATAAGTGATCATTTGCAGTAACACTTAGTGAGATCAATAGCTGTATGCAAGGAGAGTTTCTCTGGGAGCGTTCTCCTTGCTGGGCAAGGTGGGTCCAGCAGCATGGCTGCTGCTGGAGAGGAACGTGAGTGCAGGCAGGAGTAAGGGGCATGACATGCTGGGCAGGCATATCCTCCCACTCACTTGCATCAAGTCAGGGAGTTGCAACCCATCTGCCAGGATGCTTTCTGGCAGCCACAAGGAGCCTCTCAGCAGTTCCTCCTGAAATGTTTAAACCCTTGGCATAAACTCTAAACCCAGAAATCTAAGGAAGCTCATGGCTTGGTTGCACATGGGTCTGGCTTTTTCCCTCTTACACATAATGAGTTGAACACATGGAGTTAAACAGCAGAACATCTATTGCAAAAGAGTCGAACAAAAAATAGAAAGAAAATAAGAGCATATTAATCATCCACCATGGCTAACTACCAGCCTCCAGAGCATGCTGGCCATAATCCAAGCCTTCCTTCAGCAAGGATGAGTGACAGCATGGGTGACAAGTCACTGCTTTCTTCTTCTGGCCCACTGACCCTGATGGATGTGTAACATTTCCACAGCTATTGCAGCTCTGGGTGTCAGGCTTCACTGCCTCAGCCAAGAAACCACTGGTCATGATCCCATTGCTCATCCTCACTACGGTTGTTCACATTGCTTGCTACCTGTTTATCTCACCACAGGGTCCACCACACAGCTCCCTGGGAGCCCTGCGCTGCCAACAGGTTCTCCACCAGGCATTCTCCCTGGTGAACGCAATTCTCTACTGTTGCAACTCCCATGAACTCAGTTTCAGGGCTGCCTTCTCCTCCCTGCTCCTCAAGGCTGCACACATGCAGCATCAGGCTGTGGAGGCATCTCCTCTTGGAGATGCTGGAGGAGTGCCCAAGGTTTTTGCAGAGCCACTCCTACCTTTACTGTATTCTGAGCCTTAATAGAAATAACCTGCCTGGAGATTAAATCCATTGTCCTTTCCTTTTCAAGTCTCCAAGAAATGCTGAGAGACTGATCCCCACCCCTGGGACCTCAGGGCTTTTTCTGAAGCTCTTGGCCAGAAGCTACTGCTTTCCTGCAGGCCTTGTGCCCCACCTTTCCACAGTGGCTCTTTTGTCTGTTTGTTTACTTGCTTTTGCCAAAAGCAGATAAAATACAAATCAATTTATTTCTTGAGGGAAAGAAAAAAAGCTGAGATTATCTGAAACTGTCACAGCTCCAGTGCCACATTCTTCGTGGCCGGTGTCAGCCATGTTCAGAAGGAAACACGAGGTTAAGCCTTTAGCTGGCTGGGGAAAGCTGCTGAAAACACAAGCATGAAGGAGACTTTTCTAACATCTCTGCTTGGTGCTGAGGGGAAAAGGAAAAGCAGAGCCTGTGCATTGCTTTCTGAGCATACAACTGGCTTTCTGCTCAGCTCAGCAGAAGATTTTAAGTTAAGCAGTAGCTTGTTACCATATGGTTGAAACATATAAACTTCACTCAGCTAAAAAAGGACAGGGAGAGAAAGAGCTGGCAGATAAAGCAGAAAGAAAGCAGTTGAGAATGACAAACTTCCCCACAGGGTGACACAATCACAGGTCAAACTGTTCCAACCATTCAGACATCTCCTTGATTGATCCTGCTCAGCAAATGCCTATAAAATGGATTATCTGTCACCTAGAACTGAAAGAACAGGGCCATCAGTTTCACGTCTAGAGCCATAACCTTGCCTTTGCTCAGGTCCAGTCCATACCCTATGATGTGCCTTGTGACTTCCTGTATCCTACAAATGTGTGGGTGTGCCTGCAAACCCTTCAAAAGCATTACAAACCTGAGATCATAGCAGGGCATATTGCCACTCTACTTGCAGTAACCCATGCAGATGTCCAAATGACTTGGAAATCCATCTGCTCACTAACTATTATTCATTTCAGGTAATGGCATGATGTACACACTTAAATAAGTACCATCACTTCAAGAAAATGGTTGTTTCCTATTTTTTGTTGCACCAAGGAAAACAGAGAAAACAAGAAGAACACAGGTCTCATCAATCCTCACAACTGATATTTCACCTCCTGGAGGACATTGTAACTGCTGAGACTGCAGGAGTATTATCTTGCTTTCAGAGAGCTCTCTGATGAGGAATTCAGTAATGCAACTGTGGCACGGCATGAGGCACATGGTTGGGATGTAAAAAAAGTGAAAAATAGGGCCTGAAGAGCTAGAATGTCTGTGATGAAGCTCCTCCTTCAGAAAAATGGGGAAGTGTTAAAGCTCTGAATATCAATCAGCACTTCCCACAGGCAGTGGGATTCACTGGCAGAATCCGCCAGTGTCTCTGAGATACCAAATCCTTTCCTTAAATTAAAATTTGACCAACTGGAGGCAGAGCAAATTACTAAGGTAATCAAAAATGAGTGACATATTACTCTTTTAAAACAAATCTACAAAGTGAAATTCACTGTAGGATGCATGAAAACTCCATCAGTCTTGTGTTTTATGTAAATGAACCCCCCAAATGCTTGCAAATCAGAAAAAAATCATAAAAATGCACCAGAGTTCAAGTTTACAATTCATTAATGATAGTACGCAGTATAATAATAATACTGTAATAGTGATAAAAATAAACATCCATTGCTTTATTACAACTACAGATTGTCTCTGGTTGAAAGTCAATAAAAATGTACGTAAGAATTTGGAGAAAAAGCAGAAAGTAGTTTTTGCTGTAGCTGTTTACAAACACTACACTTGACCCTCTGAAGCAAATCCGTGGAGAGAGGGGACAAACAACATGAAAATCTCCAAATAATAAACAAAACATTTCTAAGACACGTTATAAATCTTCAGAGATCCAATTGTAAGGACATTCTCTCCTAGAAAGAGGACAGCAATTATAATAGCTTCCTGCAAAGAACAGGAGAAAAACAAAGATACTTTCCTGCAGTTCAAAATACTAGTTGTAATTTTCAGTCTTTCCTTTTCTCTGCCATGAAGAAGCTCAGATTAAGAAAGTGGCATACACTACCAGGTACCACCAGATGAAAAGGTACTCAAATAATCCCGTCTTGGTCAACAAGACTGGCACAGACCAAAGCCCCATAGTCATTAAGAGGACAGTTCAAATAATGTTTTTCCTGTGCTTCACCTAGATACCCTTGTTTACTCTCTGGGGCAGATCAGAGATTGCAAACTCTTGAACACCTTTAAGGGATGACTGTAGATTGTGTGGGAAGCCCTCAGAGATGATCAGAGACATCAGTGGATTGCAAAGTTTATAGGTGAGCTGGGCTCTGGAGTTGGTGTTCAGCAAAAGGAAGTATTGAAAAACTTACCCAAGGTACCATGGAATTGCTCTTTTAAGTCTTCCCTCCCTGTAGCTAATGTAGTTGGAAGAGTTTCTGCTTAAATCCATTCTGCTGGCTGAGCAAGATGACACATGGCATGCCAGAATACAACCTCTTTCACAACCAGATGAGTGGTGGCTTCATTCTGACTGGCCTTATTATGCTAGCAATAAGGGGACTCATTCCTTTCCTTGTGCTGTTTCTCCTCTCCAAGTTTTCTTAGCGTTTTCAGATAATCCCCAAGGTTGGAGTTAAGAGAGACTTGTTCCTGCATCCCGTCCATCTTCCTTGCACAGAAAGGTTGCTCTTTGTGATGTAGTTCCCAACAGATCTTCCATTTTCTCTAAACAACAAGTCAGACACTGTGTGGGGAAAAGAGCTGAATGATTGTCATTGAAAAAGTAACAATAGCAGAAAGGATGCATGGAAAAGCAAATGATTCAGGATTGTAAGCACATTAACAGCTCTTTAACTTCAGTCCCATGATCTGTTATTCCTGATATAAACAAGGGGCAAGTGAAAACCAAAGGACATCAACAGATGTGGATCGTCTGGAACTTAGAATGAGAAGCATGTTTTGAAAGCAAAGACATTTATAAGATGTATCCCAATTTATAGTCCATCACTTTTTTATATATGCAAAACAATGTATATTTCTCTATTCTAGAGCTCAGTACAGATAGAAAGAAATTTTTTCGAATATTCAGCCTCGGTCTTGCGTTTCCTATAATTATGCCAGGATTCTTAGCCATACCCTAATTATACCCTAGGTATTTAATTAATACCCTAGGTACTAGTCTAAAATAATCTTCTCCATCCTTGCTGTCTGCACCCATCTAATTCTCCCAGGAAGAAAAGATGTTGGTAAAATAGATGAATTGTTGTCATCTTTTTCCCAAAGCTTTAATAGAAAAGAGAGGACAACTGAAGGGCAAATAGAGAGTCTTACTAATTCTGCCATTTTTTTACACAACTCTTAGCTTTTTCTCCAGGCTTTAGTAAGTTGTAGATATTTTTCTCTCTGTTCTCATTGCCCTCAATGTGAGTGTTATTTAACTTACTTACTCCAGTGTTTATACCACAGCTTTTCAAAAATCATTGTGAAATATAAGCCTGTGGGCAATAGTCTTATGGACATGCTGCTCAGCAGCTAGAGAGACATCATATGAACCATACATTCCTTCCCTCTAGATGTTAAGGAAGTATGACTGGATAATGTTCTTTTTCATCCTGAATGTGCTACAGTCCAATATGTGGAGTACCTTTTCTTCAGCAGAAAAACTTTTTGACCCTTTCTTGCCAGACAGGATTTATCTGCAGCTCTAAATAGGGAGGAGTTTGGGGTACAGGCTGAAATGGTGATCCGTGAAAGCAGATAGATAAAAACCTCTGTTGTCCTTTCTTTTCACTTGATCAATCAGCTCTGTAAGTTATGACATTAACACATCGATTGGTTCCCAGAACAGCTTGTGAAAAAACCGTTTACTTTTGACCAGTCTCAATTAGATCTTATCTACACTGGATCACGTAGTCTACCAAACACATAGCTTAAAATAATAGTAATCATAATTTGAAACTAGTAAATGCAATCTTGAAAAAGGTTAGATTTAAATTTCCCTGGGGTCAAAGGATAATCTAGGTACTGGCTTGAAATACAGCATAGTTAGCTACCAGGTGAAAATGATTTTTCTTGCATCAATTACCATGGTAGTCCCAGAAGGGGTTTGTTATGTTAAAACAGCACTGAGACTCCAGAGCTGTTCATAGGCAGGTTTGTTAGGCTGCTTTGGAGGTCTTGCTGTTTGCTTTTGTTGGCAAGCATGACCTGTATGTTTATTTTATTCCTTCCTTACTTCACATGGTGAATTTTGTTCTCTGCATGTACGAGAGGATTACAAGCAAGAGATGTTAAAGTTTCTGTTTACCTACAAGGCATGTACAAACAGAGGGTCTGATCCAAACCCTTTTATTATCAGTGGAAACTTGAGTCATCAAGTCCAAAAATCTAGCCACATTGTTCAAGGTGTTCTTCAAGTACCATAATTGAAAATTTGAAAAATATTCTTTACGTGAAAAAAAAGAACAAATAGTGTGTCTTTTTTTTTCATTTCCTTCTAGATGGTGAGTGCAATTTTTAAGGTCAACTTTCTATTTGAATGAACTTGATTTTTAAAGTTGTATGCCACCAAACCTTATGCCACAGCTCTGGTTGGAGACCAGTTTTCACTGGAAGGATTTATGAAGCTGTTCTTTCAATAATTCCTGACAGTGTGTAAGACAATTCTTTGACCCACTCACCCTGCTGTGGTGCACTGCTCATGATTTGTTTACTTTGGTGAACATAAAAAATGCAAAACAATGTCAATATCTATTCACCAAGAAAAGAAGAGAGAGAAGACCATAGAACAAATAAGTCCGCAGCAAGGGTGGATAAAGAAGCACATTATATCGTACATACTGTACAGCATGAAAATAAGTCTTCACTTGCTGCACAGGAGACCTCATCACAATCCTCTCCAGAGAGTCAGCAGGAGGTAAACAGCAAAACAGCCTTTGTGTAACACATGAGCGTATCCTGTAAAGAGCATATATAGATGGTGAATCTCTCTAAAAACTGATACTTAGCATGCTAAGCAAACAAACAAGCAGCTGAATGCATGTAAATTAGATGAATGACTTGGGTATAGGAGACGGGAACCTTATAAATCAAATGACTCCCAGCTTCCGGAAGGATTTACATATAGTGTAAGGGGGGACCTTCTGCAGATGCAGGATTGCTAGCAGGGTGTGTGCTTTGTGGGACTGACTGACTGGGAGAATAATTTAATAGACTGGGGAAAAAAAAATGCTTTCAAAACTTCAAAATGCAAGTGCCCGGATGCAACGTTTTAATTTTCTTGCCCTGTCTGTTAGAAGGTTGGGCTTTTCCAAACAAAGCACCCCTCTTCCCAGCAATCAGTCAGCCATTACTTCCTACATAGGGGAGCTGTGAGAATGAGGATGATTATTGTGGTTTGGACTCTGGGATGGGATGCCATCCCTCAATCATTGTTTGTCTCTGCTGCTCATTAATAAAACAAGAAAAACAAAACCAAGTTGTCCACAAGGTCTTCAGAGTAAGAATTGTACCTAACTTCTGACAGCACAATGCCTAGCACACTGGACAGTGTGCCTTGCCTGCTATTGTAACTGTTCCTCAGACAAAAATAATAACATTTAGGAGGAGGGCTTTTTCACTGTACTTATACTTTTCACAGTGTACTGAGTTGTACTCTGTTGATGCTGAGTCAAAAACATGCGCTTTTCTTCCATATTCATTACTGTGCTATTTGGAAGGCTCAAGGACTTGAAGCGAACTTTAAGCTGAGAAGATGTTAGCAGAATGTACACATGGAAATCAGTGTTTCTGTCTCCATCTGTTTCTTTGGTCTCAAAAAGCATAAGTGCCTCTGTAGCACAGTCAGTACAGTAACAACTTCTGGGCCCAGTGGGCAGATATTTTTCACATCTTTTTTTCAGCAAGACTGCCAGTACTAAAACCTTGTCACTGCCATTTGTAATGCACTTTTATTTTGTCACATCAAGATAAAATTGTTTCAGCCCATTGCCCAGCACTTGCCACCATGACTACTGATCTGAAGCAAAGCTCTCAAGCATACAGAAAATTGGGGAGAGAGTCTGCAAACTGAAACAAAAGCAGAGCAGATTAAATTGCAGTTCTAACAAAACTTACTGAGCTAGATGCTATGACCCCAATCATTTGGTCTTTCATACCCTCATTTGATAATCAGGACAGACAACAGAGCTCCAGTGTGGATGGGAAAAGAGGGAGAGACAGAAGATAAAGAATGTGGTTGTACAGCTATTAGGGGACCACTGCACCAGGTCAAACACCTAGTAACCTCAAATCTCCCTTCTCCTATAAATCAGTACCTGTTATGACAAAAAGACCATACCTGAAAACTAATTTATTACTGTCTGGCTTTTCTACAGGATGTTTTTTCGAGTCCTTGAAGCAACCTTCCTAAATTGGATGACTCCATCCTTAATCCTCTGTCTGAACTGGCTTTCATTGCTGAAGAGGTCCTTTAAACACCTGAGTACACAGCTTCACCACGATGCTGAGATGTTGTCCAGTTAAGCTGTCTGCAGCCAGCGCTGTGTCTTGCATACCATGCAGAAGACTTGATAAAAGTAGGAAATTCAGTTTCTTTTAGAGCAGGCTTGGTGTTTTGCCAGAGTTGTCATCATCACAATTCAGGTCAGCCTCAAATTTGTTCTGAGTTCTCATAAAAAACATCTGGGATTTAAGCTGCGGGGTCAAGTTAGCAGTGATATCATTGCTGTTCACCTCTGTTCTGTTGAGGTAGCCCTCACAAGGTGAACAGATGAGCCAGAGTGGACATGCAGTTTATTATCAGACAAGGCAGATAAAGAACAGTTTAAAACTTATCAAGTGGCTTCTGCACAATCCTTTGATCTGTGTTACCCACTCTATTGTTAACACCTGTGCAATCCTCAATAAAACACTCCCACAAGCCCTTTTTGGTATCTCCAACGTGCAGTCTGTTATATTTCCTGTTGATGATGCAGTATATAACTCATTTAGAGGGGCATGTGAAGTGTTCATGAATGACAAATTAAGATTTAGTTCAAACATCCCTGATGGGGTCTTGGTGCATTTAACAGGTTTATAGATCTGTTTCCTGGGAATGTATCTTATAAAGTTGCATTTGTGGGTTGTTTATTCAATTGACAAAGTGATCCATTATGTTTTTGTCACTGTTTTAGACATGAATGGAGGGTAGGGAAATAATTTCAGTAAATAGCTCTTCTTTCCGATTTTCACAAGAGTGAAAGTTGTAGAACGGCAAATGGAATAATCTGTTCAGGATTGCAAGCTCAAGTAGAAAAACACACTCAAGTGCATTTAATTCTCTGTTACTTCTTCCATCTTGGGAATCTGGAGAAAAAAAATTCTAGAAACCTTTGGTTGATAAAATGCAGTATGTAAAAATGAAACACAAAATTTTAAATGTAGATAATTTAGGTTTAGTTTTAGTTAATTCAGGGTTTGTGAGTTGCAATGAAAAAGAAGTATTAAAAATATGGGTTTTTTTCCTCCTTTCTTTCTCCCAGCAAGTCTCTGGACTTTCCGTTGCTGTCCAGTGTGGTAAGTGATATGACTAGCTTAGTGTTTCCAGCCTAGAGGGCAAAAAGAACTGCTGCCAGTCTCATAAAGGCATCCTGTTCTTGCTAAATTTCTATTGCTATTTGAAGGTCAACTAGGTTTTGGTAATGTGCTTCTGGCTTGTGTAAGATTCAAAATCTTCTTAATTGTCTCTATTATTAGCAAGATTTTTGCACGTGATGCCAAACACTGAACAGTAAGGTGGGATTCTACATGGGTTTTTTTGCACTGTCATTGCGTGTGGATTTTTAACCAGAATTTCAATGATGTTATGCACTTCTGCTGGAGTCTGCCACCAAAGTCCTTAAGTCTTCTGTCATAGACTAGCGATCAAATCATTCTTAAACTAGAACAAAGGAAATATTTATTCAAAGTTCTCAGTCCTTGGCGCCAGAGAGGTCAAATGGACACAAACAGGTTGAAAAAACGAATATGGTTTTAATTCTGTATGGACAAGTAAGGCACAAATAATGAACTTTCACAGAAGTCCTCTAGAAGCTGAGGGTAGATCATAGCTGAAAATGTTCCTTCGCCATTGCCATGTACCATAATCCTACAGAAAATTTCTGTATATGGATTACTTCTCCGCTGATGGCCTTGAGGACTTAAATATCCTTTACAAAGTCATTTCCTTGGGAAAAAGAGATAAAGACAAAACTTTCCAGACCTCATCCTGCCCCACTGAAAGGTAAGCACACACTCTGATCTCTGTGGGAATAAACGTGCCCTTACACACAGACCCCATAGGCTGCAGTAACATTGAAATTGCTCAGAAGACTGTGCATTTCACACGCCTGCATCCCTTTCTACTACAGCCACTAATATTTACTGATATGGGTAAAGACTTGTGTCATGAGGCAATGTGTTTGTTCCCTCTTCCACAGGGAGTTGCTCTGCAAAGTTGTTGGTCTCTGGTAGCTTAGCTGATTCCTTTCCCCATGTGTTGCAGGAGCATCCAGAAAAGCTTACAAGATACTTAGAGTAATACCCTTTCCATTTGGAGAATAATCATGCAAATTCAGTGGTTTTAATGTGGTAAAAAAGAAGCTTCCTTTTTCTGAGCTCTCTCTCTCAAAACAGATTGATCAGTAGAGCAACACAGTAAGAGCGAAGACCTGTTTTCAAAGAGGAAAATATCTTGTGAATAAGCCACTGGCCTGAAACTCAAGAAAATGTCTTTGCTTATCACATGTTTGCTGACAGAGAATCCTTGCAAAATGCTGGATTTCCAAGAACAGATTGCAGAACTCCTACTTTCATCTCAGGAAAACTGCAGCCAATATATCATAAAATCAGAATTACAGAGACTTTGTTTTGGGGTAAAATCAAAACTAGAATTAAATGTTCCACTTTCAGGAGATAAAGCTCTAATCCTGTACTGTTTGGCCAGTGAGCCACAGCCAATAAATAAATTTCACCACCGAAAAAGGAAGGGCAAAAATTTGACCCCACTGAGCTGTCAGTTTTCCTCCGCTTTGCCCATTCTTCCTATAGGGTCCCAGATCTGGAGAGGACTGTGGTCAGATTGTTCCCATGTTCTGTTTATTTTCCTGCTCACTATTGACAGTTTAGAGCATAGTCAGGATGAATGCTTAAGAGAAAAACTTTACCCTGTAGCTACTGATGAAATTCAAAGACCTAGGAGCATTCTCTCATTCCAGACAACATTGAAGCGAAGGATGTTGAAAGACTGTGTGCTTCAAACTCTTTCTGCTTCTTGTTGTAGAGAAAGGTGAATAATATTAAGAAGACAAGGGACACACTTGCCTGTACTTACATAATCTACTACCTAATTTTGAAACTGATATGTGGTCAAGAAGGTGGGGTTTTTTCTCTATCTAAAATTGTTAGAGAATTGAGAAGAATTTTCATTTTCTGATATTAATGCATAACTTCTCCCAGAGGTAGTTTCTTTCAACAAATGGACTCATAACTGACTAGTGCACTGGTGATGTCCCTAGTATGTCCTGATTTCCCGCTGTGGCACATTCCAATTTTGTGAATGCTGCCTTTAAATAAGTGTAGAGGATATAGAGAAAGGCTTTGCAGCTTATAAAACATAAAATGGATGTATGCAGCCTTTAGAAAGACATTTTGAAATTTAAATATTACTTTGGTTTTCATAATTGCAGCAAACAGCTGCAATCAGCATTCGAGTAGGCCAAAGAAAAAGATCTTTCAGTCTTAAAATTTTTCCTAATAACTTAAATATCTGATTTCAGATACGTGCTATTCCAGCCCTCTGTATTAGAATTTGCTCTATGCTGTGCATTTTAAACTTACACTGTTGAATTTAGATATATTGTATTTAGCAAGAGATTTGGTGCTTGTTTTCTTCATTCTTCTAACTCAGACAGATTCCTTTCTGGAGGTAGCTTCTTCCAACAGAGAAGGAAAAAAGATTGAGGTTTTTGTAGAAGGATTCTATTAGGCCTCAGTTTGAAGACAGATGCTGAAAGTAATTTAAAATTACATAGGGAAAAAAAGCCCAAAACTTTGATGGTTGTTGTTAATAAATAGGAAATACCTGATCCCAAGTCTCTGCAAGAGTTCAAGTTTTAAAAGATCTTCTTTTTGAGCTTTCTGTATTCCAATTCCTCTCATAAACATCAAACCTAGGGTGACGAGATCCACTGCAAAATACTCCATTTCTGAAGAGATTAAGGATAGGTGCCTCTGATGAGAATTGTATGAAACCCAAAAACCCTTCCTGCTGTGGAGAGATCCTACTAAATTATACTCCTGTCTCTGAGTACAATTAGAGGTGTTTCTTAAAGATATTTGGAGACTATGGTTTACGTGTAAGGCAAACAGATTGCATTTGTAACATTTAACACACAATAACAATAATAAAACACATTGACGTGGGTTTTCTCTGTAAACAGTCTCTTCTGAAGATAGAGCCAGTGAAATGTTTTGAGAACTTTGACATTTATAGCTGTATTTATAATCTCTTTTGGATCATTTCCTCATGGAATCACATGTTTGTGTATTTTAAATTCTCTGGAGAATTAAAAATGTTTAAACAAAATAATGATGTGATAGGCATTTTATGAGGGTTTGTTCGATGTGCACACATGTACCAGCAAGGCTGGATTTATTCTGAAGTGAGTGGGGGTTTTGGAAGTGAGTATCAAGGAGAGAGTCTCTCTATCAAAATGATTAAAAAGAGAGGAAAAAGGCAAGTATACCCAGACCCATGCAAAAGACAGGAGTATTGATATCTGAGAAGTAACACGGCAGTTGTTACACTTACTGTACCAATATACAAAAGAGAGGTAAAGAGAGGAGATACACTCATGTTCATATGCATACATATACTTTGACATGTGTAAATGAATTCACACAGGCACACATCACATAAGCACTTGTATTAGTGCATAATTCACAGTAGATAATTTATTTGCCAGTCTTTCAACTAATGGCACCTACGTGAGCCGACTGCTTTTTCCTAAATGTGATTCTCATTCCATAGAATTTGAGTAGGTTTTAAATGTATAGTGAGAGCACAGGTAGTTTAGTGTGAATATTTGACACTGGATATGCAAATTCTGGTTCTGTCTCTTCACTGTTACTGATCATGCAGATCACATGGTGGTTTTCCTGCTTAGAGATCATCAATGTCACCATAGTAAAAAATAATAAGATTTTTCATAGGATGGGGTAAGAAAAAAGGGGTCTGCTGCCAAAGGGAAAATACAAATGAATAGGATTAGACTTGTATTATATGTGTATGTTTCCCCTGAGCACCCTGACCTTACTTAAGGCACCATCTGGTTAAATTGTAAGATTGTCACCAGTGTCTTTCATCAGTCATTACAGTGGGAGATGGAGAAACTGCCCACCCAAAGTCAGGAAGAAGAACCATCAGACGGCCTATGCCAGCATTGCCTCCAGCATGACTATTTCTTCACAACCCAGACCTGTGTCGCCTGACGAGTCAGGCTGGGAGTTGGGGGGAGTTGAACTCCACATTCCAAGAGCAACCATATATCTCACTTCTTCCAAAGTGCTAAAAAATTTTATAAGCACAGAGAAGTAAGTCCATTTTTAAACTCAAGCAAACACTTGCCCAGAATGTTTTACAATGCTTAGTTTAGCTTTCTCTTCTATTTTTTCATATTCAAACAGCATCACAAGTGTGTCAGGAGTGTTTCTAAAGAGAAAAGAAGATACAAAGATCTTGTGAGCCCTGGAAAATTCTTTCTGTGTCAGCTCCAAAATTCTCACCAAATCTGTGTAAGAAACTTGCTAGAACAGCACCAGATGCTCAAGTGTCTTCACTAGTTGAAAAGGATAGCAATTGAAGAGCTGCACGCAGCTCCCGTTGAAGACAGTATAAAGATCTCCAATGACACAAGGAGCCACTGGGTGAAATCGCAACTTTGATAAGCAAGTTTCCCTGCCTACTAAACAAAAATTGCAGGTATGGTTCAAAGTAGAGGCCGTTCCAGAGGAAGTAGTGAGTTTTTCAAATCTAACAGGTGTCCTTGTATTAAAAATCTTTTTTTTCTGGAGATTTCACAATACTTGGAAAGACACAGCTATTTGCAGCTCTTCCCTGTAAAACAGGGAACTCAATTGTACTTTCTCCCAAATGCTGGTCTTTCTCTGGTTCCTAGCAGCAAAATCTATACTTTGTTCTGTGATATATACAGTGAAACCTAGGAAAACCTCAGATAACAGAGGAAAAGCACACAAATTATGGCATTTACACGACATATTACTGACTGAATATGTGCCTTAAAAGACAAGACTTGCTACAGTCCTGGCTTGTGGATGAAGAAATATTGTCACTAAGAAGTAGTTCAAGCCATGGAATGATTTAAGCAGAGATCTCTGGGGAAGAAAAGAGAAAGCAGAGAGGAGAAGTCTAGCATATAAAGCTCCTGTAAATAAAGCACTGACCTTTACATCTGACACTCTGTTTCAAGTCCAGCTTTCTCTCTTAAGTGAAACCAGACAAAGGTTGGTGGGAGGTCTGTTCCCTTGGGAGCTGTGTTAGGCCCGTCAGGCCCCCCAAGAGAAACAATCTGAAAGGTCACAACATAGCTGCTGGACATCTTTAGCTTTGGAAGGGTCTCCAAACTTCACTTGTTTATAGACTCTTCCTGATCATTGGAAACTATAATTTGTTGTTGTTTTGACCTCTTAACACATTCTCATCTTAATTCCAGATCATTCAAAGACCAGGGAATTTCTTATTGAACCAGAACGGACAAAAGATAGCTTTTGAACATTGCTTCTCAGGTATATCCTGGAAAATACTTTTTGCAGTCTACAAGCTGAAATAACGCTCCTCCCCTAAACTGCTCCGCTGTCCCAATACAGGTATTTAGTTACTGAAGCTCCCAGATTTTTTTTAGAAGATAAACCCAGTACACCAGAGTTTTACAACAGATTAGAAAATCCTGCTGTAAATGTCAGATAACTGTAGGTAGTATTGGGAATCATGTATAGGTAAGAAAAATAATTGTTGTGACTCATAGAGACATAGAAGACATATCACAAGCCTTAAAGGAGCCTTCATATACAACTATCCACTAAAAAAGTATTTTATGAATACTTAATCTTTCTTTTTCTTTCTCATCATGCATCACATTTCTTTTGCCCCTGTATATTTTCTCTTACCATTCTCTATTCCAATGTATTCATGTTCCCATACCCTTTTTTCCTTCTGCTTATCTGTTCTTCCACAACCAAGGATCTGTCACAATAAATAATGTACTTTTAGCAGAGAGCATGTAGTTAGCTAAAAGAAGATATGTTCCTTTGGTTTTCTCCCAGTCAGATCTCTGCATGCAGAGTGGCACGGATCTCAAAGGCCAAAAATACCTTCCACAAGCCACAAAACTGTATGCAGGTATTATTAGAGATATTCTCTCAGAATAGCAAACTCGATTCTCCAACCCCATCACTGACCAGAAGAAAACATCCCAACCTTTTTTAACTAGAATATATCTACTCAAGTCTATCATGAATGACTGAACTAAGTGAATCAATAAACAAAGGGGGGTTTCATTTATGGATAAAAAGAACTAATCAGTAGTAATATGATTGTTCTCTGTAGCAAATGGATAAGGTATAGAGTGCTGCCATTGAGACTTAGGCAGCATTAGTCACTGTCAATATTCTCAGAGAGTTCTACTCATTGTGATGAAGCTTTATAAATCTTTGTCATGTCTTCAGCAATAGACATCCAAATCTACTTACATTTCAGGTAACATATTAACATAAATAGCCAAGTACCAAATAGGATATCTGCCAATTTCCTTTAAAAAATGGGAGTTAGATTATTAGGTAATATTGTGCTGTGTTATCTTCCATTTTTTTCTTCAATAATCAGTGTATGCAGGAGAGACAAGCAGATTTAAGAGATACTCATGGATGGCATCAAAAGTAGATTGAACCAGCAAAAAAATATACAACTTTTAAATACGGAGTTCATGTACTTCATATATTATAAGTGCTTCTCAGCCGAACTCTTGCTGAATGGTATTCAAATAATATGTTTCTTCTTAGGGAATTTATTGTATCTCAGCTGACCATACTCTTATGAGTCCGTTCAGGGTCTGATCCTCTTCAGTTGTCATCTGACACAAACCTATTTACATTAAATAAATTCACACCAATATTTTGATCCCTTCTCATCCATGCAGTTGTCTCTTTCCCTTTCTGCATAAATCATGGCAATATCTAGAAACTGATGCCCAAGGAGTATATGAAAACAGCACCCAGTGTTTGGTCCAAGCTATTTTTGAGCTGTGTTGCAGAATGTTCAGATTTGGTTCCTTTTAGTAACAGACATAAGTGCTGTAAAAATCCACCTACAGTGTCAGTTCAGAGACCAGCATTTGTTGTACGGTGGCATGTTTATTCTCCAATATTATCTCTTTCTCTCCTCTCCCTCCAGGTCTGTCTTTTCAGGCAGTTCTGCCTACATCCTAAACATCATGAAATGTCATCTATAGAGCACTTCTAACCATGAAAAGAAGATGCTCTGGTGAGTCAATATATTCTTTTCAGACTACAGCAAGTGTCTGGTCCCATCTATCAGAGACACACAGAATATACCTCTGAGTCTGTTTTAACTTTAAAACATGATTTTAGCAGATGTTCCCAGTGGCAAAAGGATTTGACCCATTACCCCAACAGACTTGGAACAAAGGCATATGCTGATGAGGAATCATGGGCTAAGACAAGTAAATCTAGGTAAGACTTTGTGATTAATTTCTGGAAAAACAAAAACAAAACCAAAAGCAAAATAAAACCTGAACAAACATTTTCTTCATTATGACCTTTTAATTTATGAGTCCAATGTACTAGGATGCAACTATTTGATTCTGGACTTAAATAAGACACAATGATAAATATCCCAAGTAATTGTATGCTGTGAACACATGTAACTGGGTGCATGCAGAAGAGAGGCAGAGACATAAAAAGTGTATTTGTACAATTATACTTATGCCCAAAAGTAATTACTGTGTGGCCTGCACTCTGGGCTGGAGGACAAAAATAATCATGTACTTTTCCATAAAAATAATAAGGTAATTACAATGTAAACACTACGTCGCTACATGGTAATTATTGCAGGCCAGGTTTTGCTCCCCCTATTCATACTGACTACTGCTACCAGGTGAACTGGCCTCCACCTCCTTGATACAAAAGTGACTATTTGTGTACTGAATATGAGTAAAGGTGACAGCCTTATGTAATTAAATGGTCAATGAGCAATTACTATATAAGTACAGCATAATGGAACCATGCAAAAGAATCTCTAATCAAAAGAGTAAACACATTTAAAACTGTGTTATTAGAGTCAACCTGTCCTGTTTCCATTGTCAGTAAAAAGATTTCTATGCGTATGGGTTTTTTTCCCCTTTCTTTGCCTCTTTTAAACAAGTCTTGGGTTAAAGTGCAGCATTGTAACAAAACCACAGAGATGTAAGTATGAATATGCTGGTGGAGCCATCTCTGAGCAGAGGCCAGCCCTGCACCGGGAGCAGGAAGGGTTCTAGCCAACAGAGGTGGGTGACATTCAAGATCCTGGGTTCCAGACCAGTTTCTGTGAGACACTCCATCTGAAAGCTGTTTCAACTGCTCTGTGTCTCAGTTCCTCAGCCATGAGATCAGAATACGTTTATTTGCTTTTTGTTAGGGATGTTCTGGGAGTGAAATCCATTGCTTGAACGTCAGGCATGGAGAAGCTGCAGGGACAAGGATCCTATTCATAGGATGATTCTTCCCTCACCTCAGAGAGCCTTGAATGTATTCATTTGAGCTTCTCAATGCCTGTGATGAATACAATGCCTCTGTTCTTATCTGATTGCATTTGGAGGATCTCATAGCACTATGAGAACTTTAATAATCCTGGTGATACTGTTCCTGTCCTTATTAAAATCAGTAGCAACACACTGTTTGATATTAGTAGTAACACAGTCATACCATGGGCTTCATCATAGGAAGGTATATATCTCATGCTTTTTCAGTCAAAAAATAACGTGGTTTACTCAGGAGTGACGAGTGTGAACCCCAACTCCCCTCTCTTTGATCAGGTTCCATTTGGTCTAAGAAGGCAAAACTCGTCTAGGAAGCTTCTTGGTGATTGATAATGACACCCAAACAGGAGGAATTGTACCCGCTGATGTCAGTGGTACGCCCGAACCACCACCCCCTACTTCCTGTGCTGGACTATGCAACAACTGTTAGTTGTCAAAGCAGAAAATATTAAGATGAACAACCAAGAGGCCAAAAACCTCTTAGCACAGAACGGAGACATTTTAGTGGCTAGTTACCAAACTATCCTGAAAGGAGTTTCTGTTTTCTGAAACATTCTGTCACAAGACCATCATCAGGCTTATTATAAATGTAACCCACCAGCATCTAATTGGTATTCCAATATCTTTGAGCTGTGACCTAGAAAGAAAGAACAGAACAGAAGAAAGTAGTACAAAATATCTCATCATGGTCCTAGAGTGGTGGGGCAATTGCTTGTTCCTATAGTGTACATGCATAAACAGTTCTTTCTCAGCTGCAATTTAATGTTGCTATATCTTTGATTGCAATTATATTGAATCACATTGCAACAAATCTTTGTAATGCCAATCCCATCTTTCCACCTCATTGACAGCTCTGGAGATGCATCTGAAATTCATAGTAGCCTCATAGCCTATGGCAAGAGAAATCCATGCTGCTAAAATTTTATTTTAGAATTCAAGCTGGTTTCTCTCAGTCTAGGATGCTCTGGTTTTAATCTTTTGCTGCCTAGCACAGTGTATCAAAATAACCAGCCAATATTGTTAAACTGTCAGGGGTCTTCACTGCCACTGAATTTTACCAGTATAAATAAATACTGTAACTTAAGGAAAAAAGAATCCCTCTGGACAGAATTTTTAACATTAATAGAATTAAGAGGAGAGGGAAAATGTGTATAAACTTTGACTTGACAACAGCCATCTCCTTCCCTTTTTTCTCTTTTTTGGTACAGAAAGAAAAGGCTTGAGTGGAATATTCAGTCTGATTTACTGCTCAGGCTGATAGGGACTCCAGGCTGGATCCCAAAATTTGAACAACATTCAAAGGGAGAGATATTTAAAAATCCCAGAAAAAGAGATATTTCCAAATTAATGGCATTGCCCAAATGCTTTGGCTCCTCGCACCCCACCAGGAAGGTTTATTATTTTCTGGTAAAATGTTGCTTGAATGGGGAGTGGTAGTCAGTGATGCGTCAGTGCTGCTCTTTGAAGACATTAAAAAGCTGAATGCACAACAAAGAACAGATGTTCCAGCATGCTTTATTTATGCACCCATCAGCAATCTTCCAATGACCACAAAACACAAGCTTTTTTTCTTTTTACTCCTCGCAATATTATTTTCTGATCAACTCACACTCTATTTTTCCTCCAGCTGAAGTCTTCCGTGAATTGGTGTGTGTGTCTGTGCATGCACACATTTGTGTGCGGGTGTGCGCCTGTGTGCATGCGTGTGCCTGTGTCTGAGTGTGTGTGCTTGAAAGTCTGCTTCCATCAAAAGCAGGCTTCTATTGAACTGTTGAACAGGTGTGGATTCTGCAATTAGATCACATTTCAGAGAGAGAGAGACACTGAGGGTAATAATGGCGGTAAATTCTTCATAGTCAGATGCAGCACCATAGCGACCAGTAACAATGAAGAATAATAGGTATTAGTATTAGGGTGATTATTTTTAGTTTATAGAATCATTTGATTGAATACTGCCATAAGGCACCGCTAACGTGTGCACAGCGCTTGCCAGCTGTGGAACAAACTTGTTTTACTGGCACTTATCTGAAATTCTCATCTCTCCCCCACCCTCTCTGCTCACAATTGGAATGAAAGTAGCGATTAGGAAGTGAGATGTAATGCAGATTAAATGTTATGATGGACTAAGATACTGATAGGTTATTAAAACTGACTTGTATTTGGTGTTTTAAAGGCATAGTGTTTGCATATTTTTCCACCGGTCTACATCTTTGAAGATAAAACGAAGGGAACATTTTAAAAATCCATTCATAACCGCAGGCTTTTTAATAGTGAGCTTCCAAATTTATGACCTTCCTGTGTGTCTTTTACACCTGTGCGTTGTAAATATATGTTAAGTATGGAGCAACTGAGTTACCAGTAACCGTGGATCCGATTTAAACAGAGCTAAGGCCTCCGCACTGCAGCGGGCCAGATCCTCAGCTGATGTAAACTGGCATCTCTCCACCGAACTCAGAGGTGCTACATAAAGTTGTACCAACAGAGGATCTGCAGCGATGGGAGAACGACAGCCTTAATTTGGAATTTCCCTGCATCTGTAGTATAAATCAGAGGCCTAACATTATTGTCACATAATATTCTGGTGTAGCAGAGGTGCTGTGAATTTTTAAACATAGAGAGAACTGTTGATCTATTGTTCCTCTCCTACCCTCCTCCCTGCCTGCTTTCAGCTGGCATTGTAAGAAAGCAGTGGTGTTGGACAGCATGGAAAATTCTGATCTTCATTTTTAATAGATCCTGATATAGATGTTCTGTTTTCTCCTTAGGCATAGAACTTGGTTCTTTAGAGACCCTCATAAGAAAAATAACTCTTCCTCTGATGTCACTTGGTATCATAAATATGCCGTTATTCCTTCTATAATAATAATCACCATTAACAACAGTAACAGAAGTAGCAACATTTGATAGCAGCAGTGTTTGATAGTGTCCAAAAAAGCATGCTAATGGCTACATCACAGAGGTGAATGTTGTAATCTATATCTTGTAGACTAAGTAAATAAAGACTGTCTCACTCAAAGACTTAGCATGCACTGCCCAAATATCTCATTCTAATTTCAGTTCCCTTTGTGTTGTTAATTATAATTATTTTTCAGAAACCCTTAAAAATATTTTTCAAAATGCCTTCCATGTTAGATCATGGTTTTCCTATTTGCACTTGATCCAATGAAACAGAAACCGCATTATTACTTTTTTCCTTGAAGTTAAGACAGTGTCTATGCAGATGTTGCAATACCAGCTTTTCCGTATGATTCTGAATTGCAATCATACTGTGCATTGACATACTGTTCCATTTATTCATCTGATTGAACACTGCCACAAGGCACAGCTAACGTATGTTAACAGTGCACAGTATGCAGAGCCTACTGCTCTTATTCCACAAAAACACGAGCAAATGCAACAGTGGATGCAAACTAAAAACCACGTGCTGAATTTTGGCAAAGGTTGGCATAAAAACACCTCCAAAAGTTACATCCTGTGATATAAATCTCAGTATGCTTTATACAAGTCACAAAAACAGCAACGGGAATCTGTAGCGTATGCATGTACACATAGTGTGCACTGACACTGTAATAAAAACACTATTGAAAATAGTATTTCACATGTGTCTTAGCTTCTTTCTGTATACAAACCATTCAGCTTCTTGCTGTTATTATCTTCTTAGTTTTTTGTTTCTGTATTGGGGTGGATGGTTTGAAAGGCACAGTGCTAAATTCACTACAATTTTTTCTTTACGCTCCTTAAAAATATGCCATCGTAATTTAATATGCTTTAAAATTTCAATACTGATGAGGAGTTGCATGCCATTTTTTAGCCCACTGAACAAAAGGCTTACTGAGTCACACATAGCCTATTCAAATAGCAAACGCAGATGCCTGCTAATTTATCTTCTCACATAAAGTCCATTTACCAATCCATACAAGAATTGCCCCCATGTCTTTGTAGTACTGCAACCAGAACGGATGCTGTCACTCATAGGGGACATGTGACCATTAGTGCCACCTCCTTGGGGAGCTCTTTAGCATACTGTCCTCCACTGCAGTAATTAAAACTAACAAGAGCAGTCTACAAAGGAAAATAAGAAAACACAAGGAGAGAAACCTGCACACTACGGCTAGCAGCAAGCCAGAGAAAGGAAGTTGAGGAAACATTCCTATACATTCCTGATACACAGAGGAAAGCCAGATTTCTATGGAAGTTATCAAGGAAGAGAAAAATGAATACATAGACAAAATAGATCACCCGTTAGATGAGAAGGTTAGTCCCAAAATATTGGTTTAAGAACCCACTGGTTAGAGAAAAGTGTTTATTTCTAAAGTAAAAGGAAAGCAATGCTTGATACGCCCTGTTGCACTGATAGGAATAAATAAAATCAAAATCACAATATTTCCCTACCTCTGTCAAAAGCTGATGCCAAAGCAGAATTTAGATATTGTAACTAGGGTGGGGCATTTCCCACTGAGAATAGTTTAGCCACCAAATATGCAGTTTGAGGTTGACTATAACTACCCACATGTTTATTTTAAATTCAACGAACAGTTTCAGCCACTAAAAAAATAAAAAATAGGTTATGAAGTTAAAACTTTTAAGATATACTCTTTTAAAAATCAATGCTTTGGCATTCTGATTTGGAATATTTTGTTTTTAAATATAGCAAATGATATTTATAATGGATCAAAAATACACCAAATAAAGAGAAATTTTACCTTGAATTAAAATGAGGCAATTTTTGTTTTCCAATTCATACTGAAAAAAGGGGGAAGGGAATCTGCCTCTGGTCAACTGGTAATATATTTTTACTCCTGGTTTTGCAGCTCAGCCACTGAATAAAAACTTGGTTATTTACTTCTGATGCGACTTAAAGGTACATGTTTGATGCGGCACATAGCCTTTCAGATATGCGCAAATCCTGGATCTCTTTGAATAAGTGATAATGACTTCACCTAGGAAGGAAAAGGATGGATGCAGGAGCTGACAAACATTAGAATTTAAGCTGCTGCTTGTTTGCTCAGTTTAAGGAAAGCCTTGATTCCACTACTATGGTGATGAAGTTCCGCTGTATATAAACCAAGAACAGAAAGCAGCAATGGAACGAGCTTCTGAAAGCTGCGGTTTGGCTTAGCTAAATTTTCAGTTCCCACCTTATTCTGCCAGACTCCCTTTGGGTTTTGGCACGGGCACAGTGGTTGTGGGGTTAGTAGGGAGTACCTTTGTGAAATGGTGTTTTTTATGGGGAAGGACACCTAACCTACGTGTCTTCTTGTAGACCAAGTTCTTACAGTGGTTTTTCAACACAGTCCTATATATAAATGCAGATGGATAAGCTTGTAAGGAGCTCACACAGAGGAAATGGAAGCACTTGAAGGATGACTGACTTGTGACAGGCACTTAAGACCTTATTTAAAGAAACTTGTCATAAGATAGGTTCCTGAGAACTGCTGGACTGCTGTCACTGTCATAGTGCTCAGGAGAGTGCTGGGTTTACAGCACTCTCCAGATCCTATGCATACACGGTTGGCCGGGGAGATTTACTTATAATACAGAGTACAAGGAAAGCAGCTGAATACCAACATCCTTTTAGTATCAATGCCTTTCACCAATGTCTGAAATTTAATAACAGCATGAAAATGCAATGTATTGGTGATGGACAGGGGACAAGAGGAGGAAGAGGGAAGGAGATGGCTAATGATATATTAAACAATATCTCATGAGATGATGCGCAATGCTTATTGTTTTCGGCATTGTAACTGGGTAGAATAGCTGGACAGTAACATGGAACCAGACTTCACTGCAGATGATCCCCGAGGCATATGGGGAGAAATGAGACGTGTGTTGTGAGAACACTATGGCCAAAAGTCAAGATGTTTGTGACCACAATGGAGCTAGAATTTCACTAGAAGTTCACTCTTCAGTATTTTAAAATAAGCCCCAGAAAAGGATTAGAAGAGCAGTCAACATTCTATAAGTAAATATAATTGTTTACTCTTTTTTTTTTTTAAATGGAAATGTATGAAAGTAGAGAACAGAGGCTGCCATAATGTTTTTTTTCTTCATGGAAAATAGCATTGTCTGATAAGGCTCATTGCTTCGCTGGTGCCTAGAAAATTAATTCCTTCTAACTCACAGATGAGTTGACCTTTGGCTGAACCAGTCTGCTGCCAATTTGTGGCTTTGTTTTTCATTTATTTCATACCAGATTCTACCATCTTTGGTTCTGCTACAGAGTGCACATACCTCATAGTGTCCCTTCAAAAATATACTACGTGATGTAAATAATTTGACTTCCTAATTGTTATTTTGAGGAAGCACTTCTTCAGTTGATAAGCAGTTACTTTCTCATTCTAAAACTGATCTGGGTATTGGTGCCTACAGGCAGAACCATACTTTATCAACTACCTTCCAAGATAACTTGATACCTCTAAGAACACTGCAAAAAATGTGCTTTATGCCCCAAAGAACTTGTATTTTGAATTGAATGTTGACTACTAGAGGCAAATCGGAAGGAAAAGGTTGAGAAAGAACTGGGTCACAGCAGTGTAGCCACATAGCTACCTTTTTTCTACGTGTGGTATTATTCTTTTCCTAGTCAAGCAAAACATGTACATGCAGGAGGCATTGAAAGGAACAGAAATATAGGAGAATAAGAATGGAAGTAAGAAAATGTGGTGAAAACAATGTTGAGAGAAAACGATGATGACATCCACCACTGTGAGTAGAGTGTGCTGTGAAGTCAAATAAAAGAGTTTGCCTGTTTGAAGTCAGAGGTGTTGACTAAATACAGTTGAGTGTGAGATGGAGCAACAGTAAAAAAACTGATAAACAGGCAACATCAGCCAACTGCCTGTTTAAAAACCTGGTATAACTACATTTATTTCACACTAATAATAAAATATGTAGAAATGATCTATATCATTTAGGCTTGTGTTGTATCATTTGTGAAAACATGTAATACCGCAAAAAGCTCTGCCATCACCATATCATTTGAGAAGTAGCTTTTAGCATTCCCACACATTGTTTTCACAGCTCGCATTATTAATGTGATCACCCCCTAACAGCTGTCTCATGAATCACCACAACCTGACTGCCTAGTAATAAAAGCAATAATCCTGACCTGTCACCATTTCACCATCACCACAACAAACTTGAATATCACATTCCTGGCTGGTTTTCCATACAGTCTGGCATGTACATCGTGTCTGTGATGACAGAAAAAGTTTGAATCAATAAACCCATTATGAAGAGACAACAAGAAGGGCATTGCCATGAACGTGTATGGAGATTTAAAGTTCCCCCATCACACTTATTTCCTGTACATAACCACAAAAGTCAAATACATACAAATATAGTAGAAAAGGGTGGTCTGTGGACTCTGTGCAATAGATCTGGTCTGACACAAAAGCACATGCTCTTCTTGCTAGCAAGTGCTAAATCTAACAATTACTGAGGATGCAGAAATTTAGCTATGGTTGCTATTTCCAGAATACTTTTGATGGACTCTGTAGACATCAGGATTTCACAAAACCTTTTTGTGGGGAAATGAAGAGATTCTGAGATTGCAGTGGAAAAAAGTGGAAACAGAGAAACACAAGTTTCTCAGAATTACTGGAGGGGCCCTGAGGCATTAACACTTTTTTTTTATCTGGATCAAGAAAACATGTAAACTTTCTTCTCCCACTGAGAGACAGTATGAGTTCTGAAAAGCCAAAAAGACCCAACCCAGTCCAAGAATATTCACAAAATTTTAAGATACTTGGGATGAAAATTTTGCTATCTATCCCAAGAATAAAGCATGCTTTATGTCAGCTGATGCTGGTTTATTCCATCCCCAGGCTCAGTCCTGTGTCACTTATGGGATTAAATAGTAGGTCATCCATATCAAGTTCCAAATTTTATTTATTCAGGAGCAGTTAGGTTTTATGATTTAAGGCTCTTAATGGGTCCTGGAAATTTTTGCAGAAGATAAATGACTGATGAACAGTAAGGAAATGTCTTGCTTTGTAGGCAATTTAAGTTTTTTGTGGAAAAGTTTCCAAATTATTACATGTAAAAATGGGGTTTGAAGTCAAGATATATGGTACCCAAAGGTGTACAAACCTGCATATGTTGACAGTTTTGTTCACTAAAAATCAAAGATATTTTACTGCATGAACAGCACCCTAGAAGTGATCTATTCCATAGAGTCATTTTTTTAAAAATATACCATGCTTTCTGTTCCACTCTGTAGTAAAAAGAAAGGAAACAACAGGAGAGCAATGAAAGGAAAACGAAAAGATGATGGGCTTTCCCTGTTAATAATAAACACTTGCTCTTCCTTCCCTCCTCCCCCTCAGCCAGCAAAAGTGACTGGCAGGTGCAGTATTACTCTGCAGATGGACCAGGAGTGGCACACATACAGTTATATATGCCTGCCATACTGTATTTCCTGCTTTATATCACATGCCAGATAACCAGGCAGTAGCCAGATTTGAGAGGACATCCCCAACAGTTGTTGTGCAAGGAGAGGAACCAGTCTGCTGGCAATATGCTACTACCCCATCTCCAAAAAGAGACTATGCACTTAAGTCAGGTTCACTTAAGCCAGGACAATAATACTTATTTTCCTCCATCCTTTCAACGTCACTCCTTGTTCCACTCCCCTTCCTTGCCGTAACAAAAGTGGAGATCATTTTGGAAGGGACACATGGGCATAGGTGACTCGCAGCTCCAAACTTTGCACCCAGTATTCTCCTAGGTCTCCCAATCCCAAAACATCTCCTTTTAGGTTGCAGGTGGAAGAGAATAAAACCATTAGAAGGGGAGGAAAGGTGAGCGAGACTTCTGTTACTGTTCAAAATTACTATTGTATTTTATATCAACATTACCCAGCCAGAAGAATGAATCTATGCTTTCATGGGAAAAACTCAAATTTGGTCACAAACTAATTCACAGATCACATTTACAGAAGGTCTTTTGGCATCTAAAGAGGCAACTAATTATTTTGTAGGGTTCACAAAAGCAACTAAATGCAGATTGAGACTTAAGAGTTCAAGTTTGTGTGAATCAGAAAGATTTACAAAATCACCTATCTCTAGAAACCTTTGTTAAATCTGGTCTAGTATCATAGAAAAAGTGTCTGTTTTGCTTAAGATCTTCTCCAACACTCTTCATAATTTCTGTCATTTCGTGGTGAAAAAGTGCTGCTCTGTGAAAATAGTGTCAAAATTGTGGGCTAAGTCCTTCTAAAAAAGGCACTGGAAATTCAATGTCACCAGCTCCTAATTTCCCCTTCCTGTAGAAGCCTTGAGTGGTGGAGAATCACTGGACCAGCTCTCAGAGCCCCTCCACTCTCCACAGAAACGTGTAACTAAGATGAATGTAGGTAGAACCAGCAGGGTTGCTCACAGCCATCTCAAAGCAAAATCAAGTGCCCTTTATGTGACATGCAGTCTTTGGAACAATGAGCACTCTAGAAGCAAAATATTTAAGGAAATATCCCACCAATGCAGGCTTCAGCCAGTCTCAAAGCAAGAGAAATTCTGCTCAAAAAACCAACCATCACAATAAAAAAAGGGGGAGGGCACAAAAAGTTTGAACATAGCAATAAAAAAAGCAGGAAACAACAACAAATTTGGGTTCCTTTAAATTCTGACATTTATCACACCATGGGATTTACTTTTACTGCAGCATTTAAAGGATTTCCTACTCTTAGACTTGGGAATACTGCAAATAGCACAGTAAATTTAACTAATATGAGCAGTAAATGTCAAGATTTAATGGTTCCTACTGTATGCCAGTTGGTTATACAGTCACACATATGTGTTAACATATAAGTCCTGATTCTTCTCTCAGTTATGGCTGTGTAAACCGGGAGTAAGTGTACTTAATTCAACTAAGTAACCAACATATGAAACCTACGTGAAATCAGAACCCAAGTCTGTATCCAAAATCTAGTTTGGAAGAAAAGCATTGGTCTAAATCCTGATTGTTTCCATCAGTTCTTTCCAGGAAAAAGAATCTTTATTGAAATCAAAGAACTGGGATCGGACATCAGGATCAAACATTCAGTTCCCCTCGCAGGGCTGCTAATCATTTGAGTAGAGACTGACCGTCATTTGTTTCGTATTTATTTGTCTTGCAGATCACAAAACTATGAGGGTAGAGTTGATGTTTCTTCTGTCATAATAAGACTCCATCTCAATACACCATCAGCTAGGTATAACGCAAAATTAAATAGATTTCTGCTGTACTCACGGGACTTTTTTATCCCTCTCTAAGTTTGACCCATGTCATACTCCAAACAATGTTCTTGCGCTTTAGAGAATCTCCTTTACTGCACCCCACTGTTTCTGTCCATAAAGCAGCATAAAGTCATGGAGGATACTGCAATCATGTGTAACCAGGTACAATCATGTGTATCCTCTGGCTGAGGCTGCAGTTGAGCAAAAGTGTGTGCTGAAGTAAGCTTAACATACCAAAATCATACTGCATGACAGCTCTGTAAAGACAAAGAATCTTCTTTTATATCAAAAGAGCTTTTATCAAAAACGTCTTCTGAGGTCAACACCAAAGACAAGTGTCATGCTGTTGCCTCTTGTAGATACGCCATGCAAAGCCACCAGTCCATACCTGCAGCCCTCCTAGGATGTCAAATGTATTCTTTTACCTGCTCCCTCTCAAGCCAGCAGCACACACTCCTTGTGAGGCTTCCTTGAGACAATTCACTACGACAAATGTCCAGCTACATTATAGGTAACAAACTGGAAAATTATTTTGAAGTATCTTAAACTCTTAAAACATGTTGTGGTTTTCTCAGAAGTATATTTTTTTCTGACATTAAAAAATAAATTTTAGATGCAGTCTTAATATTTCATTCTGAGTAAAGGATTCCAAAGTTGTGGTACAGACTAGCCACATTTTCTTAGACTTGCCTCAGTTCTATTACCCAACAAAGGTTATTTCAGATCCTTCTATTTTCAGTCTACCACAAACTAAGTACTCATCATTTTATGACACATAGTTACATGGACTAAGATAATGGTAATTATGTCTCATACTTCAAAGCAATTACCCAGTGAGGTGAGGAAGCACTCCTTCTTCCATATTCAACAATAGAGTATTTGCAGCATGGAGTTATTCACCTTTCTGAGATGCATTAGCTATTGGTCAGAGTAAGAAGCAAGATACCAGATATAATGGATTAAAGGTCTGATCCATTATCACTTATCTTATAATTATCCAGAAGCATAAGTCTTTACAGTAATTAATCAGTGAGAGATTAGTGAATATTCCCAGTGGGAAGATACTAAGTCTGAGAAATAAGTGTAGTTTGGTGATGTCCTTAATTAGATATTGACTCATTATCCAGAACGCTTGTACTTTTGGACAGGATAGTCACATACGAATACAAAAAAAAATTTGTATTTGCTTATAGTCCTTAAAGAATACAGGGTAATTATTCCAGACATTTACATATAAAACAAATATGGTCTGAGCTAGGGGATTCTGTCTTCAGTTTCTCTGTAGGTATGGATTTGTGGCTGCTTAGGATGCAGTCACAAAATGGAGGGGATAGTTGTGAGCAGGGTAACATTTCTGCCACCCCGTGACCCTAGAGGAGCTCCAAATCAGACAAATGGGTGCCCCCAACTCTGTTACAGGCCCTAGACCAATCCGCCAATGCATGGATGGCTGGGGAGCCTCCAAGGAAGTCTGAATTATCAGGGAACACATGAGGACTAGGAAAAATAATTTTCTCAATTTCAGCCTCTGCCTATTAAGAGCTTGCAATGTCATGTGAAGGTGCTGAGGGGTTTAGCCCCTAATTACCCTAATATCCAGCAGCTGGCGTCTGTGAAGTAACTGAGTCCTCACTTTTTGAGCCCAACAGGCCCGAGAACAGCAGAATTGGGAGACCAGTAAGACCTTATTCCTGTGTCCTATCCTAGTGCAGGACTATTGCACTGGCTCAAGTCAGCTTTGGTTTCCCACTCTCAAGGGCTGATCCTTGTCGTCCCTGTCTATTTAACAAATTCACAGAACCCTGTTTTTCACCCCAGCAGAGACCGGCTATGAGATGTCATTACTTCAAGACCTAGCTATGTAGTTTCTACTCCATCTAAGTTGAAGTATTCAATCTTTTCTACAAATATCCCCCTTAATATTACTTTTACCTGGGATTTTTACACAAAGCAACTCAAAAGGAAAGAGGTTTTCATAAGACTTCACAGCCCCTAAGGAGACAGGGAGCTAGAAGTGCGTCTCGAGCCTCCTCCACACCTTGTCTCACTTGCAAAGCAACAGGCCAACGCTGTGATGAGGTCTGTTAAAGGCTCCCTCAGCTCTTTAGTCGCCTCCTCTCATTCCTGACATTGTGTCCCCTTCTGTGTGCGGCACCATCGCACATTTCCTATACTCCAAATAACTTCTCACTCCTCCCGCAACTCCTTCCTTTGAGGAATCTTTCTTCCTTTTTCTCCTCACCAGTCATCTCACCTCTCTTCTCCCCCTCACCGAGCTGTGAGCTTACTGGAACAGGAAATATGCTGTATTCTCAAAGTACTCTATGAACATGTTTAATAACAATCTTTTCCAACCTTTGATCTTTCCTGGATGAATCCCACTTAATCCTCACTGAGATTTTTATGAATGGTTTTTCCTTCCCCTTCGAGTCATCATATTTTTGCTAATATTTTTATGTCAGCAACTAAGTGGGAAATAGACTGTGGCTGCTAAAAATAAAGAATAAAAGACAAAAAAACACTAATTACTCAGATAAAAACAAAATCTGGAGAAGTGAGTCATAACTCAAAGGAAAGGGAAGAATGCCTTGCTTTTCACTGGGAAAGGAAAAAATAAATTCTGTTCCTCTTATACTTAGGGGATTATTGTCATCTGTAAGTTAACCAAACTCGATCTTACTGCAGCTCACACTTCTTGACTGCAAATGAGAAAGATGTCGCTAAACCACACATGAGTTGCAAGGCAAGAAAGCCAAACAGCTTGAGCTTCTCAAGTGAAAGAGATGAAATTGCCACAGTATCAAATAAAACATTTTAGTCAAAGCAGAGAACACAAATTACTTCTGACTCTGCAAGGCCAATAAGATAGTACATAGTACAACTGGTAGAAGGCTGTCTGCTTGTGCCAGTTACTGAACTAGCATGCACAAAAATAATTTGTAGAGATGTATTTTGCTTTGGGTTCTTATTTTAAGGAAAATTTCAGCAGCAAGCAAACTACAAATACTTCTGGACCCATCACTGATGCCACTACACTGCAGTGTTTGGAACTAAGTCTTTTAAGCATTATTTAGTGTTTCAAGTGCGGAAAAATACTTTCAGAATATAGTAACTTAGACGTCTGAGGTAATGGTCATGGGTCAAGTTCACAGATGATGTGAAGAATGATGAGGATATATATGAGACTTGCCATATCTTACTCCTTGTGTAGTTTTTCATAATACAAATCAGCCCTTTCAAATTTAATGATCATTGAATTTATAACTCTTTAACTGTGTCTGCAGGCATGTGTGCATTGTTTGCTGTTATCAAAGGCTTCATGTAGTTTTTGTGTTCAAAGCCAGCGAAAGATAACTTTGGATGACTTAGAAGTCAAGAGGCGATTGAAACCTGTTCATCAAAATGTCACTTAAAGAAATCTATTATTTATGTAAAGATTTATGGAAAATAACAATTTCAGAGAGGTGGGCAATTCTCTGATTAGCTCCTCAATAAGTCCACAGCTCATAGATTGCTGGAGAACAGAGTGAGCACAAGTTAAACTCATGGAGCGCACTACAGTTATACCAAACAGACCATAACAGGGACTGCATACTATTTGTGGGCTATTTATACATGCCATTGCTAGAGAGATATGTCTTACACTTGCTCATTTTTTTGTCTGCTATGCACTCAGTGCTTTAACTGCTATCATTACAAATGTTTACTTCTTCTCTGATGTATTATCAAATTGCACCAATTTTCATAATAAAACCTTTGGCCCTGATATAAATAGTTTATTCTTGCAAATAACAAAAAATAGAAAAAATTAAATGGATTTTTAAAAGATTATATACACTGGGAAAGATCAAGGAGATGATCAATTTTAAGAAGAATATGCTCCTGCAACCCAGTTTACACTTTTTGAAACCAGAATTTGTTGATTTCATTCGGCAAGAATGCAATCTGTTTTTAAAACTACCTTGGAGTGTGCTTCCTGATCAGTAGCTTAAATAGCTACAAAAGACTATCCCATTGTTGAAAAATAAAGCATCAGTCCTTATGCCCTGCCCCCTTAAGCTCTGTTAAGGAAGGCACGTCCATAGTGAAGAACCTCTAGCACTGCTCCACAGTGCAGGGTCCATTCCCAGTAATAAGACGAACAAAGATGAAGTCTGGAACCACGGTCAAGCTGAGCTAAAGAGAAGGGGTATAAAGACAATTTTTGGATGGAAAGGCCAGTACTAATAATGATGTTTTGAAAGAGGGGAAAGCATGAAAGTGAACAGAGGCTGGTCAGATATATGGAAGGCAGATATATAGGATATACTCTCCTATGCATCAGTGAAAATACTGAACAGTTGTTTTATTAAACCATATTATGAACTCTCTGATCATAATAGCAGCTGCTATTTGTATCCCAGTAGACTAATATGCTCTGTTTTTCCTATTAAGGCACATTTGGGACAGTTTTGGAGAGGGTGGGGGAGAAATTGCAGTGAGATGATGTGCCAGGATTCCACATTTTAAACAATATGTTGCAAAATATTTTAAAATTATTTTTTTTAATTATTTTGTAGGTATGTTCCTATTACAAGCAATCTTACAAGATGGAGTAGCTAGATTCTTGTCTATATTATGCAACAGATTTACTCAGTAAAGGCTCAAAAAAAAAGTGGGTGGGAGAGGTACCCATAAGTAAGTATCCACAACTGCATGCCTAGTCTGCTTATTTATACACTCATGAGTACATGAGAGACCAGAGGTACTTCCGAAAAAGTACATATTTGGGGGAAAGAAAAAGGAGGCCATAGCTGCCTTTTGCACCTGCCAAGTCATATTCACATCTCGCCATTTGGTAGAAAAATAGTCACATAGCAACAGTTCTCCCAGCCCAAATCTCAGTTGTATTAGGTCCCTTATGTTTCGCTAGCCATTCTTGTATGCCCATATTTGTACATTTATGTGTCTAGCTGTAGTAGGCATGGATTCTGGATAATTATTAGTTTTGAGAGGGTTTTTAATTTTAGGAGTTGCAGTAGCAAAAATATCGTCAGACTCATATTCCAATTTAAATATTAGAATGATGTTTCATTGTCTTTCAGTATAAAAAAATTAGAAGAGATTATGATTTTTTAAAATGATGCTACTTTGATATGATATTGCAAAGAGAATAAGGCACTTTCCTTTAAACTGATTTTCAAAGCTATATCTGAGATCTATATCTGCTGTTTATGGATCACAACTAACTTTATAGTCATGTATAAACTGTACTTCTGAGTGCTGTAAGAGGTATCCCCTGTCTCACAATAAAAATATTATGGAACATTATATTTCCATATAGTAATGGCACTCTTATTTTACTAGTAGGAAAGGTATTGTACTAATTTAATTGACTAACATAAAAGTCTCACAAGCAAGATCAATATTTTATTTTCTCAACAATTTTTGTCAATGAAGATTTAATTTCCCATGCAGAGAAGGTGTCTGCATAGCTAATGGATATAAGTGGGGTGTGGCCTTTTCTGTTGGAGCCCAAGGCTTCGACTTCCCAGTCCCAAGGGAGTCTCAGCACTAAAAGCAAGTCTAGATGTCGGTAAGTAGGAGTTTTATTTGTGACCCTATAATAAACCTATTCTTTGACCTAAAATGATATAAATTCTACATGTTCCAGTTCATGCCCGAACTGCAGACTTCTGACAGCTTAGCTGTGTTCATTGGGCTGGGGAGATAAGAACACACTAGCAAAATGAAAAAAATATGACTTAGCTGATTTCACTGGTTTGACATTAGAAGACAGACATTTCTGTACATGGAAAAATTTTACTCTGGTGTTTGTTGTAAATCTAGAAGAGTGGTTATGCTATTTATTTTTTTACACAGAAACATACACACGTTAGCTTAAACACAGTATTGTCTAAGAAAATAAAATCAGAATGCTGCAAATCTGCAATTATAATTCTAAAACTCACAATGGATAAATTCCTGAACTTTCCATGAACCTAAAACCAAGTGGAGTTTGAGAGAACTTTTCAGCTGATCTGGGTCAACTGCTGATGTTGTGTGGAAGCCATCGGCAGTTCAGTGGCCAGAGCCAAGTTTCACAATGAACTTCTGAATTTCCTCAAAACCAAAGCTCCTTGAAATTTCAGAGGTTGTAAATTATAGCCAGAATTTCAGAAACCTCTAACTAGACTATAATCTCTCCACAGAACAGATTTATTTACTGCTCTGTTAATCCCTACCGGTTCCTCATCTAAAGGAAAGAAAAACATCCCTCTCGCACTCACAGCATGCTGCAATGGTAGCATTAGGCAGCACTAGGCACAGGCTTCCAGATTACTGTTATCATACACAGAAATATTGAAACTTATCGAAGTGTTTTAAAAATAATGCGTCAGAGATGTAAACATAACCCCAACTTACATAACGAATACAGAAAATAGGGAAGTCTAAAGAAAGTAAGGTCTGATGGAGTTAGATGAAAAAGATATAGCTGTTTTGGCAGTTTCAGTAGGTTGACTGCTGAGGAGAAGACACTATGGCAAATGATGCTAATAATGAAAATTCTTATAATTACATACATAATTACTTCACACTTATCATTAATAACCAATGTTAATAAAGCCAAATTCTGAAAATAATATCAAAATCATCTTGCCATTTGCACCTCAACAGCATATTTGTTTATCATTCTTTTAATTTTAGAACATTGTGAGTCTGAAGGTGCAGAGGTGAGAGAAGGGACAACAGTAGCTGAAGAGTATAACCTTCCTCTGCTTTGTGCTACATGAAAGGGTCTGAAGAAGTCATAAGTCTGTTTGCAAATATACCTGAGGGGAATATAATGGAAAGCTGGTTCCTAGAGGGAAACTGATAAAGACCTTTCAACCACCCATGGTGTGTCAGGGTCCAGGGGCCCCAGAGGTCTCCCTGGCCCTAACCAACTCTACACACTCATGGGCCCCATTTCAGCACAGCTCAGGATCTGCTTAGCCACAGGCATGCTGAGCCTGACCCCCTTTATGGAACCGCATCCCAGCCTGCCCGGGGCCCAAGTCCTCAGCTGACAACCCTTGCATCATCCTGGCACTGCCACATAGCTCCCACTTTTATGCGTCACCGGTGACTGGTAGGAAAATGGACTTGTTCTATCCAGTCCTTATCTTCTACCCCTACAAAGCGCAAACCTTCAGAACTGGGTGCCTGGCAGCACGTTCTGAACAAATTCTCAACTAAGACATTCAATGGCTTGCAACATGAAGACTGTATAAGTACAGTAAACTAACACTTCTACCTAAAAACTCTGCTTTGCCTACTTTATTTTACATCCTGATATATCACCCTCATGTTTGTCAGGCCAGATAGAGATGTCTTTAAATTTCTTATGTGTTCAATATCAACACAGATTCTCAACCTGGCTGTTAAAAAATCTTTATACCTATCCTCAAAGTTGTATTTTTGTATCTCTGGACTTGATAAATAGCATGTGTGGTGAGGTGGGAAAGGTGTTCATAATTTCCAGCTGAAGTATTGCCTGGTGAAGTGTCAGCTTGGGTTACATAACTCATATATAAACAGACTTTTTGTAGCTAGTAGGAGAATAATTGGTTCTTCTTGTCTGTTCCCCTTTCTCACACAGCTGCACTGGCCTCTTATTTCATTATTCAGTAAAGCTCGCAATGACCACCTCATTCTTTACAAAACAGCATTTCTAACGTTAAGAAAAATCTCATAGATGAAGAAGATATGGTCAGCATTTAAACCCTAAAATGTCCTCAGGAAGGTACAAAGTGTTTGTTGGACTGTTACATTACCCTGAGGTTTGTCAAATCTGAACATTCAAGGCCAATGTATAGGAGAAAGGTTAGTGTGGAGCTGAGCCATTGGCCTGGGACTCAGAGAGACATTTAGTACCTGCAAAGATCCAGAGATCCCTCAGTCAGATGACTCGAATGCAGTGGGATGACAGTACATTAAGCATGAGATACAGCCTCCTGCTACTTCAGAGCTGGTTAGAATATCTTACATGAAGAACCAATACAGCACAGCCAGCCTGCTGAAAACCTGTTCCTTCCCTTTCTACACACTAGCCTTTCCAGGCCAGTAAACAAAGAACTAAGGCATGTTATGTACTACTGTAATAATAAATCATGACAACTTCCCAGGGACTGAAGTCAAGAGGAGTGAGTTAAAGCATCGTTGGCACTGGCTGGAGTACCAGCTAGTAAGCATTCTCAATGAAAGGGAGTAAGGTCTCCCTATGAACCTGTCATTGTATGAACCTCTGCAAAAAATAAAATAAAATAAAATAAAATCAATTGTTCTTTAAGTGTTCCACTCTTCTTGTCAGTATGGGAGATGACAATGTTTCCGTGCAGGGAGACAGACACCATTGTCACATGTGACATGTACCTGTATGGTGTAGTGGCTCAACCTGCAGGTACTTTGCCACCATTTCAGGTAATTTTCTTAACATTTTGGGGACAGGACATGGAACAAGAGACTAACAGCTAACAATATCACTGTGATCCCAGGCCTTTGATGAGCCACTAGTGACTATATGTGGTTCTTCTTCACAGCTGAAGAAACAGACAACTGTAGAAAGAAAATATTGAAGGTGTATACTGCATTACAGATGATAGAGTTGAGAATTACTGCTGTAAGCAATCACATACTGATACTGCAAAGTGCCTATGTGCTTCACAAACAGAATATTTTACTGTGAATCCTTCTGCTCCAACAAGTTCAAGTGTTCTAAAATCTCCACATACTTATATGTCAAGTTCCTCTCTACGGTCTCAATTCTCTGTTCCCATCCCTTCCACATCGTCTTTACCTCTTCAAGTCCGCCTTTTCACAGTGCAAAGGAAGGGACCCTTCCCATGTTTCTTAGAGTCACGCTTGTTTCTGGACAATTCCCCACCTACTCCTGGATGGCCCTCTATCCATCCACCATTTCTTAGAATATTTTCAGGCTACTTATATAATAAAATCAAAGGAGATTTTAAAAATTACTGTTGAATTATAGAATAATAAATACGATATTTTCTTTCTGCTTCTTACCTGAACTTTTATAGGTATGTGTATGACTTACAGATTTTTATTTTTTCCAGATTGTAAAATGAAAATAATATTCAAATCCCCTCTCCCCTCATCAGAAGTGTGAAGACTAATTAGGGAACATGCTGAACGAGTTCTGGAGATAATCGACATCAAAAACACATGGCTGATACTTGTCCAGAATCAACAGCAGTATCAGTAGCAGTAAAGAATGCATGAGGACAAACATGCCTGTGTAAAGTGCATACTTTTGTGAAAAACACTTTGTGTCTGCTCACTTCAAATGGGGACCGTTTCCAGAAGAGAAAAGGAGAATTTTTGCATCACTGAACCATCTCTCTCTTGCCTCTCATTTTATAGGACTTGTATTAGAATATACTGGCAAATCACTAGGAGACATCTAGCTCAAGGTCTTCGTAAATACCACTGCTTACTTATCTTACCCGAATTTAAATCACAGTTGATAATCTTACACCCATATTTAAAAAAGGGGGACTAGAAGAATACCTCTTTCTGTTAACTTTCAGCTTAAAGCTTAATCCTCTCAAACATTTGAGAAAGCAAAATGAAATTGTACAAATGTCCATGGAATAGGAAAGGTAAACAGGAAATATCTCTAAGGCCAAGCAAATATGTTGTAACCCCTAAAACTTCCTGCATCATTTCCTTGTACTGAAATACATGTGTAATTTTTAATAGCAAATTATTTCCTCTTTCAGGTGTCCAATCAAAAGTTACATGAAGTCCCCCTATCCCAATTTCCCAACTGCATCATGGAGAGCAATATAATAAGGCCCCATTGACAAAAATATTCCTTGATTGCAAGGATCATCGATATCCTGAAAATGAGTTTTCACAACACTAGAGGTGCACTTCAGCTCACTTTGCCAGGTGTTTGCATTGCAGTGATAATTTCCAGCACTGTGCTTGCTGCTGAATATGGCCCAAAATTGGAATCACCCCCATAGGATTATTCAGATTACACAGAAAAACCTGGGCAGAGATAAAACAGACTACCCTCTCAAGTAAAACAGCAGAGCACGTTTAATGCAAGTTGCATCAGAGCAAGAATGCAGGAGTCATCCTTACAGCTTTATACCAGCAGAAGTTTCTACACTGATATCTAACACGGAAAATCTGAGAATCAAGTCACATTTCTAGTTCAAATCTATATTTTTGGGGTTTTGGGGTAAACATAGATGCATGTATTTGCACACGCAGTACCTCTTTCCTCTTCACTGGGATACTTCCACAAACGCTTCCCTCAATCTGAATCTTTCTCTGTGTGTGAATTTGATAATGACTTACCATCATTCTGTACAGATGGTGAGTCCTGGTCTAAGTTTGATGATGAAAGAAATTTCCTCCATTACTCACAAAAAGCATAGCCTAAATCACTTTAGTGCTGGTGCCTTCTTTGCTCTTCCTGTGTTTGAAAAGGATAGATAAGTAAAAGAGAGAGGCTTAGATCACCATGGTATAAAGCACCACAGTGTTTGAACCCTCTCAAAAATTCACATAGGCATGTTTGCACTCCAGATACTACACGCGAAGCCTCACAAAGGTAGTGGTTCACACTTGCACTGAGTGTAGGCTGTCCATCCACAATGCTAGAAGGTATCATATGTGTGAAAATACCTACCACACAGAGAAGCTACTTTCAAGTCCCTTATTCTGCTCTTCTTTTTAGATAATAATTGCCTCAGCTGTCCACAGTTTTAAAGGGGGGATGAGAGAGGGCATCATCCTAAAGCTAGAGAGAAAGAGGGAAAAACATGCCCCTGAATGTGTAATGCACGTATGTTATGCACACCAACCATACTGTTCCTATATCCAGCCACTTCAGTGAACAGTCTGTGCCTCAAGTTAGAGTAACAGAGGAAAAAAGTTCAGCCTAAATGGAGACTTGCTGTTGATGTCAATTTATTGACAGAAAGTTGAATTCCTCCCTTTTGCTGTCAATTATCTCTTAAATAATTGAAAAAAACCCTCATCTTGATCTTAATACTTTTGAGAAATATTCCCTTCTCCCAAGATAAGATGTTTAAAAGCAACCAGTAATTTTACACACCCTTCCTTCAGATACCTTATTTGAACAATAGGAGGCTCGATTTTCAGTGGCTACTCCCAAAAAAAGTTTCTAAAATACTGCAGCTTTCAAGTTGGGCAAACAACTGTTGATGCTAAAAGTATTAGTCACATTTGAAAATCATGGCCCTTGTATTACGTGTGAATAATGATCAATCAGTTACAAATTATAGGTCTGAGGACACCAGGTTTTATGAAAGTACACAGGATGCTTAAAATTACTTTATAATTGTCCACCCTCTCTTTTTATGGGGTGAGGTGTTTTCACTGTTTTAATGGGATTACTCCAGTTTTGACAAAGAAGGCTTGCCTCCTGGCAAGGGCAAGGAGGTTTGGGGTCACTTGTGCAGGCAATACAAATCCAGACTCTGTCTCTCAGTCCCTAAGGCACATCTACCCTGCCAGTCTGGCTCCCTTGCACCAGCTACAGGTACTAATCCTCAAATCATCAGTGTAGCACAGACACCGCAGAGTCATCCATCCCAAGAGCTCTGCATGGAGAAGTTTGAGCTGATTGGGTCTGCCAGTTGTTCTCTCTGGGCTCTGGGAGCCGTAGCCATTGCATAATGAAGTATCACCATATGTTTATGTACCTTCAAAACCTGAAAAAAAGAGCATTGCCCTTAGTCACTGGTATTTATAATTTATAAAGAAATTGAAGAAAGGTGAATAAGGAGTATGTGATGTGAAAAAAAGATGTCTGTGCTCGCTGGCATTGTCATTAGAATCAATCTCTTCTCCTGCAGACATTGCACTGCATTGGGACTACAGGCCTGACTTTATGCAGGCTGATTGCAGCTGTGTCTGCTTTGGTTTGCTGAAAGAACTTTGCAAGTCTAGCATGGTAACTTGTCATCTGCAAGCCGGGAATTTTGTTCACAGTTTGCTAGAAGCCGCATTAAATAGCAACATCAGTCTGGAGATCAGCTTCTGCAGCAATGTTCTTATCCTTAAGCTTGTGCAGATGGGTGATTCCCTGTGTGCTTGCTTTAATGGTTATGCTGCTGAAGACACTAATATTCTAAGACATATCTCTCCAGGGGACTCTTGATATGAGAGTAAAATGAAATTTGTGTCCAGTTTGCCTGGGCCTCACCAGTGCCCTAACAGCAGGATGCTATATTAGAAAGACACCCTTCACAGGTGCACGTTGCACAGAAATAATGTCAGAAAAACCTGAAACATACACATTATTTAGCCAGGCTCATAAATAACAACTTCTCCAAACAACTAGAAATATTTATGCTTCCTATTTTCTTGGAGTTCAGGAATCTGTGGCTTTGTTACCAGCACCGCCTGTGAGGTTATTGAGAAATTAATTCTACTGTCAATGTGTACAGACAGTGCTTTGCTATAAACACGCACCCAAATAATACGTATTTTGCCTTCCTTTCCCCCCTCCAAGCACTGTGCTAACAATATGACTCTTTACTATCAGTACAACTTGTGATTATGTAGCGATAAGCAATCCACACTCAATATGCCATCCTATTAGGCAGTGTTAAGTTATTACAGGTCGTATTGCTGAGCCTAAATAAGACCTGACAGAAAAGCTCATTAAATCTGAAAAAAAAACTCAAATAAAAAAAAAATCCCCTTTTCCTTTTTTTTTCCCCTAACTAGATTGAGGTATTTAGCTCAAAGCTCCCAATCACCTTTGTGAAAGCAGCCTCCTGTGGTGCAGGAGTCCCTCACAGAAGGGCTGTACAATGCTCAACATTGGATTAGCACTGGTTGCACCAGTTCCTTCCTTTAGTTGACTCTACAGGGAGCAGGAGCTAATGTACTAATTCCTCTTCCAGGTCCTTTGGCTTTTCTGGTCTCATAAGCAGGCCTTACATTCCCTGGGGCACATACGACATGGAGAAAGCCTTTTCGTTCTTCCTAAATACAGCATCTTGCCATTCTTTTTCTTTTTCCAGTAGACAGGCACAACCT